>CM024806.1:14674442-15892597 GCA_014281875.1 Nibea albiflora
TCTTGCAGCAGTTTGCTCCGCTCCGTGCACACTCCTGCGAATCAAAGAGGGGTTATAGTTTGCGTGTAGATCACGTGTCAGTGTGCCTCAAAGCTTTCATGACATCCTGAAGAAGCCTAAGTCACTACGTACGGTCCAACATTAAGTCAGCCTAAATATAGTCTCCAGTAAAGTTCACAGTTTAGCTGTTTGTTCAGTGAAAACAGCCCACACATCTCCATGACACAGAGAAGGACGAAGACCTGCTTTAAACATCTTTGTGAGAGTGTGACAGCCCGTTCCACTTTCCATACTACAAACTTGCAAATTTTGCAAAACCAACCGTCACTGGATCCTTTATTACCCATTTGGTATAAGATATGAAAAAATACATGCAAATGTACTCACCACTAGTGATCCACAGTCACATTCCTCTCCCGGCTCCACATATCCATTCCCACACTCTGGTGGGTCGAGCAGCTTTAGAAGGAAAACATCAAACAATACGTATTTCTGTCAATGAACATTCATTTAAACCAATTTTATTATTTTATTTAACCGGGAAATGTCCCATTGTCACAGTCAAATGGCAGCAACATATAACACCCCCCACTAAAAACTAAAAGTGCAGTACAAGCCATGAGCCATGAAAACCACTCAACAACACCCGAGTCTCACCTTGTTGGGCTTGTTGAAGAGACAGCTGCCTCCTCCTTGTTGGAGGAAGCGCAGGTACTCGTCTATACTGCAGCGAGAGAACTTCCTGGGCAGGTAGTAACTAATTGATAGGAAGAAAAAAAAACATACACAACTTAAAATTTAAATATGCAAAAAAAGAAAGATAATAAACAGTTGACTATTTGACGAAAATAAGAGCAACATCCATCTTTGTTTCTCCAGTTTTCATTCTGTCTTCATGTACAACAGATTCATTCTTATTATTAAATGCATACCCTGTATCCTCCATGATGCAGCCCAGCCATGGATCTGGACACCTGCAGTCTCCTGGACACACACACACACACAAAACATTTCCACGGTGTGAGTGCACTGCTGTATTCTCAACACTTGAGGGAGCTCTGGGTACAGCAGAGGTGGAGCGTTTTCGCTCGTCAGTGATAAACATAATTAAAACAATCAGCACGGCCTCAGTGGAAAATCAAACGAGCGCTGTATAAATAAAAAAACAGCATGAAGATACTTCATGCTACACACACGTAAAGAAAACAAACCAATGTCTGAGATGTACGTCAGCCTTACCAGCAGCTGGTCGCTCTTTGTTTCTCAGCATGCCGATGTTCTGGCCAAGACTCTGACACAGCGTGATGGCCATGGGGCCCACACTGCCAAACTGAAGACGCACATATAAATCAAGTTAATGACAACAATTGGAAGGAAAAAAAGAGAGAAAACTGTCCTGAATTACAGAGTCATGAGAATGATTGATTACTTCTATAATTGCAAGTTTTGTGGGAAAGTTTCACCTCATTGATTCCTCCACCCCTGGTGAGCGAGCAGATGCCCCCGATGTAGGCTGCCTCACTGCGGCTGCTCATGAACGTCCTCCCGCTGTAACGGACACAGGATGAGTGCTATAATTGTATCGACAAAAAGGAGAAGAAGATGGAGGAGGAAGAGAAGGAGAAGAAGAAGAAGAAGAAGAAAGAGGAGGAGGAGGAGGAGGAGGAGGAAGAGAAGGAGAAGAAGAAGAAAAAGAAGAAGTAGAAGAAGAAGTAGAAGTAGAAGTAGAAGTAGAAGAAGAAGAAGAAGAAGAAGAAGAAGAGACTGAACCCACGAGAAGAGGTGCACAGTGTCGCAGCGCTCCTTGATGCTCTCCTTCCTGTACTTCATGAAGTCGCGCAGGGTGAGCAAGGCGTCGTCGCCCACGGAGACTCTGTTTTCAGAGGACCAGGTTTCCATGGCCACCAGGACGATGCGGGTGTTGAGCTGCTCCTTGTAGATCTGGACACGTTGAAAGAGACATCAGGAGCAAGAATGAAGCAACAGGTGAGGAAGCGACACTAAAACACAAGCAGAGAATTTGTCTTCATCTAGGTTTCGTGGTTTCCTCCGATTGTTAGATGGTGGTGATGTTCCTGGGTCAAAGAAGGGTGCCTGGTCCTAAGACTTCCAGGGTTTCATGAATCTCACCAAATAAAGTCTTCGAGCTAACCCTCCACCCAACCATCGTGCTTTCTCATCTGGTTCGGACTTTGAAGACCATCGAGACTAATTTGAATGAAAAAGGAAGGAAGAAAACTCATACGCCGTTAAAAAAAACAAACAGTTCAGTTGTTGAACATTGCAGATAATGGGGACATCTGTCTACTCTAGACAAGGAGTGGGAGGCAGCAGTTGGTTGCCGTGGAAACCAGCATCGCCGCTTGTCCCCCACTCAGCGAAGGGTTTCCCATGCTGATGCTACGGCAGAGGACGCGAGCCCGCAGGGTGAATTTTCTGCGCCTCGTTCGGCTGCTTTGGAAGGATCAGCTGCACCTCGCATAGCAGTGATGCACGGATCGGCTTTGACGTCTGCATATAAATCTGCATACGCGCATAAATATTCCATATTCCCACACAGATCATTTTTCCACCACACCTCTACTGGTTCCCTGTAGGCTATAAACAAAACACAAGCGAGGGGGTGGACAAAAATCAGTTATCAGGTGACCTCATGTAGGTAAAGTTGAGTCACTAAAGCCCTCCTGACACAACTGTCTTTCCATCCCCTCCCTCATTAAGCCAGGCATGTTTAATATCTCTTCTATAAATAGGATTCACCTCCTCCTGACTTCTTCTGCATTACTACGTATGGTGTATTCTGTAGTAGCCTCTTTCTTTCTCCTGATGTATATTTTTTCCTATTTATGATATCTTACAAACATGTATGCGTCCTGAATCGACTCTTCCTCGACAGTACAGGAGATGGAATATCCAGTTTCTGTCTTCTGGTGTGTGAATTGTATCTCATTATACAATGGAAATGTAATATTCATATGTAATGTTGTACGGTAGAATTATATTTGCCGTTGACTTTTTGTTTCCGGGACGTGAATGGATTATTTAAAACATGACCATAACGTGTAGTTTCCTCCATTATTATTCTTCTTGATATCATTTGTTTGAATGGTCGCATTGTTGCCAATATAATTTATCACACCTTATTTAGATTTTCCTGGTGTGGGATCATTAAAGTCTGTGTATTCTTTCTTATTTACACATTTTTTTATTGAAAAGGGACAAAATATGAATTAACCATTGACGTCATCTATATTTTAAATGATTTCACTCACCGCATCGGCCATGTTCACCACTGCTTTGGCAAAGTTCTTCGTCTGAGTGGCCGACCGACGGAGCTGCACAAACTAACAAGAAGAGAAACAAACTGTTAAATCCCGCTGCTGCGTTTCATCTATTTTCTGTACTGATTTTTTAAAAAGTCACATCAACCTGATTAAATCCTGATTTTAACAAGTCACACTTCTTCTTATTATTACAAAGGTCCAGTGTGTAGGATTTAGTGCCACCTACCGTCACCCTCTCCTTCAAAGCATGGAAGAAAAACTCAAATTCATATTGAAACTAAGTCCATACTGTAGAAAAGTACAACTCCAAGGAAGAGGAGCTGCTCCCACTGTAGATCTAAAGGGCTCATTTGTGTCGTATTCAGGTGATTACACACTAATGAAAACATACAAATATTTTATTCCATTCCTGCCAATAAATACACCTAAATCTTACACACCGGACCTTTCATGTAGGAGTCAAGGAGATGGGGTAAGAGCAAACACCTTGTCAGCTTCACACCTACCAGTTCATGATCATTGACCACCATCAGCTCGATGTACTTGGTCTCCGTCTGGACGGTGCGCTGGCCTCGCCGCACCTGGTGGGGGCAAAAGAAATCCACGCAGCCAGACGTTTGAGTCCGCTGTCATAATCACCTTCACACAGGACAAACAACGCTCGCACACAGAACCCAGCAGGTGAAACCATTACTCACACTGAGCGCGCACACATGCTGATGCCGCTGAAACTCTAGTCTTTGTCCTTGAGAGGGCAACAACAACTTTGACAGCAACATTCATTCGTTCATTAGGCAGAATATTTGCTCGGCATCTGAAGAAATCTACTTTGGTCCTCCATTCCTATCAATTATAATATATTCAGAGTTAGTAGATGAGATCTGGGAACACGGTGACATTGCGAAAAAACAAAATCCTCCCAGTGAAACTTATCTGGGAGACAAAGCTGCGTGCACAGACAATGTCATAACTGATAGGAACAATGAACAAAACCAAAAAAGAAAAACATTACTGAAGCTGCAATAAGCCTGAATTATTCTTTAAATTACTTATTTATTGATCCCGTTATCATTATTTGACTCATACAAGTGATTGAGTGACGCTCGAAGACCTGTGTAGGACCTGTGGTGCACAGGAACATTTCATAACATGTGAATGTCATTAGTTTGGCATAAACCAAAGCACTGGAGCAATGGAGATTTGGTCAGAATGAATATCTGCACCACATTTCGGGTAATCTATTTTTAATATTTCAGGTCTAAACTGCATTCCGGTCTTGCAGTGTGGAGCTGCAAGCATGGCTAAAAATGTCAAAAAGCGATGCTGCGGATTACGAGCGTCTTTCGTTTCGGGCCAGCCGCCTGATGAAACACACATATTTCAGATTTTAAGCAGTTTTTCATGCAGTCTTGCCATCAAATGCAAAAGTAATCGCTTGAGTAATTCTGTCAGATTTCACGAATCTCCTCCAGACGATTCTCTCTCTTTTATTAATTATCTTGGGATTTTATTTTCATTGGCATGAAAGCTGAGACAAGCATCATCTGACAGCTGTAAAATATTAAGCGTGTTTGCATATCTCAACACTTGCCTGCAATTTATACGACGTGATCCCGACAGGGCCATCTGTGTGCCTGTGCGTGTGTGTGTGCATATGAGTGATTCACAGAGACACTGACTTGTCTTTTTGAGCGTCTCCGTCCTCCTGTAAAGGCAGGCTTCTCCTCTTCAGACCAGTCGTCTCCATCCTCCTTCAGCTCAGTGTCTCCTTCACTGTGGACATTTGTCTGACCCTCAGGCTCTGTGCTGTTCACGGAGCATCCTGGGAAACACACACACAGAAACACACACAGACACACACACACACACAAGGTAAGTGAGAGTGAGAGAGAAAAGTGGCTAGTCATCAGTCCAGGGATGGATGTAACTATGTATTTTAGTCCACTGATGTGCAGGAGAAAATCAATATCGCACAGCTAGCAGAGGAAAGAGGAAGGAAGGGGAGAGCGTAAATGGCCAAAAGCGATGGGAAAGAAGGGTGAGGAGGCAGGGAGGAAGGAAGGGCATGGGTTGGGTGACAGGAAGGAGGGTGGGGGAAATCCAGAGAGGCAGACGAATGTCAGGGACAGAGAGGAGAGACGGAGAAGAGACAGCCAAATGAGATGTTCAGCAAGGGCGAGGAGGGCAGCTGGACAACTTGAGGAAGACAAGACGCTGTACGCTGCAGAAAGAAAGAGAGAAAAGAGAGCCAAAAAAAAAAAACCCAGACAGGATTACAGAACATTTGATTGTTTTATATCATCCAATGTCAAGGACAAGGCTGAGCATGTTGTCCCCGAACTAATTATACCAAGCAGCCGAGCTTCAACCTGCCACGTTTCATTAAAGTCTGATTTTTTTAAAACAGTAAAACACCAACCAAATATGTATCACATCACAAAGCTTCGTCAAAATGTTGGGAAAGTTTGGGATGCCACGATTTGAGCAGCAGGTATTGTGTCACTTAGTATTTAGAAATTAGAGGGCAGACCAGGGACGGGGATCTTGTATCAGGAGGGACTGAAATACTTTGAGTAACTGCGAGGAGTCTCTCCGCAAGACTGACAGTGATCCTACCTGGACAGGGAGGTGGAAAGAGGTCGATGTCCGGCATTCGGTACACGACGTGGTCATTCTGCTCCTGAAAGGTGCCATAACGTCAGAGTGACATACAGAGAGAACAGAGAGGAATTAGTCTTGAGTGTTTTATAAGAGAACTTTTAGAAGATTTTATTGAGGGTCCAAAAAAGAGAAAATTTGGGGTTGAACATCCATGTCTGCCTGAACGGGAACGATAATTCCTGATGTATGAATGAATGTTAAATTCAAGTAAAACTAGGGCAGAGAGAGAATCACGTCACGTTGTGTTCAAATTTTCTTAACCACAGAGGATCCATAGATGAGAGAGATTAGCTCGTTCACAATTAGAGGAATGTGAAAACAGCAATTAAAGTCACCAATAAACATCATGTTATCATTAATTAATTTAATTCTGATAAAATGGTTTTAGTTTTAAGTACAAAATAAAAGTCATAAAAAGTCATCAAGGAAGGAGAATAGTTTAGATTTTGTTTACACTGTTTTTCTGTGGAATGAAGAAAAATGAGAGATTATAGTTATTTCATTAAAGTTATTGACAACGATTTCAGCTCTATAGGAAGAGAAACATGCTTTTTAGATTCATCGTCTCCACCTGAACTTCAGTGCCCTCTGTGAAAGGAAAGCGCTGCCGTGGTAGAGAAGGATCAGCGGGAAGGAAAGTGCTCTGATGCATAATTAATCAATCACTGGGCTGTCATAATGGCAAAAACACTACTGGACACTGTTGCACACTTGAGCTGGGGATAAATACTTTATGAAAATGACCCATCTGAGATAGAGAGCTGAGGAGAGAGAAGGAGAGTGTGGGAGTTTGAAGATGAGCTGGGAGGCTCATTGATCCATCTCTGCAGTCTATGTAATTGAGCTGTACTTCGATTACTGTGAGCCTTAATGGAAAAAAAAGCTCTGCCTCTTCCACTCTAAACACTTTCCTACTGCTGCCTCCATCACTATGTTTCATTTTAATACTAAATCTGTTCTAAAAAAAATCAAATCGGAGTAGCTTTTGAGATCTTGAAATCATCTTAAACTTTCTGTTTTGGATGATTATTTTATCCTTTTTACCATCATCAGCATCTGTTATTCAACCGCTATGCTCAGGACGACCCTTCAAGTTCTTTAGTCTATCATTACTATCATTAATATAACATTAAACATTTTCTTTGATATGGGTAGGCTTCATAGTTGGCAGTGTTTCCAATCGGAAGTCTGTACAAGGTGTTTTATTTTGAAAACTGAGCAGATTCTCGGTGCAGTTTCTGTGTCGATCTTCTCTGTGCTGCTTGACGTGACTAGCGTCCATGCTGCAAACGCACTGCAGCGCTTCACAAATATCGTCTAGAACGGCAGCTCCCGGTGAAATTTAGGTTTTAGATACCGTCAAAGTTTCCGGAAAGTTGGCCAGTCAGAAGAAAAGGGAGGGCAAAAGACATTCAGACAGAGGATGAACTTAGGGGGCTACATAAAGGTATAAAACTACACTAGTGGAACCCCAGTGTAAAAAAATACAATATAAGAGGCTCCCTTTATATGTCTACCCTCTCCTTCCTGTCTCTGTGAGATGACGTCTGTCTCAGATATGAGACAGGAGATGTGTTTCAGTGGCGGTGGATTGTGTATCAACTCAATACTTTCCATACAGCAACTCAGAGATAGAATAACACAGTCTGGTCTGACGGTAAGTCATAGCGAGATATGGAGACGGAGGGAAAGTGAGACTGTAGGCGGCTTCACTGGAAATATTTCATCCACCTTTTGCTTGACCTGGTGAAAGTTTCGTGATCCATTTTTTTTTCCACAAAACCTTTTAGCTGGATGCGCGTGTGTGTGTGTGTGTGTGTAGTTGTTCCACTCTGCTGTGTGCCGCTCTGACTCACCTCGCCACCGCTGAGAGGTTCAATCCCGTACGAGAAGTTCCCGTCAGAAAACATCCCCCTGAACCAGACAAAACATCCCGTGTGAGGAAAGATTCACCTATGGCGCGTTATACTATGTATATAAATAATAAGAATAATCAAATATGTTAGGCATCGTTTAGATCTTTCAAGAAAAACGTCTTCAGTTCACCGTAGGCCATGGCAGGTGGACAGAGCGGCCCAGGAACCCGGCAGCCCCCGCACACGTCCATGGTAGTAGCAGTGTTCTCCACCCTGGAAACAAATCACAGATTATCTTACAGTCAGAGAATGAACCTCCATCATCAAGTAACGCGTTCACGTCAAATTTCAAATGAAACCGACGTCGGCTGTGACCCCCCCTCCCTCGTCATTTGCTGATCTCCTGCCCCTTATACACACACTGCAGGTATTTACCGCCGGCCTTGGGCATTCGGCTGACCTGGTGGGTCATCTGAAAGGATATCAAGTGGCTACTGTACGGCTGAGCGTCCGAGAAAACCTACACCTACGGAGGCTAGAGCTGAGGTCAGTTTCAGCAGGGGAAAAAAATGCGTGCACGCATGTGGTGCGTTCGGGCTGATGGAGGAAGCAATTACAGTGAGGGAGGGGGTCCAAGGGGGAAACTTAGCGATGCACTCTGGTTTCAATGTACAGAAAGGTAAGTAAACATATAGAATGTCAGATAAAGTCAGTGTGACGTCCTTGCATTAACTTTTTTAAACACTGACCTGTGAGGTTG
The DNA here is from genome assembly GCA_014281875.1 of Nibea albiflora. Lineage (NCBI taxonomy): Eukaryota > Metazoa > Chordata > Actinopteri > Sciaenidae > Nibea > Nibea albiflora. Next base: position 14,683,004 of record CM024806.1, read on the forward strand.
ACTATGAAATCAGCGTGCGCCCCTTTAATCCAGGATATAATATCAGACTCTGTCAGGGCGTGAGCCAGATCCAGCTGATACTTCAGTCCGGCAGACCTACTGTAAGGTGTTAGCTGTACGCCCTGCTTCCAGATATCTTGACCCTGATTATTCATAATCCCCTAAAAGGCTCCAGCTGGATGATCATGTTTTGAATATAGTGTTTCCACGCTGCCTCTCAGAGTACAGGAATGATCAGATTACGACAACTGGAGAGGAGACTTGCCTCTGTGCCGCTGTGCATGTAAACGCACGGAGTCACTCAAGCGGCACATGCATATGTTTAAAAGGTTGTGAGCCAACCAAGGTAGACAGAAGAACACTCGGGGGAGGATTTCTTTATAATCAATCAGGCTTCAGCTAAACGGACGGAGATTAAAGAGTCACGCGTCTTTGCTTGTAGCTACTTGGATCTACGGAGCGTGTGTAAATGTATGTGTGTGAAAGAGAGGGTCAGGTTCAGGTGTTTGTAATGGACCCCAATAAGTCATGTCTGCCATCTGAGCCTGCTGCTGTCTGGCATGGTTGATAGAACAAAAAGAAAAGAGGACGACGCGGAGCTGCTGTTCTGTATGCTTGGTCGACCTTTACTCGGAGCTGCTACTCAAACGTGAAAAATCTCTCGGGTGTCCCGTAAAAGTATGAACTCGCAAAAACAAATATTCCCACACCTCTAATCCGATAACAATGTACCTGTTTCTGTGCTTTAAGTGCACTATATATGCCCTCTAAATCACACGTAGCCATCCAGGTTCCTGTTGATGAGAAATCAATAGCCGGCATCCTGATCCAGACGCATGTCAATCACACACGGCGGTGAGAGAAAGTTACAATCACTAGAGTGTTTTCGCTCAGCCCGGCCCACGAGAGCTTTAGACGAAGTCGTGTCTGTCCATCTGTCGAACATGATGTCTCAGACCTCAGAGGAGACACAGTGCTGGTTTAGGTTTGATGAAATTTGGGGAAGGAGGTCCTCAAAAAGCTCCAATTGTTCCATTTGTTGAAACTAAAGGATGAGGCTTCACAATCATTAAGTTCCTCCACGATGTAAAAGATCTCAAGCAATGTTTACAGCCATACTCAAGCTAACATTTGCTACTTCGCTGATGGGAGTGTCATTAGTTTGTCAGGTACCTTCATACTTACAGCCTAATTTTAGTCACACATTGATATAGTTTTTGGGAGCCAACCATTCATTCGCGTTCACACACCGATCGCGCAGCCTTCGGGAGCAATTTGAGGTTCAGTATGTTGCTCAAGGACACGCAGAGAGGAGCTGTGGATCATTTGATTAGTTGGACGACCTCGACGCTCTACCTTCCGGAGCCACAGCACACAGACTATTAGTACAAACTACTGGACAAATAAAAATGCAGTGCATACTAAAGTATAAAGTTTATACTGTCTAAATTTGAAGTTTAATAATTGAAACATTTTTTGCACGACTTTATAATATTGGCGTTCAGTTCCAAGCTATTAAAACAAAACTAAAAAATAATAACCACTTAAATGTATCCCCTGTATTTTCTTAGATTGAGTGTTAGCTCATCTGTTGAGGAAGAAAAGGACTTTAATCATTCATACCGAATAGTAAGACTGCCCGCAGCACTTAGTCCGGGGCAAGATAATAAATAAATAAAAGGTAGGATTACAAGGCTAAATGGAGGAAATCAAATTGCCTAACACAGCAGACACGCACTGACTTTGAGAGAATGAGTGCATCGCTTTTTCACCGATGATGCATGCGCCCCGAGTAACGGCCACTCACACAGGCACATAAATCATGTTATATAAGAAATTAGGGATTAATCGTGAAGCATCATGAGTGCCAGGAGGACGGGGAAAGGTACTGCAGGACTGTGACTACACGAATGAAATAAAAAACACCTGCACGGAAACTGCATGGAAACAAATAAAGAGTTACGTCCCACCGAGTCGGGAAGAAATGAATTTGACATTATAGACTAACTGAATTAGAAAAGCTGGAGTTTACTCGACTCAGAGAAGTGGAGGAAAGGTAACGAGACAATAGGTCATATAAAGTGAAAAGAAGACAAGACAGAGCAAAAGCACCAGTCGGGAGTATCAGACGTCCTCAGAGGCGCACATTTATTCCCGGGTGAGTTTTTCAGATACAATAAAGCCAAACTGGCAAGCTGAATAATTTAACAGCAGAACAATTTAGGGAAAAACATTAGGACACTTAATGAGAACAGCTAACACAAAATACTTTCTCCTCATCTCTCCCTTCGCTCGTGTTTGACTGCAGCTAATTCAGGTGCTGCGATTATTATTTGATACGCTATCCTGAAAGCTAATAGAGGGGGGTAAAGACACAGTCAAAATATACAAAATAGTTTGTCGGTGCTCAAATCTAAAGAATGACGAGGAGGCTGAGAGGAAAGAGGAGATCCAGCGCCTCGCAGGGGAAAAACATCCACTGCCACGGCTCATCTTTTGGAACCTGAACAACTTATTTCAGACGACTTCAGACGTTTGGAAGTGGAATAAAAACATGTTGTATTTCTCCTTTCAAGAGCTCGAAGCTTGAAACCTGTACATTGGAAACACCCCTCCCCCCACAATAAAATGCTCCACGGCTTAGCTTCCCGAACATCTAACAGCCAACAATGTGGGGGAAAAACGTTATAATTTTCTTGTCAGAGGTTTGATGAGAGAATCTGTCACTCTCATAAAGGGACACAGCTAGCAGCCAGTTAGCTTAGCTTAGCATATAGACTAGAAACAAGGGGACACAGCAAGCCAAATGCACAAATCCACCTATTAGTACCTAAGAACTTACTTTAAGAAGACTTCAGACATTTGGAAGATATCGGATCTTACAGCACATGTATAAATGTGTTTCCTTAAATAATGTACACATATCTCTGATGGTCTTATCAGCTGTTATATATATTATATAGACAGTTTTTTTTGCCTGTCTTTGTTTTAACCTGTGCAAATAAACCTCTAACTCAATGCTAATGTTTACACATCTCGTACCAAAGGTCAGGGTAAAAGGTGGCTGTAAGATTTGGTTCTGGAAATGTACATGATTTGAATCACGACACGACAAAATAGACCCTCGCTGCTGCTGCTGCTGCTGCTGCTGCCTCTGACTGCTGGTACCCATGGCAACCCTGTACTGATTGGTCAGGTGGTCTTTGGCAGAGAAAAAGAGAGTGAAAGAGAGACAGACAGATGGCGAGAAAGGGACAGACAGGGAGAGACAGAGGCTGAAATAAAAGCAGAGGACGCAGACAGAAAGAGACCGTCTACCCGGTGGTGTTTACGAGCGAGCTGTCTGCATCAACTGCCTCGGAGAGTGTCAGCAAAATAGACTCAGATCGTTATTATACAGCTGTTTGCTCAGATTCATAATGCATGACAGATGACAACATATATTATGATATATGACTATCATATTATGATATTTCAATCATTTGTCCATGTCCTACTGCAACTAACAGTCACCTTGAAGCTAAATGTCTTCATAACACTTGACTCAAAGCCTTTGCTATTTGTATAAATTTCTGCCTGAAGGATGAGAGATGTGAGATAAACATGCACAGCTGCTATTATAAATGAGTCTGTTTGATTTAAATCAGGGGGGAATGGATCCACTGGAAACATATTCTAATACACACAGGACATAAAAGCTACACAAAATCAATTTCTATCAAATTGGCAGTGATGGAAAAGTGGTTTACTGACTTTTACTGAGCTCTGGTAGAAATGAGGAGGCTGAAATTTGTCAAGAGGTTTTGGGAAATGTTGTTTTGTTGTCAAGTTAGATAAGAAACATAAAAGGCTACAGCCAACCGCTGGCTGGCTTATCTTAGAATAAAGATACAGCTAAGCAAAGGCACAAATCTGCCTATTAGCACCTCCAAAGCTCACCAAGGGCCAACCTCCATGGCATAAGTGCCAAAAAACTGCAGTTCCTCAAAGCAGCCACTTGAGGCCGGCTACAGAGTGAGTCAATCTCCATAATCCTACATGTTGAAATGTCCAACTTCACAGCAGAAACAAACATGTTTACAGCCTGGTACAAAAAACGGTTTCCGTCTCAGGTCCACCTACGATCCACGTCTTTGCCTATTGCTAGATTGGTGGGCAGGCGGGAGAGGCATGACAACACTCGTCATGGATACGACATCCATTCTTTAAACTGTCTATGTGATTAGCACCATCAGTGAGGTTTAGAGGTGGTTTTAGGTAGAACCATCTGATAGCTGTAGTGTCGCACTTTCTCTACAGACATTCATGGCAACAATCACCTCATCTAACGATTCTGTAAGATAGTCTTACCATACTCTGCAACAGCTGCCCGTCCTCTTCATAGTGACGCTCCACGTAGTCTGTAGACAGCAAGTTGCTGGAGAGAAGAGGAAGAAGAAATAACTATAATCATTCTAACAGTTCGTTCACACTTCTGTAATTGCTTGGCAAAGCAAGATTGTAGCACTGTGTGACTATTAAAGGCCATTATGTGTCATTATTCATTATTATGACTTGTGTGAATCTACATCGGCAAATGGCAGATTCATAAGTAAAACCTAAACGTGTGGAGATGCATTTATTCTAAGTGCCTAGGAAGAGAGTGACAGGTATGAACATTTTGCTCTAATGGACTGCATTTATGTAATGTCAGTGACTGCTGTAAGCACAGCATTAAACATTGTTTTGTGCATCTGTGGCGTGGATGTGTGAATGCTTCGCAGGCGTGTGATGACTTACTGGTTGAGTTCCAGGTCAAGGATGAAGGATGTGCCAAAGGCCTCTACCAGGAAGCTGCTCTGGGCCAGATGCACCGGCTGAGTGAGGAGACGTTGAGAGGAGGCGTAGGAGAAAGAAAAAAAGAGGCTGAGATTTTCATTTACAGATTTGCTATTGGCTTCTTCGTGAAGCTTTTCTTTGCTTTTTCTCACATTCACACCTGGCTGAGATCAGATCACAGTGTGAGTCTGACCACCTCTGAATGTGGCCAGGCCTTCTCTGATACCAATTTGTTCTGCTTGTGGGGGAGTACTGACACCATACTTGTGCTATCAGATATAAATCAAACTGTGACTTTTCCAAAAATCCAATTATGTTTAGTCAAATTACAGTATGAAAAATATCTTCGTGTCTCTAAGTCAAGGTCATACATATATTTTTGAGCTAATGTTTCTTGTGTACGTCTCACAGCTCCACAAGAAGGGCAAGTAGTCTGTATAAGATGTCTAAAGTTTCATTTTCTATTAATAAATCATGCATCTCTAATCCATATCCATGCATTGTGTCTCAAACAAAAGACTAATTTGTCTTATAGTTCATAGAAACTGTAAATAAGACCTTGTGAAAAAATATGAAAGAGAGAGTGGAGGCGGTAAGACGGCTGATGGATGTTCAATATGAAATAATTTAACCAACGCAACAAAGGTTTGTTCTCCAGTGGCTTCAGCACCCGGAAGACGAGGCAGCCTCATCCATCCCTGAGGCTTTCTGAATTAAACTGGGTGTTGGGGCTCATCAGCTCTGTTTAACCTTCACTCCAAGGTGAACCCCCAGTTCCACAGTATAAGTCAGAGCTCCCCGGTGGTTCCCATCAGTACTTACTGGCCAGCTGCAAGGCAGGTCTCATTAGTATTACCATGCACTCTCTGCAAACCACTTAGTATCAATCTAAACCTCCACTGGGTCCATATACTGTACAATAAAAAGCCCACAATGGTGCCTGTGAGCTGAGATAAAAAATTTTTAAAAAAGCTGCTTCAGTGCTCAGACTATTTTGCTGGAACATAAGCTGGGTGTTGCTAAGATTTTTGGACATTTTAAAGAGTTAATTTGATAGATTGAAAAACAGTGCATTTCCCAGAACATATGGTATTCCCAGATTTTGGAAATTTCCCAAAGGCAAACAGAACATTGTCAAAGGATACTGAAAAACGTGTACTCCTTTGGAGTCACCTAAAACCTAACAAATGTACATCCAACATTCACCCTATTTTCAGCTCTATTTTTGGTCTCCACCATCCAACTCTCTTCATACCATTTGGTGCTGGGCAGGTAGAGTATAGTTGCAGATTAATCAGAGCCTCTTCGGTTGAAAGCAGATTGATGAGAGCGGTAAAGGAGTGAATCTAAACTGTGAAGTTGCGGGTCATACAACCAAAACAATGAGCTGAAAGACGCTAAAACGCTCAGCTGAGAACTGCAGTGTCAGGTGAAGTTTAGCTTTGGAACGCCTCTCACAATACACACATTAATTTAAATGTTTGCTAATATAAAAAGATTTGTCAGCAGTTTTAAGTCGAGCCAGAAGTATAGACTTTATTATTGGATCCAGCAAAACAACTGACACTTTAATCAACACAAACTCAAACCAATATTTCATGTGTACTTCACAGCTAATAAAGGGACTCTGCTGATTTCACCTTTAAATCCACATTCATGAGCGTAGCAGACCCAGAAAGCAAAGCTGCACATTCCCCAACGGTCTCAGAAAGAAAGAGATCATGAGACGCTGACTAGGGTAGCTCAAGGTCAGACTTGTGTCATATCCACTGACCGGCAAGCCGATGACTGACAGTGTTCATAGCGAAGGTAACGAGAGAGGACAGGTAGAGGTGTGAAATATTATCTAATGGACTGGAAAGGAGGAGGCAGCTAGAGGCGATGAGGGTGGCATGAATTTTCCGCCCTGCTGTGGCCCGGGCGAGCCGGGCATCGTGTGTGGGTGGGTGTCACAGGGTGGGGTAGGAGTGACAGACACACAACCTCAAAGGACGGGACAAACAAGGGTCGATATAGATATTCTTTGGTGATATCGTAGAGGAAAGGTGACGGGGAAATGGGAGGCATGCTGCACAGAGCGGGGACCTACAATACACCATATATGTTGGTGCTATGCTGCTGTGCTATAACATCTTTCTGCACCATCGCATCGCAGTAAAAGCAATAAAAAACATCTATCTAGCAACACTTTAACCCAAACATTAACATTTATTCATGACTTGCATCTAATTATATATATTAACTTACACTTTTTTTTGTAATTTATCTATTTAAACTACATCTTTTTTAATAGATTTTCAGTTTCACTAATGGGGCAATATCCAAAGAAGTTAGAGGTTGGACATTTGAATGGGATCCCTTCATTATCTGAATGAACTGAGGAGTTTACTCAGTGCCTACTCATGCACTAAGTCCTACTCAACAACTGCTCTGCTGGACTAAATAGTAAGTGAGACTAAATAATAATTCGTGTGTGTGCTCAGCTTGGAGTAACACACGCCGAGCAAACTCACCTGCACTCCGGCTGTGTGGTTGCTGACCCGGGTGTCCAGGCGGCTGTGGAGCAGCTCCTCCTGGGAGTGGATCTGCTGCAGGAGCCGCTTGGGCTGAACGACCTCTTCTGCAGGCGGCAGCCTTCCCTCCACGCTCGCCCATTCCCTCAGACCTGAGGTAAGGGCGGGAAAAAGACACAAGATGTGGTTCAGTGCACGGGAGCAAAATAAGGTGTGATGTTAAACGTCTCATTTCCGCAGCCGCCTGTTGACCCCGATGCAACAATTACGCGGTCCTTGTCACCGGAGTGCGCAGGTTGAGTGGATGCAATGATGGATAAAAATGATTCTCTTCCATTTCTAATCGCCGAGCATGTGTTTTGTGGTAAAGCATTAGGCAATCAGAGCCTCTCACCTGTCACGGCGCACCGTGCACACACTGCAGCGAACAGCAGGCATCTCACAGCGAGCATGATGCTCACATAGTCCTGGTGGTTCCCTCGGTGCGGCGCCGTTAAATGAACCGAAGAGGAGGCGTGAGCGGAGCTGCAGCAGGACTGTTGTTGACAGTGAGGACAAACAGGACAGCGGGGTTCCTTTAAACGAGGCGCCCGCATCTCTCACCTCCCGTTTTTTTTGTTTTTTCCCCGCCTCTGGCGATTAAAAGCACCCCACCGCCGAGGCTCCGCTGCTCGGCTCCAGCAGCATGGTGCGTGTCGGTGTCAAACGGAGCTCCGCCGCGCGGTCACACACATACACACACATATATACACTCAAGACTGACGTTACTAGGCTCGTTGAAGCAATGAGGCTGCGCGAGGAGCAGTGGACCTAGAAACAAGGAGCACGTGGGGTTTGACCGACCCTCCCACGCGCTTTGGCCACACTTGAAAGGGTCCTAAACTGGGTCACCCAAAGGAAACACCTGGATCAACTAGGTTCATTCTTTGATTGGACATACAACAGTCGATATGGATCTAATGAAAGAGAGATACTTGTGGACTGGTTTGCACAATATCATTCCCATCATACTTCAGCATTGAGCAACATTTTAATTAGAATATAATGACAGATGTTGGCCAGAACAAACACATCCACACAGCCCCGAAGAAGTAGGTTGGTTTTTGACTGTTAACTCCTAAAGAATATCACCCAGGGATGTTTGAATGAACTTGTTGCTTATTTGGTCATGACTTTTTAAATGTTAACGTGGATTGGAAACTCTCTAACCTTTTGATCAGTGCACTCTTCTGTACTACTCTCCAGTTTCTTCTAATTAGTGTGCTTGTTTGGGGATTTAAAGGTCCAGTGTGTCAGATTTTTTTTTGGGGGGGGGGGCTCCCCTTACAGGAAATAAGTGACACTAGATCTTCAGTATACATGACAAAACAAACTTAAATGATCATACCTCGCTGGCTGCACACAACCTAGAGGGAATACAAATTTTAAAAAACACTTTAAAATACTTAAACCAAACTTAAACAGAACATAACTCATCCCTGCTCAACAGGTAACAATACAGGCAATAGTATTCATGAAAATAAATCATGTATATGTAAACAAGTTGTACATATCTGTATATATACAGTTACATGATCGCCTGAAAATAAGAATCATATTTTGTTACCTTAAAATGAGCCTTTTATATCTAAAGTTTGAGTTCTTGCTACAGTAGCCCAGAAAGGACAAACCAAACACTGGCTCTAAATGATTTTTTATGCACAGCTGTTCCTCCTTTATGTTTGGACCTCAGGAAGGTGAGTGGAGGGGTTCACAATCTGCAACTTGTTGCTACTAAATCCTACACACTGGACCCTGAATGTTCAGTCTGGACATTTAAAAAAAAAAACATCTCACTGTTATTTGACCGAAAGCTCCAGAAGAGTTGGTCAATAAACCTTCATATTCACTAGATATCAAGTGCTTGCATGTTAAAACTAAATGTTATAGTTCCCAGTCTTCATTGCAACATTTGGAAACACATTTTACTCCTTTATAATCACCATTCTATTTATATATTTACTCATTTAAATGCTCAAACGTGACAACAATCCACAGTCTTCTGGAGTGGGAGTGTGGGATGGATGTACTTTGGACCAGAACATTTGGGATTTTTTTGTTTTGTAACTAATTTGATCTTGAACCCTCAGCTGCCTGTTGGCACTTACACTCTCACGATACAATTCCCGCATTCCTTCCCCCCCTTTCAAACAAAGTCTACGCCGTGCACAACAACCAAGAAGTTAAAAAGGGTAAGATTGTTCTCCCCTTTTTGATGAAAAGCTGCTGTGGTTTTGGTCTGGGCCACCCATACAAAGGATCCCTTCATTCCGACAAATCTAGATGGTTAATGGTTACGTAACGAGGCTCGGAGATTAGATATCAAATATTGTTTGTGTCAGCTGGAAGCTGGGCGGATGAGGGGAACAGGACACATCGACCCTCTGTTGCCCTTGCCTCATCCTTCCCTCCCTATTTGGCTCTCCTTTTAGCCTACAAGCAGAGTCAGCATTTAATAAATAAAAAAATAACCTCCAGCATACCCCCAAAAAGTTTTCAACATCTTTAACTTTGCAGCAGCAAATGTGGATGGTTAAAAACATTTATTTAAAAACACTGTACAAGAGTTGACTTCACATTCATAAAAGAACTGCTAGTGGCAGAAATCGCGTGGCGTTTGTCTCTGCTCAGCATCGGTTTCGAGCATCCGAAATATTCAGAAAGTGTGATTTTTGGACAACATGTGGTTTTGACTATTTTGTTACGACGACCTTCCACTTCAAAATCTGACATGTGAAGATAATAAATCTCCCCGTGGCTGCAGCACACTACTGTGAAGCGGTCGTGTCTCCTTGACAAAGCCCGTCCTTTGGCCCACCTTCAAAAATAAAAAAAAGGCAGGAAAAGCCATTCGACATCTCGCAGGTTGTGCGTGCGAGTCCTCCGCCTACCAACGCCTCGTCGACGCGCGGCACAAGTGGGATATGATCCAGACGCAGCACTTACAGTAATTGAGTAATGCCCCCGTCAGAAAAGCCTCATTAAATTCTCAATACCACCATGTGTTCCCGGACATGGCTGCTGAAAGACTGCAGTCAGCAAGACATACATTCTGTGTACATGTAGGGTTACAGGTCGAGAAGAAAAATGATAATGGACGCTCTTCAAATTCATGGGAAGGTGCAGCATCCACTAAGTAGCGTAAAAATGAAGGTCAGCTTCTCTACATTTTAGCTTACTCTGTTTTAAATATTTATTCAGTGTACACATTATTTTCATGAGCTTAAGTGCTGCCCATTGTGTCTCGTGGTGGGTTTGCAGCTGCAAAGTGAAAATCTTACTATTTCAGGTGCCTGACTTCCCTTTGAACGATTAAGGAAATAACAATCAGTGCTGAACCTCAACAATCTGAACCACCGTCCTGGAAAACGCAGAGGGGTCCGTTTCTTCCCCACACAGTGAGGCCGCCGGGGTCGGCGGCTGGAGGACAGTGTGCAAACGTGACTCATAGCTGGTGTCGTGCATCCAGGTGCACGGCCTGTGGAGGAGTTCCTGGTCGAGCTCGCAGCTCTGCTCAGCGGGCGTAAGAGGGGGCGCCGACGTCGGGCCCAGCCGTGACATCAGGTCACAGTCCCAGTCAGAGTCTGACGATGATGGAGAGAGAGCGGCTAAGTCTGGGATGAGTGCCGACTCGATGCACACTGAGGTAGAGTGAGATAGTGAGCGCTGAGAGTCTTGACTGGAAAACCTGCTGGGGGATTTATCGCTGGGGAAGTGCAGTGGAGGATCAAAAGTGTTTGATTTTGAGAAGAGTGACGGCTGATGGGAGACAGAAAAGCTACCATGACCCAAGAAGTCCATTTGATTTGGTGCCCGAGTGAAATTCTGTACAGAAGGAACACAGAACATAGTAAAAGTCTGTTTTAAATCAAGTGTTTCCACAGTGCATGTTGAAGAGGTCTTTGGGTTAGGACAGGATCGTATCATCTGACTAGAGTCAAATAATAAACAGCCTTCAGGTTTTACAAATTGATGTCCTAATTTCGTCCTCCTCCTTTTGCTCCGGCTGTGTTCGGGGCTGGCTGATCTACAGCGCTTTTTGGGGTTCAGTGCCGTCGCTGACGGCCGAGGGAGGGAGCGAGATCTACGTGACAACAGGGCAGCAGTCTCCAAACCAGTGGCGCAACACATGATGCCATTATATCCCAAAAAACTTCCTTGGTTTAGTCCCTTTACTCCTTCAGTATTTATTAAAGTCAAAGAGGACAGAGGCGGGGTGGGGATAGGAACTGGGACATAAGGGACAAACTGAGACACACTTTCTGCAGTGTCCATTTTAGCGTGTCCTTCCTCCGTCTCCTCTGCAGTGCACCGTTGAGGACTGAGAACAGGAGGCTCAGAGTATGGGGAGTGCGGCTCCATTACGTAGGAAGGATAAGGGCTGAGGACTGGAGGCCGGGAGTAGGGGTCAGGGGATGGACATGGCGTGTCAGGGCGGGGGAAGAGATGATGAGTATCAGGCCGCTGGCTGGCTGAGTCATAGGCTTGTGGTTCAACATCCAGTACAGGCATGGCCGGACTTAAAGCGTGAGGATGTCTGTCTGAAATCTGGAGGTGTGTGTTGGTCGTGAAGGGCTGGGTGTCTGAAAGTGGAGTGGCTGGTTTTAGGATGGGTATTGATGGGCTGCCCGGGCCACCGGAAAGTGGACCCATAGTCGAATCAAATGCTGAACTTTGTCTCTGCAGAGCCTGAACAGCATGCTCCGTCTCAGCATCGGTGAGAGGCTCCAGCTCACAGGCATCTTCGATGAGCAAGGGAGTTGGTGGTCTAAGAGAAGAACAGAAAATATTAAAAATCCACAAAACAACATTTTGAAACACATTATGTTCCAGTTAAAAAGCAAAGAACTTCACTTCATTTAGTCGCTGCTAGGTAATGATGAAAACTCACCTGTTCTGCGTTTCTTCTGATTGTTGAGGTGGATCTGGGTCGAATCCTGGAAGCATTTCAGTGACAAGCTGGTCCACCACGCTGTAGTTTGAGAGATCCAGCACAAATGCACGGTGCTGATCAGACTGCAAGTGCTGTAAGGGCAACAAAGTCACATATGTCAATAAAAAACAAACAATGAGGGCAAAGCAAAAAATAAAATGTAATTCTTAAAGATTTCCACCTCCTCTAAATTCGTGAAGGGTTGATGACAGCATTCACAGTAAGACAGGTCCTTTTTGCGAGGCCTCCAAGGTGACGGGTTACAGCTGAGTGGGGTTTGAGATTTGTCCTGAAGGCTGCTCTCAACTTTTTTCTTCTCCCTGATTAACAGGATGGACCACAATGATACATCATTTACAGCATTAAACAAACTTTCTAAAAGGTTTATTTCCTGTTCCGTGATTCTTACATGAACACAAGGCAGGAAATAAATTGAACCCGACTGTTTGTTGGTAAAACAATGGTGGAAATTGAAAAATGGCAGTTTAACAAACCTCGCTTTAGTCTCTCCTTGCTCTGTCCGTTTTTCAAACTGGGGAGGAGGAGATTCAAAGGGACTAAAACGGCCCGAGTACCATAGTGTGGGGAAGGTCATGGACTGCATATGTAAAGGTTTGTATTTCCTGGTAAGATAACAAGAAAATTGAATGCACAAAATGTAAATTAAATAAATATGAAAGATCAAAATACAAAGCCATAACTCTGAAAGCAGATAAGAATATTATAAACAATACATAATATTTAAAAGTGAAAATATTTCAAACCACTTTTCAAAACTGAATGTGAAATAACACATCTGAGATCAACCCCAGCGAAGGCTAATAATCAAACGTTTCAGATGGCGCGGGTTCAGTTTCTCAAAGCGATGGCCTATACATTAGCCGGAGCACTTCAATTAACTGAAATGAGAGGGCAAATGAATAGACCTGTTAGCACATGGAGATCCCCTGCAGGAACACGCAGTGGAGCTTGCAAAGCCTCATCGAATAGAAATCGTATCCGCTTGGGCTCTTGGCTCACAGGGAGCGGCACCGCTGGGGGGGGGGGGGGTTGCTTGTCACATTACACGATGGGACTCCTTAACAGGTTCAATTAAGAAAATCATCTGGGTTGAAATGCAAACCTCCCGAACGAGCGCTCGGTGGGGTAGGAAGGGCACGAACATGGGGACAGGTCGCTGCCACCCATTGTTGTTTCACGCTCATTATGCATGAACTGCAAAAAAGGAGCTAATCTGATACTAAACCGTCACATGAACCCGGGCAGGCCTGAAAACTTATTCTTGTTATACTTTGCTTCCAGCTTGTCTTTTGTAATTAACCGTAACAGAGGATTAATGTGGCTATAACCAAAAATAATACACCAACATTGTATCAAATGACGATATGAAATGGAAGAAATGTCACTCATAATGATAGAGAGAATTACCACTTGAATCTGCAGCTTTATGGAGAAAAACAAACTGAACTCACCTGCTTAAGTCTTCAATTTTAAGATAGGGAGACCTCAAAGCTGCAGCTGTAGAACAGGAGAGATGAAGAGAAACAAACAAAAAATCTATTAAATTCACCATTCATCAACAGTCATGCCCAGATAAAATACAGTATTATTGTGAAATAAACACATTAGCAGGACATTTACTGAACATAAACTAACCTTTAACAGCAGGTGAACCTTGTTGTTTGGTGTAAGTCCTCTGTATTAAACAAAGAAAACTTAAATCAGGAATATTAAAGAGCCAATTATATCACAGCTTGTATTATTTCTTCTTCATAAACTCAAAGTTAACTCAAATTAATTCTTAAATAATTTAATTGAATTTCTGAATTTAACAGTTGGATATCCGGTGAAGTGGAAAGTTGCTCAAAGCAAACGTCTTACCTCTGGCCTCTTGTGCATCGCGTTGAAGCTCTCTCGAGTCAACTGTTTTAAATATGAAAGGACATCTGATACTACGTTAAGGAAGACTTTCACACATTGTTCTGTGATTATGAACGTGACATTTCTCTGTTGCCATTTCTTCAGCGTGTATCAGCAAGAGACGGCGGCACAGAACAAAACACAAGCATCCACATGGTGCCATCTGCTGTGAGCAGAGGCTCACTACAGATGTGAACACATAACAAGCCACTCATCATCATCGCCTCTCAAGTCAAAAGGATACCGTCCACATATAAAATCTTCACTCCCCATGACTGGGCATTGGTCAAAACACTGCTCCTCTGCAGTCGTTCCTACAAGACAGCATCAAGTCGGCATAATTTTGTCAGTCAATATATCAGCAGTGCTTGCAAACAACAACAAAAAAATCCTACAGATCTGTAAAATAGATCATATTTTGGCTGCACTGACTTACATTGTTGCGAATGGCTTTTTCAAGCAGGGCCTTCCCGCGGCTTCCACACGCCTGTAGAGAAAAACACAGCATAGATATGAATCTCGTTGTTACAGGTAGCATCAAAATTTCTCATACACAACAATTTACACTACTCACAGTAACGTTTTAATTGTACGAGAGCACTAAATAGTGTCCATGTATCCATTTTTTTAATAGAAATTGATATAATAAACATAAACAGGAGAGTTCCAGCTGATTTATGTTGTCAAATCACATTGATTAGGAAGAAAACAGTCCATATAATTTAATTTAAAATCATCAGCTGTTTGGCATGTTTGGACTTGACTTCAGTAATACTTAGCTTTCATCATTGTGAGACTCTTTTTGCTAGTTATCAGGTTAAATAATATTGAATATCTTCAGTGCAAACACATTTGAAAGCTGTAAAAAGATTTAAAACATGAGTGATGTGTACCACTGGTCTGGGAGTTCCTGGTGGCCGTTTGTCAGTGCAGGGGATGGTCTCTCGCGTCATTATGGGACGTTTGGCTTCTTCCTTCGTCCCCTTCACCGCCGCTTTGGTGTCTGTACATTTCTGCTCCTTCGGGAACTCTTGGCTTCCAGTCACAACAAAGCTCACATCCTTGTGCAGGAAACTCTCGACCCGCTTGAGAACAAAAAAGTAACAAAACCAGAACATCATTTTCTGCTGAGACATCGGTCATTATTATTATTATCATCAATGTTGACACTACCCCTTCAATACGATGTCCACTGGACTACTTCATCAACAGCACAAACATTTTCTTTTCCTTTTTCTCAGTGAGTTTTATTCCTAAAGCCTTCTTCGATAGCAAAGCAATTATTGCAGTGCACATAATCGAAAAGTACATTTACATTTAGTCATTTAGCTGACCCTGCGACTACGACATGTTAGTGCAGCAATGTTAGTGCAAAAATAAGACACAGAACTGTCACATTATATGTTAAAAATGTCTCGTGCATAAACACCAAGCACACTTTTCACACAAGCTTTACCCCTCCTAGAAGAGTTACGGTCTCCAGAAGCAGGGCTGTTGCGCGTTTCTTCACATTGTCCAGGTAAAAGGTCTTCCCTTCCAGCTTCTTCTGCCCGGGACACAGCGAGCCCAGGAGGCCTTGCTCCTCTGCATACTGCTGGTGCTGCATGACCCTGGTGCAGTAAAGACTCTTCTAACTTTACAGTAGAAAAACACCAGGATCCTACAAAAGATGGAAGAACGAAGCACGAATGCTGATTAAATGTTACAATCCTGCATAAACACTTGAGAGAGCATTAAAAACATGACAGCCTGAGATAGTCCTTACATGAAGTACTGTTGTGATAATAAATAATAACTTAGCTTTGACAAACTTCTCTGGATAACTTAGGGGAAATAAGAGTATATCAGTCAATTTTTTAATGAATTACTTGAGTGTTTTTGAAGCTGATAATAGTTAAATATGATCTGGTTTCTCTTTAATGTTCAGATCAGTGTAGACCGCACAGTGCGAGCACGTACGAGCCACCGTACGAGACCTTAGCTTAGCTTAGCTTAGCTTTCCACGCCTGGGCAATAAAAACTCTCGGGTACGTTTGTAACGTGGATTAAATGTTTTAATGATTCCACAAAGTCGAGACACGAAAGAAAGAAAGACTTACGTTTGGTCTCCGTGCTGGAGAAATGCGATAAAGACAAGATGATACTGTTGTTTCACTAAAAGACTGCTCAAGAACCAACCGCCGCTTTTTTAAAAACACTGGCGCAGACGTGAACGTACAGGCGACGTCACATCCCGTAAAACGTTGCCTTCAAGCGCTCTTCACACACTCCGTCTCCGTCCTTGCTTTTTAGACAGGCTGGTCCGCTTCTCAGTGTGTGTTTTTCAGATATTGATATTTTGTAATGTAATGATTAATTAAGTGAAACTGAATCGATATTTAAGCTAAATTTAAGCTAGCTTTTTACAAGTCATCCTTTTGGCGATTTTTTCCAAGTCGATGAAACGCTGTTTAGTATTTTCTGATAGTAATTAAATGCAACACAAGGCTATGGTGCAGCTAGTGATGGGAAGTTCGGTTCTTTTTAGGGAGCCAGATCATTTGATTCAACTCACCAAGAAGAGCCGGTTCTTTTTCTACAATTACGCAACGGCTCCCGTACTGGAGCCGGATCCCATGACACATCACTAGTGTCAGCATGATGTCTGGTTATATTACTACTTTTTCCCATTTTTCTGGAAATAAGTTTCCCAAATAGGTGTTACAAGTGTACTTACATAAATTCATACATGCAGGCTTTTTAATAGAATCAGAAACAGGTTAATTGCCAAGTAGGTTTTTAATTTGCCTTCGTGTTTTGGTGCATAACAAGCACTAAGTAAACAATATAATTAAATATAAATAAAATATATTATTATTCAAATATAAATAAAATATAAGAAAATAAGATAATCCTTCATTGAGCCAAAGAGAAAGAAGACAAAAAAACACAATAGAAATACAGCCAATACTTTATTCAAAACATGCACTTTTTGTTTATAAAAATATTTTTGACAAAAAACACTGGCACCCTGCAAAGGGAAACTTTTCAATTTTAACAGTTGCACTGGTTAAAGTTTTGTTCAGGACATTACACAAACTAATGAACTACAAACAAAAATGTCAGAAAATGTAACAGTTGAATTTTAACACACACAGTTTAAACATCAGGAAACTGTCCATTGATCGATTACATTTGAAATCCGTCCAAACATTAATGAGAACTTATTTTCTCACCTGAAAACAAACAACACACACACACTGTCAAATTACCAACTGAAAACACGCCCTCTCGTTTTTTTTTTCTTCATGGCTGGGGAATCCACATCAAGCCAGGTTTGGTGAAAATATGAGCACAGTTTTGCATATTCAGTAACACTACTGGTTCATTGCATAACCTCTGGATGTAACGAGACAGTCAGACAGCAGGACCTGGCTCCTGTTTTCAGTCCATTTTGTAGAAAACAAACATATTCAACAGTTGCATACTTCGAAGGATGCACACTCAACAGGAATTAGCACTTTGTTTAAGTAAGGCACCTTAGGTTACAGCGTGGAAGCCTTAAGGAATTAAAGACAGCACCGACTTCTTCCTGCAAGAACTATTTAACAAAAATCTAGTCATTACTTTTACTCCACAGCAATTGAATGTTGAATACAATGACAACAATCACTATCCAGATTTGTCAGTCTTTACATTATCTCCAACAGTTTTCTTCCAAGTTGTCGTTGACATATTAGGAGCATTATGTTTTATGCATAGTATGGACACAAAAACACAGACACTGTGTCTGTTTGAGAATGACTTGCATTGCTTAAAAGCCACAGTCTGTATTTCAGATCCACTCAGATCCCTTCATGTCCCCGTATTTGCTGCTACTACTGGTGCTCCTGCTGCTTCCGTCTATGTCTACCTTGCTGGCGGCGTGTTTGGAGGCCTGGCGGTGTTTACGTTCACGGTGAGGCTTGCTGTGGTTGTTACTGTGGCTCTGTGGCTGGCTGTAGTCCTGATTGTCTGCCTCCAGCCTGTTCTGAGGCTGATGGGTGTCCTTGTGAAGACCTCTTGGGGCATCCCCCATCCCTGCTCTGCACAGGTTTTCATCATTATTGGTGTACTGCTGGCGCTCCTCTTGGGCAATGTTCACGTGGTTCTGCCGGCATGCCATTCTGGTATTAGTGAGATCAGTGATGGGTAGTGGTTTCTCGCTGTGCCCTGTAGATACCAGAGGAGGTTTGATGACGATGTTGTACCCAGGTGGAGCTGATGGTGCGTTCCAAGAGAAGGGGTAGCTGCTGTAATCCTCCTCGCTCAATCCTGCCTCGTTAGGAGCTCCTTGTGCCCGTGTCAGGCCGTACAGCTCTTCGTCGGGGAGCTGAACCCGGCGGGAGCGCACGATCTCACAGATGGTACCTATGCCCAGGTGAAGCATCTCCCATATATTGAGTGCCAGACAAAGCAGGGAGACCGTGTACATGATGAGGAGGAAGATAGTCTTCTCAGTGGGCCTTGACACAAAGCAGTCCACGCTGTGAGGGCAGGGCAGGTCGGAGCATACATACGTAGCCGGCACAGCGAACCCATACAGGAGATACTGCCCACACAAGAAAGCCACCTCCAGCAAGGTGCGGGCCAACAGCTGAAGGACGTAAATCCTCATGAGTCCATCCTCTCTGATACGCTGGCGCCCATCATGGCGCACCTTGACCTTGGCTTTTCCATCACCACCGTGTCCTCTCGCAGCTCCACCACCATCACTCTCCACCTCAGCCATTTCATAGATCATTGGGTCTTCCTCTTGGTTGTCCTCAGCCTCTTCGATCGCCCTGTGCTGCTTTCTGCCTGCGAGATAGTGCTTCTTGGGCTTCCTCCGTGAAAATCCCCTCACTCCCGCGCTCTCCGCCTGGTCCTCCGCATGGGCAATTTTGTTGACAGCGTAGCCCAGGTACATGAGCGAAGGGGTGGCCACCAGGATGATTTGGAAAACCCAGAAGCGGACGTGAGAGAGTGGAGCGAAGGCGTCGTAGCAGACGTTCTCGCAGCCCGGCTGGCCCGAGTTGCAGACGAACTTGCTCTGCTCATCGTAGTAGATGGACTCGCCTCCCACGGCCGTCAGCACGATGCGGAAAACAATGAGGACAGTGAGCCAGATCTTGCCCACAAACTGTAGAGTGGTTGTGGATTTCTTCCAGCAGACGAGTCAGGAAACTCCAACTCATGGTAGTGGCAGAGAAGCTACAGCGAGAGGCAACATACACCCTCTGTTACTCCCCTGTGGAGAAAGCAGAAATGATTAACCTCTGTTACTGTATAAGGAAAGCATCCACATTAAAAGTAAAATATTTTTGCCATTTAAAGACAAAATATCTGCCCAGAACTCGATAGAAGAAATCACAGAAACTCCCTCTTCCCTCTCGACAGTATTTGATATGTGGGGAGAAAAAACAAGCAAGAAGTATTTATTAACCCGTCTTTTGGTGTGTCTCTTTCAATCTGTCTCTCTTTTAAACACACGCGCACAGTATAAATCAAAAAGATTTAATGCCACGAATGCACACCCCGCACTCTCACAGTATTCTAGCTGCGAGCACTCAGTCCTTCTTACGGTATGCGCGGTTATCAAATAGTGCATTTCTCCACAATAACACCATGTTCATCCTTGATTCTTTTAATAGCTGTGCCTTACATCTCGTGTCTAAACACGTCCTTGGCATTAGTGCGCACAGGGAAGAGTAATGACAACGATGGAATTTGTAACCATAATTGCTATTGTTAATGGAAAGTCTCTGACCATCCAGATGTTCCTTTAAATTTCAAATAAACGGAACCCCCGAAGAGAATAAATGAGTCCTGACTGCATTAATTATGATCATAATATGTTTAAATACCACTAAATTAATATATCTAATCACAATGGAGGAAGCACTTCACGTAAGGAGTACTGTGATACATATATATATCAGCTGCTTCCCTTTTTTAAGTTGCTTATGATATATGGCATATTATCCTCCTATGATATAAGCGTGGAAGCGTCCATAAACACACATATAAATGAAATGACAACGAGGGAAATTCAATTGAAATGTTTTGCTTCCATACTGCATACGGCTGGCTTCCACAATTACAGCAAAATAGGAACATTACTGTATGGAACAACACAAAACTATAGACTACTGTCAGCTTTAAATATAGCTCAGCTCCGTGTTAACGTGTTTCTTTGAGTTGTAATTAGCCACACCAAGCTCGGGTAAAGAGATGCTCGGAGGCAGACACACACACACACACACACACACACACACAAGTGTCTGAAAATATGGAAAAATTAAATCACTCTGTCGACTGTTGAACCAGACCACTGCGTACTGTACCTAACCCTGAAAGAACTCTGTCTAACCTGCAGACATCCATCTGCCCAAACCTTACACTGCAGTCACTCATGCAAGAAACAATCTAAGACGATCCAGACTTCTGTGGGAGAGGCCTGTGTCTGCACGTGTGATGTGTGTGTGTGTCTGTGTGCGAGTTTGGAGGCTTTCCTAGGATAGTGTATAATCCAACAATCAAGGCTTCCGCATGGTTGCTTATAATAAGATGCACTTGACATCCATCTACCAACAGGCGACAAGGACGGAGGCAAACAAGGTCACGTGATGAGGGAACAGCCTTGAGGTTGTTCTGGGACTGTCACTGTATGAAGTCAATTATGTTCTCATACTGTTTGTCAGGATGAAAACTGAACCACAATCTTTCTACACTCGCCCATAATTAGACAAACTAACTCTAGATTGGGCCTTTTTACGTTTTCTGTGCTATTCTTTGTCACAAGCTCGGAAGGCGAGGATCAGATGACAGCATTACGCCACTAGATGTCATTAAATCCTATACAGCGCTCCTTTACATCAAAGAGATATACTCAAACGTCTTCCACTGACTGACAGACACACTGACACACTGTCGTACTGAGCCAGCGTGACGCTTTATCAAAAAACAAAACTCCTATGAAACCGGGTCCAGCTGCTGTTTGCACGCTTCCCCGTGTCTCGCTCTGCCTAACAGTCTCATTAAGAGTCGCATGCCCTTTAAAACCGCACATCTGGCCGCGTTGTGTAACGTACCACTTGGAAGCCCGGTAGCGCAGCTATCGCCACCCAAACACGTCAAACACAAACCCAAACACGAGTCTCGCGGATGTCAAGAAACTTCAGCCTGCTGCTAGAGAGGAAAACTCATTTGATGGCAAACCGTAAAATCAAAGTCACACTCAGGCTGAATCGAACAGCTTGAATGAAAATACTGACTCAAAAATAAGAACCTTGTCTCTATTTCTGCTTGTCATCTAGACAAATAGTTGCTGAGACGACAACGAGGAGACGCTCCCCATTTTCATGCACTCTGTCAGCATTGAGTTTATGTGATTTCTACTAGCTGCATTTTTTTTTTACAGTCTAAATTTTATTTTCAACATTTCACGGATCATAGTGATAGCATTTTAGACTCCAACAGGAGGAGTCCAGTTGTTTAAGTCACTTTATCATACTACTGCTGCAGTGAGTGGACTAGAAAATAAACTGCACGGATATGTCTTGATGTAAAACTGCAAATTAACCTCTTCTATTAAACCCCCCTTATAATAAAGTTGTTTGTTATGAGGCTCCGTGACAGACAGGAATGTCAGCATGGAAAAAAAACAAACAGCCTGGCCTGAAAATGTATCAACAGCCTCACAGTCCAAGTTAATAGCAGTGCCACATCGAATGTCTGAAGGTGATACCGAGTATTTACCCCAGATGTCTCCCAGCTCCAGACCAACAGCCTCCAGTTTCCTATGGTGCCAGTAAAAAAAAACTATTCGAGGACCGCAACTTTAAAGAGCAGGCAGCCTCCCACACGCCCGCCTGAGAGAGCTTCAAGCTGTGAACGTGAAGGTTTATGGTTTCTTTCAAAGCAGTTAAAGTGATGCTTCACCCAAGATCTATCTTTTAAGTATGAAACACTCGCCCCACTATTAAATTTAAAGGCGACTGTAAAAAGTTTGTAGTTTGCTGACACTGCATTTCCTTTTTTTTAAAGTAGATTTGGGGGCCTTTTTCTCTTGATTGCAGACATACTGTACTACAGACTGGAAAGCTGATGGAGAGCGTTCCCGGGTGGACTTGGTCTTAAATGCACCTGCCATGTCATGGAGGCAAAGGTAGACATGGAAAAGTAATTGCTGATCTGGGCTTAATATAAAAAAGTGTAACTTACTTAAACACAATCTGTCCTCTGGAAATGTTACAACAAAGAACTGCAACTGTAATTATGCAAACTTTGGATTCAGCACTTGCCTCGACACGGAGCCCACGGGGTCTACTCAAAGATGTCAAACCACACACAGAAGATGCACGGCAGAACGTGATCCAGACACAAGCCTCTGGAGCTGAAGTGTCACGCCGAAGAAGAAGCCAATACAAGTATACTACGCTTACACAAGTAATCAATCATACAGCTGAAAACAGCTGGGAACAAGCCAGTATTAGCATATGAACTGCACGGGGTTCGTCATCCTATCGGGTCTTGAATTTGATTTTAGGTGAGAAGCTTCGTCTTTCCTTCACATTTCGTCACGTTATTTTACAAGAAAATAAACACAAACATTCACTGTATTGTCCCTCATCTGCAAAAAGTTCTATTAATATTATTATTTGTTGTGCTTATCTTAAACCAGTGACTTTAAAAAATAGCTAAATCTTTTTATTTATATTATTGTACTAACCCTCTACTCTCTACTAACAACAACAATAAAAAAATGACAGCATAATCTAAATCTCTCTAAGTCTCACAACCTTAAATTACCTCTTTTTGCTTTATCCTTTCGATCCTTCTCGTTTTCCCGGCCAGAGTTCAGAGATATTTCAAACCCCATGCGCCTGCAAAGTGAAAAGAGACGCACCATAAAACATGCAATTCCTCACAGTTTTTTACATTTAACAAGAGAACTAGTCGATGTGAGTAGAAATGTGAGATTAAATGTTTTTATTTGTGTCTTAGCTCACTAAGATTTCACTTTTTAACTTGCCTGTAGGAGACAAACACAGATCGAGGTGATTATGGTCAGCGTTTGTGCTGTAAATGATCCAACTTTAACCAGCTGATAGTCACTGCATATGAACATAGATGTTTCATTGTTGGGGGGGGCGACAATTAAACTGGGAACTGACAGGATGAACTCGATAAATGATAAATAAATAATTCACATCTTCTTTTCTAAGGGATCACAAAGGTAGTGCAAAGAATAGTCAAACAACTGGACAGAAAATTGATCACAAGCCATTTAGATTATAGATTTAGATACTTTAGGTCAAAAGTTTTCTGGTTCCACTTTCATAAATATATTAATATAAAGATAATAATAGTATTTGCTGCTCCTTTTTGCTTTAATATCATTAATATCTTAGCTACATTAGCTTCATGAATATCTTTGGGTTTCACACAAACAAGGTATTTGAGCTGGGCTCTAGTTAACTGTGTGATATATTAAGGACTAATTAACTAATAAAATATATAACTGATAGTTAGTTTAACCACTTGGAGCTTCAACAACACACCTCGAGACACTAGCATTAGCAACGTTAAGCCACATTTTCAGGTAAAAGTGGAGAAACTCTCAGAAAGTTTGCAGTTTTTTTGGTTGAATCTCGACAAAAATACGTTAATAATACTTCTTCTACTAATCAAGTAACACTTGCCGCGTTACAGACCTACTTTTAGTAGCTTCATGAGTCCAGCCTACCTCTGTGTGGGCTCACCCCCGCAGCATCCTCACCTTCCCTCGGACGCACGCTCGGCGCCGCTCGCTCCTGCGCAGCTGGATCACGGTTCACGAATCAACCGGCAAGAAACGGCGCTTCATCATCATCATCGTCTTCCTCCTCTTCCTCCTCAACCCCTCCGAAATGAACATGAAGCACGGTGTTCAAGTTCAGCTCATAAAAATGCGCGCAAAGTTGTAAGCTAAGTTAAGTTCTCATTAATTTGAGTGTTAAATTTGACTGGTTTGGGAGACTGGAGCTGGAGACTGAGCTGAGGAAGACAGGGTTGGGTCAAGGAGGGGCTTGTGTGTGTGTGTGTGTGTGTGTGTGTGTGTGTGTGTGTGTGTGTGTGTGTGTGTGTGTGTGTGAGACAGACAGACAGAGAGAGAGAAAGACTGAGAGTAATTCAAGCATCAAAAAGCTGCTTTACCTTCTCTGTTTTCTGTCCATAACTGTCTCCGGGTTCATATAAATTATGAGGACATAAAGAAAGATATTTTATTAAAGTATTGTCATGCTCAAGTCACTTCTGGTTGTTTCTCACTACATCCCTGTCCCTATGCCTTTTGTATCTGCCTTTGAATACCTTAACCGTGTTGGAAATACCAGTTCTGCCAGTACTATGTGAAAACATTGCACAGACACAGTCCATTATTGTGCAGTCGCATATTTTCCAAGGTTATAACCTACTTCCTTCATCCTTATCTGTCTCCCATCGGACAGGCTGAAGATTACCTTGTGACAAATGAGGATTTTGTCTTTAAATCATCTTACATGTAAAAAAATGTGTTGTTGGTCATGTCTATACGTCTGTTTTGGATGTAACAACAAGCGTCATTGCTGCTGCTCGCTTCTCGTTCTGGCCGCACAAAGATCTGCTCATGAGTCAAAGCTTTATGAGAAGGGCAGAGACAAAGTTGTCAGACAACACATATATTTACCACGCTGTTGTCTTTAGATGGAGTCTGAGCCTGAACAGACACCAGCAGTTTGTTTCATCTTCTTCCATCAGGTTTGGGATACAAATCATGCATCCATAAACTTTGTGGGGTTTTTTTGTTGAGAGTTTACCCTCTGCTATCTAAGTCCTCGACAAATGGCCTTTAAGGGGGCACTTCATGAATTTTGCACATAAAGGTCAGTTTACTCTACTTGGCCAGAACACTACTTGGCCTGTGAAAACAGCTGTTTAATGTCATCTGTAGACGCTAGAAAATGACCGCGATGACATGAACGGCTTGTGTATAGACTGAGCGTGTGAAGTTTCCAAGATGAGGGCAGTAAATAGGCACCGGGGCGCTAATGAAAGATGCTATGCAGTTACACTGTAGGATATAGGGTGTGTACGTGTAGGTATAATATAAAACAAAGTGTTTTTGACCAATATTGCTGACAAAGAGTTTTATTATCTGATTATTTTGTCCTTTAACTTGTCTTGTGTGGTTGACGTGCAGCCTCTGTTCACCTCCCACCTCCATTTTGGCATCAAACAGGGCTTCTAATGCAGCAGAGCTAAGATTGCTGTTTGAACTGACATGTTCAAACAGCAATATAACCAATATCTCTTCAGTCTCATACACATATGGATGCTGCTTGTAAGCAATAAATGATCCTTTAAAATAACAGACAAAGACGAGTATTGTGAGTTTTTAATTGCTCTTCATTCACAGTCCAGTGTTCAGCAACATTGGCTCCTTATTACAAATACTGAAAACATCACTGTACGGATGTGTTAGCATCAGCTCGTGTAAAACTGCTGCTGCCGCCACGTTAATGCTAAGTTATATTTAGCTAGAAAACGCAGAATTTAACTTTGCAATAAAGATCTTTTTAATCGCAATTCTGTGGTTCATGCGGCGTTTTCCAGCCTAGTGAATGTGACTGTGTGCTCCCAACCTTTAAAAGAGTTAGGGTTAGGTATGGGGAGGGTGTGGTAGGCATGTATTTCTTGCCGGCAATGGCAACCAGAAGACAACACCGGAAATGGAGCAAGGTTAGTAACTTAAAAGTCAGACTTTCCTGCCCTCCATTGCGTCATTCTTGACATTTATTTTTAAAATCTGTCTCTCAGAAGTTCTGTATTTTATGTCAGAGGCATTTTAAATTGTTGGATTAGCCCTTCAATAAGATCACAGACTAACTTTTGCCAAAAAATTTTTGGTTCTGAGCAATTTCAACTGCGTGTTTTAATTCGTTTGCTGCACAAAATAAAGTAATTTATTGTATCACACACCGCACGGCCTCTGCTCATTTTCCTCTACACCTCCACTGCCTCAGCAGATAACTCATGAATACATAAATGCTCCTCACATTGCCATGCTCAAGGACATACCAATACAATTCAGACATTGTTTTTTTCTGCGCCTGATGAGCTACAAGCGTAAGAATCTTTAGTTTTATCACCACCGTTTATCTCAAGGACATAGACAAACGTCAGCTCAGGCAGGCCCACGCTCCTTTCCAACTCCATTTGTAGCTAACTGACTGTTTCTGCCATTGCTCAAAGCTATTAGCTTGACTTTTGGCTGGCATTGTATTCTTAAACTATCAGCAGAAGAATCAAACACAGAGCAGTGGAAACACTTACAATCCTAATCAGCCTGATAGCGCTTTGGCATAGGAAGTCCACATCCTAATTCAGAGAGACCTCCTTACAAGGCTCAAGTCCCTTAACTGAGTTATGTTTCACCTCTGAAGGAGTAATTGAATGGAGAAAAATCAATGAGGGGTATCAATAAAAGCAATCATCGGATAGCCTTGCCAGTTCAAAGCATTTTAACAGTCGAGTGTCTTCTGTTATTGGTGGGGGAATAAGGGCTGTATCAGCTTGTATGTGGATATTGAAAGGGAGGTACAACAGGAGGCGGCGAGGCTGTCATTGACGAGTTTGAGATCCTAAAATACGATTTGTCATCATTCTCCACAGATGGATGTTAATTGGGTTTCGTATCCATTCACTTACCTCTGGAGGTCATTGAAAATTGGGTCGGACAGCAAGTTATCTTTTCCCAATTTAATCGTAATAGACACAACGCGTACTCTTCCCCTAACAATGTCAGCCTCGATATGACCTAAATTAAAGGATCGATTCTGGTAGGATCGATTGAGCTGAGAGCTGCAAAAAGCTAACAGCGGCTAACAAAGAGGTTTTCCCAAAGAGTGATAGATAAATCATAAAAACAACATAATTGTGGGCTACAAGTCAAGGTTTTTTTTTTTGCTGGTGATGGGGTTCTGGACTGACAACAGAAAATATGACAGTAGACAACAACAATGACATGAAATCAGCCCCGGAGGAGGACCGTGACAGAATAAATCAGAGACAAGGAATCAGATGTGGAGAGAGAACAATGTTGGATGCAAAGACAGACGCATCTGATCTGACAGAAGTCAAACTAGAAAGGGAAGAAGGGCAGCGCACGGGAGTCGATTAAAAAAAAACAGGGGTTAAATGCAGGAACAGGGTTATGGACACGAAATAGTAAGTAAGACCAACAACAACTAAGTATTTGGCTAACTTCAGCAGTATCTCAAACTCACACGATGACACGGAGCAACCACACAAACACCACGTGTCATCTCTGTCACCACTAGCCTCCAGCCTTTCCTGTCATAGAGCTGCTTCATGAGTTCACATCAGCTCTACTGTTTATCCCAAAGGAGCCGTCTGATGCTGTTGTTGCCACGTGCTCCAACACAACCCCCCTGTTAGCCTGATATATTGTTTACGTGTATTTATTGTAACTGACTGTTCATGCAAAGGACACTCCAAAGCAGTTTTGGTAGAGATATGTTGACTTGGCGCCATCTTATGGTCGGAAGATGTGGAGAGAAGTTCAGCACATGACGTAAACGACCTGTTAAAACAAATCAACTTACAACCTCTTGTCCATGTGTTATGACTTTAGTGTGGACAAAAATCTAATAATTTCATAGTATTTTAGGAGGTCAAAATATTACATTTTACTTTATTTGAATTAATTTTATTTCATTTTAATGCAGTTTTATAGGTTGTGTAAAATGCAGGATTTAGTGGCATCTAGTGGTGTAGTTGCTGATTGACTCTCTTTCCTGGCATGTAGGAGGAACTATGGTGCTATGAAATGTGTGAAAAATGCAAGTCCTATCTATAGCCAGTGTCACATGCTGGTACTGTGGAAGAGGACACATGGCGTCGAAGATAGATACACAAGTCTCATTCTAAGGCAACCAAAACATAACAATTGCTATTTTCAGATGATTACACTAATATATAGTATAGTAATAATAATATAGTTATGTATGTTATATTTAATTTTTGTCAGTGTAAATGTATCAGACAAAAGTTTTTATCTTCCTCTTCCCTCGTCTGGTTTAGCACGATGAACGATAAAAGACTAAATAGATTATAATGGTCAAAAGGGAGCCAGAAATATCGTAATTATTATTCCACACATTTGGAGTATACAAAAACTGTCTACCAGTAAAAGTTGTGTGTGAGTTTGTATTTGCCTGACCGCTGCATGAAATCAGTGGCGTTCCCTCTTAGTGTAGTCACATGCTCTCTTTCTACACCCACCCTTCTCCATCCACTGGAGGTCACTATTGTGGTCGTGGTGATGGCACGTTGATTCATCTCATCTTTAATGTTGTCACATCACCTCATCACAGCTCAGTGCTGCTGTCCATCTTTCCTCTCTTTCCACTGACCTCCACTTTTCTCTCCTCTTCGCCCTTCTGTTTTCACTTTGTCTGAAGTCCTGCAAGTTGAGAAAATAGTTTGGATGACTCCTCTCACTCCGGGTCCCTTGTGCCCTCATTTCTCTGCTGCTGAATCACCACTTTGAGAGGACACAGCGGGTCACGTGAAGCTTCTTCTTCTCTTTTTTCCTTCCCTTAAAGAACTCCTACATTCTCTCATAATGTCTTTGATTGGTTAAGTTAAAACCTGCTTTAGGGAGGGTTATTGTGTTGTCTGTAAGAAGCTTTATATGATGTAATCCGCCTTTAACCTCTGACAAATCCGACACCATTTTCAAGATTATACTGTGTTTCTTATGTCTTATAATGTACGCTTGTGACTTGGGAAACAGCTGGAGGAAAAATAACCTCAACTTCATGTCACATACGTGCAATGGATATTTTGATGAAAGCAATGAATCATTCTGGCTTTAAAATTGTGAAAAATGTTCATCCAAGTTTGAGTCTGAGGTGACATTCAAATGTCCAAACAATGACATAAAACAAAGAGAACTAGCCAACAGGATTTTTTTGTTGGTTGTTTTTGTGATGATGACGACTAATTTGCTCACTTCAGCTCTAAATTCTCTTTATAGATATATATAAAATATGGAAATGTAAGAATATAAAGTCCTTAAAGACATTTAGCACGACCAAACTAAAAGACAACAGAAGCAGATTAATCAGATAATGGCTTTATATTCCTGTTACACTGATGCATTACACACATAATTGGGTTTTTGATTAAAAACACACGCATACACACCCACGTTATAGCCAACCACAAAAAAATAAAGTAGCGTCCTAACAACACATCATTTTATTTGGTTATTGTAAAACCATAATACCATTTTAAAGTTTCATTAAAACACTTTATTTTGGTGATCTCGGGTTATTTCACATCCCTGAAAATGTCAAGTTCTTCCTGCGTTGCAGCAAATTAAAATACCCTTATCTCTCGCGTCAGAAGGAGTAAAGGTCACAGAACTTTAGTCTCCAAATCACAAAGAATTCACAGATTAGGTTTTTATCTCAAAGATGTTCAGGCTCAAACTCCAGCTGCGTCGATTACATCTCATGAACATTGCACTCTTTAAATCACAAATGAACCTTTTGTTCTTAGAGCAGCAAATCTGCAGATAAACGTATCTTTATAAACATATATTATTATGTTTGCCTGTTAACACTTTCTTCTCTGCTCCCTGAGAAACTAAAACACTGGTTAAAGGACATTTCCAGCACTTCTACAACATAATGTTGCTGTTTTTTTCTTCTTTTTTAAGGCCAGAAGTGTTTCATCAATAAATTGCTTTTGTTCATCACCGAGACTTTCTTAGTATTCAGTGTAATGGCTTGAACGAGATGCACAGTATATAGATATGAATGAAATGATTTACATATTTAAAATACAAAATGAATTCAACTATACCCTCAGTTATTCTTACGAGCTCTGTTTGCCAGACAGGGCCAGTTTCTGTGAGTGTATATACTGACATGGACACCTTATATAGCCTGCAAAAGTCAACAAACGTACAGTATACATGCCCCATTAGTATTACAACTTAGGCAGCTTATCGGATGGTTGAACAAAAAGTTTTCACTTACAAGACTGAACAAGACATATTTCACAATTTCCTGAATTTAAACAGAATATTAATGTCCCTCTGTATCATCTATCATACACATGCTCCTTACTGATAGTTTAAAATACATTTTATAGTCCCTGTCGTGAACTTAGTGAGGCAAAATGAGGTTACATGTTGGGTTAATTATGCAAATACAGTGAGGCTAAAACCTTAATTATCATTCATTCACAATACTGCAGTTTACCTGGGAATACATTCAAACATTACATTGGACTTTTCAGAGAATATAAGTCGTCTCCAACCTAAACAGATATCCTTTTATCAATACTGTTCACTATTCACTGTTTGTCATAATAGGGTACAAGCACAGTGCTAGCTAATGACTACACAAAGAAATTCAAATCTTTGACTGACACTTTGCCTTATGCTTTCTTTCATTGTTTCAGAGTCACAGGGTGCAATGTTGGGCCAAAGTGCAGGCGTATGGCTACAACGTTCCCTTTGGATCTCATGCTGGTGTAGATTACCATTGTATAATCAAGCCCTAGATTAGGTATCAGTAATCAGTGGCGGAGAGAGCGCAGGTACTGTCACTCTATCTCTGCTCTGTGCCGTTCTTGTCTCCATCTGATACGACATATGTGGTCTTTTGTTCCAGGTAGCGGCTACACCTGATCCTACTTCTGTGTCCGTCGTCGAAGCCTTTAATGCAGTGTTAAATGTTTTAAAAAGAAGTCTGTCTGCGCAGACCTCTGAGGATGGTTTGAAACCGTTGCTCCCCGTCACTGAAATCTCTGTCGACACAAAGTTTTGCAGCTAAGATTGTTCAGAAACGTCCGATACACTGAGATAATCAAATGTGAAGTAAAATGGCATTCATATTACGAGGGATGGTGCATTAAACGAGCTGGCTGCATTGGATTTACTTCATGCTGGAGAACGCTAAACACAACTTTGGTTGAAGATCTTCAGCATTTTGATCAGAGTGCATCAGTCAATACTGCATATGTCCGTTACTGATCGTGATCATCTTGACCAGTGAGCTTGTTTGTTTGCATTCCAAAGGGAGTGAAGTTCTTACACTGTGTACAAACTTATTCATTAAGATCGCCCGTACAGTTAATATGCTGCTGGTTATGTTAGCTTAGCATAAAGACTGGAAGCAGAGCACCTCTAAACTCACTAATTAACATAATATATCTAATCTGTTTAATCGTTACAAAAGAGAAATTGTTAAAACAATAGGTCACTATTTTGTGACGGGTTACGTACCATGCTAACTGTTCCCCCCTGTTTCCAGCCTTTATGCTAAGCTAAGCTAAGTGGCTGCTGGCTCCAGCTACATATTCACTGTTACAGTGACATTTTTTTTTTCTCAATCTAACTATGCATATTTCTAAAAACTATTCACTTAAAACAGGTGATTCAAACAGATGCAGTCTACTTGGCTACATCTTTACAGGTTGTATCAACTGTGACTCGGGTAAAATCATGCTCATCCTGCTGCTCACCAGGATTAAGGTTGGAGCACTTCTGCTATATTTGCCCCTCTCATTCACTCTCTTGTTCACACAGAAACACACACACACACACACACACACACACTGTTCTCATCTCTCCTTCATTATTTTCTTCAGACAGTCCACTATGTCCTCGCCACTAACCCAAGGAACTATGTTTGCCTTGAACGTGGCTCCCTGGGACTGCTGCATTTTCGTCAGCAGCCTGTGCATGGGGAAGTCCCTCCTCGGGAAGGCTGTGTCCCGGGGTCCCAGTGCCAGAGAGGGACAGATATCATTGGCCCCATCTCCGATATAGAACACCCTCTGGAAGGGAGCACCGCCGCGATCCTTTTGTCGGCCCGCCAGATACTCCCGGAGGATCACCTGCTTGCACATGTTGTCAGGACAACAGGAGCAGGAGTGGGAGTGGAAAGGAAGCAGCACAAGCCGGCCAGAGGCATCAAAACTGCCCGGGTTTGTGAAAATCTTCCTGAAAAGGTGACGCACGCCAGCATGCTCCAGCCACGTCTCAATGAAGTACATATTGGCGTCGGACACCACCGCCAACTCAAAGTCCTGCTGATGGCTCTGCAGATACTGGAAGAGGTTCAGGAGGCCAGGTGATGGGGGGATCTTCTCCACCTCAGAGTGGATGGAGTCCTTAGACACGCCCTGCTCTGCCATATAAACCAACACCTTCTGCATGTGCTCGTTGTAGTGCCCTTCCCTGTAGCTGTTTTTCAGCCAGTCGGGAAGCTGTTGGCCCGGCAGAGCGCGCAACACGGCGTCATCACTGCTCTCGTTGATGATGGTTTCATCAAAGTCGAACAGCACCAGAAAGCGCGGTTGCTGCGGCGCTGCATGGGTTTGGTTTGACAGAGCGGTCATCTTTAGCGTGTGGAGGAAATGACGAGTGGTCCCTCTCTAAGAAAAGGGGATAAAAAAAAAACATTGTCAGGTTTGAGGAGCACTTATTCTGCTCTGAAAATAAAATGTCAATGGCAGCAGTGCCAGTTTGACATCACACCGTGTCCAGGGTTCAATTAAAACTGCAGCACCGACCCACACAGGCCTGAGGAAACAGTAGATTGCATAAATATTCTTAATTATGCTACAAGCTGTCAGGGAAAGTTCTGTTTACGAGAGGAGAAGGGAGGGAAGAGAGTATAAATTAAACAACACATAAACAGGATGTTCCTCAGACTTCATGGAAGGAGAAAAAAAAAAAAACAACCTCATGGTCGGAACTGTTTTTGTTCAAATCACTGCAAATCCAGCAAATAGCCAGAGCCGCCTGAACTTATCACATTATATATTATATACTAACACAGTTTTACATTCACACATTCCTTCATGCCTTTCGGATTGAGGGAAAAAAAACTCACTCAGGCATTTATTTATACATACCAGATCTCAGACTAGAGCCAATTTACATAGCAGCTACGTTTGCAGCACAAGGCTTTCCCTGTTGCCGGCATGTGGTAACTTGAGTAAAGAACGTTACGGCATACCTTTACCATAAGTGGAATGAATACAGTGGTGGACAGAGGGTAGAAAAGTGAATTCTGCTTTCAATGTATCAGGCTATTTATATACTTACAAAGGCTGGTTTGACAGCTGTAAAAATGATTGTGTGAAAGAAAACTATGCTGCATAAATAGATAAATAAATAAGGCAGCAGCTAAATCTAAACACAACAAAGAAAAAAGTAACGCCGGATAAGGTCCTATTCTCAACTTCGCTTTCTGTAGTTACTGCTCTTTGCCTTTGTAGGTCAGTATATACCGCCTAGTTACTTGTTCATTAGTAGAGTAAGACTGCACATACAAAGCCCACGATTGCCCTACAAAACAAGATGAATTATCACAGATTACACAGTATAAAGAGGCTAAAACTTACCCCACCTCCACCAACTGCAACATGTAAATGCTCTTAACACGTCAGAAATCAGCTTTACCAGTACCAAAACACTGGTATAATACAGAATAAGTACTTTTATTATTTTTTAGATTTTGTGTGCGCGGCCTGGCTACTTCATCCACTGCTAGAAAACACATTTTATGACAGACAATGCAGTTTTAAAGCACAGAGTAGCACATGTTTATGGTACTACAATGCAGTGTAATAAGAACAGAGAAGGAGCGTGCAGCACATGATCTGAGTTTGAGATTATGATTTAAGAAGGTCATGTGCCAGAATAGTCATGGCCAGTATTTAGCTGGCCTCTTGCACATGCACATGCTGTAGCAGAGGTCAATGAGTTTACACGTTTATAATCTACAATTAAACTTGATGTTAAACGATTGAACCAAAGTAAAACCAGAACATAGGCCTACCACAAACAAACAGCAATAGTTATTATAGATTTTTTGTATATATATATATTTAGGTTTTTAAAGCTTGACATGACTGGACATGATGCAGTGCATACATAGAGTTTTTGTTCCGACAATGTCAGCTCATTGGCAGGATAATAACATCGGACCGGCTGCTTTGGCGAAATGTCCTGTAACCTGCAGGTTGGCTGCACCGACGCATTGTGCCAGGTGCAAGTGAGCGTACGCCTGCTCTCCCTCGGCAGCTACATTATTAATAGGGCATATTTACACACTAAGCTATCTAATTTTAACCACGGAGCGCTATTCCTGTATGAGAGGTTACCACTGAAAGTCATTGGCGCGGCTCTGTCAGGAGTCATTAGGCTGACCGGCTGCACGCCCGAGCCGTATAGATTTGAAACAGTTCAATTATGCATAGAGGGAAGGAAAAAAACGACAGAAAAAAGAGAACCGGTGCAGGATAAGAGAGAAAATCAGGCCTACCGGCGGTGGGCATACAAGCGGAGATGGTAGGCGAGGTGCCCGGCTCCGGCGACCGCATCCCAGTGACGCGGCAAGATTTTTTAAAGGAGACTCCCACCGCAGCACGGAGGGTATTCCCATTTAAAGCCACTGCGTAAACACGCGACTTCCGCCCTCACCTTTCAAAATAAAAGCACCAGAGAGTCTCTTGATTGATGCCGTCAAAGACACCCTGCACATCCACAGGCATCCTTCACTTAGATCATTTCTTTTGAATATTATTATATTATTATAATTATATATTATTATAAGTCTTAAAAATATCTATAGTTTAGCAAGTGCAGTCAGAGTGCCAAAAACTGCAACTGTACTTGGGATTTCATTTAAATTTGAGTAATTCCAATAGTATTATTTACAGTACGGTCAACATTCAATACTACACAAACACATTTGGAAGCAACTTCTCATGCAAATTAGCATAAATCAGTATGAAGAAGCAGCATTAGGAGAGTACTGAAGAGTCGCAGATATCTTAAAGTTATTTACAACCAGTAAAATGTATATTCTGGTATGTACTGCATATATTATTATGTACTGCATGTGCTGTTTCTTGGCTCAGAAGCTTCCTTTTTGCAAACAAGAAGATTCCAGCTGTCTTTGCCGTTTCTCTTTGTGGACATTGCACCCCTCCCTCAGTCCTGTAACTAGGACATAATGTACAGGATATATTATCTTGTGGATTTACAAGTACAAGTACAAGTACAATTCAGGCTGATACTGTAGCGACCATGTTATCCGCCTAATGATTGACTCGATCAAGCTGTTACACTGTGGCAGAGACGAGTCTTTGAGATGAAAGTTGATGGTTTCACCTAAAAATAAACGGAGGCATGTCTGTTGAGTCAGCTGCAGCAAGTTTAAGACAAAGTCATCCGCTGCAGACAGCTGAGGGCTAAACAAGGAACATCCTCTTATTTGTCAACGCTGTGATGTGATGTCCAGACGGTTGAATAAACTATTAGTGAGATAAGAACACGAATAACGTTCAGATTCCCTGCTGGGAGAAAAAGAAGATAATAATCACTGTCATCACTGTATCAGAGCCCCTCTCCACCCCTCATAAACATACTAGCCTTACCTAAATCATGTATAGTCATGATCAAATATACAACAAAATAAAAGTATGTACAACATCAATGTATCAGAACATTTGAGCACTTAATCTGACATAAAATGAGAATTCATCATTTGAAGAAAGCTTTAGATTAAATCATTGTTTTTGCCTTAAAAAAAGGAATTAAATCAGCTTTTTGTGAGATTTTATAAAGTTTAATTTCCTTAGCAAGTTTATGATTTTCACTGAAAATCACTTGTAGTCTCACCATACTCACTGGTGATATCTAATTGTTTAACGGTGGAAGCGTGAAAACTGTATATAAATGCAGAATACCAATAAAACTTCTCAATCTACTTACCTCATGTAACTGCAATCACATTGACTGAGTGCTGATCATGGTTTCAACTCAACTACTCATTTCGCCTTTATTTCAAGATAAACACTCATCCTCAAACTGTGTCCACCGAAGCAAGTTTCGCATTTCCATGAACGCTTAAGGCTGATGACTGGAGCAACATGTGAAGAACATAGCCCGTCACCGCTCATCAGAATGTAACATCAGTCATGCATGACCATGAGGTGGTCATGGGATCTTCCTCACACGTTTTGGTTTCTTGGACAGAGCAGAAATAGAGAAGCTATATGTATGAACATGTATGTACATCTTTGTCTGTGATACCATGATTTGTAGTATATGAGTTCATCCTTTGGAGTGTGCAGGAACTTTCAGTGACACAGTGGTAACACAGTGGAGCGCTACCACAGGTCCTTCATTCCAACATATCAGCATGACTTTTCCATATACTTCTTATTTATGATTAATTTGCTTAACACCTTGAGCACAAGTGACTCAGTGCCTGTTCAGACATTACTAGATGAGGACCTCTGCTGGTTGCTGTGCATGTCTAAATGTCACATGTTACCTGCACTGTAATTTCACCTGTGGCTTCTTTTCACGGCTTCATTTATAATCAACATAACGGCCCTTTCACCATTATAGAATCAATTTAGTAATTCACAGCCAAGTGTGTGCGTAAAAATGATAAAATGAAAGGCAGCAACATCGTCGTCATGAATGCAGCAACACACATGAAATCTTTCATCACACAGAGTGGTCGTAATCTTGTTTATTATGTTTCAAATGAAATGCACTGTTATTGTACACGTTTAACATGGCTGAGAGATAAAAATGTAGTTGAATCGGCTCAGGACATTATTATAATTGATTGATATTAATAACACAGAATATGTAGTTTGTGTTTGCTTGAGCATGTTTAATATTTACCACTGAACAAATGCGATGTCCTATTTTGAGTTTCGTGTAAAACATTGATTAAACTGAGTCGGATTAGTTGTAATTAAGACGTTTTTCCAATCCAGAAACCAGCTTAGCGAGGCGGGCTACGGGACTTTCGGCCCACAGGCAACATAGTGGAGAGTAAATCACTTGTTTTAAAAAGGCACAGTCTTTCTTTAACCACCAGATGTCACTGGTTGCATGCGTGAGGTCACATTTTGGCATCTGTGGCTGCAACCAGACATGTGAAATATGTCAAAGCATGCTTTATCTTCACCAACCTGGAGAACAATCTGCTCACTTCACGTATAAAAAAAAACCAAAACAACAACAACAACTCAACATGCTCACTAGTTAAACTCCTCTACCATTTGGTTCAGTAGTTAAACATGATGAACTTCACATAATAACAATAAGACGACTCCAGCTCCCACTCAGAAATCCACATCAGATCTTACTTCACACTAGGAGATTGAAGCCTGGCCAAACTTAACAATACATGTCAAGTGGCCAAATGGAGGGGGGGAAAATAAGAGTCACAAATGTAAATAACATGGAGCATTATCTGTGGAACAAGTACTTTTTAGAAATCAAAACAACGTATGGTGGAGAGTTTTGAGAGAGTCCAGCTCCGGGGAAGAGACAGAGAGCAGGACTGAGAGGGTGGGGAGAGGAATGTGAGGAGCTGCTCTGGTGTGGATGGAGGGAAAACTCGTTCTCTTGTGCTTCGGTAGCGTCTTCTGCGTCACAGCATTGAATTACACCCACAGCTGGACAAAACATCTGAATAACTGAAGCCAAACGCCACTTTTTTAAGGTCAGCCTTTCAAAGAAACAGATATGCAAGCCATAAAAAAAAAAAAAAAAAACGTGATTACTGTGCAGGAAAATGGAAACTTAATAATCCATCTGTAAGAGCTTCAACATGAATATGTACTGAGCAAAGAAACACAAAGTATCTTCCCCTTCATTCCCTTTTAACCTTCTCCTTGTGTATATATATAGAGAGAGTAACACATGTACTGTGGTTGTAAACTTGCCACTAATCACTTTGATTGTAAATGTTGGAATTAAGCAGCTACCAATAAAAAAAAGAAGGATCACAACAATGAAACGGATAAAAATCAGCCTTCACACGGCTCGCCAAGCGCTGTCAGCTCAAGTTCAGCGTGACACCGGCTGACGAGTGCCAAGGCAAGGGAAGTCCCCGCTAATTGTTATTCACAGTTGGCTTTGACGGCAGTGGTGGAAGCTGGCTTTAAAATTTGGCACAAACATCAGAGAAAAATAGAACATTCAGAAGTAGAACACAACACTGACCCGGGCTTTTGTCTCACAACATTCATCAAAGAGGAGGCGAGGATGTGAAAACACACATTCGTCTCATAATTACACTCAGGTTGGAGTAGTGCGTCACAAAGAAACCAGACGAATGATCACTACACTAATATCTACGAATAGAAACAGGTTTGGGTAGGCACAGTTACACTTACTCATTACTCCATCAAATTAATAATCTGTAACAGGAGATTACCAAAGATAAATAATGTATTCTGATTACAGTCACATGACTTTGCCATATTTGAAGTATGACGCTGAGTTTGGGATAAAATTTTAGATTATAAATAATTTTATGATGCATTTTTTAAAAAGACAAACCAGAGCCAATATGTATAAAGCCAATTCTCATATTATACTCTTATTCTCATAGTTAAGAGTAACTCTTTCATCAGCTCCTAACTTAAGAGATTTAATATAATATATAAAACTATTTTGTTTTGATGGAAGACAAAATTAATATTCAATAACAGAAACATTTTATGCATGTCTCACTTTCAATGGTCTCCGATTGGTTACAATGCACGATGGCTAATGTTAATCATCATGACTGATGCGATGTGACCTCTACTTTTCTCATACTTTCATAAGTTTGGCACCATCTCTTCATACAACAGCCCTATCTAGTTAAATGAGAGCTGTTGTCATGGTGACACGACCCTCTTTCACCTGTAATCAGAATACACTATCCCTCAACAGATTTCTATTTTAAACACGAAGTATCTCCAACATGGACACTACACTTAAGACATATTGCACAACAGAAATCTTCATAAACGTTTGAAATTCTGACAAAAGTCAAAGAATCCATGGCATCTTGCTTTTCTCCTCTTTTCTTTCCTTTTTTGAACAATAGGGAACTCATTGAGAATGTGCTTGGGGGGAGAAAAAAAAAATCATTCAAATAAACACTCTTACTCAATCTTTCTCTGCTTTAACTTCCTCTGTGGCCTCTTCTTTCTTCTCGTTGACGGCAGCTTCAGTTTTTTCCACATTTTCTACGGGCTCAGGGTCGGACTTTGGCTTTTCTTCTTCCTTTTTAGCTTCAGGAAGAAGGATGATTTTCCCGATGTTTTGGCGTTCGTGCATGCGCCTCATGGCATCCGCCACCTGAGAAAAGACAGAGGAGGATGTGCACAATAGGTATTTTGTCCTCCTTAAACGGCTTCTGCATCTATCATTTAAACCCCCTCCAAAAAAATCTGGGCTGAAACCCGGAAGAAATCTCTGCTTGATAAATAAACGCTAAAAGAGTGACTACGTGAGCACACACTCAGTCAAAATGAGGAGGAAGATAAATGAGAACAATGACTATCTATGCTATGTGTCATCTGCACTCCTGATCTTTTCCTGCCTCGGCTATTGTCTGTTTCCTGCTTGCAAACACTCGGCCAGGATTGAGGATTGTCTTGCATCACACTCCTGTCTGTCCTTGAAGCCAGCCAGAGAAACTCAAAACAAAGACATCCCCGTAAGTAGTGGATACCACGGCAACAATTTGGGCCGTCACATAGCAACAGGCCTCTAAGTACCATCTAATATGTTGGGGGGGGGGCAGACAGAGGTTTGCTCATCTACCACGCATAAAAGATGGAAAGGAGAAAAACACCAGAAGGAGTTTTTGTGAGGCTGTGACGCAGAAAGCTTCAGCGAGGGCTTCTGTTTTACTCCCACTGTGCATCTTGCCGAAGATTAAATGAGAAGATCAATACCGCTCTCAGTTCTAGAGGATAAATAAAGCCAACAGCCAGTTAGCTTAGCTTAGCATAAACACTGGAAACAGGGGGGAACAGCTAGCCTGACTGTATCCAAAGATAAGAAAAATCCACCTGCAACGTTTAATGCTGATCAATTAACACACTATATCTCATTTGCTTGATAAAGAATATAAACAAGGTATAAAACGAACATGTTGTATAGCTATAAGCTTTGGCTTTAATTGACAGGAACAGTAAAGAGTAGTAGAGGCAGATACTGCGTCAGCCTGACATGTAAAAATAGTGCCTCTTTCATCTTTTCACTTCAAAACATGATCAGACTAACTAACCTCCTCAAAGTGGTAGCTTCGAGTCAATGTGGGGCTTGATCTTCCCCTGCCCATAGAGCTCCAGCAGCTTGAACATAGTCCTGCTCACGAGCTCCTCGTTAATGATGTGGCCCAGGTAGAAGCCGCTTATGGCCTTGTTGGCCGGCATCAGTTTCAGTGTGTTGAGGGAGAGCTGGTTGTACCAGGTCTTTGCAACGGCCAACAGGTTCTTCTTCGGACCCGTCACACTATTGGTTGCACCTAGAATAACGATAACGATAGAAAAGGTTAAAAAACAAACAGAGAAGATTTTGAAGACTGAAGGCGGAGATTTAAATCTGTCAGATAAATGTAGCTGAGTAAAAAACGCAATATTAGCCTGTGAACTGCAGTGAAGTATACTAAAGAAAAGTACCTCAGTACAGTGTACAGAGTGTCTTTCCACCTCTGTTAACTACCAGTCAAGTCCAAAAAAGTGTCATTATGATT
Organism: Nibea albiflora; assembly: GCA_014281875.1. Lineage (NCBI taxonomy): Eukaryota > Metazoa > Chordata > Actinopteri > Sciaenidae > Nibea > Nibea albiflora. The sequence continues at coordinate 14,723,869 of CM024806.1, forward strand.
GGCTAAAATGTGCTCAGGTAAAATAAAGCTAAAATACAAAAACATTATGTATGTTTTTCTGTTTCCACATGTCTTACCATAGACTACAAGTGTGCCCAAAGGTTTCAGCAGACTAAAACCTTTTTGGGAATCTGAACCACCAAGTGGGTCGAGGACGATGTCAACTCCTGCAGAGAGGAACAGACAGAAAAATAAAGATAAGGAGCTGTTTATGTCTCTGTTTCAACTTGATATTCAAGAAACAGAAGACGGCGAAATATTAACATGAAATCAGGGAATATGAGCTTTCCTAGCCGGGGACAAAAGGGGAGGATCTGTGTATTTTGTGGTCAAAGATTTTAAAGGTTTGAGTGTTTTCTCACCCTTTGGGCTGATCTTGCGGATTTCTGCCACATAGTCTTTGGTGCGGTAGTCGATGAGGTGAGTTACTCCGCCTTGAGCGATGGTCTCGTGTTTGGAGGCCGATGCCGTGCCAAAGACAGTGACATCCTGCACAGTCTGACACAGCTGGGTAGCAGCGATGCCCACACCACCTGTAGACGTGCAGAGCAGCGGCACAGAAAGAAAGGAGGTTAGTGGCAGGTGATTCACTCTGCACGGAAACGCTGTTTAAGCTCTGTGCGGTGCCTCTCTGATACACTCACTGAATAAATCTACGACCTGGATGACTCATATCTGCTTTACTAAGCACCTGATAAATACCAGAGTTAATTGAACACTTTTTTCCACTCATAATACCTTAATACCAAAAATCAGCTGCATGGAAAAAGCTATGAAGAGGTCACAATTAAAATACCAAAAGATCAACCCAGATTTGTCTTGTCTTATTTATTATTACAAATTGTGTTTTACATTTTATTATTGGGACTATTTTCCTGATGACTGTGTATCATTTGTGGACTGCAGCTGGTATGCACTAATCTAATTCCTGTCATACTTTGTACGAAAACTCACAAATGCAATGGAGACACCCAGCCTTCTCACGATATTAATTATGTCCAGATAAATTTGGGTCCAAAATGATGCGCAAAAATTATGAAAATTCATATTTCACCTCCATGGGTATATTTCACACTGTGTAAACAGGATTTAGTGTTGCAACAAGCGGATACAGACCGTCAGATTATTTTAAAGCAGCTAAAGACAGATTAATAGGGGGAATTTAAAGTTTAAGCGGTTAAACAGGCATACATTCATGATAGGTTCAACTAGATTTAACAGTGATGGGTCAGTAGTCAGTAGTGGCACTACGTTCCACTGTGGCGATTTTCATTTGAAACCTTGGAAGGCTGCAGAACAAACAGATGAAATAGCACACAGTGATTTCTGCTCTCTGTGGTCATGGCAGCCTGGGCGTGCTGGCTCACCAGTAATCCTTTCTGCCCTCTTCATCACCCTGGTCTCATGTGGCTGAATCACACAGGCCACCCGCCCACTCAGCGCTGAAGAGAGGGGAGGGGGAGGGATGCAAGAGGAGCACTAGACCCTGATGGTGGATGCTGACAGTGACCAAGTGCCCACTCGGACCCGGAGAGAGGTTTGACAAACACGGAGCTATCTGAGTTACTGCAGCTTTAACAGCTTTTATTTTGAAATTAGACTTTAATGACACAAACTAACGATGACAAACATGGCGACTCAAAGTCAGGGCGAAGAAGTCATTTGAGTTGATATGCAAAGATCTATTTTATTGAATTAACAGTAAACTATAACATAACTATAACTATAACAGTTAAACAAATCATTCTTCTGTCCACTACTGGACACTGTCAACGATTCCAGGACTCTGATATTAAATAAATAAACATATAAATAAGATAAAAATCAATAAATAAAGATTAGTTATCTCCATCCTAACGTGGTTAACATGACACAGTGAACACCTTGGTTTTTTCAACACGTGAACGCACACTCCTCGACAGCAAATGAGACATAATTGCTTGTTACAGTGTTGGAGCCCGTTTTTTTTGTTTTTTTTTTAAATGTCAGGTGTTGCCAAAGCAACCAGTGCCCGATAACGATCCTGTTTGCCATTTTATGAATAAGCTGTTATGAGACCATCATACACACACACACACACACACACACCACACACACACTACAAAGTCACCTATGACCTCTGGTTTTTCAAGTGATGATTGTTCTGCACAGAAATGCAGCCGCATTCAGAGAAGTGATTAGTGACCCTGAGCGAACGAGCTGCGGCTCTCACAGGTAACCCCGGAGACCGGGAGAGATGTTTGTACTACTTCATGATTAAATCATGGGACAGACCACCGGTCCAACCATATCACATGACAGCTTCCCATAAAATTTAAATATATTCAATTTAAAATGATATAAAACAGAGAAAAGTGGCAAATATTGACATTTAAAAAGCTGTAACCAGCTATGTTTTGGCATTTTTGCCTTGATAAATGACCTAAATCATCACAGTGTTCATCCGTTTGATTAATTCGTTAATGGTTTCTGCACTAAAATGGCACAAATTTTGCAGCCAAGTGCCACCTTATTTGCTGTACCAAAGAGAAACAAATTACAGTTTTTAACCTGTTGAGTTAATGAATCATCATTATCATCAACTATGACACTAATTAAGCCATGGCACCACGTGTGTTTGCTCATCAGTATGTCAGACGTCGCTGGTTTGGATTTAACTTGGGGAAATGATGCAGTAAAACAACACTGCACTGCATTAGGTTTTTTCAGCACCTTCTGTGTCTCACCTGCTGCCATGTGGATAAGAACGCTCTTGCCCGGCCTCACGTTGGCCATCTCAAACAACATCAAGTAGGCGCTCACATAGTTCACGGAAAGCGCAGCCCCTTCCTCAAAGCTCATCTGCTCGGGCATGGGGAAGGTGCGGTTAGCGGACACGACGACCACTTCCTGCCACATGCCACCGAGGCTCAGCACGATAACACGATCTCCCACCTGATGGAGAAAAAAAACAAAACAGGAAGAGATGGAGGATAACAAAGTCACTGACGTGATTCTTGATGGTGGTGGTGATGTGTGTGTCCAGCTGTCAAACACAACAGATATCATCAAATTTGATATAAATGTTTACCAGCCTTTGGATGAGATGTTGAACTGAGGTTCTCACTGTGGTCATTAAAGATCACAAAGAGTCAGGGGGGTTCCCCGGCGTCTTGGCAAAATTCACCCCCCCCCCGTGCAAGTGGCTCTATTTTTCTCCTCTGTAAACCTCAAGCCGATGTGTGGTGAGTGCAAAATGGCTGCAGTGCATCATGCAGGAAGGTGCTGCACATTAGTGGTGTGTATTTATCCCTTCAATGGAAGCACTCAAAGATGAAGCATGATATAAATGTAATCCACTGTTCTTCTCATGTTTACAGTGTTCACATCCGAGTTTAGCGCGCTATCATTTGTCGATTAGACAGAAAGTCCAGCTGACGGGAATGTCAATAGCTTTGCAGGTATTTTGTAAAGCAACTGAGTGGAGACATGAATGTGTGCACCAGTCATTTCATGATGGATCTCGAGTAATGTTGAGTGTTCCACCTTAGTTAGTTATTGTTTCCTGTTATTGAATCTTGAACAGAACTGGTTCAAGAACCAGAGCTAGTTTTGTTGATAAGGTGGTACTCCTGACCTGCACTTCACTTCCTTTATTTCCCTAATCAAACACCCATTCATCTCACATCCGCTTAGCAGCTTGGCGTCCCATTTTAGCTGGTAACCAGTTGCGGATGTACGTGCACGCTATGTGCATAAACGCAACTATGTGGGAGGCTGATATATAAAAACATTACAGGAAATGCAAATCTTATCTGAGACTAGATTCCAGCGATCTCATCACATTTTATTCATTTTTGGACCAAAGTGGCGGACTGACACAGCTATCCATAGACCCACGCTGCTAGCACGGCTACATATTCAACCAAAGAGCCTCTGTTGAAAAACAATTGAGAGTTTGAGAAAAAATAACATCCCATGCACCTCTGTTGTAATCTCAGATAAATATCTCAACACATGTACAAAGAAAAACAATGATTGGCTGCATTACAGGAAATATAAAACATGATTTAACGTATTTGGCGAACTGGCTCTCTCCATGAACATAAGAATGAGGAGTAACTGCCTCTTCCAAGGGTTCAGTTTCTTTCGTAACCACCTCCTTGCTTTTGAGTTTTAGACACAGGAGTTATTTTTCCACTGTGGTCAAATGGGAAATTGAGGTCAGGCTGGCAGGAAGTCATCTGATGTATCTCTGATGTCGGATGACATGAAGGCCAGTTATTACACTCTCTGTCAACATACAGCTGTAGCTCATCCTTACAAAGCAGTGATAGCTACAGCAGTGACCTATGTACTTGATTTATTATTTGGTCTGTGAAATGTGAAAAATATATAGATTTTTCTCAGTGTGTGACTGAAAGTCTTCAATCTGTTTGGCTTTTCTTTCTCTCTGCGTTGTTCTTTTTTAAGAAAACACAAGCATGTTGACATGTGACGTATTTTACACGAGATTAAATCAAATTTTCTGCATGTGCCCAAACGCGTATGAGCTCAGACAAAGGGGGGCTTATGGGAAATGCAGTGCCCACTTTGTGTGCTGCTTAATCCTCCAGAGAAGTGTTATTATTAACGTATCACCGGTGTTGCGAAACTTGCCAAACGAGTGAAGGGCACAGGAAAGAAGCCTGATCTGATTGTGACTGCAGCGCTGCTTCCTGTTAAAACAGCCTCAAGAGCTCTGAGCCACGCCCACTTCCTGCTGCACACAAACCCATGACAATAGACAGATGGACACACACACACACACACACACAATTATTTATATTTGTCTGTTGCACTGAGATATGTCTAATAACTCGTGTTTTTTAGGCTTTTACTTCCACCTCAGATGACACGCTCCTTTTGGGGTTTTATTTCTCAACTCTTGGTCTTATGAAACACTGTCAAACCTCCACTGGATGACCAGAAAAATGCATGATAGCCAATTTAAAAAAAGGCTGAGCTCAGTTCCTGGACAGCTGACATGAACTGAGGTAACTGGAAGGATGTTTGAAGGAAGACACTGAAGTTTCTGTGGAAACCTGACAAACACTTCTCAACAGTAGAAGAGAGAGGACTGACTAATTACATTCACATATTTTACACTGTTAGTCACACTAAAACTGTTCTAGCTGCTTGAGTTGGAACTAGGTTAACTACTCTGTACCGCTGACAGTACAAAGAATGGACGGGGTAAGCGTGATGTCACCCACAGGTTTCTGAAGAGCCGGTTTGAAGCTCCAGATCTGTGGCTCTGGCTGCGGCCAAGTTGGCATTCGTGACTCTTCCGCCTCTTGGATAATCTAAAAATCGGCAAAGACGTGGATCATTGGCGGAGCTGAGGTGGGCTAAATGACGCCTGGGTGCTCACACACTTACTTCAGACACAGAGGTTGCTATTTGCTTTATACACAGTTCGCCAGTTTAGTTCAGTGGTCAGGCCCCTACAAAGAGAAATCTGAGGGTTTCATCAGATATTTGAGGTTGGAAAGAAGAACATTTCATAATTTTCTGGACTTCTGACATCTGAAAGTTGTTTGGAGGTCCCAAATACATGCTTTATTTTTGGGGGGTAAAATGTCACAAGCCACAAATGTTGTCATACTTAATTTCAGGTAGACTAGTGAAGTACAGTATTTGCTATATATGCTAGCAGTAGCAGGAGAAGTCAATATTGTACTTAAGTAGAGTGTCTGATTATTTATAATAATTTTATTCTAAAAGAAAGGCAGGCATTATCAGATAGGGGGCAATGTAGTGTGCTGAATACACTGTCCATACATCAACATTAAATTGATTAAAGAGTTTATTATTTGCAGAGCAGATGGTGGATTTCTTTCAAAGCAACCATTTCATAAAGAAATCACTGCCGCCTTTTCCAAAATATCAATCAAGACGTGACGCATAACCCTCGACCGTCGAGGCGCTTCGTCCATAAAACATCTGCGACAACGCAACGCTGCATCTGCAACCAGGAAAAGACGCGCTGCACGCGTGATCCTACATCACACATCTGGCTCTGTCTGCTTTCCAAACGTCTTATGAGAAAGAGCCACACCCTCGCAGCCTCAGTGTTTCAGCCTGGATCACTTCCCTTTATGTTATTATCTGCTGCTCTGGGTGTGCAGTCCCACCCAGATTATTAAACTGACCTCACCAAACTATCCCGAATCTTCTCTCTCCTGACCTAAATTGTAACTTCAGCGCTCGCACATTTTAAATTCTTTGCCTTATCCTTGTGGGGGAATCACACCCTGCTTTCTGCACTGCTACATCTGTGGTTTTGTGGTGTCTTGTGGTGTTTTTGCTGCTTCCTTCCAGACAGGAGGTGTTGGAACGCACCACTCCCCCTATAGGATTCCTTCTCTCTCCGAAAATGGAGAGAGAAGGATGCAGGGAGGAATGAGAGCAGGGTGGGATGGGAGTGGAGGAGGAGGGAAATTCCATGCGGACACAGAGGGACACGGAGGTGGAGCTTCAGTAACACATGTAACAGAGAAAGGATGATGTCTGACCCCGGAGGATCTCGTTCAGATTGACACGTCGAGGCCTTGTTCACGCTACAGCTAAATATGGTTATTATGTCTCATGTTAGTGCTTAATATGGTCAAGTTGACACTCGGCGACAATCAGCAGCAAAGCACCATCTCTGAAAGAAGTCACGACAGCTGACTGAAGCCCTTTGGAAACAGGCTTGTACAGATGCACGTAGCTCATTAACGCCTTGACGCTGTCCTGTAGGCGTTTCCGAAATCCTTTAAGACTTCTCCAACAATCTGGAAGAGGAAACTTTGCATCTGTTGCACAATAAAGAAGATTTTTCTTTTTTTTTAACCGCCTTTCTCAAGTTGCAGCGCCATTTCCTCTCCAGATATGTAGACATGACATGCCTACGTTCTTGCTCAAGCTCAAAAAACGTGTCATCTTGTATGCAAATATAAAATACTGGCGACTTTTAAGCGGGAAGAATCGTTTCCGCGCCTCGGTTTTTTCACTGGAAAGCATATTATAACACAGATCATCATGCTGTGACAGCGGCTGGTGTCCGTACAACACAAACATGATTTTCTTACACCTGGAGAACCAGATTTGTAGGTCAGGGCATTTTTAGCCCTATAGCACTTCATCATCATGCTGATTTAACTGCAGCTTCTGCGATTTCGCTCATATTTTGATCAATCATTCAGCCCTGCTCTCCATCTCTGTTTGTAACTTAGGAACCAGGTTTAAAACCTTTTTTTTCTCGCAACAGATAGGACGTTTGAGTCCTTGAGGATTCTGGAGAGTGTTTGCAGGCGTTCCTTTGGTTATATATTTTTCAGAAAATCAGATCCACACCTCTGTAACCTCAAATGAGGCACAAGCTGAGGCTGAGGTGCACAGCGGTTCACAACTGTGAATGTTTCATTTCTTTTGAAAACATTGACAACAAGAACAAAAAGCGGTTTAGGAGAAAGTGAGAGAACTCCAGTTAAAGACCAACAATGTAGCAGTGAAAGCATATGTTATAAAAAAATAACTGGAGAGTTTTTTTTGCAAAAGCTGTGACATGAAGTCATGGAGGTTTGCTTGGAATGAGTCACGATGGATTCATCCTCAATACCTTTCTGTAAAAATAAACTCAGAGCGGCCTCTGGATGCTCTGGGATCAGCTCTGCAGTAAAATAAAAATGTGCTTCACCTGCAGGGGATGGGAATCTGTAGGCTTCAAACAGATCTGTAGCTGTCTCACAACCAGCAACATCAGGTGTTGCGACTAATTTCCAGACCCAGAAAAGCAGAAAGGCTTTCAAATCTGGGCGGATATCGGCAGGAGCCTCGGATAAATGAATTTAAAGGAGGCACGGACACACAGCGTAGAATTCCAGTCCGTAAAACTCGACCTCTGGTTAGCTCTTATCAACGAGGAGGTAAACATGCTCTCGTACCAAACGCCTCAAGGACATACTGTAAATCAAACACTGTAGCTATTCAGACTGCCGCAATGTTAATTCTGCAGCAACAAAGCATACGCAACATGAAGCAAAGAAAACAGAGCTGAATCGACTATTTTGACAGTTTATCTTCTTTTCTTGAAATACTAAATATTTTGGGGGAGTTTTGGACAGTTGGTCTGACAATATGGAGGAAATCTTCATTATTTTCAAACTAGTTGCTCAACTAATGGAGAAAATAATCTTCAGACGAATTGGTAGTAAGAATGATCGCCTTTGAGATATACTTATTGGTTGAAAATATCCACTAATAATGCATGTGCATCTTAAATGTTCTTTTCTTTTTTTTCACTGTGGCCCTGCAGAGAAATTAGTTGAGCTTGCTGAAAATCTTTTCTTCAGATAAACAGTGAACAAACAGCTGCTTTCTCCCATGATTTTGCAGTTTTCCTTTCTGGTTTAATGTTTGGCAAAGATTGCAACCCTGTCTTAACCAGGAAGGGGAACCCGTGCGCCACTGAGGACCAATAAGGATGCAGGTTTCCAGTCCAAATACACACCAGTGATCTCAGCTGGTGTAAATCCAAGTCCTCAGACAGCTCCACATGACTGGATATTGTTCGTGTGCATGGTGGTATTGTGTGGGTGTGAGTGCACTCAGCAGGCCTTTACTCACTTTCCGCTCCTTCACATCCTCCCCGACCGCTTCGATGACCCCTGAGCCCTCCACTCCCATCGTGACAGGCGGGGAGGGCAGCAGCTCGTCCATGCCCATTCTGCCCAGCAGCTCGCCGAAGTTCAACCCGCACGCCTTGACCCGCACCAGCACCTCTCCGGGCTGCAGGCGCGGCTCGCCCTGCGTCTTCACCTGCAGCTTCACTTTGTCGTAGCCCCCGTGCCCCGTGAGGACCAGAGCCCTGAAGGAGAGAGTCTTCTCCTCGGCTGCAGGAGCGCTCGTCGCCTCCTCCGGTGCATCCGCAGCGGCCGGCGGAGGCTCGTCGGGCTTCTTCTCCTGCTGCTCAGGTTGTTGTTGCTGAGTTGGAGCTTCTTCACCAGACATGATAACCACTTGATGGATGTGCGCCCTGTGAGCTTTTTCACGCGTCAGCCCGCTGCGGCGTTTGTTTTATAAAAACAAACAAATGTCTCCGGTAAAAACTGTCATAAAAGAAGAGTCCGTCACTGCAGACAGACGCGTCCTTTGCAAAAATGAGATTATTACTGGGTGGTTTCCTGTGTGTGCGCTCCGCTCAACAAGTGATCAGCGTCAACTGGACACCTTTAATGACTGGTTCCTGTTTGGATTTTCAAAATAAAACACCAACCTTTTAAAGGTTTTGTTGTCAAAAGAAATGACATTCATCAGAAATATTTAAAATGATAATAATAAGACAAATTTAGAGATGAGACATTAGAATTCACAGTATTGTATTAAATATGATATTTAAAGCTGCAGGTGGTAGCCGACTGAATACCTCTCACCTCTCCCCCTCGTTTCAGGTATGAAGGAGAACTACAGTGGCAGTCAAATAACAAGCAGAAATAACATGATGACAACAAATGAAGGCCATCAAGCCATTCATTTTGAGCATTGTCGGGCATAGTATTGCTTTGAAAGCATCCTGAGTAATCAAGGAATTTTTGCATTTGAACAATAAAAAATGAAAATAAATCAGATTTCAATAAGCACTTCTCAGCGCGCTCGAGATGTGTTACAACAGAAAAAGTGCAGAAAATACAAGACGTGGTTGAATAATTAGATTTCTTCACATTAATACTAAAGCAGTCTGTCTGTGAATGTGTTCTTTCAAATCCGTACTCGACATGAACAGATCTCACATGACAGACCAGCTGTGTTTCTTGAAAAGGCTTTTATTTAGACGTCACATCTTGTAACTTCCGGTGGTTTTCTGCCTGTTTTGTGTCTGACTTGACGCAGCTGAAAAAGTGACCGACCCGTTTTTTTTTTTTTGGCCAAATGTGAGTCAGAGATCTGCGGAGAGCTTCAAACCCCGGAGACCGGAATACTGGGGGGGAAGAAAAGGGATTGTTTGGAGGGAATGGATCCATCTACAGTCCAGCTGCCACCTGCTATTCAGAAGTTATGTGCAATCTGGTGCATATGTCATCCACATCTGTATATATAGCAGATTATATTTATGTTCTTCAGTTGCTGCAATAAAAACTTGGGTTTACTCTCTATATGCCCATCACAGGGCGGACACATAGAGACAGCCCAGCCCTTGAGCAAGGCACTGGTCCTCTAACTGGTCCCAGGGTGGGGCTATGTGGCTGCCCATCACCGCACCATCTCTTGACATTTGGATGTCTTCCTGTGTGTGGTCGTGGTTGGTTTTCCGGCCTAAACTTTTAGAATTAAACACGTGAGGATCAAAAAAAGTTCATCTCATTCTAATCAGCCCTTGTGAGGGGAAGCTAGCCCATCCAGAGACGCGGGGGGAGAGCATGCAAACTCCACACAGAAAGGCCTCAGCTGAGGTTGGAACCAGGATCAACCTTGCTGTGGTTCTGTGAGGTGACGGTGCTAACCGCTGCACCGCTTTGCTGCTTATTTTTAGAGAGACGAGCTCCTGTAAACTGACACTGCACTTCGTCTTCTGATAGAGGACTTAGAGAAGATATTTGAGGCCTTTACAGTCAAACTAAAGTAACACTTCCCTTCTAATGTTTAGATCACTTACAAATTACATGCAGCCTGCAGCTAGAACCGCTGTCTCACCTTGTGCTGGCTGAGTCTGAAACAGGAAGTGAAGGGATGGTGAGAAAGATAGAGATGAGTTTATAAAAAAAGGGCACAGGACACCTTCTCTAACACATCAGCAGTCAGAAGTTTCAGTTTTACATCTTCCCCACACCCACACACACACGGGCATCAGCACACACACATGCAGCACACACGAAAACACACTCATTTCACAACTGCTACAAACATGGTGTTAGCTGGGTCTGAGGGTAATGTGGTAAGTGTTGCTCTGTATTACACAAACACACACACACACGCACACACAGAATAATCACAGTTTTTCACACACATGCACAGTGTGACCACTTTGTTGGGGAGTTGTTTTACATCCTGTTTGACTGCTGTCAGCAGCGTTATTGTCTCAGAGCTCGTAGCCATAATAACCTTTATAACGTATCTGACTCTTTGCCACATTTCCTCACAGAGAAGAGCTCACATCTGTGTCCAAACTCCCCGCGAACGTGTTTAAAATAGAGCAACGCATTCATGTTTTTAAGGCCTGCGCTGGAGATGCATACAATGAATCTACAATCAAGTAATATTTTAGCACATTCACATACTAGGATGATTTACAGCGTGAAACTGCAAATGATGTATGGGGGTGAGTGTTTGCCGTCTTCCTCCATATCTGCTGGGCAGATTGTCTAAAGTAGATGAGGATGTAGAGCCTGTCTGTGACAGGTGTGATCAGTATCCAGCTGCCTATTTCCATATGCTTTGGATGTGCCCCTCTTTGCATAATTTTCGGTTGGAAATCTTCAATACAATTCTACAAATTATCTCTATGTGTCTCTATCACACCATCTGCAATCATCCAGAGCCTCCCTCAAACCTGCGCTGTAGCTCTTGTAACTCACCCGGTCAGACGCCTGATTCTGGTCAAGTGGAAATCCCCCGACTCCGCCTGCCCATCACTTGTGAATAAAGATGATTTCTGCATTGTCAGTGTGAGAACATTAAATGCACACTGACGAGATGATCTCATCACAAAATCAAGGTCCTGCTTATATGTACAATGAAGTAATGAAGTGTTAATATAATGACACAGACAGGAGCCGTTCTGCTGTGATGATGACCACTGTTACCTCTCATACTTTAAGTTTATTTTTGTTCTTTACGCTTCTGTGCTTTTACTTTTTGGACACAGGATGTTTGTGATGTTTATTCTCTACACACAATGTAGAACACACTGTTATTTAACATTATAAAACAATGACAACTAAGAGACACTGAATGAGACAATGCAATGCAGCCTTTGTCAAAGAAATGGCCTACTTCAGTTTGACCAGCAGGTGGCGCTAAAAGACTTGTCAGAAGTCAGTTCTGCGCTCTCTCTGTATACAGCCTGACTTTAGCCAATAATAAAGAATATTATGTATTTTAATGAGAAATTAAAATGATATATTTAGACGTATTTAAATGATATGCATTATTATCCTGCTGATACGAATACATATAATAATAAATATAATAATATGAGATTCACTGTAATCTCATACCTGTTATTATATAGTATATTATATATACTATTATATTAAAAATACGTCAGATTCTCTCTTATATTTAGGTAATAATATATATATATATATACATATATATATATATATATATATATATATATATGTATCACTTACAAATGGCGGGTTATGCATTGACACAGAGCAGTGAAAACATCCACATTTCACCAATACAGCCAGAGGAAGACCGGAAGTAAGAAGAGTTTGCCTTCAAAGTAATAGCACAACATGTAAAAATAATGATATGCAATATTATTCGTCCTTGTGTGTTCACCCAATCTACCAGTCGAGGGTGTTATTGAAGCTTGAAGGGACATCAGTCTTATTTTACAGACACGATGGCTTTAATAGTTTGGATATTATGGCCACTCAGCCACTGTTGATTACTTAGAATATGAGTTGAAAAGTTGTAATAACATACCAGACAACGAGCAAATCTCTAATCTTCCATTTAGTCCCTAAATCTGCCGTATCCATCCAGAAAAATCTTTTTTTTTTCTAGGCAACTATGAGTAGGCTTTTATTTTGAAATGTCTCACAGGAAAGCCGTTTTGAGAGACGCTCCTTCTTTCTCAGGTGTAGTCAGTGCGCCTCATATCACCGGTGGAGCAGAGGAGCTGAGCATTGCGCAGAGCATGTAGTCGAAAGTGCAGCAGACTGCGTGGTGCTGAAGTTTGAGTCCGCTTTGGATCTGTGACACCTGCAACATTTAGAGCTGCTCGTCGACACTAAACTAGTTTGGAGCTAAATGACAAGTAGACAGAGACGCGGAAACAGTCAGTGATACTCGGGGGGCACGATGGAGAGCAAGGGATTACTTCGCTGTAAGATTGTGGTGGTCGGCGATGCGCAGTGTGGCAAGACGGCTCTCCTTCACGTTTTCGCCAAAGACTCGTACCCAGAGGTAAGAAACAGTACTTTATATACTTTATTATGACGGATGACTGCAGCACAGGTGCGTAAAGTCCCCCCTAAAGACTTCATGGAGTCTCCATCCAGCCTGACATCTCCAGTAAAACTTGAAAAAACTTAAAAACCTGCTTAAAAAACTAGAGGATAGAGTCTTTGTTTGCTCCTCTCTTGAAGTACTGAACACTACCCAAAGGTGGTTTCTCTGGAGAGGTTATTGCCTTTTAATCATAGAATTTAACCAGAGCTTTGGCGTGTGTTATAAGCCTAAAAAACTAGATCGCATAAAGACATTTCCAGGCTTCAGATCGGCGCACATTCAGTGCCAAGTTGTCACAGAAATCTGGGCTCTGTGCGCTTTTGCGCATCTTGCGCGCGTCAGCGGCTGTTACGGTCCGTCGGTGTCGGAGCAATCTGGTCTGTAAATAATGAAACATCGGCGGTGTGACCACAACAACACACTGAAACACCAGCTGTGTTTTTAGATTCGGTGTCAGACACCGATGTTTCCATATGAGAGATGAGAGATACGAAAGCTAAAACAAAATAACCTGCTGGACTAGTTTAATAAATGACACACTATCAAGTCGATCTGAAGTTATTTGTTCATTTAATTGCGATTGTCTGCTTGCCATGGCATCAGCTAATCTTCCTCGGATCCGCATCAAACATAAAATACATGGCACGTTATATAATAAACATAAAAAGAAATGATATGAAAGCTTACATTAAAGTAGAAATCAAATAGTGTACTAAGTAAAAAAAGAAAAACTCTATATAGATGATGCTTGAACACATTAAACAAACATGAGTATTTAAATCTCATCTTATCTGTTATCATCGAGGCTTCACTTAAACCTGAAATATTTTGTGATGAGCACATAAACACTGTAAAAACTGGACGGATAAAACACAAGGACGTCTCGATTTTAACAAATCTGTGTGGTGGTGTTGCCTGTGCTTGCAGTATGTTGATGAGAAGACATTAAGGAGACATAATTAAAGGTCCAGTGTGTAAGATTGAGCAGAAATTAAACTTTCTCCGCTGAAAACTAGGATCATGTTTTTACTGCCTCAGAATGAGACACGGTTGCTGGTGTGGCTCCTCTTCCAGAGTGTTTCAGTAGCCCACAACAACAAACTAAACACGGCTCCAGATAGGTGCTTTCATGTTTTGTGTTCACTGTAGTTTCTCCTTCGTGCCAGAGGAAGGAGTGGGTGACTAAATTACACACATTTCATTTAATTGGTCTTGAAAATAACAAAAATACACACAGATGTGGTGAACTGAAATATCCTCTTTGCAAGAAGAGTTTATCTTTCAGTGGAAACTCTTGAACTGTTGAGGAAAATCAAATCTTGTTGACCTAAATTTCTGATTTTGGAAATAGGTCAAAACTCTGAATTGGCCTTATCTACTTTCCCCACACACACACAGAGACTATATTATGTCTCTGATGTTCAAGAGTGCGCTATCATCTGCCGCACAGGCCGTCTGAAGTAATTCAAATGTTCTTTTCTACCTCACATTATCTCCATTTGAATCAAACCTTAAAGTGTACACAACTGCCCCCGTGTGCCTCTCATCTAATTTTAGCCGCACGTGATGTCTCATTTCAGAACTATGTTCCCACGGTGTTCGAGAATTACACAGCCAGCTTCGAGATCGACAAACAGAGGATCGAGCTCAACATGTGGGACACGTCAGGTAAGGCGTGTGCTCGGGGTTTGGTTCTAAAATCCTCCCGTCTGGCGAGGTTATCGTGCCAGTGTGATGAAGTGTGTGCCGCGTCATCAGACCACGAGGAAGTGACCGTCACAGCTCACTCCTTGAACATTCCCCAGCGTCCAGGCTGTGGGCCAAAAACATGAGCAGCTAAAAGTGTGCCAGGATAATCTGTTGGGAGTACTAACTATATGTTTTTTTTAAAACTCTGTTTTAGATGTACATTTACCCTCAGCAGACTTGTCTCCTCGTGTTCACATAACTTCAGTCCTGTCATCGCGTCCAGCATTAATTTGACACTCGTAGTTTGTTTTGAACAGTAGCTTCAGAGTTATTACAGCCCCGTGAGTGGATAAACAACTTGTCATTCAACGCTTGCCTGCTCCAAGTAGCTGTCACAGCATAATCATCACTTGTGAACCTCTGTGAAAGTGGCTGTATACACGGCTTTGTTGAAGTTAGCGTGCAATTAGGCATCATGACTTAATGAATGCAATGTGGCAGGTTTTTTGCACCGGTAAAACAAGTTGCTTTTGTTGCTAGGATAAGCTAGGATAGACTTGCATACACACGGTGGATAAGAAATGACTTCTAAGTAATATATAGAGGAAAGTTAAAGAGTCTGACAGCTGTTGGAATGACGCTCCTTACATGGTGGGAGGGCTAACGTACTCCTCTCCTCATCTTCCTTATGGAGTGTCGGGGGTCAGTCCAGGACAGAGCTGGCCGCCTTGACCGGTTAGTTGAGTCTTTTCCTGTCTCCCTTTCTCTGTGCTTCCTCCGCCCCAGCAGGCGACCGCACAGATTATTGCAGATGCTACCACAGTGTCACGGAAAGTGAAGTTATCAAATGTTGATCACCCTCGTCTCTTTGGCTCGCGGAGTTTTTAGCAGTTTCAAGACCGAACAGCTGAGAATTTTGTGGAAAAGTCACAAATTCTTCAGAGCCAGCGTTCTCCCCTTCTCTTTGTCAGCCTTCAGGGCCTTTTCACATTTCATCTGGACTTACATAACCCGCACCCGAAAAATGTGTTCTCACAGAGAGAGCAGCTTTAATGCACAGCATTCCATCAGCCTCCACCCATGCAGACATACAGAAAGACCAGCTAGACGAGCTGGAGATTAAGAGCTGCAGCTGCTCGGGGCTGGTGTTGCCTGTTGGTTTGCAGTGGGTGAGGCCGCTCCGCTGTGTTTAAACAACACCCTCTGAAATTGCTGGTTGTTTCACGCACATACACCTTTCTCTTACTGGATAACAATTACACTGAGTGTAGGCTTACACGGTAATTTACTCCGCCAAAGAAAAACAGTCAATTCGTCTTTCTACGTGAAACATTTCTTTATCATTTCATATTAATGGCATCTCCTTGCATATGGTGGTTGGCTTCCAGGTGTGATGTTTTCTCAGCAAAGCTTTGCAAAACCTTCTTGAGCAAAAATCTATTTCTATCTGACTGTGTGCTACTGTGAATGAAAAATAGGTATTACTTTTTAATAAGGGATGCTTTAAAAAGGGTTTATGGGTGGATACAGACCAGCCAAAGCGGTGTTTTACAACCTGGCAGCCCAAATACTGAATTCATTAATGGCTTTTAACTGATTTATAAAGCAATAATAACTGATTTATTAGTATTATATAATCATTCGCCATTACTTAGAAAGTATGCTAAATTGTACTCAAAGTTGCGGAGATAAAAGTAAAGAAAGGACCTCGGTGCCATCACTGACAGTAAAAAGAATGGACGGCCGATGCGTGATGTCACCCGTAGCTTTCTGACGCGCCGCTTTGCCGCCGCCGCGTTGGCTGTCTTGCTTCTTCCGCCTCCCGGCTAATACAAAATCAGCAAAGACGTGGATCAAGTTTCTCCTTCGTGCTTTAACCGTGAGGGAGAGGTGAGGAGTTTTCAGTCGGTCGCAATCAAATTCTACTTTAATATCATTTGAACGGGGAGTTTTAAAAAAAAAACGGAAACCGCTAAGCTAACTGGCCGTAACTTCATATCGCAGGCGAACATTTTAAACTGGCAAGAAAAGCAAATAATTGCATTTCCCAAAATATAATTTTTTTTCTTTAACATAAGCTAATTGGATTTCTTTGAATCATTTAGATTGGGCAGGTGATGCACGTCTGATCTGAACTGGCTCTCTATAAGCCACGGAGAGGGGACGAGTGTGTTGCCTCACAGCGACACTGCAAGCTATTCTGGGTCTGTCTCCGGAGACAGGTGTATTGGCACCTACATCAGGATTACACAATTCCCCCTAGTACCTGCCTCTTCTTACTAATGACTGAGATGGGGGGGGGATTATAGTCACTTGGCGTGCATACAAGGGTGTGTGCTGTAACAGTATCTGCAGTACACTGTGTACTGCTATTTGCTATTTGTTGTGCAATTAGTTTTGTTTGAGTACAACATGCGTACACGTTTCTGCCCGTGTGTGTATTCACAGGCGTGTGCAGGCATGCGTAAGAGACAGCCGGGCAAATGTTTGCTAACATCGACTTTGTCTGCGCTCGTGTGGTTTGCATGGCGGTAGTGACCAGCGGGAGTGAGGACGCGGCTGAAACTCAGACATCGAGCAGACTTTATAGTGAAATCTGTTGTATTGAATCATCAGCGTCACAACTGCGTGCTTAAAATGAAGGTAACCGTATGTTCTTGCTTCAAGAAGGGTTAAATCTGGGGCAACTGGACTTTTCTTCAGATCTAAGCGGCAACCTCCGTACTGTGATATGACATGCCAAAAACTGCAGTTCCTCAAATGACCACTCGAGGCTGGTTTCAGAAGTGGGTCAGTTTTCATAAGCCCCCTAATTAATGTTTATAGTCTGGTACAAAAAACAGTTTTGGTCTCTATAGCTAATTTTCTCCATTCTGTACTGTACTGAGGGTGAATTTTTTCCATGACATGCAGCAATTGGCCACAGGTCGAAATTGAAACCCTCATGGACTGAGCCTTTGTACATGGCTCTACCTGGGGAGCTAACAGGGCGCCCCCAGTCATATATACTTAAATCACTTTAACTGAGAATGCTGGAGTGTTAAATTCCCTCAGAAAGAGCCTTTTAACAAAACAGATTTGTTGTGAGTGACTTCAGAGCGCCAAAAGATGCAAATAGAGATGATAACTGAGCACAAACTCATCGCAGATTTAAAGATATAAGGCCAGAGCTCCCGTGGATAACAGATAAGAAGAGACGGAGCAGGCTGAGTGTTGTCGAGTCTCACAGAGAGGAGAGAGTGTTAGGCAAGGAGCCAGAACGAGCCTCCGAGCTGCCCGCTCATTGTGCAGAAACAAACAGTGGATTTAATTAATCAGGCACTTGCTGTGTGACCAAACACTTGCCCCCTGTCTCCTTCATTCTTCATCTTGCTGCACCACCCACTGCCTCTTCAGCCTCCTTCTTCTTTCCTCTGCATCCTTGCATGCTTGTTTTCAGACTCCCTGCCAAACTAAATTCCCCCCTCGGTCTACTCCGCGTACATCTCTGTTAGCCTCCGTTCTTCGCTCAATCTTTTTGGCATCTTAATCTCTTTCCTCCTCTGCCTTTCATGCTGCGTAGTATGTGACACCGAGTCAAGATAAAGATCAGAACAATGTGTGTCACGTCGAGACTCGAAGTGTTTTCTTGGCCTTGTGAACAGCAGTTGTCAAACCAGCCTTACCTCAAGGCCCATTTAGAAGCTGTTCTGGAGCCTTTGAACATATCACATGATCTTCTCTCTTTGAGACGATGATTGTGCTGGTCATCGATGCAACGAGAGATTAAAATGCGACTACTGAGGGCAAAAATCAGCCGTGAGCCCCAGTTGAACCCCCCACTGCATATGTATTAGCTAATTATTAATTGGCAGTCATCGTGGTAATTTGATTAAACTCGAGGAATAGGAAACAATAGAGGTCTTTAAACTAGATTTTAACTTCTCTCTATAGGACAAATTAATATTTCAGTTTATATTATTGTGCCTTAGTGGTGCATACATTATTAAGATGATAAAATTAAATGACCAAAATCTTCACATGGTGAAGGGGCCCTCCTGCCTCCTGAGGAATCCCTCCTCGACACTGCAGTTCCTCAAACGGCCACTTGAGGCTGGCTCTAGTACGAGTTTCCACAAGCCTCCATGTTAAAATGTCCAACTTCACAGCAGAAATAAACACGTTTACAGCCTGGTACAAAAAGCAGTTTTGGTCTCTCTGGCCAATTTGACAGCTGTGCTCAAGTCTGAATTTATATAATTTCTATATAACTCACCCGGTCAGATTATAAAGCTGTGGTTGGGGTTGCAACATAGATATATTATAAGAAATGGATATGCAAATATGCTGCCCATTTATAAACTAAAAAAAGAAGTTTTCTCACTTCCTATTTTGCTTCTGCACTTCAGAGGCTCACTGCACAAGTGCATATTTTCTCTCCAGCAAGTGTTACATTCATTCTGTCTGTCATCTCGGTTGACAGGGAAGCTGTAGTAGCAAGCAGCGGTCCAACTTTTCACTGATTTTAGAGTTGTTGTTTTTTTTTAGGAAGCTGACGTACAACAACCAGAACGTCTACGCCTTTTGGGCTTTTTTGGGCTAACATCCTCGTCTACACTAATTGGCTCAGCTGTTTCTGAATCACTGAAAAACAAAACAATGATGTTGGTGGTGATTCAGAGGTCTCAAACCAGGCTAGTTATTCCCAAAATCGACCAATCAAACACTCCTAACCTTTACTTTGTGAGGTATTTGCGCATACATTTCCCTTTTCTGTGCTCATGTTGTCTATTTGGAACAGAAAGCCTGCTGGGAAACACTTCAAAATGAATGAAATCATTTGTTCTCATAAGTAAAATGATCGTTTGTAGGAACCTTCTGCAGTATTTTAATGTGCACCGGCTCTCGTGGAGTCATCAAAAAGCCATAAAACACCATAAAACAGGAAAATTAGTCTCAAATTGCAAGCATTGCTGATCATGATGACACAGCAATGAGGGATATTTGGTCTCTAAATGAGTAAAATAACTAGACGGAGAAGTTCAAATCTGATCCCAGCTGACTTCATGTCTAGATTTGCCCTTCTCTGCACTTATTCCTCCTCCTCTCTTTAATTTCTTTCTTTCTAATATCCACTCTGGCTGCCAACGTCTCAGCAGTCTTCTTTTTCTTCTTCTGTTTCCAACAAGTCAAGGTCAGGAGTTGCACTGTGCTGGGGCAATGCCCTCTCAGCACTCTTGCTCTTGATTAGCTTACCTTGCGTTTTCTTTGTCCGTCTCTCTATCTGTCTTTATGTCTCTCCTCCACTTCTCACTCGGTCTCTTTCTCATTTCCTCCGTGACTGTTTGGTCTCCCGGCGTGAATTATCTGTGTTTCCTCTTGTCCTCTGTGGTTGTTGGAGTCAGAGTCGCTCCGAAGAAATTCGCCGTACACAAGCATCTGCTCAATTATCAACCAATTTGCCAATCTAAGGTTTAAAAAGGTCATAAATTAGATTAATATGTAGACTCCAGGGGTGACCTTTACATTCTTAATTAATCGTCTGGTGAATATGCCCTAGAATCACTTCTTTTTCTCCAATCCAAAGTAATTACATATCATACGATAATGTGAAACTTGGCGTTAACACTAAAACACTTTGTCCCGGTTCACCTTCTAACTTTATGAATACACATGTGAACGAGTTGTCAAGCGTGGAAGCACAGAGGTGGCGTAACAAGCTTTTTCGCGCTGCTCAATAAAAGTACTGAGTGTATGCAAAACGTGGAGAATATGAGCGATGGCGTGAGGTTATCCCTAAAAGGACGACCGTCGCTTCTGTCCCACCCACAGGTTGAGTTATGGGAAATTTTAACTGTAGATTTTCGGAACATAGCGGAGCGTTTAGCAGCTAAAGAGCCAGATAATTTCCTCAGGGGTTGACAGAGAGAAGAACAGAGCTAATGGAGAGTGAATATTGGACTTATATCCACCAGAAACA
This sequence comes from Nibea albiflora, assembly GCA_014281875.1. NCBI lineage: Eukaryota > Metazoa > Chordata > Actinopteri > Sciaenidae > Nibea > Nibea albiflora. Next base: position 14,744,702 of record CM024806.1, read on the forward strand.
TGACTCCAAACAGATGCTAATGTTGCTCTCTCTGCCCGATTTGTAAATAGGCAGCTGTTTGCTGTGTAATTTGTTGTTTCCGCTGCCCCCAAGTAGCCCAGAAATCTGTTACTGCAAGTTTGAAGTAACTACTCTTAATTAAGCTTGTTTTAACTGTTGACACATAGTGGCTAATTATGTTGAATAATTAGAAACTTCTCCACAACATGGCACACTTAACGGGGTTTGAAATTAGAGTTTGAAGTATAGCCGCCTCGGCTGGATTCAAACAGAACCAGCGTATCTGAGTGCCGCTGCGGAGAAATACAGATTTAGAGTTTGAGTTTATTTTCCTCGGTGCTCGGCTGATGAGAGGAAAAGGTCGCCTGCAGGGTGCACGCCACGAAAACACAAGCCTCCAAAACACGCGGCGGAGAAAGTGCCAGGTAAGAGTCGATAAAACGACCGGCTCAACCTGTTATGTCACACGCTGGAAAGGTGAGCGACGAAGGAATGCATTGAAGTTCGCCGCCTTGAACTCTGCCCTCCGGGCGTCTTCCTTCTCGGAAGCATGTAACCTGAATTGTGTGATTCTTCCTTGAGGGCCTGACAAGTCAATAAGAGCATCTCAGCTTTTTAAACACACACACAGATGCCTCCTTGCTTGCTTGGGCACCAACTCACGCTGCACACGCGGCTCTTTCTGACGCATACTGTGCAAACATCGCCGGGGCTGTAAGCCCTTTAAAGACCCTGTTGCATCCATCCAACCATCCATCCGTCCCAGGTCGACCGAATCTGCAACCGAGATTGCCTTAACAATCCATCATTCATTCATGAGCAGCTTTTATGACCCCAATTACATGTTGGCTCCTTGAAAGCACTACCCAGATGTGCTCTCAGCGAGCATCTGTGGGTGAGTGGCACCCGGCTCCATGACAGGACCGAGCAGAGAAAATAGCTTGATGTGTCGAAGCGTTTCAGAGGCTTTTTGGGACAGGAGTGCAGATAGCAGGGGAACTGGATTTTCAGTCCAAGTGCTGTTGGCTTTTTTTTTTTAATACATGTGCAGGGGCGTGTATGTTTGTGTGTGAGCACGAGTGAGTGCTCTGAGAGATTAGAGGACTGGGAAAAATATATAAATAGAGACAGCGAAGAGACCAGAAAGATATAGTGTCAGAGTGGACTTGGAGTGGATGGGAGAAACCAGGCTGAACGTCGAACTAAATGAGTGTGAGTAGGTTTTCGTGGCGCGAGCCCGTGCCCCAGTCATCCCGGCCTGATTCTCCTCTGCTCATGCAGCCCATTAGACGGCCGAGGGTACATTGAAAATCAATGGCCTAGATGCCGTCTCCGCTTTAATTCCCGACGGACGGCCGCTCTGTCTCTCAGCTGTCGGTGCATGCGTGAGCTGAGAAGTCTGTCTGGATGTGACTCTGAGCGCGAGTTCACTTGAGCGTCAACAAACGTCAGACTTGTGTATTTATTCTTGAAAATCTTGCTTTAAATGTATTCAGTCGCTCAAACTCTGCCAGGCAGCCCGAGCATCTTCATCTTTCATGTTCTAAAATTCTTAATTTTAATTGTATCTAATTAAAAACGAAGATTTTTAAAACGAAAACTGAAAACAGTGCAACATCTTTGTGGATGTTTTTTCTCTTAATTTTAAGTTTTTCTCATTTTTACAACAATAAGCAACCAAACCTGACATCTAGAGTGGGCAGGTGGTGGGTTGGACAGGATTACAATGTCCGCTATTGTTCTTCTGTCAGTTTGTCAGTTACTGTTGCTATTTCTCTATTAATTATACATCTTTATCGACGCTAACAGTTCATTTTATCCAGTATAATTTAACTGGAGAGCATAAGCTGCTGGCTCCACTGATAGAAACTCCAGTTATCCATACAGAACCAGTTCATTTTTTCTGTTTCCCCCATTCAGTCAGGCTCTCTGTTGCTCCGTCAGAGGTGATCAGGCATTGTGTTTCTCTCTTCACAAGATCTGCCGCTCACATCACCGATCAACATTTTCAGGTTTTACATAAAACTTGACAGTTTTGTTGTTGTTGTTGTTTGAATAGAAAAGAAAAACTCTGAAGACTTGAAACCAAAGAGGTAGCATTAGCTCCTCTGTTAACATTTTCAGAGAAAGAGAGGTAGAAATGGACTTCGGCTTGTCGATCACATTCATGGAGAGAAAAGCCTTTCAACAGGACAACAGAAGAGACTCCCAGATTGTCACGGGTCATGTTTTAGACGGCGTTTTCAAACTCTGTTGTTACATGCGGCTGGAAAAAGTAATTAGATTTTGTAGTGCACTTTGTTTAGACATAAAACGCACACACAGCATGCACTCAGGGGGTGTATCCACCCACTTAAGACCCTCTCTATCCCTTATATATAATGCAAGACATAGCTATGACCACTCCATTCAACCCCCGACACCTCAGCCATTACTGAGATGGCTTTACTGTGCTGACCTTATTTCCACGGCACTGTGATACACTGCTCTTTATTCGCGGTGTGATCTTTATATATTTTTGGCATGACAATAGTTGATAAAAAAAAAAACACTGACGAGGAGAAACAGTGAATGAGTCTGGCAGTTCGGTGCTGATTAAAAATGTCTGGCTAATTACGGGCACTTCACGAGGACGAGCACCTGGAGCGGTGACGTCGTGCACTGCGGCTCAGTGGCTCTCAACCTTTTGTGACTAATCAGATCAGATTAGCACAAGTAGCCCTTCATCGCCGCTGCTCGTCGCGCGCCAAACATTTTCACGTGAAGTGATTCTAAACTGGGTGTTGTTGAACACCGCTGATTATATAAGCGCGGATACCGGCGCGGCGTGGACATGCACCGTCATTACATACACTTCAACGGGATCCAACACAACAGCTCCGCCATAAATTATATATTTTTGAAGCTTATACGCTGTCAGAGAGGTGTAACTTTGTGTTCATTTTGAGGTCTCGCCGGGTGCTGTTGTTGAACAGGAGTGCTTTATATTGAAAGGTGTTTCTGACATTTTGCCTATTTACATACACGAGAGGGCCAAAATATTAGAAATACCTTTCAACCGGTCGGTGTTGATGTGATCCTAAGCTCTCTTTTTCCCTTTTTGCATCAAATCTACGTGAAGCAGCAGAGCCTCAATTATTTTTTTAATTGCTTTTGGCAACTTCTTTTACTTTCTGCACTGCAAGCTAACTATTTTTGCACAAATTCTCAGTGGCAACCAACCGGTGCTGGGAAATAAATCCAATGTGGTAGTGACCGCTTGACTGACAGATAGGTGCCATTAAAGACGGCTTATTTCGAGCACCCAGGTGTCATTTAGCCCGCCTCAGGTCCGCAGGTGATCCACGTCTTCGCTGATATTCAGAATAGCTGGGAAGCAGTAGTAGCAGTAATATTTTTCAGCTTTAAAACAGTGCTTCAGTCACTCTCAACACGTGTTGCGCGTCTTTGTGATCCTGGTTGAGAATGACTACATTTTTCAGACATCATGAGGAAAAGTTCGAATGGGTTCCAGGTATAAAAAAAACTGCTCATTATCTGAAATTCACACCGTGTTGACGATAATAATTGTAACTGTATCATAAATGTCAATTTGTATGCAGTACGCACTTGCATTCGTTGCCTTAAATGTTCTTTTCCATCACCTTGGAAACTCGTCTCTAGCAGGCGACATGTAGGAGCACTTGTATAAAATGTTTGCCTCCGCTAAACAAGACGTATGGATCAGAGGTTTCATGTACTCTCCGGGTTGAAAGCCGCACACAGAGACATAAGGCTGCTCATGCAGCATATAAAATCACAACAGGAGCTGGGAGGTTTAATGTGAAGGAGGGGGATGCCCAGATGTCAGTCTCTTCCCCCTGCCATTAATTTTAAGGAATCCTGCAGGATTACTGCTGATTTCAGGCGAAACTCTGCACACTGGCAGCGCTCCCCCTCTGCGCTCACTGAATTAGAAACATGCTACGCCATCGCGGAGGATTTTTCACTGAAACTGTCCTAGTCTAAAAAAACTGAGTAACCTGACTAGACAGATCTGTTCTTCAGGAACATCTTCAGTGAACACAGTTCGCTACGAGTTTAGCGAATGGTTAAACAAGAAAATCCTTCCCGAAGATTCCCAACTCAACTCAAATCATAAAGAGCTCACATATGCAGTGCGTGTGTGTGTGTGTGTGTGGTATGGAAAATGTGTCACATTGTCAACATGCACATTATGTCTCTTGATATGATAGGCAGCACCGGCATCACTCAGCCCTCCACACTGCTTTCCAGACTACTGTTTGGTATCCAAGCAGAGGAGCGGGCATGACAACAAGCTGAGTGTTCTTCTAGCTACACGAATCCACGTTTCAGAAAACGGATCGAGCTCAACATAGAAGAGAGCAGCCAGTAATACGTGCATGAACAGAATAAACATGTCAGAAGATGAAGGAGGAATAATAATCTGAGATTTTCACATTAAAATATCGGCCGCCCTAATAGCTCGAGAGCGTGTGCTCCTTGCTGCAGCGACCTGAGTTCACATGCGGTCATCCACCCTCCTCTCTCTCCCTTTCGAAGCTCGTCCAGAGCCAGAGAAGACATTGAAACATGCATTGAAACATTTATGAGAAATCCATCATGTGATCTGATCTGCTCGTTTTTTGTTCACGTGGCAAATAAAAATGTGAAATCTGAATGCAAGAAGTTCCGTACAGGGAGAAAGCGACAGCACATCGTCTGCTCTGCAGGGTGTCTAAAAAGTGTTTATGCATATACTCAGAGTGATTATCCATGCTGAATGTGTGTGTGTGTGTGTGTGTGTGTGTGTGTGTGTGTGCTGAGTGGACTGCAACTGTTGCCAGTTGCATTGTCCCCGCAGGTTGTAGCCGTAATGCTTAATGTCTGTGGATGGCGTTACTTAAATGTTCACATGGTGGAAAAAAGCAATCAATAAAAGTGAATTTTTCATTTCCTCTCTGGATGTATTTCAGGATTCAGACCTGGATGAAAACCAGACATAGTTTCTTAAAAAGGGCACGACTGGAACAAACAGGGTTTCTAAAATGAAGGAACATTACTGCCTTGTAATGGAAGTTGGTAAAAATGTCAAAAGAGGCGATTAATAGTGATTTTCCGTGCAAACATATGAAGGTGTGTTTGTGCTCCTTCTGCAGAGTCATGAATATTGAAAGATACGACGCTCTCTTATCAGTCACTTTACAGCTTTGAGCTTGACTAACCGCGGAAACTGCCAAAAATACAACAGCGGATGTTTAATAATGACTTTTACAAGTTCAGACATAATGAGAAAAAGGAGATATCCAAAAAAAAAAAAAATCACTAACAAGATTTACCATATTAAACATAGACTAGATAACATAACAACTTCATTTCATAATTAAGAAACCTGCCCAGTGGGGCTCATTAAAGGTCGCTCATCGAGGAACGGTGCTCTTTAAGCTGAACTCACGGCACAGCCTGGAATATGCAGACGAGTTTGAAGTGCTAAAAGAAAAACTGAATCAATCAGCGCAGGCGCTTCGACACAAACCGTGGTGTGGCGTCACTGAAAGGTTTGATGAAAAAAGTAAAAGCTGCGGCCTTCACAGTCACCAGATATAAACTACGACGGTTATGTGGGGATACATTATTCTGTTAATCTACCTTGGGTGTTTGTGTAGAACGAGCACTTTCCTGGACCCGTTTAATGTTGAATAATTATTTTCCTTTGTATTGCACTGATGATTCAAGAGTGTTTATTTGCCATGAATAACAGTGTGCACGGACATCTGTAACGGGTGTATAATTTTTATGTCTAAAATAACTCCTGAGCTTGAATATATATTCAAATTTCTCCGTAAGTACAGGATTTGTTAGTGATTCATGAGTTTTGCTGCTGTTATAAACAACATCTGAGTATGAAAATGATTTTTTTCGATAGTCTATATTAGTCTGTATTGAATGATTTCTTAACAAAACAAACGGCCGTGAGTGAAGCCTGAACTGTTGTACGTCTTCGGCCTGTTGCTGCGTTGTGGGGAAGCTTCACAGCACGGCGGACCCCCATCAGACCCCTATGGAGGGTAGGAAGGAGGGGGAGAAAGAAAAGAGGTGGGCGGGAGGGGTGCAGAATACGAGGAGGATGAGAGAGTTAGGGGGAGTATTTATAGGAATGTTGGTCGAGGTCCTGTTCCTGAAACTCTGCAGAGAAGCTTCAATTGAGCATTTATACGCTGCATTTTGAATCTGGCTTCTTTGAATAGTTTGCCTTGCAGGTGTGCACGGAGTTCTATATATAACTTAATAATAAAAACTTTATCTTCATTTATTCAGATATATACTCGTATATAGTCATATTTATGCGGAGTAGCCACATTATATCTTTCTTTATAATGATAATCTATGTTTTAACACAACTGTATGTGACACTGTCATTCTTGTTCTGGCCGTTGTGAAGTGTTTTCTGTCAGTCTGGTCGGATGTCACTGGCTATCCTCAGTTGGGATTGTTTTATTGAAAACTGTGATGAAAGTACATCTAGGTTGATCATAGATTCATAATGTTGACAGTGTCAAAACACTCACGCCCATTGTTCTACGTGCTGCCACATGAGCACACGATGATCAGCTCTCCAGCAGAATAAATCAATCATTCAACGTGTTTTGATAATCAGTGAATGAAGTTATTATCCGCGGTTTCCATGGATAAAGTGACTAGTCTAGTCGAGTTCCAGCTTTTCAAATGGAGGCTCTGCTGGTTTTCTTTTCACATATAATCGTAAACTGAATCTTTGTGTTTTAGACCAAAAAAAATCTATTTGAATGTCACTGTTCGCTCGGGAAAATTGTGATAATGAATATAATTGTTAGTTGCAGTCCTACTCCCCAGAAAAGCAGTAATTTCATCACATTTGCATTCCCCGGGTCAGCACTTCGAGCCGACTGTACGTCGGCTACTTCTTTTCTCTGTTTGACATGTTCGGCGTGTGTCATGAGTGACAATTGACATCAAAAGGCGCAACAGGTGGGTGCAAAACTAAAGGATATCACTTAAGGGATTATATGTTAACAGGAACGGGATATACAAACCCGGCCATTCGTGTCATTAAAAGTGGATTACAGTTACTGTGTGTTTACATTTTCAGAACATGCGGTTACACGTGGCTTCCTGTGTCACATTACAATAAGAAACTAAACAGATATCATCCAGGACAAGCCGCTCAAAGCAGCTCCCGGCTCTCAGAGATCCATCCGTCACATGGACTGCGCTCGCTGGTGTGCTGTTGCTACAAGAGGAAGCTTTTTGTAAGCTTCAAAACATCAAAATCATGACAACCCCATGTGGAGTCACAGCGTGGCGTTGCTTTTTCCCCCAGATTGCTGTGCGTCACCGCGCCGAACATCGTGCAGCAGTCACACAACTTGAGTGCGTTTGACATTTCGTTAGCTGCTTTTGAGCGAAGCTTAAATATATACCTGTACGTGATCTGTTACATCCATTTCGGTTTCGAGCACTCCGTAAGAACTACTTTTGCCTGTAAATATTTCAAAACTGAATTAACTGAGCAGTAAAGAGCTTTAAACGTCTCTTTTTGTTACTTTGAGATAGCTGAACACATGCAGTCCTCCAGTGGCTGAGTGTCTTTTTGAGTTTGTTCTTGATCAGAGGGGTTTTAGACAGAGACAGATGGGCTGAAGTGTCCTCGTGCTGCTGCTGCTGCTGCTGGCGAAGCTGCTGCTGCTACAGCAGGAGTCTTCCCATGAGGGGCATCATACTACAGGTCCCACAGAGGGTCAAAAAAAAAGCTCACTGATCAATACGCATTAGCTGCTGCTCGAGTGCTGAACATGGATTAGTTGACATCATGAAACCTTGAGGCTTGCAGTCTGTGTGTGTGCGTGTGTGTGTAAAATTGAAGAGTCAAGCAAGCGCCACCATTATCCAAGATGCTCAAACCGACTTTATGAGGAATAGTGCCGCCGATTTCTTGAACGTGAATGATTTCTTGATTTTCTACGTTCGATTTGTCTGAACTGGCATCAAAACGAGGATCACCAGATATACTCTGCACTTCGTGGACCTTCATTGAAATGAGTCGACGCTTGGAGCGTTAAAGGAATAGTTTGACGTTTTGCCAAATACACTTATTCACTTTCTTTCCAAGTGATGGATGAGCACTGGGAATAGAGTAAGAGCAAGGAGGTGATTAGCTTAGTTTAGCACAAAGACGGGGAGCGGCGGTGAACAGATCGCCTGGCTCTCTCTAAAGTTCAGAAAGATCGGCTAGCTGTTTCCCACTGCTTCCAGTCTTTGTGCTAAGCTAAGCTAATCCTATACCTAAACCTGCAAAAACAAGCTGTAAACACAAGACTGACATACTGTTAGCTAATTAGGCTGTTTGGCCCAAACTTCTATTTATGCATCCAGCAGATAACGAGTAGCACCAGTATTCATTTAGAGTCGTGCCAGTATCCACTCTTGTTTTAGCTCCGTTTTGGTCTCCACCAACTCCTGCGGAAAATATCTAGCTGTTCAGCTGCTGAATATTCCACCAGCTACTTTGCTAACTGTGTCTGTCTGCTGTTTGGGGCTGAGTACTACAGTACAGTGAGTTTATTAGAACTTTTTTCACAGTAAACAGCTTTTTTTGTGCGGCTGAAAATGCTAAATGTTAAAGTCACGGGCCAGAAAACCACTAAAATGCCAAGAGACATTAAAACACTCTGTAGAGCCGAGGGAGCCGTGTGATAATGAATGTGGGTTCATCACTATGGGCAACCTCTTTCACATGGAAGTAGACACGTGATCCACGGTTAATACGGAAATATTGATCATAGCTGCAGACGGCAGAGTGGTATCGATCTTTTCATCTTGAACTCACGCAAGCGGGCATTTCCCAAAATGTATGTAACTTCCTTTAGGAAACATCTGTAGCATCTGCACAGCCTCCAGTGTGCTGTCGGGATGCTTGATGACACAAACCGAAAGCCTCTGACAGCTTAACTTAATGAGTCCTTTATTCAAAGTTGGCTTTGGAAAGTATCTGTTTTTTGTACTGCTGATGAGAGGAGGCGATGAAGGACTTAAGTAGAGAGACTTGAATCTCAGGGGAGTCTTGATTCTTGTTTATTTTGGCAGGGGTAGGTAGACTAAACAGAGGAGCACTTGGCAGAACAACAGACAACTATATTACTGCTGAAGAGTACCAACTAACGAACGAATACGCCAGAGAAAAGCAATCAGCAGAGCTCAATAGACAAGTGGCTGAATAAACAGCTTGTGTTGTTTCGATGGGCGGCAGGCCGAAGTGAGAGCAGGTATCAGACAGCTGCGTTAGATAACAGGGAGATCGGAGATGTTTGTGTTGATTAGACTGATCCCCGGTTACCTGCCTGCAGGAGATCACGCTCCCTTGATGCAGTGACAGTTGCACAGTACGCCGCCTGATCAGCTCCCCGGACAGTTTGTGTTGCTCAGTTTGTGTAAAAACACATCAGCCTTCTTGTTATCTAACCCTGTTATGTGTCCTGACTTTTATAAAAACGAGAAGAGACTTTCAACTTCATTAATTCTGCTTGAAGAAACGCAGAAGGGTAGAATGAGGTAAATGTCTTTTTTAAAATGACATGAAAGCATAATGGAGTTTTATTGTTATTATCCAGCATCCTGCCATGTTGCTTTCTTTGTAAAAACTTTGGGGGAAACCTAATTATACTGAGAACACTGGAAAACCGGTTAACCTTTGTTGATTCACATTTCCTTTCAGCCTCTTCTCTAAAGAAAATATCAAAAATGTCAAAACCATGAGTAAATATATTCCTTCTGTGGTTGAACACTAACTAAGAGAATAATGTGTTGTTAATTTAAACAATTTAAAGGTACACTGTGCAGTTTCTGACCACTAATAGCGCTATGGAGCCATGTTTTTTTGTCTGTGGGTCTCTTTTATTTGTCCATAGAAACGTGCAGTCATGCATGCTTACCACCAAAGGAAGGCAGAGAAGACTGCTAGCTAGTTAACCCCACAGCGAGTTTACATTCTTATGGAAGCCGTAAGATTGTGTTGAGGGAGTTCAAGTGACAGTCAAGTGAGCCAGCACCTGACACTTTACCAGTCATTCAGTCGTATAATATATAATGTTTTATTGTGGAAATTTTAAAACAAGAAATTTATGTTATGTTGCTTGTCTCTTTTTTTTTTTTAGGTGTGAGGAAAAAGACATCATTTGTTATTTTTGCAATAGTCGGCACGAGCTCTAATGATAGCAGCTGACCAAAAGACATTACTCTGCATAGCTGTAGCCTACATAGACCTGGTGTACTTGCAAAAGTGCTTACTAAGCAGCTCTGCAAATGGCTTCTTTTACAGCATGCCATCATACTGCCCAGATTAGGCCGGCAGTATTTCATAAATACAGTTTGCATGGCTTCAGGTGGGCTGACGAACATCTCTTGTTTTACACAAAGGCAGAAACCTCAGAGAGCTCCTGCCGCAGCGTCCAAAAACAAATGTCTAGACGCTACAGCACGAGCAACTGCAGCGGATTTTAACAGGGAGACAAAGGCTCAAACTTTATTAGCACTACGGTTCATCACAGCTGCCACTTGATGCAGAGGTGGCGCTGACAGTGTGAAGCCGAGCTGCAGCTGTCGGCTCGCTGATGGAGACCTACGGGTGGTTTATGGGGAGCGTCAGAAACACTTTCGCTCTCTCCTCCCCTCTTTCACCTTTTATTGAATGAATCATCCCCATTTTATGTGGCCTTGATCTGCATCTAGAAAATGCCAAAGCACAAAAGGGAAAATGTGTGTGTGTGTATGTGAATACAGTGTGTGTGACACCTGAAAGCAGAAATTAATCAGAGAGACAAGGGGAAATGATTAGTGTATGTGGCCTTTTTTTTTTTTGTGCACACACGTGCAGAAACACATGCTTTGCTGTGGGGCCAGACATAAATTAGGGTCAACATGCTTGCTTTTATGGGAGGGCACATATACTGTACCTATGTACTGCCCTCTGGGTGTGTAAACAAAATTCAAAATGACTTGGTAGCTTAAAGAAAAATGTTTTTTTTCATAGATTTGGCCTTCCATATTATCAGTTTTGATTAATTTCACTCCCTAATTTAACCTCTGAATTCTATCTCACTATATTTTATATGATTTGCATATTTATATTTTTGTGATATTCCATTTTAGTATATTATTTAGTAAGTCACAGCGAGTTAGAGCATCTAATGTGACTTAGTGTGGAGACCTGAGGGAAACATCTGATTGATAACTTTGCAGGATGAGTCAATAATAATATATATATATTTTTGCACATATTCAAACAACTAACTGCACGCAGCCTCCTTCAGAATCGTTTCAAATTGATAGTTTAAAGATAACTCATACGCGTGAGACACACAAACATCATGGATTGTGTCTGTGGCAGCGGCTCAGATTCGCTCGCGTTCTATGGGAATTTTCTGTCGACACACATTTTTGTGGAGCTGCCAAAGCCCTGTGTGTGGTGACAAAAGCATGTAGTGTTGGTGGCGAGAGACAATGAGGGAAATGGTGAGGGAATGTTGTCCCCTCTGCATAGGATAGGAATGTGTCCCCTTACCCAGGTCACAATGCTCAATTCAGTCCGGGCCCCCGGCAAAAAAAAAAAAAAAAATGCCATTCTGAAATACCAGGTGACGCTTTGTGCGAGCCGCTCATTATATCACTGTCACACGTCTGTCTGTTGGCTTATTCAAGACTGTCAGACGCACAGACCCGGGGTTGTGGATGAGGCCCCGTTGTTCGTTTCGAAAGCAATGAATCACACCCACTCATTGTCACCTGCAGAATGGCTTAGTTCATGGTAATTACATTTAATCATAGTTATTACTGCTAAAGGTGCTCTGTAATGACTCACTTTGTGATTTAAAAAAATAAAAGTTAACTCTTCGGCAAAGTAACTAAATGACACTTAATCCCCCTGGAAGCGTTGGTCACGTCTGTGTGTGTTTTTTCTTTTCGCCCGCAGGTTCGGCCTACTACGACAACGTGCGGCCGTTGGCCTACCCTGACTCAGACGCTGTGCTCATCTGCTTTGACATCAGCCGTCCAGAGACACTGGACAGCGTGCTGAAAAAGGTCAGTATCACATTAACGGCAGCGCGAAAGTGTCCTGTTTAATTGTTTGTTGTCAGCAGACAACAAAGCAGCCTTAAAGGATAGGTTCTGACATTTTCTGGCTTACTAAAATGCTCACCTTCACAAGAGAGAGTTACCTTTAATCATTTCTACCCTCTGTAGTGGCCAGGAAGTGATGCCTATAAGAAATGGGGTGCATAATATACAGTCGCTGTAGCTTTCTTCAACCTGAAATAACTTTTTTGGGACACTTGGAGGCACAAAAAGAAGTTAAACTATGACATATCATCACCTAAAGTCGATTCCTATTTACATACTCAGCATTTAAGAAGCAACTCCGTTTTTGGTCTCTACCAGCTCCTGTCGCTAATATCTCTCTCTAGCTGTCTCATTTTGGGCTCTTTAGCAGCTAAATGCTCCATGCTACCTGTGCCAGTCAGTTGTTTAGTGATGAAAATATTGATTATAGCAACTTGAACTTCAGCCAAAGCTAGCCAAATCAATTTGGTGTCTTCATCCAGGCCTCCACTGTAGCTCTCCATGGAAATAAAAGTAGGTAATTACCTCCATGGCGGCGAAGAACGAGTTAAAATGTTAAAATGTTCAACTTCACGGCAGAAATAAACATGATTTCATGACAACTGAACTCACCCATTCAAAAGGCCTAAAGTTATGCATAATTAACAGTGTGGCTGCTTAAATTGACAGGTGGGAGCCGTTACAGGTGGCTTACTTGAGCACCCAGGCACCATGCAGCCTGCCTCAGGTCTGCCGGTGAGATACGTCTTTGCCAAATTTTAGATTAGCCGAGAGGTGGAAGCGGCAACACGAGCGTCATGGCGGCGGCCAGAGCTTCTGAGCTTTACAATGGCTCCTTGGAAACCTGCGGGTGAAGTCATGCATACGCTAAACAGACTTATTTTGGAAAATGTCAGTCAAAGTTGGTTAACTCAGACTGCTGAAGCCTCAGATTAGCTGTGGTTAAACTTCAGAAGGCATTTTTGGACAAACAAGGACTGTGGATTTTGTCTTCCATTTCTTATAATGTAGTCACAGAGGGATGTCTACAGTGACTAATAACTTTATTAGTATTCAAATCCAAATCTCTCCTTTAAGGCTGTAATTGTCTTATAACAAGATAAAGTGTTGTAAACTTCTTTCAAGGTTTTTTTTTTTTCACCGCTAATGAACACACGTGAGCTGTGAACATCAAATGCGTCGGGGCGTTTGACCTTTTTGGTCCACCGACATTCCTGCAGTCGGCGCCATCGCTCGTCAATGACATCATCAGTTCAAGACAAAACGCTTACCTTTTATGTCGAACAAATTCTCACATCCACAGGGGGTCCACTTGAGAACTAACTTGAACTCTGACCTCATTCGACGACCTTAGTAATAGCGGTGAATGAGTTGACCTGACAATGCATGCGCGGGATGCCAAAGTGACATGTTGAGGGGTCAGTCCATTCAACGTTTGGAGACAAAACACCCACACAAACTTATCCTATCAATTTTCTTTAAGATTTTTTTTTGGGGGGCTTTTTCAAGCTTTATTTGATAGAGACGGCCGAAAAGTGACAGGAATGCAGGGAGAGAGAGAGACGGGGAATGACATGCGGGAAAGAGCTTCATGCCGCATGCCTTCCCACATGGGGCGGCTGCTCTACCAACTTGAGCCAGTCGCAGCCCCCTATCCTATCAAATTTAAGTGCTTAAGTGCAGCAATGTGTCTTGTTTCCATTTACTTTGGTATGTTTTTTTGTTTTTTTTTTAGCTTATTTGCCGGCTGCAAGCTTCTATTCTAAATTAAGGCTCTTGCAGTACATAGCACTTTTGCTTCTGTCATTTCTGACAGGCCTAACCAAGTCCTGCGCCCTCCAATTTTCCTTGAAGGGGGACTATTCTTTCACAGTATTGCTAAGCTACAAAAATACCCCTTGATTCTCTTATCACTTCCCTTTTCCCTTTTTGTATCCTTTGTTCTCTCCCAGTCCAATCTTTCCTCAAATGCTCATTCAAATCTCCCATGTTAGAGCATTACCAAACTTAAGATGTTATCCTGATCTCCACCCGGCTATCACCTTTTTTTTCTCTCTTTTTAGCACTTCACCCCCCCCCCCCCCCTTTTTTTACAGCTGGCAACATTTTCTCACCTTTTCTTTTTTTTTTCATAACTTTCTGACTAGCAGCCTGCCAGCGTTCCTGCAGCTCCTGCATTCTATCACTATCCTGTCTTCCCGTCCGTTACGATTGAAATCCAGTATCGGGTTATTTATGAAGGAAATGTTGAAGATAAGGAAAGCTGTCTCTACATTCAACCTTCAGGACTGCAGCCTACAGCATTCTTAACCTAGTCTAACCTCGCCTTTTCATTATGAGCGCCAGGAGCTGTAGAATAACTACAAGCACAATGGCAGACAGACACACGAAGTTAAAATAACAGGTGCTGGCTGATGATGCAAGGGTCTGTAATTGTAATCACAGGTTTTTGGCAACTATTGTTTTGGTATAGCAGAATAAAGAACCGTGGGGTCATTGAGTGTAGAGTATATCCATTTGTACAGCACAGTAGCAACATTTGGACACAACCTACATACTTCATGAGTTTAGGAACACGGGTCACATTTCAGTTTTTAGGAAGAAGAGGAAGGAGGAAGATCGATATATAGACTTAAAAGGTAATGGAAAGAAAAGGTAACTTAAAGGTAGGAAAATATAAAATAACTCAAGATGGCTGGGAAATCCAGGTTTAATACAAAGTCCAACAAACCAGGAATGAATTAGAAGTCAATAGAAATAAAAATCCAGAACAGGAGTACAGAAGAAGAAGAAGAGATGGAACAAGGGACCGAAGAACAGACAAGCAATGAACTTAAACAGAACCTGCAAAATGGGCACAGAACACAGGACACAGTACTGGCCAGCAGACACAGTACGACGTCAGAAAGGAAAGACAGACAAGTAGACAGCTGGTGAGACTAATGAACAGAATGAAAAACTGGTGGAAAAAAAACACACAATAAAGACAGGAAGTAAAGATGCACATGACGTGGAGAGGAGAGGGTAAAAATAAAACAGGAAACACAAAACGAGAAAACCGTGACAGGCAGGGAGAAAAAGATGATGAATCTCTTTCAGTGCAAATTTGTGATAGATTTAACAAATAACAAAATTCTAAGGAAATATGAGGGAATCACCAAGCTCATCCGGATATGTCATCTGGGAACCTTGAATGTTTGTACAAAATTGAATGGTAATCCATCCAATAATTGCCCTCCCTGGAGCCGTGCTGCTAGAATGGATAAGCATAGTCTTAAAAATCCAACACGTGTATCAGCTAACGTTCCTCCTCAGGCCGTTAAGGCCCCTAAATTTCCAGAAATATGACTGGGGACATGACTTCAGTGTCCTCGGTGACTGCTGTAGCATTTTTCCAAGTGGTTTTGATGCATTTTAAAATTGCAGTCACCTGAAATGCACTTATATTTTTCAAACTGAATAGCCAGCTGAAGTTATCAAAAACACCCGGCCTCCTTTTCATTCTTTTGATGTGCCACACTCTCTGCTCCGACAGCTCGCATTCTGCTCTTTATCCGGGACAAAACTTTCGCCACTTCTTAACATTAACGCAAACAATACGCCGCTCTTCATATGGGTCCTTTGTGACTCATCTAAATTGCTGCTATTCACCAGCTGCACCCCGTTCGGCGGAGGGGCCTATTGAAAGGCAACAGCTCACTCTGCACAACAGCACAACACACTGGAGCCCTAAACAGCAGCAACACAGACATCCAGGAGAAAAGATCTCTTTGTGAGGAAGAACAAATGGAGCAACTGTGCAAAGTGGTTGCCAGTGCCATGGTGTGAGTAGATAATGACTGGAGTTGCAGGGAGAAAGACAGCGATAGAGGGAAGGAATTTAATAGTTTGAGTCATGTCCACGCTCTGTAATGAGTATTGTCTATCTCTGTCTCTCTGTCTTCTTCCAGAATTTACGCCCGTGAGACTCGTGTTGTAGCGGCTAACAAAGCAGCTATATTGTTTCACTATTTATGTCTCATCTGTTCTACTCTGATTCAGTTTTTATGTCTGGAAATTGTTATGCCAAATTTTAGGATGCAAGTGTGCTGCTGTATGCAGAGCTCAGAGCCTAAAGGATCATGCCGGTGTCTGTCCATCTTCAAGCTCAGACATGAAATAGTAATTTGCTTATCAGAAACAAACAGCCGAGATTTTTTTGAGTTATTAAGGCGGAAGTAATATTCATAATATGCAACACTGTGCGGTTCTTTAAGGTTTACACAGTTTTGTGTTATTGGAATAGTGACATCACACTGACAAAGATTATTAAAGCTTATTTTCTTTCAAATCAAAATCAATATGATGCACTGAATAAAAGGTTTCAGAAAATTATGCTGTTAATGGTTTTAGGTGCGATACTACATATCCCACTATAACCAGGGCTTATACTGGTGTCAGATATGATCTCCGGTGTTCGGTACACACACCAAAACAACACTCTTTTTTTTGTGAAACATCACACTAAGGGATATAAAGGTGTGAGATCTTTCGGTAAAACCCCTTTTTAAAGAAGTTCTAGCCAAAACTCTTCAAGTGCTTTAACTAAATAAATATTAAATAACTAAAGAAGCAAAGAAGCAAAGTTTTCGATATCTGATGGCACATTTTGGCCCATACTCAAAGAGTTTTGAGTTTCCAGTCCAAGGACACGCAGTTAAGAGGTTAATCGTTGACTCTAAAATGCCCGTAGGTGTGAATCTAAGCATGAATGGCTGTTTCGTGTGTCTGCCCTGTGATGAATTGGTGACTTGTCCAGGGTGCACCCCGCCCAATGTCAGCTGAGATCGCCCTTTATGAATAAGCGGCTATGGAAAATGAACGAATGTCACAACATATTTGTGATAAGAGTTTATGGGAGTAACTTGAGCGAGCGTTTCACCACCGTCTGCGTCACGCTCGGGCGGTGTCGGCAAAAAGAAGATTCTCAGGGCGGGTGAAGTTACTCTTAGATCAGCAGCTCGAATGTCACACAATAATAATAATGATAATAAATAATCAACTTTATTTGGATAGCACTTAGCACAGTCACAAGTCACACAGACCTACAGGGTTTTTACTTCGTTACGGGAAATCTTAATGCTACATGATGACATTTTAGATTTTAAATGTTAAAAGTTCAGTTTGAAGCAGTTTGGGGAGGATTTGTCCCTCCCCAGTTTAGTGTGAAAGCTCAAAGCCCTGACTTTAAACCCATCCAACAGTTTTGGATAAAATCGAACACCAATTCCAAGCCTTATCCCTCAACATCACTGGCTGACACTACCTACTCTCCTGTGGTTGAATGGGAACAAATCCCTGCAGCCAGACACCAAAATCTTTTGAAAAGCCCAGAAGAGTAAAAGCTGTAATAACAGAAGAGCGTCCGTGGTTTTGAAAAGAGAATGTGATGTTCAGGTGTCCAAGACGGTGTATCGTCTTCACGTCAACCCGTATTTCATTTATTACGTTCCTGTGCACTCATCTGTACTGCATTTGTGTGTTGATACGCAGTGGCAGGGTGAGACGCAGGAGTTCTGTCCCAATGCCAAAGTGGTGCTGGTCGGCTGCAAGCTGGACATGAGGACGGACCTCAACGTCTTGAGAGAGCTTTCCAAACACAGACTCATTCCCGTCACCCACGAACAGGTGAGGAGTTAGTGAGCATCAAACCTAGCTTGAAATGAACTTTTGTTCCTACTAATGTGTCTCAAGAACTGAATTGTATTTAATTTACTTTGCATTATTATATTTGGACCATGCGCGGCATTTTAAATGTACAGTAATTTTCCACTGCAGCGATTTTCATTTGCCTATATAGGAACGCTGATTTACGTACATTTAATAGTATCATCCCAGACATGACACCCATTACTTTGTTCCCTTGTGCACATAAACAAAACTTCTGAAAATGAATTCGTAGCGTGACATTTGCTTCAGATCATAACTTCCACAAATATGGAAACACGAGGAGTATAAAAGAGCTGGGAGTGAGCGAATACGGAGACAAACAGCAGGATGTGCGATAATACAATTGTTTTGTTTGTGTCTTGGAGCGATGAACGGTGGCATGCATGAATTTTAATAGCCTATTTTCATGTAAATTTGAATTCCCACTTCTTGGCAGCCTTTTGTCAACATATTAATATTTTCTCATCCCACCAACAAAGCAAAGGTAACCGCCCTCATTTTCCTGTCAGTAATGTCATCAGAATTGGTCCATCAAGATCTCGGATTAGTTTCTTTGTACAATGGGACTTATCTCCGAATTAACAGAAACCTTTGATCACAGCAAATGTTTTCCGAGCAACAATTTTTTTTTTTAAACTTTGAAAGGCCACTTTCACCTCGTTTTTTCTAGATTTAAACTGCAGTTGTTCAGTGAAGCTCTATATTGAAGAACCCTTGAGATAATCATCCTAAAGCTCGTCTTGTTTTGTTTACTCTCATATTTGTCCAGTTGTACCGCGTTGAAACTGTGAAAGGCATGTCTTTTTATTTAATTATCAATGTGAACAATCAGCAAGGTTGCTTCTAAAGGTTTTGGGTCTATTGGCTTTATTGTATTGCACAAGAGAGCCTCCAAAAAACACAGCAAGCGCAGTGCTTCTGCACACAGCTCTTCTGTGACACTGTGGTCAGACCAGATCAATATAACAGAAAAAGAAACACAGGCTGACTATGGCTGGAGTTGTACTTAAGGCCCCATACAAAGGACGTGTACTTGACCAACTGATGCGATCCCCAGGGGGAAGTGCATTCACCAGAATGAACCGCACAAGAACTGTGTGACAACTGCTGTAATCGGCTTAAGGGCGTCAAAATGGGGACTTGAACTGCTGGAGCGTTTCCGTTAATGCAAAGAAATAATAATAATAATATTAATAATAATAATGGTGCAGACTTTCTGTTTCTGCTAGCACAGCTCAAGCCTTTAATATTTTTCATAGAGGAGGAATCATATCTCTACATCCTGCTGCTAGATACTCGCTCAATATGGAAGATCGCTAACACCGATGGCTCAACACCTACGCTGTGACACAGTGTAGATGTTTCGGTGCCAAAGAAGTTGATGAATCCAACCCAAAAAGAAAGAATGCAATGAGAGAGAGGCGGCGAGAAGGAAAAAGAATAGAAGTGCCGTTTGTAAGACCTAAAGAGGTATTGATTAAAGCAGCACGAAATCTTATTTATCTTAAAGTTATTACAAGATACACCAAGGACAGAGTCAGCACTGTAGGGGAACAAGTATACATCATTTTAAGGTCAAGCAGTTCAGATTTAAGATGTTGCCAACCACTTCTGGGAATAAGCTGAGCTTTTACACTCAGGTTTTACAGTTGCACAGATAGGCCTTGAGCTCTTCATAGCTCTGTGGAGGATCTTAGCTTTGAGTGTGCCCCAGCTTGCCATTATACCTTATAGAGAGAGCGGGCTTTTATTAAGTGCGTAGTCTTTATTGTACATGTTGGGTCTGATGTCTACAAACGGGTACGGTAGGGAAGTAACAGCTTCTAACAAATGTAGAGTGTCCACCGTTAGCGCTGTATGGCATTTTTTGAATTACACAAGCTTTCCAGAGGTTTACATTAAAAAAATGCAAAAAGCATAATTCCCACCACCTGACCCCTGCGCATACACACAATCGGTTTGCCACAGCTACTAGCTCTCAGCAGCTCTCCAGGTGAGTCACCTGCAAACAAAAACAAAGTGAAGCATACGGCTGGATAAATGTTTGGATTTTAAAGCTCCATATAATGCTGAAAACTGAAACAGTGGTCATACGCAGTCATTACTAATGGACTGGGAGCTTTTATGGTCGTTAAGCTAATTGTTTTGGTTTCACCGTTTCGGTTCAGTCTCAGTATTCTCATCAGCCTATTCTGCAGCAGCGGCAAGCACCTACCTGCACGTAATGGCAAGCAGACACAGTTAGGAACCAGCTGGTGAACACAGTGGAGCATTTAGCAGCTGAAGAACCAGATATTTCCCTCAGGAGTTGCTGGAGCAAAAACAGAGCTAAAAGGCTGTAAACAGGCCATGTTTGCTAACATGGTTGGCATCTAAAAAAGGTCATAATTTCTCAACATTATTCTGTATTTTTCTGTCTGCAGGGTACTAATTTGGCGAGGCAGATCGGTGCCGTGGCCTACGCAGAGTGCACCTCAAAGTATTCTGAGAACAGCGTCCGTGACGTCTTCCACGTCACCACCCTGTCATCCGTGTCCCGCATCCATCGACCTCAGCTCAAACGTGCTGGCTCACGTCGCGGCCTCAAGCGGGTCTCCCAGCAGCCGCCCCGGACTGAGATTCATGAGCACCCACCTGCCATTAGAAAGGACCGGGCCAAAAGCTGCGTGCTCATGTAGGACCGGAGTCTACCAGCACGCTGACCTGACCTGTGTGTGCTGATGATGGACGTGAAACCATACCGCACATGAACTTAATTTATTGGTGAATTCTTGTCAGATCTTTGCACTGCATTAAGGACAATATAACGAAAACAAGAACGAATGCTATCCTGTGGAGTGTCTTTCAGGAATTGTTTGTCTATCTTTAGCAAATCTCTCCTTGTTATTTTTCTCTGTGGCTGTGTTCTCATCGGGGGACGTCATTGTTGTGGCAAAAGCTATTTTTCCTTTAACGCTTTTACTTGAACAAGTGGACAGAAACGGTCATGGATGCAAACAGGCTTGTTAGCAAATGAAATACAAGGAGATTAAAACAAAAACATAATAATAATTGGAAAGATCACCTTGCAGGAGCCGGCAGTAGCAGTGCTGGTCTTGACCTCTATCGTGTTGTTTCCTGTTTTAAAATGCTCTTCTCTTTAAGTGTTTAAGTAAACGAAGCACAATACGATGCACGCAAACTGTTCAGAGTCTTTCGCAAATGCCGGGGGAGTGAACTCTGAAAGCTGTTCCACTTCATATGACAAGTTGAAAAGAAAATCTGGACAGACAAAAACAAACTCGTGGGCTGAGATGACACTAATTTTCTTAAACCACAAGTGCTTTTAACATTGAAATTTGAATAATCGCTCACCGCATAATACTGAAGTGTTGTGAAATTAATATTCTAATAATCCACGCCGGGAGGGAAAGTCACGGAGAGAGTAAAGAGGGTGACTGTTACAATATGTTGTACATGTGTTAATGAACTAAATAAATAAACTTGCTCTGCTGAGTGTTGGAACATCTTTAATATGCAACTTTATTTATTTGACTGTGATTTGGCTTTGATCATGATCCATTAATCTCAGAAAGGTTAAGCGTATTAACGGGAAATCTTTGATTTGTTATACTTCTTTCTTTGGCCAAGATTGTTCTCACAGTTCATTGGAGCAGAGAGCACAGCAGGTTCCAAATCTGAACATTTTGTCCCAGGAAGACAAGAACATTTCTCTTTGAAAAAGCGTCTTCTGTTTGGGGACGATATAACTTTCGACTTGAAAAAGTTTTGTAAACCGAATCAACAGAAAATGACTGCTGATATAAATATACATGAAGCCATAAATCTACATTATGCACGAGGCAGCCCATCTGTACCAACTTGCGTAAAATGAATGTTTTAAAAAAGATAAAAAGATATATCATAAATAAATGAGAGCACACAAAATGGTAAACAGACTAAGAGCACAGCTACGCTATCTGCTCCATAAGGTTGTACTTAGACCACTGATAGTATAAAGAATGGGCGGCGTATCCGTGATGTCACCCACAGGTTTCCGTAGAGCTGTATGGTGGCTCGTAACGCCGCGTTGGCAGTCATGCCTCTTCGCCTTAAAGCTAATCTAAAAATGGACAAAGACGTGGCTCATCAGTGACCCTAAATGAAGCCTGGGTGCTCAAATAAGCCATCTGTAATGGCACCCACCTTTCAATCAAAGTGTCCACACTGTTAAATGCATAACTTTAAGCCTTGAATATAATTTGAACAGATGAGTTCTACATAAATTCACCCTCGGTACTGTTGTCATGAACAGAGAAATTAGCTACAGAGACCAAAACAGTTTTTTGTACCAGGCTGCAAACATGTTTGTTTCTGCTGTGAAGTTGGACATTTTAACATAGGGGCTTATGGAGACTGACTCGCTTCTGGAGGCAGCCTCAAGTGGACATTTGTGGAACTGCCGTTTTTGGCACTTCCTGCATTTGGCTTCACAGCAGTAGAGGTTGCCGCTTGAGACTGGCCTCTACATGATAGCTTAAAAAATATTTCAGTAATAAACAGAAATGTATTATTATGAATGCTGTGAATTTCATCTATGTAAGGAAGCAACCCATTCACTCCTTGCTCGATGCTTTGACATGTAATGGTTTCTGTTTTACACCAGAGTCCTCAGGCTCTGTGTTCAGTAAATACATGCTTATCATCGCTCACGTACCTGAGGCACTGACTACATCCTCTCACGTAAGCTTACAGGTCATCTAATGTCTGTGGGGAAATAAAAAAATGACCATACACTAAACTGTGCACGAACAAAGTGTGGCTCGTCACTGTAGCAAAAGCAGATGCAATATCTGACACAGTCTGACACCAACTGCGAGACCAAGTGACATCCAAACTAGCACTTTATTCAGTCACTGAATCACCAATCAAAATCATCTATTTATGAAGTGCAATATAATTTTTTCAAGCCGTAAATCACATCAGTCTTCTGTCTCTATGAGTTTATAACACAACGCAACGCTGTCAGTCAGCTGTCAGTCAACTCGGGTGATCTGTCCTGACTTATTCTCTTTCACCGTTCAGAGGATCATCTGAGTAATTGCTTTGGAAAGGGAGTCAGCTGTAATATATATTGTTGTGCTTATGTTGTGTCGGAACTTTCACATATTCCTGTTATTAAATTTTAATAGTGTGAGAATAAATCGTCACCACTGCGCGTTGCGCCTTTGAAAACCTGCAAACATTTGTCAGCAGCAGGCACGATCAACATTCTGCCATTATTTCCACACTTACAGAAATGTTGACATCATATAAAATATGAGCACGTTCTCCCCCCCCCTCATATTTAAAATGAACACCGTCGTTGTGGACTGTATTCATGAGCCTCGTAGTCTGACCTTTAACTGTGACTCTTGTTCCATTTGTTTTCCTACCGCCACGGCTGAGGCCCTGCAGCAACTCGCTGCCTCTGTGAGCAACGGCAAAGTGACATTTCACAGCATCGCTGCCACGTTGCCATGCAGGGAGCGCGAGGTCGCACCACATGCCTGAGGTGAGAGCCAGGCAAGCCTCCAGTCAGGGGGGAGAGGACGTCCACATACACGGAGTAGCATATATACAGTATATGACAACCTCTGCACAGTAATTGAATCACAGTGCTAGCAGCACTTAATAATAGCTTCTCAGTAGCGTGGTGTAATTTTAGATACAGTGCATGAAATACAAGTTCATTAAGCACATTCAAAGTCAGATTTTCTATTACCATAGAAAGAATAAGCCCGCTGGCTAGTTCTGCTGATATCATAGAACCTAATTAGCCTTGAATTTACATCTTACAACCCGATACTCCACCGTAGTTCTCCATACATCCCAGTGAGGGGTCGGTAAAATCAAATTAGGGGTGGAACTTGCAGGTGAGCGCGACCTCAGCCTCAGGCACTGGGTCAGCCTCTGCTTGGGTGGAAGAAGAAGTGTTTGTTGACGCTACATGGAATGTGAAAGATGTCGCTTTACTGTCTCTTCGGCCTCCGGCTGAAGCGAGCAGACGCACCCGGCAAAACACTCATCACTCCTCGCGGCCGCACCTGGTTCAATGACATTCCACTCAAAACCTCAAGTTATGCCGCGGAGAGACTGCAGAGCATGCTGTAGCTACAGCTTTCTAGTGTATTAATGGCAACAATTTTTCAGCGGTTGTCAGACGCTTCCCATTTAGTCGAGGGGATTTGTGTGAGAAAAGCAGCCAAAATAAGTAGCTAGGTGGACAAATGAACTCTAAATGGGCCAGAAGGTGTAAGATATAAGACCGCAGAGAGAAAACGACCATTAGACTCCCATATGGACAATGTTCTGATAGCTCTTCCATTTTTTTTCCATTGTCAAAGACCACAAAGGACCGCCAGCTTTACATTTTATCTTTGTGTCCAGGAAATAAGCTGGCAATATAGGTTATTTTTAAATTATAACCAGGGTACAGCCAGGTTTGTTGAAAGTTACAACACTCTTAGCCAGAGGCACTTAACAATAAGTAGAATATAATGCAGTTCCTGGCATAAAAGCAACCACAGAGATACAGAGTGGATTCAATGCAAGAGCGAATGACGTGACGTCGTTCTTGAAAGTTTTTAGTCAACAAAGGAGGACTGGTTACATCATTTTACTGTCTAAAGGGAGAGTCCAAACACAGATGAAAGGATAAGAAATGACCTCTGATGGAGAAGTTAAGACTGTAAGCAGCCGGCCAATGAGCACTGGCTGTTGATGTTGGTTTCTAGTGAAATATCTGGACAACTATGAGATGCATTGCCATGAAAGTTGGTAAACCCGACCCTAACCTTGACTTATAGCCAGATACATGCAAAACAAGTAACATTCCCATTAGTTTCAGCTTTACTTTGAGGTGTTTCACTAAAATCGACCTCACGATGCTGCCAGAGGAAGAGCCAGGGTTAGTTAGTATGCTCCACCCTCCTCGAAATATAAATGTCAGTATGACATAGCCATTTCTGGAGCCATGCTGCTAACATGGCTAAACATTCTCAGGTGAGATTTAGTTTGAGGCAGGATGCAGACTGAAACTATCAGCTAGGCGAGCAGAGATGCATGCCTGAGTGTACGGGGGTGAAAAGCCATCATCTCCTCATGCCTGGCAGTACTAATGGATTGTGTTGTAGCTGTGTTAAAGCAGGAACACAGGAAATCAGGAAACAAGAATCTGAGAGGTACTCTATCGGAGAATCGGGGGCCGGTTTACATCAGAAAGGCTAAAATTAGACGAGTAAAGAGTAAATACTCTCTGTTTCAAGGTGATGTAACAGCACACCCAACAAAATGATGTCCCCAGGTGTCCCCACAAAAGTTCAAACAGTCTGTATACACGCAGACAGTTTCCCTCTAACCTTGTAACTCAGGCATGAAATGTGCAGAATCATCCTTAAAACGAAGGCACTTGAATGTACCTAATTAATTTATGTTTTATTCCCCCAGGGGCAAATTCTCGTTTTGCCTGTGGTTCGGACCAAGGCTTGCACTAAAGTAGTTTTTCAGGGACACTTCAGTTACGGCTTCAGCGAGATTGAATCACCGGTCTCAGGTAGAGGACAGCTGCGGTTTTCTTCGTCTCGTTCCTTGGAGATTCAAAGAGCCCCGCTGCTTTCCAATCTAATCATCTAATCACGGGGCATTTGCCTGGAATGTGAAATTAGATGCGTTCCAAGGAAGCAACAATCAAGTTTAGCAACAACTTTCGCGTTTGAAATCCAGTCTGCGGCCTGCATTATAAGTCCCTCGTGAGCAACGTGTGGTGATGTGAAAAGTTCACGTGTCATTACGGTAATTCTGACATGTAAAATTAATGTTTTTTTCTGTAACGGAAGGAAGTTTGTTAATGGACTTTTGAGCAAGACAGGAATCTATCTAGATTGCTTTTCCCGCATTATTATTACATGCACCATTATCTTGATACAAATACACTTTGCATGAGGTCCATTTTTCATTTTAATTCCTCTATAAAGTAGCGCTGAGCAGTGACCACCGAAGCTCAACCCTTCTGCATCTTTAATGCCCTTCCTGCTTGCACAGTGTCAGTAGTCATAAAACTGCACCCTAATGCTCTTAGGGTGGAAGATAGCTGACAGCGCTGCTCTATTATCAGTTTAGTTTTACTCAAATCCTCGCTTTTAACATCACAAGGAAAGGGAATTAGGTGAAATAAGGCTGGCAACAAGCATCAAGCACCCAATACAAGCAACACAATAGCACTGCCAGGATGCTGGATGCCGTGTCAGTGGAAGAGAGTGAGTCATTAAAAATGCAAGACCCATTTAAACAGTATGTAAAATTGAGCAGATTAAAAATATATGTGCCCTGTGTCCATGAGGGCTAAGGCTCCCTCTATGCGCAACAATGAAGGCGGCACATTCGTGGAGCCGAGACGAGGGGAAGCGCACACACACACACACACACACAAAACAAAACGCAGCTGCACATAAAGTACGAGCATACATACAGCACGCGCGCGCACACACACACACACAAAATAAAAAAAGAGTGATGTTTCTCAGATTGGATTTTTACCACAGTGGAACTCAAACTGCAAATTTAACCCGGAGTAAACAGAGCTTATAACATCGGGCCAACTACGTATTCAGCGCTCCTTTTTCTACAAGGGAGAAAGTTTTGAAGGTTGCAAGGGAACCAAACTGGTTCATTTTCTACATAGTTTCCCTGTTCGTGACCTGGCTTTAAGGACTGAGTTGAAGAGACGCTTGTAGACAGTGTTTGGGTCGCGGCCAAAGGGTGCGACTAAAATACAGTTAAAATACTTTGGAGGGCTTTAGGCCAGCAACTAATGAGGATCACAGCAGCAAAGTGTGAGATCAGTCAGGGTCAGGGACGAGCGCACTTCATTATTCACAGCGGCTTGACTACAGAGAGCCGAGATGGACGTGTGTGCAATGTGCACGCAAAACTTTCTATAATGGCTGAATTATAGTCGTTAAAAAGATTCGAACAAACGCTTGAGTCAATTTTGACCGACTTTGTTCTCCAACACAGCTGGTACATACTTATCTTTTAGTTTTTCCAGGTGTAGAACAAAGGCTCGTGTCACGGAGTCACTTTTGAAATTTCCACCATGCTGTACAGTGCTGACCTGGTATGACGCTAATATATAAACACATAGAGTTGTGACACATCAAACAGAGATATACTCCAAGAGTTGAAAAGTAGTCAATTATTGACGTCTTTTAGTGCATTCAAATTCAGAAAACAGTTCAAAATGTCTAAGACTAAGACTAGGGCCGAGCAGGGACACAAGGAGAAGCACCAAGAAGACAGGGAGAGGTGAAACTATTCAAGGTGGAACAGTGTGACAGTATAAAGAATGGACAGAGCATGAGTGACGTCACCCACAGGTTTGCAAAGTGCTGTTTGAAAGCTGAAAATATGCGCCTCTGGCTGTCGCCATGCTGGCTGCACTGCTTCTTCCACCTCCCAGGTAATCTGAACATCAGCAAAGACGCGGATCGTCGGCGGACTGAATGACACCTGGGTGTTCTAATAAGCCATCAGTGACAGCGCCTACCTGTCAATCAAAGCGGCCACGCTGACGTCGGACGGGCGCTCGTGGAGGTTGACTCACTTCAGCCATGGAGTTGTACAGATGTATCAAAAGTTGCAGGAAAAACAGCAAAGTACAACCACAGACGAGAGGGGAGAATTACAAAATGAAACAGGCACCACGAAACCATAAACCCAGAACCATGACACAGTTATGAGGACAAGGACCAGAGGGAACATGAATCAGCTACCATCCAACTGTTGTTGAGATATTTCAGACAGTTTTGGAGCCTCGGCGCTAATGTGGCTAAAAATGACGTCGTTGCACATTACTTTTGTGTCAGGCTCACTTATTATTTCAGTTTTATACTGAGAAGATAAATGACAGCACAACATCTGGATCTGCTCATGTAGTTTCCCTCATCACGCGGTTTGTGGCTGATGTTCGAGCTCTTGCAGGAGGTACAGAACAAACCCAAGCAAACACATTCATGTGTCACTGTTACAAACGGGACCGATCGCTCTGCTTACGCTGAATTTAGCTGGAGGGGGGGCAAATTAGTGCCCTCAGGTGTTCGAAGCAAACGCCGGTGTGCTTGTACATGTTTGTACACACGTACACAGATGTGCACCTTCGCAAACAAACAGCCACAGTGAAACATTCCAGATGGCCGAGCAGATTGTTTCGTGCTAATTTCCCCGGCGAAAACGTTTGAACAGAAATATCATCCACGACAGGTTATCCCTGTCCGTGCTGAGGCATTACGGCTTAACAGCTACAGACATCTAATGACGTAACCTACTTTTTACACAAGGACACACACACACTGCAGCCATAACTCAGTTACTGTTGAAGAGGCTCTAACGCAGAGCAGATGAAGACACAGAGGAAGCACACGTTGTAAATTATATTTAAATTGGTTATTCCCTCTTCTGTAAAGAACAAAAACCTCAGGGATTACTGATAAATTGGCACTTTTTTTGGGGGGGCCAGTTCTCATACTAATCTTCTGAATTTATCACGCGGCTATAACGAGTCACTGAAGAGTTTTTGTTTTTATTTTCAGCCATGCTCTCGGGACGTTCGTCGGTCGATCCACCACTTTGGTTCAAACTGATCTCGCCAACTCTGGGATGCATCGCCATGAGATCTTGCACAGATATACGCTTTCCCCAAGCGGCAACCACCGGTTCTGGGAAATGAAGCGGAAGTGCCTTAAAAACTGTAATTCCTCGAGCAGCTGCTTGAGACAGGTTGCAGAAAATGAGTTGACCTCCATAAGCGGACGTATTAAAATGCAGCATGTTAATAAAACATGTTTACAGCCTGGTTCAGACAGCAGTTTTGGTCTCTTTTCCCAACTGTGATTTTCTTGAAACTCACCCGTTCAAACGACATTAAGGCTTTTAGTTGCACTCATAATTAACAGAATGACCGCTCGACGGACAGCTAGGTGCCATTACGGAGGGCCAGGTGTCATCAGGCCCGCCTTTGGTCTGCCGATATTTAGGCGGAAGAGACAGTACAGCCAACATGGTGGCGACAAGCCAGCTTCAAAACAACGCCTCGGAAACCTATGAGTGACGTCACTCAGGCTCTGTCCGTTCTTTATACTCATTGGTTTTCCCCTGAGGATGATCCATGGAGCTTTTCTCAAGCTCCACCATGAGGTTTACATATTTGTTTTTGTGCAATTGGAAATGGATTCTGGTACAACATTCATTCAGGATCTATACTCCTGATGTCAAACCTTGCACAACCAGCAGCTAAAAGCTAATGTCTCAACAACTATTGGGTTGCTTGCCCTGGTATCATCATCATCAGGTCAACATTTTATTTAGTCCAATACTCTGGTTCATCTGCAAATAGATATACACAGTATAGCTCCAAAACTACATGACATTCCCATCAGTTAATGCTAACATGATTCATCTAAAATGGTGATATTAATGATAAATATTATACCTAGTAAACAGCCAACATGCTGACATTTACATTTAGCTCAAAGCACCACTGTACGATATTGCAGAGGTTGTGCGATGGTGCTCGACAACAGGCCTGGAATAAAGTGAACAGATTTATTGTCCTTTGAACAGTGTTCTGTTTTTTGTTTTTTTATTGCCAACATTATATTCATTCGACAAAGCAAGTCAGGCTGGCACCGTTCGGTTAATTGTACAGAAACAGAAAACAAACAGTGTTGCATTGTGAGCTTCTGTTCCGTAACATGTCGTAACCCCGGCTCCCATACAGAGTAAGTGAGATGAATGTACGGTCCGCTGCAGCTCAGCGCTGAAAAAAAAAAAAAAAAAAAAAAAAAAATCAGCTGACTGGAGGAAAGCAGCGTCCTGGCACTCTGGCGTCTGGCACTGCACATCTGGCATTCAAAAGGCCTCGGAGCAAACGTGCTGACATTACCGTTTCGCGTGCGCTCTTTCTCTATTTTCAGCCACCTGCTTTTTGATATCGGCTGTTGTCATAGCAATGAATGGCACTGGATGCAGCAGCTGTATTTATCTCGCAAGCGAATGCCACTTACAGAAATTGCAGAACAGTTATTGGAATTAATTTGTAGAAGAATTTAAAAGGTTCGCTTGCTTTTCCTGGAGAGTTCAAATTAATAAAACGTACAGTTAAAGGAAAGATTACTTGTCTGGAGGCACATTTTTCGCCATGTAAGGTACCATTTCTTCAGCAGATATATTTAAAGTGACCAACTTTTTAAACACGGAAACACTAGAACAAAAAAAATAAGAGGTTCTAATTACTGTTTTGGCCTTCAAGCCAACATCTATATAGGGTTGATATAGGGTGCAGCCATTCAAGTTGAGTCATGTCCTTGAGGCATAATTGTTCCAAGCTTATTCTGCTTCGAAAAGTTCAGAGTGGCTGCAGGAGCAATGTGTTTTCCTGCAATCTCTCTGCCCTTCAAACGTTCACTCACTCATTTCCCACATTGTTTCGGCGGGTTATGCTTCTGCAGATATGATTTCCCCCGCAGCATTAGTCCTGCTTATTGCATAGATTATAATCACCACGGTGGAGACCACCAACACGTCCCAAGAGATATTGAGTTAGTGCTAAAAGTAGAGTCATGCATTATTAAGGCGGTATGTTTTATCATGTGCAAAGAAACCATTGTCTACATAACATAGTGTAAGTGGTGTGATTTCTCATAATGTGAGAGAGAGAGAAGACCTGACACAACACGGAGACATTGGGAGAATTTTAAAATTCATAGGAACTGGAGTTGGATGAGAAGATAGACGACTACTGCTCTCATCATATCTGTGACATTTAGCTTGGTGCTGTCCAGAAAAATACACTGTCAGATGACTGGCGACAGCGGCTGCCAAACAGAAAATGTAAAATCCAAATAAACGTCAAAGGCTATAGTACTATTTCCTGTGAAGGTTTTTCAGAGAAACGCCGTTATTCTACAGGTTTTCCCTCACTTGTCACGTTCACACACACATTCAAACGCCACCGTTGCGTTCAGTATCTCGCTCAAGGACACTTCGAGCGGATTTGAGCTCAAGAGAGCAGCGCAGCTTTATGCTCTTTTAAGTAAGACTATTCACGGATAAGAAAGCAGAAAAAAGGACTGGCAAACAGACACGGACGACCTGACGAGTGAAACCAGGAAACACGAAACAGACACAAGTCAACGCCAAGACCAGATGACATGTAAAACATGTAGCCGATATCCACGAGATCTCTTTGGGTGAGGCCTGCACCTCGCAGCCTTCTCAGTAAGCGCATTGCGGGATTTACACACTGCTGTGTGTTTTGGACGCTGTTTCGCAGATGAACTCTTTTAGGAAGGCAGGCGTGTGCAACTCTCTCTCTCTGTTAGAGACTGAACTAGTTCATATTCATTTCTTTTTTAATGAGCTGCTTCAGTTTGAGTTTGATTTGTTGGAAAAACTTTGCAGCTGTTGGCTCGTGGTCTTGTGATTAAACCTTAACCTGAACTTTCCTCTTCTCTCTTTAGTTTTCCTGTCTTAGCTCTATAACTAGAGACTGTAGCCATTTGTTTTACTCTCCTGCAGTTGTGGTCTTGATCAATCTTGAAATAAAATAATACTGAATCCTCTTTGTCCAAGACTGAGGAGTAAAGTAAGAGAGAACGTGAGGGTTGAATGAAGAGGCAGTGAAACTTAAACAAACCGGGTGTACAGTTACAGTACAAATGTTTATTACTTAGTCACTAATTATTTCAACACTTGATCTCTTGCTAATATTTAAAAAGCAGTCGTGTAGTTATGAAAATAGGCATGCAGCGAACCTGAAATCTTCTTTTAGGTTTCCAAAAACTAAAATTCACTTGTTGTTACAGTACTGTTCATTATCATTTTTTGACAAAATACATACAGTATGTGGGTTCAGTTTTAGTGGATTTTGGGTGGGGTGATTCACAACAAAAAAGTTGTGAATCACCATAACAAAAAAACAGATGCAGAAATGGTTACTCACCCCTGTACCAACCAAACTACATAATACATTAACACAAATTAGCAGCCGAACATTAGACACATAATTCAAGGCCAGGGAAAAAACTACATGGACAAATTATCAAATGATAATTTAATTTAAGGCCATCAGACTCTTTAACAGCAGCAAGACTTAATGTCTTTCTTCAGCAAGACTTTTTCTCTGTATCTTTCTTATTTTTTTAAGTAATTTCTGTAATTAATTTGAGCTGCTGTGAATCAGTGAATTCCCCAGTGTGGGATCATTAAAGTTGATTTTATCTTAATGTTGCCTAATAAGCCAAATCCAATAAAGGATAGTCAACTTTCTCTCGTGGAAAACTTCCTCTAAAGCTGTGAAACTTGCTTAATGACATGCAAAACGAACAAACGGGGCGCTCTCTTTTCTCACTGTGCATTTTGAGCAGACAGTGTGGGTGACGCAGAAGTTATTTTACATCCACCAGCCTGTGGAGTAAAACAGACAGTGTGTCTTGTGGCTCTGTCCAATTCGATTCATGTTTAGACATTATATACACGCCATCCACAAACTGTGAGCACGCTGTATAACTGACTGCTGCCTAAATGTCACTTAAAGAAAGTAGTCGACACTGTCAAAGAATTAAATCAGCGTGTTATCTGCAGCAACAATATTTGAATGTGACCTAATCGTACGTGCACATTTTCTCTTCTCAAGGTTACATGACAGCTTGCAGGCCGCACACACACACACACACACACAGGAGGGGTCATGTTTGTGCAGACATATGGCCCATTCCCTGTAAATCTCTTCTCTCTCATTTTATCCCACCAACACGATGGCTGTTAAATAATTCAAGCGAAACTCTGTTCGGAACATGTTCGGGAAGGCTACATGATTTTCCGCCATGACAGGGGGAAGCATGGCGTACACGAGGGATTTGCCAACAACGGTTGCAAAAGCATGAAACAGCAGCGGGAACATTGGAGAGCTGGGACGGCGAGAGGGTATTAAAATACATTAGATCCGACAGGAGACATTAAGTACTAAATACTGTAAATGGTTCTTTCTACTCGCACAAGGATGATGTAGTGCGCGGTGAGAGAGGGTCTGCTGTGTTTGAAGTTCAGCAATACACCAGTTTGGTCTTAAAGGCACCTTAACTCAGATGAGGACTGTTCCATCAGATTTTTATGACACAATTAACATGGCCAAAATAATTAATATTTTGAAACACAAAATATAAAGTATAAAATGCCACCAAGAGCACGTATATCACGACAACCCTTCCTCAGACAAATACTGAATCAGTTATGTGAGAGTCAGACATGCTCGTTTTATTGTAGATATTTTTCATATTTTGCTTTTTATACTATACTACTACTTTACTTATTCGGCCTTCTTTGGACAGATACATAAATTACTGGCCAGATGTGGAGGGGTGTGTGGGCAAGAAGGATGTGTGTGAGTGTTCAAACTGTCCCTCCCTTGTTTTTTTTTTTAATCAAAACCAGGTCACACTGCTGCAAACGGTCGACTTACAGAACCACTAATCAGTATTTCCAAGGCCTTTTTTGTTCTGACAGAGAACTCAAAGTGCTCAAGGCCCTTTTAAAGACCAGTTTCTTAAGAGTTTCACTAAATTCTACACTTTGAGCAGTGCTCAGGTCTTTAAAGGGCTAATTTAGGAAATTATTCATTACTAAAAACAAAGAAAGAAGAAGAAAAGACTCAATTCAAGCATCTGTTGATTAAACTTTATATACATCATGTCGCACACACACACACAATACAGAGAGCTTTACACTTATTAAACAGATGAACGACAGTGTAGTTACAGTGTTTAACGCTGACATTAAAAATGAGAAGCTGTAAAATGGGTGATGGGTGGTATATCTGGGTCCGCGGCTCATGTCGTGAACTTGTTGAAGTTTTGGAGGGTGTAGGTCGCCACGGTGTCCAACAGCCAGCCGCGGGTCACAACCGTAGCTTGTCTGGAGAGACCTGTTGAGCAGACGATACGGGATTATTAAGAAAGTCTACAAATGAAAGGTTCATAGGTGTGTAAAGTACATCTGTACGTCACCCTACAAGCTAAACTTAATAGAGCCTGGAGACTTTCTCCTCGAGGTTTCAAAAAGCTCACTCTGGGTTAAATGGTCGCTATATCTCCAATTTGTTTCTCTATGGAGGAGAGTAAGGGGAGTGAGCAGCATTTCAGGTAAGGCGTGTCCTTCGAGTAAGGGGTGTGTGCGTTCCTCTAGCAACTACTTAGCAGTCAGAAATCCCCCAGACGATAGGTAGGCGCCCGAGATCTTCGATTGTAATCATGAGACTGACTGACTGACTGACTCAACAGCTTCACCCTCCTTTTGGTAAAACCAAACGCGGCCCCGATTCCCCAAGATACTGTGGTGCACGGATTTGAAATCGGATTTAAATGCCTCCATTTTAAGTTCATCACTTTGTTTTTGTGTCTCGCATTTTTGCTTATTTTTGTACTGATAAATCTTACTTGACTCCTCTTGTCACAGTGTCCACTTAAATGATCAGTTAAAGTTAGTTTACATCTTTACCTTAAACTTTACATCTATATATCTGATGCTTTTTCTCTGATATACCGTTGAGGCATATCAGTGATGCGTGTAACTATTCCCAGACACTCTTATTTGTAAAATAAGCAGCATATTTCAGCAATATCCTGAACTGACGTGTCCAGAATGTGTCCAATAAAACATAATATATAATGTTTATGCATACATACTCACACATTTCCATTAGAGAGGGAGGGATGAGAGAGAGAGAGATGTGTGTGATTTGAATCAATGGTGCAGAAGAAGAGGATAAAGGGAGGGTGATGGGCTACTCGATTACCTGGGCTATGAGTGCCAGAGGACGTGGTGGAGGAAAAGCAGCATTAAATATGCAGCAGAGCAAATTAGGATATCAGG
The DNA here is from genome assembly GCA_014281875.1 of Nibea albiflora. NCBI lineage: Eukaryota > Metazoa > Chordata > Actinopteri > Sciaenidae > Nibea > Nibea albiflora. The sequence goes on from CM024806.1 coordinate 14,779,508, forward strand.
AGATGGGTGGAGGAGGAGGAGGAGGAGACGGGGGACTCTCTCCGTTACAAACTGTCAGCTCTCCTTTCGCAATGGCAGCCTCTCTCTTCTGTGGCCAACTTGTTTTGACATTTCCCCGTGCTCCAATCTGACATTTTTTTTTTTTCTTTTCTTGGCCATTTCTCTGCTGCCTCTGACTTCCTTCACACTCGCTTTCCTGGCAAGTCACTCCCCTCGCTCTTGTTGGGAACCTGTCTCATTTTGGCTGGCAGCGTTTGCCATTTCACCGTTCTGTCACTCTCCAACTGGTCCTCACACGCACAAACGCATTCAAATCCGTGTACTAACAGACAGCCAGGTGCGCGGTTATGCACACCAGCCAGAACGTCTGCGCTTGAGGGGAGCGTCTGTTGACGGGATCAGATTGATGTTTAGTTTGCCTCTTTACAAATTTGCTGACTTTAACAGCCCTTAAAAAGAGGCCTGAATTCTGATAACCTAGTTGAAAATGTGACGATAGTGCAAGGATGACCGTGCTGTTTCCGTAGAGCTGGAAGATTTTTGTGAAATGATAATTAGTTACCATGATGTTAGCGAGCTAGAACAGTCTAGAAAATGCATCATTTTAATGATAGCCTGGAGCCGGACCTGTGAATAGCTTCAACCCTTTTCAGATTTTTGCCAAGTGATTAAAAGAAATGGTGTCGCTTTGGCTTTAATAGTTGTTAGCGTCGCACCGAGAAATCCCAACGATAACACAGTCAACAGTTCAGTCACTTTTCTAAATCACATTAAAACGTGTTAGACATCTTTTCTAAGAGAGGACAGCTTATCAGGCATTAGCAGACACCAGTTAATAAAGACAGCCTGGCAGTGCTGGCTGGGTTAGGGTTGCCTAGGTAGACGGCATTAGTCCTGCTCTTGAACCGCTCTGTTTTTAATCACCACATTTCTATTTTTCTCAAGATAGAAAACATCAGAAAAATAAGACAAGAGCTTTTGAAGGGTTGGAACAAACTAGCTATCGTGTCGCCTCACGGAAAGTCTTCTTACTCGCTACTTATTTTCTAGCATACCACAGCTAAGTGAAAAATGAACACTCATTTCTAATTTTTGATTATGTTGAATTACTTATTACTGTATAAAACTAAAATATTTTATGGAGAAATCTTTTTTGTGTGTTTTTTTTTTGCATGTAGCTTGTAGCTACTTGTTGTTAGCAGCTACTTTAGCCGCTAAGACGAAGAAGAGCTACAGTTAGCAGCGGTTAGCGGCTACTTTAGCCACAAGTAAAGCTATCTGTCCATCAAACTGACGGCTGTTTAAAAACTCAGGGAAATCTTTAAGATTTGTATCATGATTCGATAACGATAATAAAATCTATAGTATAGTTAATGCAGTATGTAGCGTACACACAGTTCCTGCGTGCCTCTTCGCAGGTCTGTGCTTGTGCCAAGTTTCAAACCTGCTGGTGAAGCCATGTATTAATGATGTAATCAGCTTGCTGCTGCCGTCAGTCTAATCTCTATCTTTATGAACTGTGTGTGTGTGTGTGTGAATATGATTGAAGACTGAAAGTGGCAGGTGAAAATGAAATTTTATTTTCAGATGAGACTCACTGCTGTATGTGGACGGCGTCGACTCGGGTCCAGGCTGTACAATGACCAGCTGATGGGACTTCTGCGCAACAGAAACACAGAAATTAAACCTCAGAGGTTAATCAGAATTATAAAAATAGATGAAAGTAGAACGTACGTGCTTATAGCCGAGCCAAATGAGAAGGAAGATATACATTCGCCCCTGCCTGTCAGATTATCTATTACCGACATAAAGTGGCTTGGCTGAGACTTGCTGGCTTTTATTAAAAAAAAAATCTAAATCAAACCCAGGAGACAAATAACAGGCATTAACTGTTACTGCAGCGTTATGAGTCAAAGAAATGTTCAGCGGGGCACTTCAGTGACTGACACACAGTCCCTGAAGGTAACAGCTGGCTTGTTTTTCGTGTACTGTGTGACTCATAGAAATCTTAAGTAAAATGAAACCATTATAACTGAAATATAAATATTGTATATGGCAACAAGACTAAGAGTCTACAGCCTCTGTGAGCCTGTATTTTGAGTTAAATGCTAACGGTGGCATGCTCAGCTTCAACTTTAAAGACCGGTGCGTAGATTTATTACAATCTAACGGTGTAGCTGCAGTTTGCAGCTAGTTAGCAACTATTATATATTTTCATATAGGCAGTATCCAGCTGGTGTTTTTGTCCTTGAGAGGATTATACTCCGAATTGGTGAGTGTTAATAGCTGCATCCTTAATTTGAACCCCGTTTCCTCACCTAGAAACTCTATATTATTAATATTTAGAGGCAATATTTTTCCACTTCTGCCATATTCTGTAAATATATCCTCACAAACTGAACCTGAAGTACAAATGAGGCTGATGGGAGTGTGGATAGTTTTGCAGGTTAAGTGCTACAAACACTGTAATTTTGACCTGACGGTGCTCGATGAAAAGTCAGTGGATTGGCCAGTCATTAAAATTCATCCTGAGGGGTTATAAATGTGTGCAGAAAATATCATGCCAATTAGTTTTTTTTAATATATTTGAGTGGTGGACTGGCCAACATAGCCATATTTATTTAATCAATAAATGAAATCTAAATTGTTGATCGCTCACCTCGTGAAACTCTTCAACACCACTGATCTGATCTGGTATTTTTAAAATGACGCCGACCAACGTGGACGCAGCGCTGCACAATAACTGACCGTTCGAGTCCGGCCGGACTCTCTTACCTGTTTACCGTCGAGGAGAAGTGGGTCTTTGACTACAGATGCTCCGCAGAGCTCCACCATCCACTCCATTTTATCTACAAATAAACAGACACAAACACACAAACGGCTGGCTGCAGTTTTTGATGTTTTTGGGAGAAAACGGTTTGATAAAGTGTCCTTGGTCACACCTTATGTAATTCTCCCTACTTTCACCTCTTTGACCCCGAGGGAATACCGGGCGGACTCATTTCAAGCTCAGACTTCCTTTGATCGGAGGGATGGAAAACAGGTCAATACTTAAGTCTCCACTGGAATCAATAAGCGCATCGCATTCAATCAGTCAACACACATTTAACTTTAACTAAAAAAAAAAATCTGTATTTATTTTCAACGTATGAGATCAGAACCAATCACGCCTTGGAAAAAAACCTAAATCCGCAGCTTCCCTCCCTCCCTCGCTTGCTGCCTTTGACGAGAGAACAACTCTTGTTTGCGTCGACAAACTATCAACTTGCAGTATGTGCTGCAGATAACCTCGTCGTTAACATATACAAACACGGGCAATTAAATAATGCATGGATGGGCTGAAGTAAACAGACTCCGTCCTGAGGTTTCCTCATGTAAACGTCCCGTGCAGAAAGAAAGTCTTTAAAAACTCCTCACGCTAGCTAGCAGATGCCGACCCATTAGCAAAGCTTCATCGATCCAGCAGGCAGCGGGAGGAGCACTTTAAGAGCCCCAGGAAGGAGGAAACCAAAGAACGCTGCCTTGTGGCTTTTTAAGCAACGTGCCCCCTGTGGCCTTCACCCGTGATCTATCTGTCAATTCGTTCACGTTGGAAGGGTAAAGTGAAAACGTATGTTGCATGAAGGGGCGACCAAACTCCTCTCCACCTTGAACTTGGACGTCTTGAACAGTTTAAATCATCTAGGACCAAAGTTGTGCTGGCTGAGACGCTGTGAGACCGCGACTTCGGCACCTATTTTGGTAGATGAGAGCAGATGAAGCACTTAGGCCACGAGGGATGGCTCATTTCCACTTTCTTCTCTCAGGCAGCTTAACTGATGCCATAGCAACCGCTGTGCAAGATGACAACACCACAGCAAAAAAATCATCCACAACTCCTGAGTCTGTACTCAACCCGCCCACGCTCTGGAACCGCTCGTCATTGTTCTCCGGTGCCGAAATGACAGGGGTTAAAAAACAGCACAGGTTTCAAACTGTGTCAGTCAAAACCTGTTTTGTTTCCTTTCTTTATTCTCACTGTTCTCTTTTGCTTGAAAGCAACGCGGGCGTCTATCGGAGTCCTGCAGGACACCGACATCAATAAAACTGAATAAGTTGGGTTGAGGAAAGTCGTTTTTTTGACAGAGAGAACAGAACAGCATGACGGCAGGCAGGAAAAAGGCGACGGTTCCAATGAAATAACACCTTAGGTTTTCTTTTTGAAAGCGTATGCAAATGAAAGTGTAAGAAAAAGAAAAGCGTGGTCAATAATCAGAGACATTATCGAAGTGCTGCGACTCCCGTGGCGTTTGAATGCTGTTTTCGACTGAGATTGAAGATTGAGGCTCAGCTGACAGAAAATTCAGGTAATTGGAGATGACAGATATTCTGTGATGTATCTAACTCCATCTGAGCCTAGTCGCTCACTGTATGCAGTTTAATTCCCTGCAGCGAAACTATCAGATGTAGTAGATTTGTTTATTTATTTGTGGTTTGTAAATATAAAAATTCATGTTTTGGTGCAAAAGGATCCATATATAACAAACAATGTAAATAGGGTAGGTGACACCTTTTCACCTTTCCTCAAACTTAATTTCATAAATTTCTTTTAATCGTTCAGATTTGGCTCAGCGGTTAATAACACTTTCTTCTCTGGGCTGACAAACTCGGAACGCATATTTATTCTTACTTGCGCACTAATCTGCTGGAAATGGTGTCGTACTGATCCAGACAAATTTCCAATTTGGAGCCATGTTTGTTTGTTGATTTTTTTTTACCTCTGACTTATTAAATTGTCATCACATTTTCACTTCACCTCGCTTGAAATGAATTATGGGTGTATAAGCAGCTCATAAACGCAATTTTGAGAAGCAGTGTATTTGATTATTATTTTTTACATCTGCTTGGAAACGTCGTGTTGCTGATGTGATTTACCTGTAGTCATGTCTGTAAAAGGCCCTTGGAAGCAGATCTTGTAGCCCTTCATGAGCAGCTAAAGTGGAAAAAGAACACACAAAGTGAGGATCAAACTCTACAGCGACACGTCTGCAAACCATCAACAGTTTGGCAAAACAGGACAATCTTTCCGTGGATGTAACCTTCAGACGGCGTTTAATAATACTGCATGTGGGCAGCGGTGACAATGCGGCATGAGTAAGTCCACTGGCAGGGCTGAAACACTTCACCCAGCCCATCTCGCTGTTTATCACAGGTATTCCTCACTTCAAGGGGGAAAAAAAAAACCCTCATTTTGTTTGGCTCTTGCTGTAATACCGCAAATTCAGGGATGCGTCGAACAGAAAAAAGTAAACAGAGCCGCCTTCACCGAGGTAATATCACGCTTTAAGCACGCGGAGAAAAACGACTCGCCCCGCACCGGGGACACATTGTTTTATTGCACTCCGGGTCAATAAGCTTGCTCGAAATGGGAATGTAAAATTGTTTCCTTGAACCATGGTAACTACCTGAAAGGAAATGTGCGAGTAACGTCGCGGCCTTATATACAGTGCGCGGCTGGATGCAGGTGTTTGGAAGATGAATGTCCGAGCTGCTGGAGAGAGAAATACTAATTTTTCAACCCTCCCTGTCTGGACATAATGATCATTAGCCAGAGGTGGTTGGTGAGATGAAAAAGTGTTTCTGTTACAGATTTTTAATTTAGACAACACCTAGTGTCCTTCAGGAGGTATTAAAGTGTGTGATGTGATAACGCGCAAACCAAACGCCCACACACACACACACTCCTCTTTGACTGGCTTCTTGTGCATCAACATTCTGGTGACAGACCCTGAGTGCTGGCACTCTGTTTCATCTGTTAGTCTGTTTGTCACAGTGGTGCAGGTGACAGAAATTGAGTATGAACAGGACAACCTGCCCGGCTCTAACGTAGCGCTGGCCCCCGCGTTGAAGCCACTTAAATAAGCCTGAAATTACTAGCTAATTCAATTAGCGAAGGTTCTTCAAAGGCAGCGATACGGCCAACATGACATCTAGCCGTTTCTAATTTTCCCCCTCAGTGGCAACAGTACCGAGTCCTGCTGGCCTTACACTGAGGGGAAAATTACAATTAGCTTTTTACAACAGGGCCCGGGCTAAGAGGCTGGTGCAATCGGAGGAAACAGGTTCAAGTGCTGTTTGTTCTTAGAGCACTTTATTTGATTTTATTCACAGCATCAGACTATTCTCTGTGATCAGACACAGGCAATACGAGGGGAATAATTGCAACAGTTAATGTGTTCATTTCTTCTTCTTCTTCATTTTCATTTTTTTAAGATGAGTGTTCGGTTCTTTAGGAACACCGATGTCTGTCCGTCAGATCTACAATCTTCGGCGTGTACAGTGTGTTGGTAAGCCGATAGAACGGGACGATGTTCGGATAAAAACCTTTGCAGGCCAAAGGGTGAGCGGAAAGGAGAGCGAGCAGCTTTAATGCATTTATACTGTAACAAAGAGAGTCGTCTCTCCGCTGGCTCTGCTTTCTGTTTGCTTCGCCGACTGTTAAATTACACCTGACGTATGTAACCGTTGACCCTGATTCGATTCTTGCCACAAACCTTTAATGTAAAAATATCAATCTCTGTGTAATGGAAGGAAAACCGCCCATAAAACATCATTTAAAAGTGCTTTCATGTCTGTTGCTTCATCTGCCGACAGGACGGGTGAACTTTTGTTATATTAGATTCAGCGCTGTGATGTGATGTGTGTGTGTGTGTGTGTGTGTGTGTGTGTGTGCAGGTTACAGCGGGTCAAGTTTTTGTGATTTCATTTTAACAAATATTGCTGCCTCTTATTGAAGGCGACTGCCATCTCTCCCCGTCAGACCCCGTGCTTAGCCTTGCCTAGCGATGCCATCCCAATGCCATCTGCCTGATGCCAGACATCATTACAAGTCCTCCATAAAAGAGATGACAGATCCTCCAGTCACGAACATGAACTCTTTCTCTACCCGACTGACTGTACCTGCTCAGGGACCCTCTGCAAACGGTGCTAGTAGTTAAATTTGTAACAGAGCTGGAACGTGAGATGAATGTTTTTGTCAAAGGGCCAAAACAATTTTAATGAACATAAAAAAAGAGAATAAAGTGAACGCACCGACAGCTGGACTGTCATTATTTCAGATTTACGCTTCAATCAGCAAACCACATGATCATTTGACTGTTTGCTGATTGACTCTGCACTTAATTAATGATTAATTATTGAGATTCTCCATTTAAAGGCTCTAAAATAATTTTAAAAAACTATTTTCTCTATCAGCCTTTTTACTTGGCCTATTGGACTCCTCTTCTCTATTTGTGTTTTTGCTCCTCTCGCGGCCTTGAAGCAGACACATACTGCTTTGCACCAATCAGAGTTCAGCGACACTTGAATCAAACATGATGAAAGCCGTGGGGCTGTTTGCTCGTGTCTCCAGGCTACTGTCCATCAAATCTGATCAAACCACACCCGCGCCGTCCTTTCTGTTTCAAACGGTTAACACACAACACCCAAGGATGTTTTTTTTTCTTAACTTAAGCTTTGATGGCTGCTAATTTAATCATGAATATTTCATGCTATAAAGAAACATAATACAAAAATCTATTTAAATTTCTGTGTGCCCCAGGCTCTCCCTCTCTGTAGTCCAAAATATTTTTACCTCTTCTGAACAATCGCTTCCAAACAAGAATAAAACAAAACTATGGGCAACTTTCTGGGCACCAGTGTGTTAACTTTTAGCCTTTATTTAGATGGATCATCCTGTTAAATGCGTATGGGACTCACGTTATTGTCTTGGGTGGTACGGGCTCTCGTGGGGCCCTGGTGGTTTGGTCCGTTCACCACGTCACCTCTCACCTCAAAGGGACTCTGTTGGAAAACGCACAGAGACTTCAGTGTCCGTGCATTAGGTACATCAACCTTAGTCACAATGGTATGAACTGGTACTTTCCTGTTGCTATTCGCTTTTAAAACAAGTGAAGCAATTATTCACTCGCATCTGATAAAAGGACATTTGACAGACAGCTAATAAGTACTTGATTTATTCGAAGGATCACATGCGCTCTTAAGAGTACACTGAACATTCTTCAGTTTGACAGAATTCATCTTATAATTGTATGGGGCCTCGTCTCTAAATACACTACGATGCATAAGAAACTTCTTATAGAATATTAAAATGGCGTGGACGAGAGAGAAATAGTTTTAAATTAATGGGAATATTAAACAAGGCTTGGCAAAGGATTATACTTGCGTAGCGCAGAACCAAATGCAGGAATTGCTCAAGCAAATGGATGACAAATAATTTATGAGGTATCACAGTGAGCCACATGGAGATATTCATCATGCAGCCTTAATTCAAAAACATCGAGACGCGCCGGGAAGCAACGGCCGCACAAATTCAAGGAGCGCACAAGGTGAGCGTACCTCGTCCTAAGACTTTCTTTTGTCTGAAGCAGTCTGAAATCCCTGCGGAGAGAAAGACACAAACATATGAGTTTAGTGTCAGAAGCACAAACACCATTCTGGTGGCTACTGTATTATGTAACACTCCTTTAACTCTGGCGTAGCCCGCCGCATTATTCCTGTTTTGGAAATGTGGAGTAATTGTTGTGAACTCGTCAGTGATGGATCTTGACAATAACGTGAGTCGGGACTTACACTGGAAGCTCACCACCCACTTCCTGCCTGCAATGCCAAGGAAGTACTTCAGCGTACGCTCACACACCAGTTGTTCATCTGACGGAAGAGAGAAGAAAAGGGGGACGTGTGAAAAGATGCACAAGAACACGTAGGATACGTGTAGGGTATGGTGCCCTCTGCTTTTCTCTTTAGCCTGTACACGTCAGACTTCACACACAACACTGACAGCTGTCACCTCCAGAAATACTCGTACAATCGTCATGTCGCCATCATGGGATGTGTATCAGAAGGAAAATGAGCAGGAGTACAGGGCGGGGTCAACACAAATGTTGCAGACGGTTGCAATCTCAAGCACCTTCAAATCAACGCCAGCAAGACAGCAAGGATTGACATCAGGATACAAATACAAATTCACCTGACACAGACACACAGATGTCCTGTACAAGTTACAAGAAATGTCAAAGTCAGCGCCACTTGCTGAGGAGAGTGAGGTCCACTTTCAGTGACACCGCGGTGGCATCAGCACTATTCTATATATGTATGCTGGGGGAAGCACGAGAGCGACAGGAAAAGGCTCAACAAATTGACCAGCGCCGTCCTGGACAGGAAGTCAGGGAGAGGAGGATATTAGCGAAGCTCACACGAGTCTGTCGCAGCTTCTTTAAGGACAGACTGCGACTCCCACCATGTAAGAAGGAGCGCTACTACAGGTCCTTCAGTCCAACAGCTGTCATGACTTCATGGCTTATTTCTGAGTAAGTTCTTATCCACCTTGTGTATACGACCCGCTGTGACACGTGAGTTTCCCCGTTGTTGGATCATTAAACAAAATGTGGGAGAGAAGAATACCTGTGTGCTGTTAGAGCTTTATTATAATATAAAATAAAACACAATATATGAGCAGAACTACTGTCCACTCTTCCCAGAAATTGCTTTTTTACTATGTTATCATTTATCCTACTTAATTTCTAATTACTTAGATAAATCCTCGCGTTGTGGTATTATACAGAAGTATTAATACTGTTCCACACCAACAACCTTTACAGTGATACAGTGAGTTCTTTGTAGCTACCACAAACACAACATCGATGCCTATTATAAGAGCAGTAGACAAATCTCCCCACCATCTTCAATAACCATATTTTCAGACTGATGAATACAGAGCTGCAGCAAACATCACAAACATCACAAATGTCTCTGTAGGAATGATTTTTTTTTGCCATAATTAATGAACCAAACAGCTCAGGAACGACGACGGAAACAGTGAATAGCTTTACAGGCACCAATCATGGTTCATCAGCAGGGTCAAAGGCCAGAAAAAATACTTTAATTATCTATTGATTTGTATCCCAGGCAAGGGTTAAGCACACATTATTGACTCGCCTCAAACATAACTGCATTTCAAACGATTATTATTTTTCTGCTAATGGTTAGAGGGGGGGACACCTCCTGCTTCTTTCCAAACCTTTAACCGTAAAGATCAAGAGGCCCAGCGTTCCCATTTTTTTTTGCGGTTACCCGGGAAACAGCAGCTTCTTAAACGGCAACAGTTAATATGGAGCTTTGGAGACAGCGAGCTCTGAAATTAAAAATAATCTATCAGAGGGGGTAATTAGCAACAAGCGAATGAATGGCGGAGAGAGTGAGTGGGTGAGAGAGTAAGAAAGAGAGAGATCTCTGCTCTGCTGCTTATCTCCGAGCAGCGCTTCAAAAAGGACGCACGAAACAAGCTGTAAGTACATGTGAAGAGAAAAAAAAAGGACTTCTGTTCAAGAAAATATTTAAGAACCGGACTCTTCAATGGCAGACTTAATTGCTCTCCTGTGTATCAGCCATTAATTACAGCCCAGTAGATGAATGCAACACATATAAAAGTTAAAGAGTCTTAACATAATTAACAACGCTGCCGCACACACACACACACATACACACACGCTGCCTGCTTACCTGTGTGCATTATGATATGGGTCACCTCTGCTGTTACCTGGGAGACCACACGGCCTCCAACCTGCTTGGCAAACTTTTTCACCATTATCTGTGGAGGACATCGTCCGATTGGTTACTGCATGCTTACGACGCAGGGCGCTAGACAAACGCATTCATTGGCTGAGTGGGCACCTGTTCGCTGGGGCCTAATCCGGACGACACCAGCACCATCTTGGCTTTACTCCTATCTCTCACAGGAGTGTCATTTTCTTTGTCTTCTTGCCCATCTGATCGCAAAGCGTTGCTCTTTAATGTTTTGGCCGCTGAGGTTGAACTAAGTGTCATGGAGGCTCCGGTGGTTTTTACACTCGGCGCCGTGTGTGTGGAGTGCTGCACTGCTGAAGAGACAGAAAGAAAGAAAAAAAAAAGAGAGACTCGTCAATAGTTAGACCCTAATCGGATCAGATGAAACTTAAGATAGGGTTGCAAAGGGGGGGGGGGGGGACTTTTCAGGAACTTTCCTTTGGAAGTTAAGCTGGGGAATTTTGGAAACTTTCCATGGGAATTATGGGAATACCCTGAAATTGAAGGTAAGTAGTAGGTAGTCTTACCTGGCTCTGCAGTGCTGCTATGCTTTGATGCACCGTGCTGGGCGACCACTTTGTCCTCAGATGGTCTTGTGCTCGGCTCTCGTTCTGCTTCAGGAACAATTTCCCTGCAAAAAAAAAGAAGAAGAAAAAAAGCCACAATTTAAACACTGACTTAATTACAGACTTAAATTATTATTATTTCATTATTTTCTGACTCAAATCTGGCAGCCACATTCATATTTTACCAGCATTTGGCTGGCGCTAATTTCCTGCCCTGACTGAGGATGCATCGAGAGCGACGTTGATAGGTGAATGATAATCGAAACACGAGGCCAGCGAAGATTCACGCCTCCACTTGTCGAGTAAACACACACTCGAATACAGTCAATATTTGGTTGCAGTCAGTGACTGGCACAACGAGATGCTTGATATCTTCCCCGGTGTTGCTCTGACTCACTTGTTGCTTGTTTTAGAAGTCACATGATCCCTGTGATCTGTATATATCAAGTGACTGTTTGGCAATAAAACCATGGGTTATCTTGTCTGTGTGTTCAGGGTCATTATGTACTCGTAAAGCTGCATTACAGCAATCTAACCTCATAGTCACTGTTTGAAATCAAATATGCTGGAGCAGAGCCCAAAGTAATCAAGAACACAACAACACTGTCCTTACACTCTTGGTGCAGCTGTATTAATTAAGCAGATGTAACTGGATCAGAACTCTGTAATGACAGAAACTCAATATGCAATTACTCGTGTCTTTTGTTATCAGCAGATTACAAGCTATTCTGTAACTTCTATGAATAAAGTTTTGGATATTCACTTCCTTTGTTTTCTCCCGGGCTCATTTCTTCACTCGAAGGCTCCTGAAATACTGACAGCTGGCAGCGAGCCTACATTTAAATTACCTGCACCAAAGTGATAATAGCGCACTGAAAACCTGTCATACATTCCAAAGCCGACCATTCTTTCCGATTTCACCAGTGCGCTCTTGAAGTGTATGCTTTTTAATTTAGAACTTGTATAGCTGAAGGCCTTCTGTGTTCTCATCGGCTGTCTTTTTCCATTTCTCCCTTCCTCTCGCCTGGAGGACAGCACTTAGAACCCTGCAATGCGAGAGGTTGGTGGGGGTGAGGGGGGGCGGCAGTCAAGCGGGAGAGATAAATTACTGTGGCAACACAAGTTTCCCTCTAAGTGCTCTAAATGACATATAAGATGCAGCCAGTAATGACTTTTTTATTCTCCACAGCATAAGCAGATTCTGGGTTCATTAGTGAGATTATCCGCCTGTCCTCTTGAGATGCATCACCCTCCGAGACCCAAACTAGCAACACACACACACACACACATAGACACACACTGACTTTCTCTTTCAGTTACAGACTGAAAGAGACCAATTACATGCCACTTGCTCCAGTTATTGTTCTGCCTAATATGGCAGCATTGAAATATAGCTCCATTTAAAATGTATTAACAATGTATACAACCCTCCGAGGAGATAAATACAACGCGCTGAGGCAGATATTATTTCATTCGATTTTTTTTTTTTTTAACTGAAGTCAGGTTTGACTTTAAGGGTTGTCATGGCAGATTGTTTAAGTGGCCTTTTTGACCGAAACAAAGACAAGCAACCAAACGAAAAAACACTAACGGCTAACTGTTTCCACCCATTTCAATTCTTTATGTTAAGCTAGCTGCTCGTTGCAGCTTCATATTAAATGGTGTCATCCAACTTTCCACCAGAAAATAGTTTGTCTGAGCGAAGAAGAAAGTTTATTAACTACCCAGCCAAATTTGAATGATTAAACATACAAATTTCTGAAATTAGATGTCAAAATCAGGGAAAAACGAGCAGTATACTGCTCCAGGAGTGTGGGGGTATGTCAGCCAAGCAGCCATTTGGAAGTGACTGAATCGTGTCAGATGAGTTCAGAAAATGACACGACTAACTTTGAAACACTCTGAGCGAGATGATTTAATCTCTGTCTCTCTGCTAGGGGTGCGGGGGCTATGTTCAGGGTGGCCTCAGCGTGTCATCGAGCCACCCTTTAAGGACCGCCCACAAAATCCTGAAAACTGGTGAAAAACTGTTTAGACCTCTAACTGCACATTTCAGTAACGTATCATTCAAAGTCTTTTCACGTTTTCAGCCACTATATTCCAACATAATTAATGTATTTTGAAAGAAATCTCTGTGCTAATACAAAACTGATGCACCTCACAGGTTGACACATCTCTTCATAACTTTAATTGACTGCACTATCAGAAAACACAAGAGTAGTCTGTGGTAAATGTCTTCAGCTACCAAGTACAACTGGTTTCAAACTGGTTTTCAATTCCTGGAAATCGTTTATCCATGATCCGTTATCAGCTCCTCCAATCATTTCCTGAAAGCAGCATGACTTCATGTTCGACGGTAAGCTTTCACGTTGAACATGTCACACACATATTTAGTCCATGTGCTTCTTTTGTCCTTTGTTGACATTTCTCATGTTTAATTTTCACATGTCATTCAAACAATTATTTCCTTCAGAAATATTGTGGTTCATACTACCATGAAATATAGAAATAGACATCTATACAGTAGTACTAAACGTCCAGACTCTCCCATACTTTACTTACTGGTTTGAACCTTGGCATATGTCCTCGTCACACTGTAGGGAGCGGTGAGCGTCTGGGCCTGAGGGCACAAAACAATTATCAGCTCTCAATAATTTCACTGAAAACAAAGACTTGAGTTGGGCGTTTGCTGAGGAACTGATATATTGTCCTCAGAGGAAAGAAGAAAAAAAGTTAGAAGTTGAGTATCTCTGGATTGATCTGTACTTCTCCAAATTGCTTGTTTTATCCAAACTAACAGTTCAAAGCCCAGAGATATTCAATTTAATATCGCAGATAATCTGCAAATACCCATCTTGGAGAGGCTGGAACCAATGAATCTTTGGTGTTTTTTGCTTAGAAAATGTCACCATCAATCATGTCAGCTCGAGACGTTTCTTGCCTGCTCACCTGTGATTTTGCTGCTCTGGTTGGTTTTTGAGATGACTTCTTTAGCGGGACTGTCTTCTTTCTCCTGAAGCACCTCCGTCACCAGAGCCATCAACCTCTCCAACCTCAACAGCTCCTTCTGCATTTCTATCTTTTGCTGAAAACAAGAGAAAACAAAGTAAAGTAGAACATCTCATAATTACACATGAGTCAGACGCTTTAATAGAAGCACAGAGGGGGGGGGGGGGGAGAGGGTGACAGGAAAGGGAGAGCAGAAATGCAGCATTTACTACAAAAATAAATAAATAATATTAGACACATACTGGCTGCACATTTTCACTGACGTATGAAAACAATAACAACTGTCAATAAGTGAGGAGGGACCTCAGTTAGAGCCGGTTAGTCATTATAGGAAGGGACTGGGTGTTTTCGCAGCCTGACAGCTCTCAGGGAGCAGAATGAGAGAGTGTGAAGGTGATTATATAAAATATATATAATCGGCTTCTTCAACTGGTGATTCTGACGAACAGTCAATTGGTTTAAAGGCGCGCTTAGCAACGCTGGAACTGACGCTTTGAATTGCATCCTGCGCGACTACATTGATTATGTATACAGCCGTGCAAACAGGACGCATAATGATACCAAAAACCTCTGTATTCTCAGTCGTCTGTGATCCCGGGTCCCTTTCTAAAAAAACCCCAGGGTGTAAAACCTGAAGTCCCCAGTCAAATACAGTCGACAGATAAAAGTGAGAGCGCTGGAAGATGGATGAGGAAGAAAACAAGAATCATCTCCTAGGCGGCATTTCCTCTAACGTAAATGAAATGCAATTTAGAAAGCTGCTGAGGGGGACATTTTTTACTGAGCGAGGGTAGTCTGTCATCCAGGAACTGACAGTTAGGTTTGGGAAAGTGCGGTGGCTGCCCTCTCTGGGGCGTAACGTGACAGTGCATCGCTGGGAGTCTCATGCAACCAGGTAATGCTGAACAGACAGGCAGACTTAATTATATATTAAACAGAAAGTTCTGCGTTTAAACAGAAGGAAAATCTTTAATCACACACAAGAATTAGAGGTTATTTTCCCACAACAGATGCTCTATTTATACTGCTGTGCATGAAACATAATCATATTTACCTGTGTGACAAGGACTTCGCTTGAATATTGTGATGATTCCACAGTGGGGTCATTTACTGGGACTTCACCTGTAGAGAAGAAATAATCTAATTGCTTTGTGTCTAAATGCTCACAAATGCTCGCAGCAGGAGACAGCAGAGTAAGCACATCTTGGGCACATTAGCCATAAAAGAGAAGATTGTATTGCTCAATCTCAGCAGGCTACAAACCCAAAGCATTAAGACATAAATATATAAATATTTAGTTACTGAGAATGAACTCACATTCATCTGGCGTGCCAAACAAGTCCACAGATGCTTGGCTGGAATGAACACAGTCGGGGCTGGGGCACGCAGATGGGCGGCTCATACGTTCCGCTCCACCAGATGTGACACCTTCACATCTGTTCGCTTCACCGGCGTGTCCCTGATCCTCGGTCGCAGCAGAGGGAGGCGCTGATGTGCGGAAGATCTCAGTCAAAGTCGGTAATTCCTCTCCGGCGCAATCTGATGAATCGGATGACGACTCGAGCCTCTGAGCCCTCGTCCTCTTCTCTTCCTCGGCATGCTCTGGATGGACGAATGGACGCTGAGCTCTCCCTGACTTTGTGTCAGGGATGACCAGTATTTTGAGGCCATCGGGAGTTAAAGAGGACTCTGCGTTTGAAATACGTTCAGCCGCGCTGACTGAATGTTTTCCACTGGAGCTGCACCCTGAGAAGTTCTCTCTTATCTCCTCCTTCATGGTGCAATCAAGCTGGTTCTCTGTGCGTTCACTTAACTCCTCGGGCTCAGCAACTGTGAGGCACAGCCCAGAATTTACCACTTGAGGCACGAGAGAAAGATGGGGACTTTCTATTTCACGTGTTGACACTTTGTTAGGAGGAAGGGGACTAGTAGTGCTATTCCTGGAGACACCAGAGTTGTCCTCATCTGAACAACTACGCGGGTTGGAGGCTTCTACCACCACTTGGTCTGGTTTCTCCACAGCATTTCTTCTCAGGCCGGGTGAGTTAGAAGGTGGGATCAAATTGCTACAAGATGAGTCTTCGTTGTCTCTTAATGCCTCTTGGTTGGTGATCTCAGATATCTTTGTGTTTATCTGATCTTTTGCAGATTTCGCGTTTTCTTGGTCTGAACTACGGCTCCTTTTCACAGTTGGACCACCGAGGTGGAAAGATTTCCTTTTGGTGGCTTTGAAGCTCCTGAGCAGTTGCTCTGTGTCCACCTCGCTGTCGTTCTTATCCTCCTCGTTTTCTATTCCAGCACAAGCTGTTTCCAACTGAACACTGTCTGGGAATTGAGTTGTTGGACTTTCAAGTGTTGGATATACCACAGACTGCTTCAGCTGGACTTGTAGAGTTTGGCACCACGGGGACAAAACAAGCAGCACTAGCTTCAGACAAAGTTTCAGGATTTGGCACTTCAGCAATAGACTCTTCAGCATCTTCCGTTCGTCTCAAATAAGACCCTCTCTCATCAGACTCCATGTCTTCTATCCCACCTAAATCTTCATCATAA
Source organism: Nibea albiflora (assembly GCA_014281875.1). Classification (NCBI taxonomy): domain Eukaryota; kingdom Metazoa; phylum Chordata; class Actinopteri; family Sciaenidae; genus Nibea; species Nibea albiflora. The sequence continues at coordinate 14,796,238 of CM024806.1, forward strand.
ACGCATCCATTTCGTTTCAGGCCACCTTCTTCATGTTTCCTTTCTTAGCCGACATTCCACCTTTAGCATCCTCAGATGGCTTTGCAACATTGCTGTCTTTTTCAGGTATCTTGCGTTTGACACTTGCTTTTTTTGTCTCTTCCTTGGCAAAGACTTGAAGTCTTTTACTCTTCCTTGTGCTCCTCGTGACAGGGATTTCTTGGTCCTCACTGCTGGGGTAATGCTCAATATGAACTTGAACTTCTGACCTTGGTCTGGTCTCAGGACTGATTTCTCCATTTTGAACTCCAACCAGAACAAGGGGGTTCGGCACTCTAGCAGGCTTGCCCTTTTCCGACCTTATGTTTCTACCTTTCCTCCTGTCAGTTTTCTTTTGCACTGCACTTTCTGACTTTGCCTTAGCTTGATCTAGTAAATCACTGTCAACCTGCTGCAGAGTGTTACATGCCCTTTTCTTCGACTTCCTTTCTGGTTGCTGTTGGCAAATATCTGACACAGGACAGGGAACCTCATCTTTGCCATTGTATTTTTCACTTTCTGGCAAACTGTTCAACTCTTCTCCATATGTGTTGATGTCATTTTCCTCCATTACCTCCACCTGTTTTGATTCCTTAAAAATGTCACTGCAGGTGTTCTGTATGTCCTCGATCATTTGTTGCTCTTCCTCCGTATCGCCTTCACTTTTATCTTCGGAACTAGTTTTCAAGACCAAATCAGCAGCATCATCTGTTTCTGGTGCCGTTTCGTTAGTTTTCGGTGGTTTGACAAAAGCGTTAAGCGGAGAAGAAACCGTCCTGGTCCTTCTTCGATCTCTTTTGTAGACCGCTCCAAACACCTGCTCTTCAAGAGCTTTAGCATGACCCTCCCTTCTTTGATTCACATCACTATTGAGTTGCTTGATATCTATTGTTGAAGTAGAAGAACAGCTGTCGGAGTCATCGCTGTCTTCGTTGGGTTTCTCCAATTCGAGACTTCCTTCAGTTGGAACTTTCATGAGCCACTCAGCAACTTTCTCTAAACTTTTCTTCCGTTTCTGATCAAGAATCTTGTCAGGGTCCTTTTTCTCCTTCTTCCTTGAGGACTTTCTTAAAGGTTGGTGTTCAGTCTCGTCCAGAACTAAAGGTGGATGAAGGGAGGCTTTCTCCAATTTGGCAAACCTCATTTGGCCTCGAGTTTTGAATGGTGACGTTGCCTTTTCAACAATTTCTGAAATATCGGTTTCCACTGATTCCAAATTATGTGTAGGGCTGTGCATTTTTTTATCAGAAGTTGGCGGCGCTTCCCCAAGGCCGCTGTCCAGGCCTTCATTTTCTGTCGTCAAAGGACTTGTGTCTTCAAGGCCCATGAGTCTTGCAAATCCTTTCTGGGCTAAAAGGGGAACAGGGAAAATTAAGAATAATTCATTCTAAAAACACACTTTCAACTTTCCTATTACCTCTAGTGTCACATACCACTGCATACTACTACCAGCTTTTAAATGAAAGCAAATCTGCCAATCAATAAAAGGTGGAAAGATGCACTGCTATTAAAACCTCAAGATTTTACCTGCTATGGTTGAGGAGTGAGACTTTGGAAGATCATCACTGTTGTCATTCTCCTCGTGGTCATGGACACTGGCAGATGCATCTCCAGCTGACATATCATCACACTGTTTTGTAGCTTCAGCATCTGTGACTCTTTAAAGAGGAAAATATAGGTGTATATACCAGATGAGCTAATATTATGAATAATTTATATACCACACGCTGCAAACATTAGGCCATGAGAATGATTAAGTATCCCGACCACCCAGACAACAGCCCGTTCTCCCTGCTACAATCAGTGCATAGTAGGAGCTCACAGAAATGTATTTCAGTATAATCAATCTTTCATGATTATATGTGATAAATAAAAGTGAATAATAATGAAAAACTAATAACAATAAAAACTATATTTGAATTGTTTCCAATGACAGGCAAGTTAAGTGTTAATCAGTCAGATTTCTTACCCTGATTCTCCTTTCTGTTTGGGCATTCCAGTGAAGTCTAAAAGCATAAAAAGAGGTGTTATTACATAATGCAAGTTCATTTTACAAACTACTGTAAGAAGTCTGTGACGCAGTCTTACAGTTTGTCCCAGTGTCGTGTTCATATGCCTGTATCATGTCCTGCAATCCTGCGACAAGTGTCTGAAACCCAGGGCTCTCCTGTAAGCTCCTGTGTGAGTTAAAGTAATACACAGGTGTTACGTTAATGTAAGTATTAAAAAATAATGAACGTTACGCTGTCAGCTTGTTGATTTTGTCCAACCTTTTGGTTATCTTGGTTTTACACACTGGGCAGTTTGCCCTGTTTTGTTTGCCGTTGTCCAAAAGTTTCATCATACAAAATCTGGTGAAAAAGAAAAACACACATATTGTTTATGAGTGCATGTAAAAAAAAAGAATTAAAACATCAGTTTCTTTAACAAAATAAGAAGAAATCAAATGTTGCTTACTTGCAGAATTGATGGTCACACTTCGTGGAAACAGGTGCAGTCATTAAATCCAAGCTGCAGATGAAATTAAGAAATTATGAAGTAGGTAAAGTGGGTGACAGCTTTCCTGTTTTTGCTTTTATAACTTCTCGATCAGAGTGACACTCACCATATGGGACACTGCAGAGTCTCCCAAAGGGCTGAAATCCCCTTTTTAACATCTTTGTCCTTTGGGGGTTTCATTGTGATTTTTAAAGGCTGCAAATGAAAAATCAGAGCACAGACAGAGGCCGTAAACAACGCAACACTCTCAAGCATAAAGTGAGAATGTTACTTGATGATATTTAATTATGCTTATGAAAAAAATACAACTTAATCGAGTGAAGATGAACACAGAAGCATGGATACAGAGGCAAAGTGTATAAACAGAAAATACTAACCCATTTACTCCACGCATTTAGACGTTAACTATAGTGTCATTTTATCCTGTGAAATTAATTATATTGTGGAGCAATGCAATGTATCTGTGTTATCTAAATAACAAAACACTTTGAAAACACTGTGACACTTTACATGATCCTGTGACTGGAATCGACTGGACAAACAGAAATAACAAATAAACACACATGCCACAAAATAATTGTGTGTACAGCTCACATGGAGCACACAACAAAAGACATATATGTTACTGAATAAAGGTGTTATTTAAAGAAGAAATACTCGAGGGGAAATTCTTTTTTTAACTCATGCATTTTAACTGCATGCAAATATGGAGAGAGGTGGTGGAGTGATGGGCAGTCACCCGGAGCAGCGCCCTGCGAGCAGCTGGGGGTTCAGTGTCTACTAGTCCACCACCAGACTTTGCTCCATGCAGGACTTGAAGCGGCCACCCTCCAGTTCCCAAGTCTCTATGGACTGAGCTACTCACTAATGACTAATTATACAATGGTTTTAAAGTGTCCTGCGAACCAATCAATCAAACCTTGTCTGTGGTGAAGAAAAACTGCTCTTATGACAGTTATATAACTGTGTGTACTTTGGCTATGTCACCTTTACTATACACACAGACTGTATTGTTATCCAGGCGGCCAGTTATAAAGGTGTTATCTGAAAAAGGAGGCAACTGCAGTGCAACTAATTACTGCGTATTCGATGTGGACACAGGCCATTTGCAGCAGAAATGTGTTTCAATAATGTCAGTGCATTAATTAATGAGTTTTGTAATGGCGTTATAAGACGATGTCGTATAACGTTACAAACACCAGTGAAATCAGTCAGAATAAACGCCACTTTAACCTTCTAAAACACAGTTATTTTAATGTTTACATGAAGCGTCAGCAGCTAAATCTGGCAGTTAAACATCAGGCTCGCTCGCGGCTATGTTTTGTCGCACGCGAGCAAACTTCAGAGATTGAGGCAATCTAAGTACAGACGTCGACAGACCGACGTGTAACTCAAACTGTTTTTTAAACACCACTCGCTGACTGTGAAAATAATAGATGTTGTCGAAGTTTACCTTATTTTCTTATAGTTTGGAGTCACGCAGGTACACTATCATCCGCTTCAGTTTTCCCGCAACTACCGTCTACTTCCGCTTTTGTTGAACGGCGGTTTGGATGTAATGTCACTGCGCCGCCTACCGGCCGGAGTGTGAGAGGCGCTGTCTCTATAATATACTATTAGATAGATTTAGATATTAGATGGGTTTCTGAAGCAGAATACCTCTTTGTATAGTGTTAACAAACCATTTTCACATATATTCTGTTGAACGGATATGTCACTGTGCACTGTGAAACGACAATAAAGAGATCTTGAGTCGAATCTTATCATTAGGTGTTACAACAAACTCTGCGACCCATCAAATTGGTGCTCTGACGTCATAGGTGTTACCAAACACTGTGCCCCCGTATTATTTGGGAAAGGTCGCTGTGTTTTTTTGATGTATCGAAGTTTGTGTCTGTGACTCTATTAGATTAGATTAATTAACAATGTGAAAAAAAGACTAAATCACGCCAGGTGAAGCGTTGAGTCTCACGCTTGACGTCACATCCGCCGTAAACAACAATAAGGAAGTGGATCGAGAGGTCCCGAGGTGCTAAAAATGCAGCGGTCACGCTAAAACCACATCAGACGTGATTTCTTATCGTCGTGTGCACGTCAGGATTATTATGCGATAGTTTTCACCCTTCGCAAGCGACAGTGAGTCTATCTCATGTTTACAAACCGTTTATATGTGCTACATACGAGCTAGCTGCGAGGCTAATATTAGCATTTTAGCCAAACAGCAGCTAGCCAGCCAGAGTGTGCTAACTTTGTCTGTCAGCTGTTATTAGTGTGAATCACTTGTAACTCATCCACAGCGAGCTTTTAACTCTTTACATGTCGTCTTGTAGCTAGAGATGGAGGGCTCCAAGTCGTCGAGCACGACCATGCAGGTCAGCTTCGTGTGTCAGCGGTGCTGTCAGCCTCTCAAGCTGGACACATCCTTCAATGTGCTCGATCGGGTCACAATCCAGGAGCTTATCGGTACGTATACCCGTAAGAATCAAGTCATCGGTGCATGCCTTGTTGGGAGATGTGAGTGTGCTCAAACAGCTGTGTCTGTCCACCTCAGCTCCGCTGGTCACAGTGACCCCCAGCAAACAGGCTGACAGCACCGAGGGGGAGACAGCACCAGAGGTGGGTACAGCAGAAACACGGCTCAAGATGTGACTTTATATCGTCTACAACCTCTGATGGTCTCATGTCCTTCAGGAGAGTGCTCAGGCTGTCAGGGTACACACAGCACAGCGCAAGATGACACTGAATGTGACAGAAAATGACGTGGACTGCTGTGTTATGCAGCTACTGTCATCATCTATTATATCCACCCTCTATGAGTATACAGGAGTTATATAACAAAAGATCAGACTGATGAGATACAACATACGTGCCAAGGAAACTGTTTACGGTGTGTTTACATACATATGGGACATTATATAAACTCCTTTATTAACTACAATCCATACTATAATCACAGAAAGCTTCATCATTTTATAATTAAGTGTTATGACTGGGTAATAATTTAATATTGGGCAAATTAGTAAAAGAATACTGTAAAATGAATTGAACGTTACCACGCATTTAAACAGAATAGCACTAAAAAAAAAAAACATTTAACATGTGTTTTTAAAAAACAGATGTAACACGCAAGACCAGAAAAAAAATGATTCCAGTGTGAAAATATTTAGTTTTTCTTCCAGGAGCACTTTGTAGAAAACAAGCAAGATGGGGTGTCAAGAAAATACATCCCTCCTGCACGGTGAGCACTCAAGTCTTGACTACATCTTAGTTTTTATGTTCGTGTTGTATGTTCGACATGACTGAGCTGCTGAATATTTTACCACAGGATGATGTCCACAGAGAGCGCCAACAGCTTCACGCTGATTGGAGAAGCATCTGATGGCGGCACCATGGAAAATCTTAGTCGCAGGCTGAAGGTAAAGTCTACTTCCACACAGTCATTTAATTCGCTTTGCTGTCGACGAGTTTGTTAAGTTGGAGTAACTTGTGATATATCTGAGGACTGAACCTGAACTAGTGAGTTTGTGATGTGATGATACAGGTGACCAGCGACCTGTTTGACATCATGTCAGGCCAGACAGATGTGGACCACCCGCTGTGTGAGGAATGTACTGACACCCTGCTGGACCACCTGGACACACAGCTCAACATCACGGAGAACGAATGTCAGAATTATAAGTGAGTTCAACTAAATTCCTTTATGTGTCAGTTTTCAGTCAAAGAGATGGAACCTACTGGTTAAAATGCAAGTTCTAAATACTTATCGCTCTCTATGTGTATGTAATCACATAAACTATATTTTCAGGCAGTGTCTGGAGCTGCTGTCACACCTGCAGGTGGAGGAAGAGGAGACTCTGCTGGCGGAGCTGCAGCAGCTGAAGGAGGAGGAGGAGGCTTTGGTTCAAGAGCTGGAGGCAGTGGAGGAGCAGAGGGCCGCTGTGGCCCAGGACCTGACCCAGAGCAGGATCCACTCTCAGCAGCTGGACACAGAGGAGCTACAGTAAGTGACCCCGAGGGCGGTGTAAACAGGCGACAGTGCTGTGTACTAAATAATGCAGCCGCTAACAGCTCGGTGTCTTTCCACTGCGCTCAAAGGTACCAAAAGGAGTACAGCGAGTTTAAACGGCAACAGCTGGAGCTGGATGACGAGCTGAAGAGTGTCGACAACCAGATGCGGTACTGCCAGATTCAGCTGGATCGCCTGAAGAAGACCAACGTCTTCAATGCTACATTTCACATCTGGTACCCACACACACAAATAAATATTACTGCAAACACTGAGAATGAATAATTTGTTCTTCTGTCGACCAATCGACCGTGACTTTGCAGATATTTAATATAGGGGCTCCGGGACACAAAGTGAATTGATGCTCATTGACTCGGGAATTGTTGTTTCTGTTCCAGGCACAGCGGCCAGTTTGGTACCATCAACAACTTCCGTCTGGGTCGACTCCCCAGCGTCCCTGTGGAGTGGAATGAGATCAACGCAGCCTGGGGGCAGACGGTGCTGCTGCTGCACGCTCTGGCCAATAAGATGGGACTGCGCTTCCAGAGGTACACACACACACACACACACACACTACATTCAGTCTGCAGTAAGCACTGAATTAGCTGAAAGTTAACATGCTTTGCAGTTGAATTTATATTCATTTAGTCGTGTATCCATGGGAATACTTCGTGTAACGATCCTCAGTTTGTCAGCATAGCCTCCCACTAATGAGGGCTATTTTAGCACCTCTTCCATGGCAGCATGTAATTTAGAGAGAATTATGCAGCGCTGTTATATCTTAGCATATAATCTTGACTGTCTTTGTTTGTTTGTTGCTTTATTTCACCTCAGTTTACGCTTTATTACTAATATCTTGTAGTTTTTTTCTTTGCCATTGTGTTTTTGTTATTCCGCAAGTCAAGACAAAGTTAAGCTCAAACAACACTTCTCTTCTCTCTTCAGATATCGTCTTGTCCCATACGGAAACCACTCATACTTGGAGTCGCTGACAGACAAGTCCAAGGTAATACATGTATCACATCTCCCCACATCCCCATTGACACCCTCCTCTGGGCTTCCGTCCTACCTTTCCCCTCTGTCTGGTGTTTGTGCAGGAACTTCCTTTGTACTGCTCTGGTGGCCTGAGGTTCTTCTGGGACAATAAATTCGACCACGCCATGGTGGCCTTCCTCGACTGTGTCCAGCAGTTCAAAGAAGAGGTGGAAAAAGGAGACACTGGCTTCTGCCTTCCATACAGGTCAGAAACCTTCAGACCAGCACTCATCTTCTGTAGCACCATTACGGCTATTTAAGATGTAAATATTCATGAAGTCTGAATGCAAATTCTAACCCATTATCTCAGTTTATTCTGGAGGGGCCGGAGATTGTCTGCTTTGATTATGCTATTGAGGCAATTAAGCGACATTTGGGACAGCTCTGGCTGCATCACCCTTTTGAATTTTTAAAGCGAGGCCTCCAGTACAGCTTGTACTAAATACACTTACATGTGTAAAGATGTGAAGCTCACAGTACCTCCAACAATCACTTCTGACAGCCCACACTCACTCAGTCCAACAGAGAAACCGTTACAATTATATCATGTTTAGTGTTAACTCTGCAGATATTACTGCATGGCCTTTGGATGGACCTTGTAATACAGCGTGTGCTGCAGATTTTAAGGCTTCACATCATCATATTTGTTAGAGGGATGTCTGATCTAGATTGCCGTGGTATTACTTAATCAAAGTCTCGATGCAGATTAATATTTGTCAACAATTACTGGTTGGCTTGCCATTATATGATATGATGAAGATAATTATCCCAAAAATCTGATTCCTACCGCCGATCTTTAATCAGCCTTCATGGCAGCATATAATTATATGACAATGCAGCCAAAACACATAAATCCTAAAATACTCAAAACGGCTCCATTATACACAAGATGACAGTATAGGCTACACTAACTCATGATGATGCGCTATGAGAATGTATCTTTGTCATGTACATTTGAACCTTTGCTTGATAAATACTGCTTCTGAACTGAGGGGGTGGAAACTGTCGTCAAAATGGATCGATTCCAAACAAAGTCCAATGGGGGAAAAAACAGTGAAGACCAATAACTAGAGCTATAACTGATGTTTGATTCCTCAGGATGGATGTGGAGAAGGGCAAGATCGAGGACACGGGAGGCAGCGGTGGCTCCTACTCCATCAAAACGCAGTTCAACTCTGAGGAGCAGTGGACCAAGGCGCTCAAGTTTATGCTCACAAACCTGAAGTGGGGACTTGCCTGGGTCACCTCACAGTTCTACAACAGATAAACCTGCTGGACTTTTGGATGGTCACACGTCGAAGAAATGGAGTTTGTGTGGAGCTCGGCCAAAGGAAAAGAAATAGTTATATCTGCACCATTTTGTTCTTTTTTAGGACTTTCAGTACAAAAAAAAACATGGAGCGATGTCTAGATCTTCAGTCTGGATTGTGTTTTTAACTTCAAAATGGAGATAAATTGTGGGCCCACTGTGGAAGCACTGAAGTCAGGCACAGGTTGTAGTCACGTCCCTCAAAGCAAGCAGGAGTAGATAACTACACGAGTGTTACTTTATTTTTATCACCCGCTTCGCTAATTAATATCTTTTGGGCTTTTTCTGAAAAGCTGACGTCGCATTAAGACAGCGTCACCTTCCTCAGACGAGCGTACATTCAAAGAAATCTTCGTTAAATTCACTTCTGACCACTTTATCGGGTTCGTGTTGTCCTTGCTTGCCTCCGTTGCGCCGCTCCCCCCTTTGAAATCACTAAGTGTTTTTTTTGGTCAGTTTAGTATTTAACAGGAGTGTGTCAGTATTTCTTTAACCTTGAATCCAGTTATCATTCTTCGCATGTACAATTGTTGTATTTAGAGGTACAGTGATACAGCTTCGTGTTCATATTCTGCACCATCACCTGAATTTGTCTGTCAGATGGATTTTTAATGGATGGATTCGAGTTAATAAACGTTTCATGCTGTGAAAAAAAAAAAAAAAACTGGTGTGGAGATTCTGCTTCCAATAAATTCACGTTTTTGCCCCACAATGAAATGAGACACCACCGTTAACCAAATGTTTTTTTAATGTTTCATAATATTTCTGTTGAATCTTAACTCTCATCACAACAGTCACTCATAGTCAGCCCCCCTATAAGGTTAACAAAAAACGGAGGGGGGAAATCTTCATGGAAAAATATGGACTTAACAATTAAAATAATAAGCTGACTTTCCAGTTATCCAGTAAAATATTTAAAATAGCTCAAAACTGGTTACTCTTTCCAGAATCAGCCCTCTTCTGTGTCAAACCTTAAACCTTAGACTTTGGTCATCATTCCTTATTACATGTAGGAGCCCTTCCTTAAAGTCCCAGGTTCAAACCTTCCAGGAATACATATGTGAAAGTGACCACACTCTAGTTCTGAAAAATAGTTTGATAGATGATGCATTTCAAGCAGAATGTGATGAAATTTCATTAATGCTTCTTCTTCTAAACCTCCCACAAAGCACAGGCAGGTGATCTTCCACACATGGCGTACTTCTGCTTGTCGGTTGTGCAATTTTTTTTTTTTTCTCCCCCGGGTGCTTCTACTATTTATCACGTAAAAAAAGCCCCGTGAAATGAGCCAAAGTTTTCATGTTAGTGCATGCATATGGGCAAATCTTTGGGTTCTACAGAGCCCACAGCCAGAGAATGGCCCTTCATTTTTACCACTTGGATGAAGGTGGTGGTGGGCATATTTACTACTACATCACCACCCATCATTTTGGTTCCATTCACACTTTCAGGATCCCTACATCCCGCCATGCTCTTTGCTCTGTTGGGATCGAGAGAGCAGAGGGGGAGTATTCGTCGAGTGTGTGAATGACTCCGCGTGGCTTTGTCCTCGCTGGGGTTTTATTCCAGGTTTCTTTCGGCTCGTTTCAGTCGGAGGCACTGCTGCCGTAGCAGCTGGAGGTGGAGGGAAGTGGAGGTGCCAGGGGTGCGCTGCTGCCCAGGGCTTTTCGAATGTGGGGCATCAGGAAGGGGTCGCTGGACAACTGCAGCACATCCACGCGGTCCTCTTTGTGATAGGCCAGGCAACGTCGAATGAAGGCCTGGGATGGGAAAGAGGGAGGAAAAAAAAAAACGTGACACATTTGGACAATAAACGATCACAAATGTTCAGTCCAAGTTTACACTCAAAGACCCAGAGTTATAACACACTCGTGGCCTTTAAAACTATATGCAAGTATAAAGTACTATGGGAATCTGCACATTAGAAACATTAGTCCACACCTTTGCTTCTGTGGTGACCACAGGTTTGGGGGGAAACTGCACATCAGTGGCTTTTAATATGGTGTTTTCTTGAAGAATATCCTGCTGCGACTGGTTATGACCGAACGGCTAGAAAAAGACAACAACAACAACAAAACTTTATTACTTTAATTAAATAAATATGACACAAAATCCCTGCTCAAGAATGCAGGTTAGTGGTTACCTTGCGTCCATATAAACACTGGTAGAAGATGACTCCCACTGACCAAACATCCACCTTATTGGATATTTTGGGGGGCTCCTTGCCCACCACAAAGCACTCTGGAGGTAAGTACCTGTTAAGCCACACAATCACAACATGAGATTTAAGGTTTAACTCTATACGTTCTCACAGCGCTGTACAGCTTCACACAGGTTTCTCAATGAAGAGGGGATGTGTGTATCCAGCCAGCAACATTTCCCACAAAAGATGACACCTCTGCTACAAATGTGTGAAGCCGGATTTGTTGCTTGGTTACAACATGCGGTGAAATGCGTCTCTGTGTACCAGTAGGTCCCCGCTCCTTGTGAGGTCAGTTCCATGCCATCTGCTGAGTTGTAGCTGTCATCATCCATGATCTTGGACAAGCCAAAATCCGTGATCTTAATCTCTCCACAAGCTGTGCCGTTAACCAAGAGGATGTTTCCTAAGATCAGAACAAAGTAAAATTACAAAACACACGATTGCATGGGCAGCTTTTTCTGAGAAATACACACAACCCTGCTTCCAAAAAGGTCGGCACACATTATAAGTCGTAAACAGAAACCCCATATTTAAGTGAAAATAGTACAAAGCAAACCTATCAAATGCTGAAACTGAGAACACACTAAAACTGAGAGAATACCAGGCTTGAGGTCGTAGTGGATGATGGGGGGGCGAATCTGGTTGAGGTACTTGAGGGCGTTGACAATCTGCATCACGATAGAGCGGCCCTCCTTTTCGGTCATCAGCTTATTCTGCTTCAAGTAGAAGTCCAGATCATTGCCTTCGCAGTACTCCAGCACTGTGCAGAACCTGGCAGAGGGAAAAAAACCAGATCATTTTCAGGTTTGAAGTGTTGATTAGTAACAGTACATACACTATATGGTGTTAGCATTTGAATAATGAAAATGTTATACGTATTGGCACACAGAAAGGTTCACTTACGAGTCTGTGTCAAGTGAGAAATAGTCATAGAGTTTGACTATTCTAGAGTGGTCAAGTTCTTTGTGGATTCTGTACTCTCTACAGGCGTGTCTGAGAAGACATAAAACATGACATCATTAGAAGGTTTACGCTTGAATGGCCACAGTCTACATTATTAGTATCCATCAAAACGATGTAAAGAAAGAAGAGCAGGCGCGCTGAGATGTTCAGACTCACTTGTGGTAGTTTTGCTTCTTCTCCTCCCTCCAGTTCTTGTTGAGCTGATGGATTTTAATGGCCACATACCTTTGCTCTGTCAAATCAAAAGCCTGCAAGAAAACAAAAACAAACATTTACACATCATTAAAGTCAACCATAGTACCCTGAACATAAAGAAAGGAAGCTAACTAAATGGCCCACGCTTACCTTGAATACTTCACTAAAGCCGCCTCTTCCTAGTAAATGTAATAGCAGATATCGGTCGTTCAGTGTGGGGTGGTCTTTAAATCTGCAGAAGAAGACTTTCTTAAATTCTTTGGCATTTTCAATTCAAGTTTAAACACACACCACGGATCTCACTGAAGGCACGAGACACTGAGATTATACGTACTGCGAGTTGTCCTCGTTATGGATTCTCTTCAGCTCTCGAATGTGCAAGTTTCTCACTCGCTCCAAATGCTCCAGCTCTGCCTGGATCTCAGCTTCTTCCTGCATACAAATGCACAATTCTATCATCTACCTCCACCCCTGACGATCAGGAACAACAGTAGAACCAGGTCTCAAGGTGACAAGGTAGTAACAGGGCCCAGAAACAAATCTTAAAAACAACAAAAACAAAAGGAATGGTGAACTGGTACCTTTTTTAGATGACCAATTCGAAGTTTGAAAATCTCCTCTTGCTCATGGTATTCTGCCAGTGATAACCTGTGAGAGATACGGTTTGTAATAAGTTAATATAATCAGGTCAGCCAACAAAAAAAAAATGAAGAAAAAAGAAGCTACACTCTTACTTCAGACACTGACACTATCCTATTGTTAAAATAAAGCTTCTCATATATTTTGCAATAATTTATTTAGAATTAAACAATAAAAAAAATATAATCCAAACCCAAAAAACAAAACCTGCACAAACAAACATCCATCTATCAGCCATTAAGTTCAGAAACCTGCACCAATACTTCACAGTGCAGCCAACTAGAAAATTAAACTTTTAACACAATTAATTTCTCTCTGTGTATACTTGTCCGGGAAAAAAAAACATCCACCGTGTGAAATAATTCAGCTTTTGTTTGTAATCTTACGCTTCATTCTCCTGGCCGTTGCTCCTGCTCTTTCGTTTGTTCTGTTCGAGGCTGGGTGGAGGCGTCTGGGCCATGGAGGGAGGTTTCCTCTTGCCCAGCAGCTTCCTCTGCCTCTCGATGTCCTCTCGCTGCGAGTTGATCCGCTCTTGCTGCCTAGAACGCGCCAGAACAACGCAGTGTGAACGTTCTCATACGCTAAGCGGACAAAATGAAAATGCGTTTATGCCTATGCGCTTGCTCACTTGATGAGGTTCTGGAAGGCGTAACCGTCTGTCCACTGCTCAGTGAAGGAGGCTCCGTGTCGTACGGTGGTGAAGTGGCCCAGACGCAGACGGTCTTGCATGCTCTTGTCCCTGCACGCCATCTTCTCCTGCTTTGACTACAAAAAAGATGAAGTGAAAATCCATCCATGCACACTCACAAAACGTCTTCGCTCAAGGGAGGTAAAGCAAACATTGTTGAGACCCACCTTCTCCATCAGGAGCTTCTTGCTCATGGTCACACACTTGTTAAGCCGCTCCTTGTAGCGCTCCAGCATCTTCTGCTGCTCATCTACCTGCCGCCTCAAGTCACAGTTAGCCTGCCAAAAAGCAAAAACATACATCATCAATGATGTGTCACATCGAATTATTAAAAAGGTTTTCAAGGAAAGTTTGTTCTTAAAATGACACGATGCAACAAACTATCAGGTCTGCTGACATTTACGCAGAATGTGATTTAAACAACAATGACATTTCACAGTTAACAAGCACATCATTCATGATGAGCTGCGACGAGACTGGTGCAGGTTGGTTACCGGGGTTGTTGTGACAAGTGCTAGAGCATCTCTCAATAGTGTGAAGTGATTATTAAGGACATTTGTGTATGAGCCTAATATGTACTTTTATATTTGGACATCCTTGTCTGTTTAATCATTGTTCATTATTAATCATCAAATGAAATATCAGCTTGTCTGTGTGGCATTTAAGATTTTGTCATAGTGATTGTTCCAAATGCTCCGAACTCAGTTCAACCTTTCAGATTTAAAATATTCTTTCTTACCCTCAGCAGGTCGTCTATCCTCCCCTCTTTCTTCTCCAGGTCAGAGTTCTTGTCTTTCTCCAGCGCTGTCAGTTTCAGCAGCGTCAGTTCTGACTGAGGACAGGGGACAAAGATAACAAGCCAACAGTTAACATCTCATCGCAGTCAAATGATCCAGACAGCCCTTGGGCAAGTCTGTAAAAAAGAAACAAAAAAAAACAAAAAACAAAACACACCATCACATTAAATGTATCAAATTCAGACCTCGGTGTCTCGACGTGTCTGATACTCGACGTGAATTCAAAATGTTGACCTTTAACTAGGCCAATTACTGCAATTTGTAAGGATATCTGGATGTGTGTCATAAGTATTGTGTCAGATGAACAGCAGTGTGGGCGGCAGGGCCTTTCAAAATGTGACCTTTCAAATCTAGCATCCACATTTTGGCCAACTAATGGCTTTTTTTAACGGCAGAACAATGTGTGAAGTTGCGTCATCCATACAAGTCTCATCAAACTCATTAATAATGAGACGACACTTTTTCTAAAGATGATGCAGTTTGTGAAATAAAAAAACCCTTTTTGGCTCAGAGTGACAAAAAAAAGAAAAAAAATCTGAATGGTCAGTTTTAAGTGGAGATTCAGGTCGAGTCACCTGGGTGGCTTTGTGCGAGCAGGAGTGTGTGGGGGCCGTCTTAACAGAGCTGCAAGATGAAGAGTCTGTGTGGGCTGAGCCTGTGGACGAAGGACTGCCGTGCTGAAACTGCATTACAGAGACACAGAGGAAGACAAAAGGTAGAAAGACAGAGGGGGTAAAATATAACAATTCTGTAATACAGCATATGGAGATTATAAAATAGCTGAAAGGGATGAAAAGAACAAGAACAAATACTGTAGCTATTAAACAAACAAATTGATGCTAATAACTCGTCTAATGACTAATAGTTAACAAAAACTGCATACAATAGTTAACATTTCAGGTAAGACAACAAAATGGAACGACAGGTCAGCAAACATCTTATTTTATGGTAACAAAATTTGAGAGTAAAAGAAAGGTTGAATGTCTTTTAACTTCAACAGCATTTCTATTTCTTCAACACCTGAAGCAACACATCTGAAAGCCACACACGTTTATGAAGCAAGATTTAGATTTTCTTTGTTTAGTGAACAAGTATGGAGGAAAGATGTTATTGTAAAATAAGACGGATGAAAATGAAAGGTGAAGGGATTCTAAAATACGTGATTTACTCATCAACACGCCAAATTTAAAAGTGCAGGCATCAGTTTCACATGATGTTGGCAGGGTCTTACTGTATGGTCCCTGCCTTACATGGCAACTTATTGTGTTTACCACTAGACTAAATACATTCAACATTCAATACAGTTTCTCTAACCATAGTTTAAAAACCACACACACGCTGTTCTGTCATAAGTGTAACTAACCCACAGAGTCAGACTTATTTTCATTCTCTATTAAAGTCAACCTAAAGGAAACATTTCATTTACTACGTCTCAGAATCAGCAGGAACAGGACTGTGTGGCTCAGCTGCACTAGACAACTGAGATGTGTCTATTAACCGCTGACATGTGTCATACTTTGGTAAAATAAACACAACCAAGTCTCATCAACCGTGTATAATTAAGAGGATTCGGCCGCTAAGAAGAGAAAATAGACAAAAACCCACAAAACTAAACAACTGAGGAGAGAGAGCCAAAGCAGGAGAGAGCACGCTATGGAGATGGATGCTGGTGCTCACCAGAGGATTAGACAGTGAATGCTGTGGATAGGAGCGCACCAGCATGGGGATGCCCCGGGCAGGACTGGTGCCAGAGCCACTGCTACCAGCAAACTGGCCACAGGGCAGTTGACAGAGTGTATAAAGAAGACAGAAAGGCAGAAAGAGAGGAGACAGAGTTGTTATTTAGGAAGAATTTGATGAGGGACCATACTGGCACAGTCTGAACATGAAGGCGAAGACACCACACTAAAGTCTGTGAGTGATTTGAAACAATGAATTAATTGAATGATTAGTTTGTACTCACCTCAAAATAATCACTTATTTTGTGTCCTCTCCCTTTTCCTATAAAAACAGGACAAGTATAAGAAGTAAGTTGATCCGAGTTAAAGTTTCACAGTCACATTTCATCCAAGGGCTTTCTGGATGCCAGCATTCCCTCACTCTCATTCACCCTAACCAGACTACCTGTGTTTTCCCCGCAGCACCCGATTCTGTCTGAATGCACCCTGAGCATACACATGGAATATTATACTGTATGCATTGAATATAAGTCCAAACGCAGTCATGGAAGTGGAACCAGGACAAAATTGGAAGGATGTCGGTCAGTGAGGAGGATGGACTTACCCTGGCTGTTGCTGTCATAGATGTCTCCTTTTCTCTTCCTGCTTCTCTGGTCATTGGCCTTCTTCTCTGGTGTCTAACACGGGCAAAAAGCAGCACAGCTTAGTTTAAAAAAGTTAGCTCATTTAACAAAGAAACTTAATTGACAAAATGAGGCCTTCAAGTTACAATGGTATAATTGCAGCCCCTGCTTATAGATGCTTTTGGCCACACTGTCCTCACACGAATAGCAGCTTATTTTATGTTCAGTGTTTACTGAATTATTTGACTATATTCATGTTAAAAGCCTTTAGGCATATCAGGATGTTTTCCAGGTTTTTTCAGTTCCTTGGCTCACCCTCCTGTGTCCACTAGTAAGTGGATGAATAAATTAATCTGCACTGTATTCAAGTGTTGGCATGCACTGCTCTGTACAAAACAAGTGCAGTTACAATTACTGAAAAAAGTTCACGGGTCAATTTAGTTGACTCTTTTTCCAACGAACCTCCAGCTCCTTGTCACTGAGTGATCCCGCGCTGCACAGAGACTGGTTGGATGATTCACTGTTGGCTGAACTCTGGAAAACACAGCAGACTGATCAGTCATGTTTTTTTTCTTACAAGTCGATCATGTAAGACAGTGTTTCTCAGTGTTATACCTTGTACCACCTCAGAACATACTAATCTCTCCAAGTACCACCATCATGACAGACATTAATATGTAGCAGCCACAGACAGTTCACGCAGGAGGCAGGTTTATTCATAATAAGAGGATTTTTATTGTCGACTGTGGTTGAATCCAGAACAGAACCAGAGCTTCGTCCGTGTACCCAGCACCCTAGGGAGCTTGCATACCACCAGTGATACTTGTGCCACAGTTTCAGAACCAGTGATATAAGATATTTATAGACAATTTCTAGGATTAATTCTATATTCGACTGTGTGCTCATACAGCAAAGGAGGACGCTGGCGTTTCTTAAGGTATGCTGGCATTCTCATGGAGTAGAGTCTGTCTGACAAATGATGGCATCTTTCATATAACCCACCTTCGAAGGTTAGCCCTTCACAGAGAACTTAAATATTTGTTATGTTGCATATTTTAGCATAATCTTGATAACAACCAGATTTCATGTACACTTCTGCCATTTCTCAATCACATGCGCATTGCTTACTGCAGGGCTGTTGAGGCCATGCCCCCTACATGCACTGTGCATTCCTCCATCACATGCACAGATGATTTCTACAACCCTGGACCACACTAGAGCCCAGAGCTCAACTATTGAAGCCACACATTTGAGCCTATGGACGACAATAAAGTAAAGTAAGTTTTGATGATATTATGGGGTAGATATATTTTAATGTTTTACTTGCAAATATCACATGAAAATATATTCATACAGTAGACAGCTAGCTGATAAGTTAGATGCTAAATAAGCTATAGCATCAATTCACTGACCAGTCATGATGCTAGGTTACCCCCCACTTACCAAATTACGCCCAGTTTCCAGTTAATTCCCATAAACAGAAACAGTTTAGTAAAGTATGCGTGTATTCATTATTTTTCCACTCCTTGTATCTAACTTTCGTAGGAATTTTAGCACATGCATCTAACAGCTTGAAAATTCACTGTCACTCAGCTGTGATGCTACAGTCAGAGTGTAACACACATCCATCTGTTAACCTGAACAGCTAAGTTGGTGTCATTTATGACCAGCTGCACAGCCTGATGACCCTAAAAAGAAGCAGCAGGCTAATTGGAGCAGGAGGCTAATGCTTTTAAGGCCTGTCGACTTTCTGCTGCTCAAGGTCACGCAGACAGCCAAGAAAATTTCCCCATTTCTGTTCTCTCAACATGTACACTACATGCAAACAATGTAATGTTTTCAGTGGTACCGTAAGAAATCCTGCCTTATATGATTCACACCCTAATACCACAGTGAGGAGGCCTGACAATTCATTTCAACACTCTATAGGCCGGAACATGAATGATAGTGATTGCTTTCTCAGGGGTTGCCATTTTATCAAATGCGCACCGACACACACACACACAGCAATACCCAGTTCACCAGCAGGGTTGCAGCATAGCACGCAGCCTATGCTGTAAGCTTCAGCTGCGGTGCCATTTCAGTGTCACTGGCCTTCCCCTGAAACTAAGAGCTGCTGGCCAGCTCCCATGTCAGTCAAGACAGAGCTTGTCTTGTTGTAGCTTTAGCTCAGGGAGACAGGATCGTTTCACTGAGAAAACTCCTGAACACAGAGCATCAGTCAATACTGGAAACGGAGAAGACTTTCAAAGCTTTTCTAAACTGAAGGGCTAACATAAGAGAGCCGACCGACTGCTCGTGTTTGTGTTCGCACACAAACCACAGGAGGGCTGCGGGATGTTTGCCTGCAGGAAAACTGAGCTCTTCCTCCCTATCTACAAGTTTGACAAAACACAAGTCTCATTACATCTTATTTAACAACCTGTACCTGAACAACAGCTGATTATTTTGCTCAACAAAACAGCTATTATGCTACTAAGAGATGCCAACCTTGGTCACACCAACTCCAGTGAAGCGAGCCTCAAGGAGCTCCTGCCTGCGTGGGTCCAGGCTTAAAGCCTGACTATGAAGTCCTTCCATCATGCCTGCAAAGACAGACGTAAAAACAGTGAATGAAACTGAAACATATGTGGACTGGCTGGGTTGGATTATCACACAAAAGAAAAGACAGCAGGACACATTGGCTAACAATACCAGCCATGGAAAATATTCTTTCGGACTGAGGAAATCGAATCAATCCTGATATCTGACACCTTTCGACGCGAGCTGGATCAGCCTACTGTCCCAAAAGAAAGTGACACAAAGTGAAGTTTGTTTGGTAACTGTGTTTGCTTGGTTGCTGAGAAACTTCAATTAAAATCACAGCTTAATTTTGTGGAAGAAAGCCACAGCAATAGTTTTATTACTATGAACTATTATTTATTACTTTCATTCACTGTCTTGTGTTTTTTTTTTTGTCATTGTACTACTTTTTGTATGTTTGTATGTATGTTTTCTGCGTATTGTGCTGCTACTTGGTGCTTAAATTTCCCTTGGGATCAATAAAATATCTATCTATCTATCTATCTATCTATCTATCTATCTATCTATCTATCTTATGGTTAATTTAATCAATTGGTCCAGCAGCATAAACTCTGTAAAGATACTGAACCCTGACATCATGTCAGACTCTGGTTCATAAGCAGCTCATTATAATAATATGAAATAATTGCATTAGTTAAACTCCTAAAATGTTCCTTTTATGAAAGGGTGATATTCAAAATGACAACTCACAGAGACCAAGAGCCACTGAACGTGGACATTACTGGTGATGGTAACTGGCAAACTGGGAGGTAATTCCCAAATTGTCCATTAGATTAATAATTTAAGTCAGAGGAACCAAAAAATAATTCTGCTTTTCTTATATAAAAAAGGGTGTCATAACCTTTATGAAACGACAGGGCACGACTACCTTTTGCTATACCTGAAAGGAGATCCATCATCTGGCAATGGTGGGGTACATTAGCGACGTTTCATCGTGATGACAGTTATTAAAAATAATAAACAATCAAATAATAATAAACTATGTAGCTTTGCCCAGGCAGCCGACGTTAGTAATTTAGTCCAATGAGCCTATCAAAACAATGTTGACCTAGCTAGCTGGAGATAATAAGTGTCTTAATCGCAACTTTAATGACAAACCGTACACTTAACTTTATTTAAGTTAACAGTTTAGGGAGCTTAAACCGACTTTTGGTGGCAGTTGGTGGACAAACCGTTACTGACTGTTGGCTTAGTGATCAATGCAAAACACTGCTAACGCTAACTAGCTCGTTAACAACTGGCAAAATGCTATTATGCTTATCAAAATGATGCGACTGTTTTTTTTTGTTTTGTTTTGTTTTAAAGGGCGGAAAAGCGAAACGCAAGTCGAGTTATTGTCGGTTAATTTCACTGTAGAAGTTTAAGCAGTGTTGATAATAACAGGTCGGATGTTACTGGTCAATAAATAAGGAGCTAAAGGCTACACGGTAGGGTTACTTAAACCGGCTAATGTTAAGTTATCCACCGAGCTAACGTTAACGGTGGCTGCATTAGGAGACTCACCTGGAGAACCTTTCGCAGTTTTCAGTCACTACAAAGTCCCACAAAGGATGTCCATCCGGCGACAGCAAACTCCTTAACAACCCCCAGTCCCACACATCTCGAATAAAGTTGTTCGAATTAAGTTATCCATTTACAATTAGTACGAATTCAGGGAAGACATTTGTTAGCTTAGCTCATGCTAGCTAAGGAGAGCGGTGTGGCTGTTGGCTCCTGCTGGTGTCATTCGGACAGGAGGCCCTGATGATCCTCGGGGTTTCCTCGTCCGTCTTGGTGCCCCTGCACGGGCAAACCTGGAGCTGTCACTGCTCTGAAGCTTCTTCACAAGTGTTAGTCACATTTCTGCCTCACTTCGGGTCTTTTCTATTGTCATTGTCGAGCGACGTAACGTTCACACCGGGAGGAGAAGTTCAGCCACCTCGTTAACGTCCATTCTTTAACTGTTGATGAAAGATCATTACCCCCTGCAGCAAGGCCGCACAGGGCTCCAGGGAGAGCTTTATGTGATGCTTCCCATGCGCTTGTTTAACACATACTGTAAGCTCCTCAGGTCAGAACCACCCAAAAAACAGGCAGCATACTGTAGGCTGTGGATTAGCCTTTAAAAAGGAAGAAGTGGAAGCTGATTGGGGGCCACAGACTTACAGGTGCTCCTCTAATGTCCCATCTTCAGTGTCTGGTAGTTGTTTTGCAATTTGACATACAGTATTTCACATTTGTTTGGCTATTTTCACCACTGAAATACAATATGCATGGCAAGGCAGAGCCACAAATATGTCTAATAATGCCTACGTACTGCAAAATTACATATATTTGTGGTGCTGTCATGCAGGGCCAGAAGATTATTTTACTTTTTTCTTGCATTTTCACATTTGGGTGAATAAAATATGAATCTATCTATCTTATATTGCGCATTGATGGTGCATGTTCCTAAATAAAGTTTTAGCATATTGACACAAACACAGAAAAACTGTGGGGCCAGGTAGTATTTGAGGATATAAGTATTGGTTGATGTGTCTGAGAACTCACTCACCCTACCAATAAGAGCTTTGTAGGTCATTTCAGTTCAGTACAGTTGCTCATGTTTTAATACAATGATTTTAATGCAGTTTACACATCATGCTCACTATTAAGAAATAAAGTCACTATGAGTTTATGTGCTCTCACAGTTACTTTGTAAATTAATTGATATAACTTAGTGTTACTGTCATAACTTCTAAGTGTTACTCACTGACTGGTTGCACCACTGGAACCTGTTGAGTTGTCATATGTTTATGACTGATCATAATTCTGTCTTGTGAATCAAAAATCACATCGCTGCTGTGCCCCCAAGAAGCTACAGATGCTTGTCCAAAGATCCTATGTTCAGAAGCTGCCTCATGTAGAAATCACACACATGCCACTAGAGGTCACAATTTGAGATCAGATTCATACAGCTGAGTTTTGCCTCTGTCTGCTTTGCATTACATCATGGCCTACACTTACCCACCAAGGATGACTGAACTATAGTTGCAGTTTAAAGCCAGGAGATGGAAGCAGAGCATCGCGGACAAAAAGCCCTGCACACTTCACTTGAGTGAGAGTCAAGAGGAAGCAGCGCTATAATTTATTAGGTGCAAATGTCCATAATCCATCTTTCTGTCTTCAGTAAATTCATGTAACATAATGTGTAATTTGGAATGATTCAATTAACTTTGAAAAATTCTGGTGCTATTAAACTGCCAAATTTTTGCTCATGCATCAATTACTGTAGCTGATTTATATCCAGAGTAGACCTATTGCTTAACAAATCACCAAGAGGCAGCAAAATGTACATGAAATATTACCAGGGTGTGATAAAAGCTTATTGAAGGCAGCACTGTCACTGTGAAACACACCTTTGGTTGTCTGTCTTGGTGTATTTCTTAATAAAATTGATTTTTTGGATCAACATTTCAGCATTTAAAACAAAAACACAACAGAAACGAGTCACTGTTGCACCTTTAAAAACTCAAACCATTTTAAATAGAGCCACATTTGCTCGTAATATCAAATAATAATATTCTTTAATCATCCATTATGGAATAAAGCCCCTCACACTGTATATTTTAAATTATGTTTTAGCTGAGCTTTTGTCTTTTGAATGACTAAATTATTACATTTTACATATTTTACCGAGTGAGAACTATACACAAGGGAGAAAACACTACACAAGAAACTGCACCAGTATTCAGTAAATTAACAGTTTACTCCAAACCACAACCTATCTCCAGCACGTCACTTGACTGAATTGTAGATAGTTTATCTTGTCATAGTCCCAAGGAGTACCCCAAACAGGAAATCCCAACATTGTGATCAGGAAATGAAGTTTTTTTGTGTCTGTAACATTATCTGCCCTTTTGTTCTTCCGCTGACTTGAAGAACCACATCACATTTTTATATATTTTTCCACTTGGTATCCAGTCACGTGGATAGTTTTGGTTTTATCTGCCTCTGTAGCTATTCAAAGTACTCTACAGATCTTTGATGCCAATAGTTTTTTTGATACTATTTTCCACCAGAGGTAAAAAAATAAAATAAAATAATGAAAACCATCTGTGCACAGACGTTACATGGGGGGCTCTGCAAATATCTCAATATACAGGCAGATAAAATAAAAACGACGTGGCCAGGGGGTAAGTGTGTAAATACAGTATGTTTTTGTGATTCGGGCAAACCTCCACAACACAAGAGTTCTTTGTCAATCACATAAAATCAAAACAGTATCTTATTCATCAGTGTAGTATGCGTAGGGTTTTATGACAAATCCCTGATAAAAAATGTGTCCACAGAATCATTTCTACATATTTACAAACACAAATAATTATTAATTATTGTCTTGTGACAGTAGAGGCCTGCACATGATTCGGTGCCTTTCCCCACAAAGGACAGTAAAAATCCATTATTTCCTCCTTTATTCTTCATCCTTGTTCAGTAGCATCAGTCTTTTCCTCTGTATGTGATGTTTGTGAAGGTAGATGTGGCTCCTTTGTAGAGAGGATTGTGTCCCTGTTAGCCAAATACACAAAGAATACAGACATAAGTTAAAGAGAGGCCACAAAATTAAATAGAAATGCCTTCAAAAATACACTTTCTAAGTCCCTAGGGAGTTGTATAATTACAGAGCTCCTAATGCCTCAAAAGTGATATTTCTTTCCTTACTTCCTGTCTTCTTTAAGACTAATGAATATACTATGACCAGAATTGAGATATTTTCAGATAATAGATGCTTTTATTAACAAGAGAGAAGTCAGGAAAAAAGACAAGACAAGACAAGATAAAAAATATCACCTTAAATAGGTACTAGATTAGAAAATAATTAGTAAATATCCATTACATTTCATTACCTACAGACACGTGTGTTAACATGATTGTGTGCACTTCCGTTACTCGGTGAGCATCTTAAAACGGCCGTGAGTCTTTGTGGTTTTGGGCCAATGGGATTAGGGTGTGTTTTTGATGCCACAGAGAGGCCTGTTAGCAGTAAAGGCTAATTAGCGTTAGCGTAATTTAAACCCAGCCCTTCCGTTGCCTTCCTTTTGTTCTGCTGGGAGTAACAGCATGCCACAAAAATAATAAAAAACATCTTCAGAAAACAAGAGCGAGAGGCCTGCGTGTGTGTGGTCTTTTGTGCGTGTGTGTGTGTGAAGGCGTCATTCAATGTGTGTGCGATGAGTCTACGGAAGGGTGATTCATTTGCACCACTGCCTCATCTAAACTAATGAACGTCGACTGCATCTAGATTTCTATGTTAGTGCTGAACAAACATTACAGGAGCACATCAAAGCATTCACATGTCGCCTTGAGCTAAATTCACTGACCGTGTCCCACTTAGCACGAGCGCGTTCTTCCTCAAATTTAGCAAACTCCCGTCTGTCGTGGATGGTGACCAGCAATTTCCAGATGAGCAGAGCCGCCAAGCCAAGGAACAAGATTGCTCCTGCCACTGACAGAAGCACCACCAATATGTCTGGACCCTTGGGGCAGTCTAGATTGAAGGAGGAAGAGATAAAGGAATGAGTAAAGTGTACACACATAAGAAGATAAACCAGGAGGTAGGCCGGAGGAAGTCTGATTTCATAGTGCTGTCACTCACATGGATCTGATGTTGCTTTTGTTGCAGCTCGCTCCTCTGCTAAACGCTATGGCTGTTCATATTCAGAGGACACTGTCATGCTCATAATACGACATGATGATGTGGTTTCTTCTGGCATGAATGGCTGGTGTTTTCTTAAGACTAATCAGATCTGTGAAGTGATGTAAGAGAACGAGCGCTGCATGGCAGTGGGGAGCCGAGGCGACTTTCAAATACCAGAAAGCAGAGAGGAGGACGGGCTGAAGTGGAAAATAGTAACCTCACACAGCCAGGCCACAAATCTCCCTTCCCTCATTGTGGTCTTGGCAAAATTCAGTAGGAATTTGATTTGCACTCTTTCAGGAAGGCTGTACAAGAAATGACTGACAGTATTCTCTTTCAAAGAGTCATTAACTTGAAGCCTTCTCACACCGTGCTGGGATAACACTGTTGTGCTCTCATTTTTCCCGTCATTAGTTCTTTTCGAGAAACCTTCTCCTGTATTAACCGCCGAATAAGTTTCTGAATAAACTTAAGGGGAGCAAGAGACCATGCACTGCTGAATCACTCTTCATTTAAATTCAGTCTAAATGGCTGTTTGCACGGTTCAGGAGTTTCAAGAGGAAACAAGACACGTCAACACTCATTAGTTCACTGAATCCTAGTTTCCAGGCTGAACTGAATCTCAACGGACGTTTTCTAAACTGAAATCTTGCTGCAGAAACTCAGATGGGGACATTTCAGTCAACATTTTACCGTGAACAATTGGGTTCAGCATAGCTCGACCAATTTGGATTATTTTAGGAGTTTGATTGATCTCATATATGCACTTCTTTTGCTAGTCAATGAAGCAGATTGTGATCTTTTTTTGACCATTCGTGGGGCAGCAGAAACAATCTGCAAACATAAAACTGACATATTATCACCAAGTTGATATCTCAGGCGTGTTATCAAACAATATTTACATATCCAGTAGACACTGGGAAACATTTACATTCATTTGGAGTTGCATTTCTGTACAGTCCAGTTCCCTCTCCTTTTAGCTCTGTTTTTGGTCTCCTCCCACTCCTGAGGGAAATATGTGGCTCTTTAGCTGCTAAATGCTGCATTGTGTTTGATGCAGGGTGGCCTACAGTGGGCTTTAGCTGCCTGCTGTGGCCAAAAAAGACACACGAGTGGTGAGAGTGAACCAAAACAGTAAAACCGTAGGCCGGAAAACCAAAACAATTAGCTGAAAGTCCCTATTAAGCTCGGTAGAATAGAGCTCTCTGTGGGTTTGTCACTATGAGCGACCTCTTTCACGTGTTGTTCACATAAAATAGTCATCACAGCCACTTTAATTTTGGTTGCTGCACATGTAATAATGAATGTTGGATGAAATCTGAAGCCGTCAAAATCATTGCTACGCTTTTGTTTGTGTTCATAGTCACAGTGAGCATGAACTAAAGTCTGGGAACAATTTTCTCATTGTTGGCAAAAATGTCTTACCTTTACACTTCTAGCCACCAGTGATACGAGCCATCTGGTCCATATGTG
Organism: Nibea albiflora; assembly: GCA_014281875.1. Taxonomy (NCBI): domain Eukaryota; kingdom Metazoa; phylum Chordata; class Actinopteri; family Sciaenidae; genus Nibea; species Nibea albiflora. The sequence goes on from CM024806.1 coordinate 14,822,604, forward strand.
CGTGTACTTGTTTGTTTGGCAGGCTTGATGCCTGATGTCTGTTTATCTAGCCATTTGTTAGCGTGCCCTTGATTGCACATGCGTACAGTATGTGGAGAGTAACATAGTGGTGCAGCCAAGGTGAACATTTACAGCCGACATCAAAGCTTTGCTCCTCTTCCTTCCTACCTTCCTCTACTTCCTGCTCTTCAGCTGACCCTTTTGATCCCTATAGCCACCACCATTACGACTTATATACAAATCATGTCAGGCTGGTGTTACAAGCGTACTTCTGCAACATTATTTATTAACTTCTAAATGATAAAAAGACAGAAAACCTTTTCACTATTCCCCTCCTCGCTTCTCTTTCTTCTTCATAGCACAGCTTCATGTTTCCTTAAAACCCTCCCTGTCCCTGTCTTTTGCTTACTTAGACTCCCCTCTCTCTCCCTCTACTGCTTTCCTCTCGAGGATATGTAGAGTCAGCGGGTTCCAAGAGGACCTGGGCAGCTGTTTACGACCCTCTTTGACACGGCGGGGTGCACTGTGTTCAAGGCAAATTTTGGTGTACTCCTCTGCTACCCAGTTGTGCCTTAAATTAAACACACACATTCATTAAAGGCAGACCCAGGGACAGACTTTCTCTGCGGGCACTGGTGGTCATTAAAGGCTGTTTTACCGCTCCACACTCTTTCTTTTTGGCCACTTAACAAGCAGATGAAGGGCATGTAGCAGGGAAGTGACAACTTGTAGATGGGCTTGGAAGAAAAAAAAAACACTGATTCCACGAGAAGAGGAAGTTTGCTACAAATAATATAGGATATAAAAGTGGTGACGCATTAGTGGCTGCAGATTTTGTCTTTGTTATCTGTTCAGCATTTGCATTTACTGTCTTTGTCTTTAGACAAGACATAGACAGCAGTATTAAAGGATTATTTTTAATCCAGCAAACACATGACTGACATAAGCATTCATGTGGACTAGTCCCCCTTTTAGGTCTTGTTTCAGTCCTCACCAGCTCTTGAGGGGCTCTTAAACTGTTTTTGTTAGGTCAGGTATGTGTGTAGGTATGCGTGTATGAATCTATCTTACCTGGTTCTTTGACGACAAACAAGATGGACTTGCCACTGGCGTCCTCATAGTACTGAAAACGCTCCAAGCAGTCATCCTCGTCTTTGTAAGTGCAGTTCACAGCGTTTGTATCATGGAGCACTGCATGTGAATTGAAAGAAAATGATCAGTTAGCCAAGGCATGTTTATCTTTTCTTGGTTTTGGTGTGACGGATGAAAATCTTTAGAAAGCAGCGTAATTTTTGTAGTCTCTTTTTGTAAGATATGAATTGAGTTTTGTAGTTCTATAAAACTTGTTTTGAAGACCACGGAGTGACTGGTCCACTGGGTGTCTCACCTAATTCATCCACAAGCATGATCTCATCCTTGCAGATCCGAGAGCAGGTGTTGTCGTCAAACAGTTTGCCCCTCTTGAAGTGCTTACACTCCACACACTCCCTTCAAGAAGAAAAACACACGTATCAGGCCATCGGTATATGTGAACCTGTTATCTGGACACCAAATATGATAACTCAGACTCACTTCTTCATAGTGCAGGCGTCAGGGCAGGTGGGGCACTTGTCACATGTGGCCCCGTAGGCACCTGGCTGGGTGCAGTCACAGGCCCCGCACACACACTGGCCTCTCCCGCTGCACAGCAGACCCAGGTTGGACATACAGGTGTCAGTACGTCTGGAGCAGTTACAGTTCTCACCCTGCCAGTCTGGTGCACACTGGCAGAAGCCACAATTACAGACGCCATGGCCTGGGAGGGAAGATTAGAGGAGATTAGAGGAAGATGAGAACACAGCCATTTAGAACACTAATTTCCCCACTTATTTATTTTTATAGATACTTGATTGATTCCTCAAGGGGAAGTCACCCTCCATACTCCAAAATTAGCTCATTTAGCTGTACTGATATGAGTTTACGCTAAAATATCTATCATCTTTAGAACGTTTTTTTGCACAACACCCACCAAAATATTTTGTTTACTGGTATAGATTCCATTTCCTCAGAGATGCTGGTCTTATATTGAGAAAATCGGTGGAAGAGGAAGCGAATAAGCAATAAAAGAGGAGGACAATGTGAGCAAGTGGAAAACGAGGGTGTGGTGGTTGTTGGGAAAGAGGGTGGAAAAAAGGCTGGAGGTCTTAGTGGTTGACATGGTCGTAATTTCACTTGTTGTGTACCGTTTGTTTTAAACAACCTAAGTCTGACGGGTTAATATGAGTTTATATTTGGGTTTAAATAACAATATGAGAAGCAAGTGTGAATTTCTCTTTTTGTTTCCCCTTAAATAGCTTGGTTGTAGCTTTTAATCTTACACCACACATTTTACACCAACATATTTAGTATCATATGTTTTTACGGCTTCTAAAATCTTCCATAAAATGGAAATATTCTGCACCATTTAATACACAATTTCCCGGAAAATTCTCTATGGGGAAATTTTAGGAACTACACTTGTGGGTTTGAACAATGATTGGCTGGTCAACATGAGTTTGTAATGCTTGTTAAGGAGTCATGAGTGTATTTACCACAAGCGTGTGTCATACTTTCCTGCTTTTTCTTTGTTGGTGAAGATATTTTAATTTTATCTGCGAAAACTCACTAAAGCACTTCCTTTCTATCTTGAGTAATGTCTCCGAACTTTGCTGGCTAAAGTCAAGTTTTCATCCAAACAACATGCTCACATTCGTTCCAAGTGTGACAAGTAAACATTTTCAATATGAAAAATGAGTACCATGTCTTGCTAAAACATATTCTAGCTCTGTGAATCTTGATTTTTGAGCCCAAACACTGGAAAACAGAAGTGGTAAGTCATATTTCTGCAACTGTTAGAGTCCCAAAACCCATTTCTTTGTGTGCCCTGTGGTGTCTGGAGAGCTTTTATTTTTGGCCGCATGATTCAGCGTGTGTGTGCGTGCGTGAATTTGCGCATTGGTTTGTTGTTATTCCATGTAGCTATGTGTGATGTGTGTAGGGGCATGCCAATACGAGAGTGACAAGGCAAAAAACATTGTGGCCTATCGCTGCAAAACAATGCCCAGATAAACAATGCGACAGGAAGCTGCTCGGAACAGCCTGACTGGATAAAAGATTAACCATGAACAAACTGTCATTACCAGTTGACCACAGGACCGCTGGCTTTTAATTAGACCATCCTGTGGGGGGAAGAACATAAGACTACGGTCCTCACATTGAATAAGGTATTTCTAGACAACAGCAGACCATGTTTTACGCACACCAGCACAAAGAACATTTACGGCTCTCTCCAACTTGGCCCTTTTCTGACCAAACATGGGTTTATTTTTAGCCTCATTACACCACACCAGCCAATGAGTAAGCAGAGAGGTATTTTCATGTTAATCTATGGGCTTTGGGGAATACAGCAAAACATTTTTCTGTGAGAGCAACAGAGGGGGGGTTAGGTGATGTATGAGGTCCGATGATGTGACAAGGTTCGAGTCGGTAGAGAAGACCGTGCCAAAACTGTGCATCAATGAACTCAATCAAAATAAAAAATGAATGAGTCGTCGGTTCATTCTGTTAATTGTGACTGATCGCTATTCTCTGCACTTTATGGAAGCAGTTCTGTCCCTTTCTTCCTATTCTATCTTCCTCTGGTGTTTGAATCCTGCCATCTTTATGGGAACAGTTTTGACATCTATGCCTTCGCTACGGATGGATTCGGGGAGGGATTAGCTGATAGCATGGGGAAAGCTAGCCTTGCTCTCTCTGAAACTGTAGTTTTTACATTTATGTTTGTATATAGATGCAACAAAGAAGATACATCATGTTATAAGTGAGCTTTAGAGGTGTTGGCAGGTGGTAGGGTAGCTTTTTCTTCCCTTTTCTTCTATGCTAGCTCAATACTTGCAAATTATGCTTAAAAAAACAGGAAAACCTCCCTTTATTTAGACTTTGGAGCATTTTCACATTATTCCAAGATGTTCACCCCGTTACTAACCTTGTAGTCAGACCAGATAAATAGTCTAGCTACTTTTGGTGTGTATTCTGTATTTTTAATGGTTCACTGGCAAGTGAAAGCAAACAAATACTGTGTATGGCCCCTTTAAAACTGTTAATATTGGATTACATTGACTGTCAGCGAGGGTGGCTTTGCAGGCATGCTGGCAGCGGTTTGTGGACACTTCTGCAGTTCTTTTTGCAGAGTGGGATATATAGTAGTTGTCAGAAAGACCCAATATTTCCGACCACAACTCAGAGCCTGACGTGATCTGTTTTTCCCACTCTGCTGCTCATAACCAGGGTCTGAATGTGACATGATTGAATGATATGAAAGCAATAAATCACTCCCAAAATTCCAGAATTGATCATCAGGGATTAAATGAGATTAGAGGTAGAGAAGACGAAGGAGTCAGGAGTCTGTTTTTTAAGAATCCAAGAAGGACAAGTAATCCTCTTGATCTTTTGCTGCAGTTGACATGGTGATTTTTTTATTAGTGTGTACGTCCTTTGTTGGAGGGATTTCTTACAAGAATGTAGTACATGCATAACTTCGGCCAGAGAGCAAATAAAAGAAGAAAAATACTGACAGCATGTTTATGTATGGTATAACGCCTAAACCCAGACACAAGACAGTCACAGGATGTCAATTACAAAACATCCTCATGGTAACATCATATGTTTTGACTTGATGACATACTGTCTCTTCCAAAACACTAAAAGAAAAAGAAGATCGGCAGAGGAGGTTCTGAGTTTCAATTACCGAACACAAACTCATTCCCACTGTTTAAAAAGTCTCAACCACAAGAGAGACTCTCAGACTGGAGAGAGCTACCGTCAAACACGAATTCTGTTGAACCCTGTGGTAAAAGAAAAAACCTTGGCCTGGCTGACCAAACATACAACCTGAGCTTACACTCGCACACGATGCACACGGCACGCCATATGTTTATTGTGAATGTAGCCCGTGTCCTGAGCAGATGGGAGACTTGTTATTGTATGTAATTCTTCCCAGATGAGGTGGGCGGCAAGTCAGTGTGGTGAAGGGGACTGCCAGCGTTTACAACAAAGGTACGTACGTTCTCTGAAACTCGACCACAGACACACACAATGCTCATGATTTTAACGTCATTTTAACCTTCTTAACCTTTGATTGCTCGTTGTGCGATGTGAAAAAAGGAAACAAATCAGAATATTTCCCGAAATGTGCCACTAGTCCTAAATTTTTTTATTAAGGACGCCCAGTTATGTTTCCTAATGTCTTGTTTTACAGTCCACAGCGCAGACATATCCAGTGCTTAATGATATAAAACAGAGAAAAGCAGCAAATACCCACATTAGTGAAGCCAGTAACATGCAGCATGTTTTCCATTATTGCTTGATAAATGACTTAAGATTTTAAAAATGCTGTCAACAGAGCTGCAATGATCGATTAGTTGACCAAAAAACTACCTCACAAGGTCTTACCTGAGCACAGTTCACCCTTGTAGCGCAGGCAGTTGAAGTCATCACACTCACACAGCTTTCCCCAGACCTTTCCAAAGTCGCTGCTGTGGCACACACACTGTCCGCACACGCAGTCTCCACGGCCGCTGCAGATGGCAGACTGAGGTCCTCCAGAGCCGGCAGGTCCGCTGCAGCGGTCCTGCTCTGTGGGGTTATAGTCGCCCTCTGCACATTCGCAGTGCGGCCCTAGGCGACCGGGGTGGCACAGGCAGATGCCACACTCGTAGGTGCCGTTGCCGTGGTTGCATTTGGGGCTGTTGGGCTGGGCCTTGGACTGGCACTTGCAGTCGCACTCGAAGGTGACGGTGATGGAGAGGGAGTCCTTGAAGCCCACAGGTTTAATGACGAAGGTTTTCTTCTTTTGTTTAGGGCAACCGCGAGCCCTGGCTTCAACGCTGAAAGAGACCTGCATCAAAGGAGGGGATTGAAATTGTGAGTAACATGTCAAATCTTGTGTTCAAACGTGTTTTTTTAATGTTTTCTCAAGGCAGAAGCCGAGACATTTCAACTGTACCAGCCACAAGACATTTATCACCCTGTTCTAGATTATGTAACAACACTTAAATGGTCCTATTAATACTGTTCTAATCGCTGTCTGAGGAAACAGCACAAAGACATGACACGGGAATGCCTCCATATGTGTTTAGTCAAAGTAACTGTTCATTCAACATTGCATCCAAATCTGGGAAATGTCCAAAAAGTGGGCAGTTACCACATCTGGAGAAACAACCATATATGGCAAGAATAATAGGAGCTGAGGCAGAGAGAAAGACATGTGTGGAGGCCAAAAAATGTCACCTGGAGTGAGGAGAGAGCAGGGGAAAAGAGCCAAAGAAGCTGTGATAAAGAAAAAATGCAAAATAAAGCAACGAGGAGAACTTGAGCGGAATGATTTCGCTCTAAATGGAGCTGGCAAAAGAAGGCTGGGAAAGACACGAAAACATCAAGTGAGAAAGACAAATCAGAGACAGAGTACTTTTTTCCCATCATCTGCATCATCTGGGGGAAATCCAACTTTAAAGACGTGGAGATAGCAGCAAGAAGGGAAATGGAAAGAGACCAAAAAGAAGGTGAAAAATAGTATATGGAACTAACATGTTATTTTTACAATCAAGACATGATTATAGCCGCTGGTCCCTTGGTTATAATCCCAAAATACAAGACATGTTGGCCGATTGTGGAAAAGTTGATAACACAGTTTTCTTGCAATGCTGTTACCATACAGTAACTTTTTTTTTTTTTACTTCATCCAGCCACTAAAACTCTTTTTAAATGAACAATCCATGGAGGCCAAATCACTCTTTGATTTGCACTAATTTGAGAGAGCCAAAAGTAGACATTACTTCATTTTAAGGAAGCACAAGCCAACAACAAAAAAAAAAGAGAGAGAGAGAGGAAGGGGCATGGACTGACCGTGTCTCCTATCTTAAGCCCAGAGCAGGACTTGAGGCCAGGGATGAGCTCTCCATTCAAGCAGGTGGCGTTAAAGGACAAGGACAGCTCTTCTGGGACTCCTTGAAGCTCCAGCTCCACCTTGGAACGGATTTTCTGGCAACACCAATGAAGCAGAACATCAGGAAGCACTTATACATGGAAGCACGAGTATGTAGGCTTGTGTCATTAGCCAGGATCGCACGTTAGGTTGCTGTCGAGTCAAATCCTGCGCTCAGATGAGGCGACTGAAGTGAATTCTAATAAATTCTTTCTTATGACACCAATTTTCCGCTCTAATTACATGTAAGCCTATACATTAATTTGGGGGTGCAGACGTTAACAAGCTTCTATGCACATCCGCGCACACATCATAAAGTTAACAGGTTTAAAGCTAAAAGTCATTTTCAGCTAATTCACCTGTCCTCTGCATAATAAACGATGAAACATCAGCCAGCAGTCTCCCACATTTGGTCAGCTTTACACCTCGGCCACTGTGAAAATGTCCTTGGCTTGACTTGTGTGTATGACTCACACACTGTGGGTGTGTGTCAGCAAACACATGTCATCCCCTGAAACACCGTCTAGTCTGAGCTGTGTGTGTGTGTGTGTGTGTGTGTGTGTGTGTGTGTGTGTGTGTGTGTGTGTATGTGTGTGTGTGTAACACTCACAGCGTAGGCCTTCAGTATGAGCTGAATAACGTTGCCCGAGTCGTTAGACAGCGTTCCCACTGTGGTGCCAGGAATCAGCTCACTGTAGTTCTACAAGACAGAAAGACAGACAGACTGGAAGACTGTCGTCATCGTACACAGTCTGGGAAACTATTTATTAAACATTAATAACCACTGATGTCTCATTAGTTACAATAATATATAAAATACACACCTCAGTAACTGCTAAATGTTGTAAAACATTGTTAAAATGGCTCTTAAATAACAAACTGTTACTTGAAAACATTTGTTGCTGATTAAAAATGAATTAGAATTATATACAGATATATTGCATTATTACACAATATAGAACATTAATATATTTCATAAATTAGGAGCTTGTGTCCATTTATTTTTTTATCCTTTCTTTGCTACCTAGTTAAAATGGACAGTTAACAGCAGGAAAAATACAAAAAAGGAAGCAGATACGTTGATCTCCTTTATGAAGATTGACAGTTTGATATACATTTCTCTAAATCGCTCTCATTCCTGTCAAAAGTCTGTTAAACAATTGATGTAACAGTGTTTCTAGCTTTAGAAAACTGAGTTTGTACCCTGCTGTGCATCTGAACAGTGTATATTAGTGATTCATTTTAAGGTTTCCAGACTTCCAATGCAGCATCCAAGAATCTCAAACCAGTGAGGTTTGGAGGACTTGGGCTAAAACGCTACAATATGTTCAGGATGAGATGATTGCGGACTGGGATTTGTTATCATCTGAGTTTTTTTTTTGTTTGTTTTTTTAAGCAGAACTTGGACAAAATAAAATGTGCTGAGTGTAACTTGCAGAGCTCTGACCTGGTACAGAGGAACCACGGGGTTGGTGACAGCAAAGATGAGGTTGATGTTGTTCTCTGACATCTTCTCTGTGATCAGAGCTAGAGATGGGTAATCCTGCGAGGCCAAACCAGACGGTGTGGTAAGCACATGCTAACATAAACACTGAAATTTTCCTTCTCACACTTCGACAGACCAAACTGTCTGCTTTCACACCAAACACGCCCTTGCAGTGAGTGCACACTGACCATGGTGGTAGACATGCTGTACATATTCTCAGAGTTGAGGTGGCACTTTCCGTCGTTGGGGTGCACGATTCCAGCGAGGCGACCATCCAGAGCCACGTGAGTCTTAGCATCCGAGGTGAAGATCAGAAGGTGGGACGCATCTGGACGCCAACCAATCTGCTCCTAAATCCCAATAAACCGGGTGAAAAGTGAAAGAAAGCTTTTGAAAACGACCCTCAAATGTTGCGCACGTGTGTGTGTGTGAGGAGAAATTGACTGTAAAACAAAATAAGAGTTAAATATGAGGCCGTGAGCGTGTTTGCACGTGCAGTCTGGCTGTCCACCTTGCACACAGCAGCCTGGATGATGGCATCAAAGCCTCCCTCTGGGGCATCTCGGTTCCTGGACACCATCTGCTTCTTCACTTCCTCGGTGAAGCGGCCCACCTCCTCCGTCAGAGACAGAACGTGTTTGTAGCCAAATTGGGGCAAGCAGGTGGTGTTAATGCTGTCAATGAAACGGGAGATTAGCTGGTCATTCATCTGAAGATCTGTTTATACTGCTGTAAAAGATGATAAGCTGTCTAATTAATGATGAAACTTTGTGAAAGGGAAGGAAGAAAGGGGGGAAATAACCATCTTTTAATCAGGTTAATTGGGTTATATGTTTTTTGTCCCCTTGTTTTATCATATTTCACTGGATCGTTCTTTCTACTGTGACATATGACTACTGTGAGTCTGCAGTCATGCTAGCAGCTCCGAGAGGCTGTACTTAGGCACAGAGGAACTAAATGCCAGGTATATGTTATGTCATGTTCTCCATCTTAGTTTAGGCTGACATTTGCTGATTAACACTTACAAACCTGAGCAATGTTTATTCGTTTTTGCAGGTGTTTGGCCATAAAACAAAGTATTGGACACGTTAAAGGTTTGACCTGATAGGTCAGGAGATCACCAAAGACATTTAACGTAATCCTGAGGGGAACATGAGTTTCAGGTAATCCATCAAACACTTGTGGATACATTTTCACCAAAGCCTCAAATGTCAAGTTCATGGTGACAGCAGAGAAGTCCAGAGGAACACCAGATTTATTAGGACTCACCCTCTGGGGACCATGAATGTCAGTTAACTAGACCAATGTTGCCATCCCTCTGGAGTTGTTTTGTTTGGTTAGCTGGTACTGTTCTAATCAGCTGTTAGTTTCCCAGAGTTTGGTTAAAAAGGCTCTCTTGTCCTGCCAGTGGACCCCTGTTACTATTTGTATCGTACTCTACTAGACCAAAATTATCTGCTTGTCTTATCTTTTATCCAAACATTCCTGCAGGCTGGATCTCTGCAGACTGTGTGTAAGCGGATAAATGACCCCCATGAGACCCTAAACAACCAAATGAACCTCCTTGGGAGAGTTTGGGTGGAGTTGGGGTAGTTTGCATTGGGACACTCTTTTTTTCTCCATGCAGATTACCTGTGGCTGACTCAGAGCAGCTGACCAAGCACTAGGGATCCACTGTAAGCCTTTAACAAGTGCTGTGACTCTGAGCTCGCCTGCCTTTTTACTGTGCAACGCTGTTTTTAACGATGTCCTAAAAATGACATCATCTGCATAATGAAGCTACTTCCCACATGCAGACATAAACAACCGCTGAAATCAACACCAGTAGGTACATATTAGGAATGTAAAACATTGTTAGAATGCTCTAAATGAAACTTTCCATTACAAAGAGGTCTGGATTCAGTTAAGGTGCTTATTTACAGACAAGGAAACAGGTTAAGGAGGCTAATCCTGAAGTTCTTGTTGTCTTTTGACATTTTGGGAAATCCTGTATATTTATTCTCTTCCTTACAGTGAAGATGAGAAGACTGACGCCTCTCTCTGATTGCTTGTCTTCCCATAGACATGTCAAACTATGTCTCTGAGAATGTTGTACAGCTCTTTTTAAAGTTTTGATCTCATGCCGCTATAAAATAAATACAGGCTTAATACAAACACTAAATATGAATCTACATCAACAGAAATAGCAACCAGCTTAGAGGAATCTACTTGTTACCATAGAACACGATCAAAACATGTAATTAAGACACAATAAGATACATAATGTCATAATTTCCCAGAGCACATCGAACTTAAAACAGATGGTAATTTTCATAATAAATTCTTGTTTTGTCTTCTTCGTTGAAGAACATTTTCGTCCTATTTAGTTTAAACAAGGTCAGCATGAAGTGAACTAATCGTTATTGTCCAACATGGTTGAACACACTTTTAAGAGACAGCCTGACGTCCCCAAGGGTGAAAATACTGCAGCCAATCACACTTTTACCTGTAGCAGGGGTTCTTCACAGCCTCTTTGGGTGAGATGTACATGTAAGGTGAGAGCGGCTTGTCCACAAAAGCCCCAAAGCCCATGCGGAGGTTGCTGGTGGTGCGGTTCATAGCCTCGGCCAGACCTTTGCCCAGCGTCCTCAGGCGGAAGAGGTCGTCGTTCATGGAGTAGGAGAGATCCATGAGGTAGTAGAGATCCACGGGGTAGTCTTCTACTTGTCGCACCTTCACTGTGAAGCGCTTAGCATCATCTGAGGAAAAAGGGATGCAGAATTACATTTTTTAAAATAGTTTTCCTTAATGTTATTGCTTCTTCATTCACATGGTGCTCGTGTTACACTTGGATTTCAATGAGAAACAGGAAGCAGTGTTGAGTGAGCTTCAAATAAGCAATGCAGGGAAAACAAAACAAATATGTCTCGATTTCAGAGACAAACTCAGATGGTCAGCCCTACCTGGCCTGAGGGTGATGTGCAGTTTCTGGGGCTTGATCTGAGTGACATCTTGCGTGGCCCCCGCTGCCTTGTTGCTGAGGGGCCGGTCCTCGATCACCTGCAGTTTGCTGGTCGGAGACTCGAGAGCTGACAGAGCGCAGCCCGCAGCCAACAGGTTATTCTTCAGATCACAGCGGGAAGAACTGGCAACCCCTTGGCCAAAGTCCTGAGAGAAAAGCGCTCCAAATGTTAGAAATGTAAGCAAATATTTGTTTATTTACAGGACTCCCATCTGTAATAAAGCTGGGCTGAAAAAGAAAGAAAGACACGTTGGATTCATTTGAAGGCTGAGCTGTACGGGGAGATGAAGTCCAGAAACTGTCCTGAACATTACGCTTTTTCCTGGAATGAATGTTCTCTTCAACAAACTCTGGACTTAAAGGAAAACACCACCTTAAATTAACATTCAACCTGACAGTTGAATGAGTGCTTCCGAACATGAGGAAATCTCAGCAATGAACCAGAGCGTTCAGGCTGAAGTCATGCAGGGAAAATTTTGCACTTGAGTGTAAGATCGGGCACATTGACTCCCAGAGTTTTACAATATTAAATCATTGCGCTCATTAGTTTGAAACAGAAAATATGACTCCATAGAAATGCAGTCGCTGAAGGTCAGCCAATGTGTCCACAGTGCCAAGAATCAAGCCCAAAGAAACTTTAGCTAGAACAAGGAACACGGGGTAGATCTGACTTTCATGTGCACCTGAACTTAACTGATGTTCTGGATTTGCATCTATGTACTCTTCTCAACTAGATTACTCTGACACTGATGAGGGGATCAGTACCACCCTGAACCCGGCAGAAAGCCCATTGTCTGAATGAAGTGAAGTGGAAAAGGAACAAACCTCCTGGAAGCACCACGCACAGCTGGGATGCACAGCCAGACATTGCTTGCATGTGCTGGCTCCTCTGGAGGTGCAGACGTTTGAACCTGTAACAAAAAAAAATATTATTCGTAATTTTATAATAAAATAAATATAAATTCAAAATAACAGCCTTTGGTGCGGCATCTGCATTTTGGTTTATTTCTCACTAAAAAGACCAAAATGGATCATTTTGGATCAATGAAGTTTGCAGGTGTAATTACGCTTAAAACGTTTTATTCTGTTCACATCATGCGCATTCACCATAACTCATAACTTCCTCAAATACATGAAAAATGCTCTAACTTGGACATGGCATGTTGAGAACATCATTTTAAAGTCTGAGAGGAGTTGGCCCCAGGAACGTCGGCAATGCATCATGTGTCTCCCTCTGCCACATATTCTTCACCACACCAACAAAACACGAACACAGCAGAGCAGAAGAAAAAAAAACCCAGAAAACTCACCGCAAACTGCTGTTATTCCAAAAGCAAAGATCAGAAGCCAAAATACCCTTTGCGCCGGGGGAGCACCCATCCTGGTGCGGGCTCTCTGTGAGGACGGAGCCTGCCAACGAGCTCTGGTGTGCAAGTACAAGTAAGAACAACTTTCCTCATCTGCAATCGACACAACTCCAAATAGAGTCAAATCTCTTTAAAGCCAACCCCTCTTACTCTAAATCCACACACCTCATTATCATACTATTACATGCAGTGGGCGGGAGAAGTGCAGCATCCAAAGCTGTGTGTGTGTCTGTGTGTGTGTGTGTGTGTGTGTGGAGGAGGAGGGCAGGTCCGAGCATGATGCCATGTGACATGTTGTGCCATCTGGCATGGGGTCCTGTAATTTAAAGTTTGTTTTACAGAATAACGCAGAGGATGTGACGTGCTATTAAAATGTCATAATAAAAATGCACATTAGCACATTTTAATGATAAGAAAACACAGAATATATTTTTTAAAAATGTGAATTTAGACAGTGGAAATCGTCGATATTGGCTGAAACACTTAATTAAACTGTACTATGCAAATAAGCAAAAGGATTCATATAAACTTGACCTATAATTAAGTCTTAATGAGGTTTGCATTAGTGTACACTGCCCACTAGTGGACACTGGCTGTAAGGACGAGTGTCTACAACAAAACACTTTGTACACAGCATGAAGGTCTGAAAAGGATTTTCTTTATTAATGCTAGAAAAGGTCGAAGGTCGAAGAGTGACTCAAACATGTGTTGACAAATGAAAGCTTCACGGTTCAACAGTTCAACACAAGAGTTGAGGTTGTTCTCATTAAATATACATCTGGTTGTTGTTTGGAATATAATGGGTGTTCTTCAAAGCACACAGACTGTCTGTCGGCCAGATTCTGACAGAAACTCTCTCATTTCTTTAAACCAGCGGTTGAAGAAGTATTCGGATACTTTAATTTGAGTAAAAGTAGAAATTCAACAACATTAAACTGCTTTATTAAATAAATTATGAAAAGTCAGAGTACTCATTGTGCAGAATGTTATATTACTGTTCCTGTATTACTAATGTTTATGTATTTATTGTAGATGGCAGTAGCTCCGTCCAGCATGGACCACAGTATGGATTGTGGATTTGTGGCTGGAAAGGTGCCAGTTCACCTCCTGAGCACTGTCGAGGTGCGGTGAGGTACTGACTTCTTCTTTTCTGTTTAACCAGCATTTTAAAATGTAAAAAAGCGGGTTACCTATTTTATATACTATTGTGCATCAAGGACCATATTTCTTAAGATGATGTCATATTTTATATGTAACATCTACAAAGTAAATGATGTTTATTGTTCTCAGACAAACGTAGCAGTAAAAAGTACGACACATCCCTGAAATGTCCTGGAGTAGAAGTTTAAAATAAGTAGTCCACAAATACAGTAACAGCTTCATTTTCCTGCCTCTTTTTGTTTTCCTCGGCAATACACAAGAAAGGCACCTCTGATTTACTGCCCATATTGAATCTGGTGACATGAACCCTTCAACCGAGGTATAGGTACAAGCTGACCTTTCTTTAAGATAAATACAAGTCTGAATCACATTGATATCTGTTTCTGTAGGTTTATATGCCATAGATGTGACAATACAAAGTTTTATGAAGGATGTTATCCTCAAACATCTCCGCCTGACTACGCTGTCCATGGCTGTATTACCATGTACGTCCACCAGATGTCATTCCTCTACAACGGGCATTAGCGGACTCCGGTCCGGATCCGGACCGGGAAATGGCTCTGTCCGGACCGCGACCACTGGCGAAATAAGTAGTGTTTTCCCCATAGAGCGGTTTTGAGCGCACATAGAAATTTACCGCGTGCGCTGCTACTATAGTCAATCCGGTAAACTCGTGCCGGTAGCCAAGGACACCCTGCAGGGAGAGCAAGGCTGAACGCAGACATGGCTTGTTCTAAAAAGAGGAAAGTAGATACTGAAAATCGTTGTTTTAACGATGAATGGACAACTAAATATCTGTTCATTCTCCCTGCTGGCAGCTCCAAGCCTGTTTGCTTAATTTGTTCCGAGACCGTGGCATTGATTCAAAGTGGGAACTACTTTTATTTATGATAAGAGATTGAATATGTGTCTAATATCTCGCAACTTAAGTAAAAACTTAAACAATTAGTTACTTTTTAAAAATGTGGCCATGACCTTTCGCTCGGACCTTCTACTTGTAAATGTAATAACCGGACCTTGGGGACTTTTAATTGAATACCCCTGCTCTAAAATCAAACCAGTGAAACACAGAGTGGATGACTCACATGTGAAATATTCACAACACTTAAAAATAATTTGGACCAAGCTAGCTCGCTTCCAGCCAGCTAGCTTGACTTACCTGTGACTCACCTGTTCGTTGTTCCCTCGATGCTCGTCCGTGTTGAAATCGGAGAAATTTGACGGAAATTCACGACGAGAAATGAACGCAACGCAACGCACGGGTTTGGTTTGTTTAGTTTGTTTGGTTTTTGAGTTTCAGTTTTAGGTTTGTGTTTGAGTTTTTGCATACCTCAGGTTGAGCCGGGGTTCGATCCCACGTCTCCACGTTGGCGGTCGGCGTCCTTAACCACTGGACCATCTTCAGTACCGATGAAGCAGAAGAACCAGGATCAGACTGAGGGGAGGAATCATGCTGAAGATTCTCCTCCATCAGTCCTGATAGAGCTGCTGAAGAACATTTCTGTTCTTCACTTTGTCTGTCTCATCATGGAGAAGGAAAACCACGTCTCCATGTCCTTTTGGACCACATGGTCCACTGAAGCTGCTCCTCATGGCCTCCTGCAGCTTCACTGCTCCTCATGGCCTCCTGCAGCTTCACTGGTCCAGTGGGTTAAGCACATGGCACCAACTTCCTTTTTAATCCAGAGGTTGTGAGTTCAAATCCCGCTCA
This sequence comes from Nibea albiflora, assembly GCA_014281875.1. Taxonomy (NCBI): domain Eukaryota; kingdom Metazoa; phylum Chordata; class Actinopteri; family Sciaenidae; genus Nibea; species Nibea albiflora. Next base: position 14,838,330 of record CM024806.1, read on the forward strand.
GAGCAGCACTGAGCAGAAGTGAAGGTGATGCAGCGTCCACTCTGTTTTCTGTATTCACGTTTGGTCGTGTTCCTCAGATCAACCTGAGCGGACAGAAGACGAAGGCAAACAAAAATAAAAGCAGGTTTGGTCATGTGATCGTCACATGTCAGGATGTTTCCTGAATTCTCCTTCAGGGCTCAAGACAAAAAGTTTCACCGTCCTCCTGATCCACATTCAGCCCAGAACACGCTTCATCAGTCAAACTCTTCATGCACACCAGGAGAAGTGGCAGATTTACTATTTTTATCCGGGTGGAGCTGGAGGAGCTGGTGGAGCTGGAGGAGCTGGAGGAGCTGGTGGAGCTGGAGAAGCTGGAGGAGCTGGTGGAGCTGGAGGAGCTGGAGGAGCTGGAGGAGCTGGTGGAGCTGGAGGAGCTGGTGGAGCTGGTGGAGCTGGAGGAGCTGGAGGAGCTGGTGGAGCTGTCAGAGTGCAGCGAAGGCTTCAGGTTTGAGCTCCTGATGTTTGTGAACAGAGGCAGCACTGATGAACCAAACAGCCCGTCACACAGTCTGAACCGAGACTGAACCAGGTCTGAACCGAGACTGAACCCGCTCAGATCAGGTGTAAATGGACCGGGCTGAACTACAGGTTCATTAGCACTCTTCTGTGCACTCTTTGTACTGTGACTGACCTGGCCACTGCAGTACCAGTTTTAACCACTAGGTGTCAGCCTCTACCTTCTTTTGGTGTTCCAGCAGTGTGGAAGTTTGGGGGAGGAGGAGGAGGAGAGGGAGGAGGAGGAGGAGGAGGAGGAAGAGTCCATTATTCAGAGGACAGAAACATGTGAACTGTGTTTGTCCACAAACACATCATGATCAGGTGTGGCACTCAGGTGTGACGTCCTGTCAGGTCAGACTTGGGTTGTGGGTCGTAGTTCTTCAGGTTCTTCAGGTCTGTGTCACTGCTTCACTGTGATTGGTTCATTTAAGTAAAAACTTAAACAATTAGTCACTTTTTAAAAATGTGGCCATGACCTTCGCTCGGACCTTCTACTTGGGCAAAATGTAATAACCGGACCTTGGGGACTTTTAATTGAATACCCCTGCTCTACAATATGTGACCTCTGGAGCCTTTAGAGGCGTAATGATGATGCATCTGCATGTGTGTGGATCCCATAATCCTTAAATTGGACTCATTTAACACCCCACTTTATTTAACCTTGGACGATTATCTACATTAAAGCCTATGGGTTGATTGGTGCATGTGGCTGCTGCAGAGAAAACACATGTAAAAGTAGTAGTTAGCATGTAGTGAGGGAACACTTGTCATTTTAGCCATGACAACAGAGTGATGCAATGGTCAAATTTAGATTATATAAAAGATTTCTTACTCTCCAGCTAATGCAGAGAACACAGCTAGTCCCCTCAAATGTTCCTCATCTGGTTACACAGTCACTCAAGGTTAAAGTTCTTTCACCCAGACTGTGTGCGTGGTGTTTTCACTCCAGGAATTCAGCTGAACAAGCGACAAAAAAGAGGATTTTTATCTGGTTAAGCGAGGGATCTTTTTTTCCCTTTGAGACGTGTAACCTTTACTCAACAATCATGTTTTATTTGCGTCTCGCTGCGATTGTTTCATTGAAATGAAAGAGCGCAGTGAGATGTGAATTGGACTGGCGAGCAGCACTGAGCCTTGAGGCGTACCAGATGTAAACAATGAAGCAGAAGAAACACAATCACCAGCAGAGACAATGAGGGCCGCTCCAAAGCACTCTCACTTTACTTTAGCCTGCCAGCAAGAAGGCATAGGATGTGCAAATGTGAGAACTTTTAGTTTTTACGATTAGAGGAAAGACAAAACCAGAGAGGTGTGCTTTCACGGAGACAGTAGCTGCAGTGAAGCCTCCCTGTGCCTGTGTCTCCCTCCTTCTCTTCTCCTGCTTTCTTTTTCTTCATTACTTTCGGCCACCTTTGTGCCTTGTTGCTCAATCTTCCATCAGCAGCTCTTCCCCCTTGCTTCACGTTTGCCTTTCCTTCTCCCTTCTTTGAAACTTCCACAAGCGATTGCACAACACTCTGCGAGCGTAAAGCTCCTCTTTTTTTTTTTCTCCAGCAGGTTTGATTGACAGCACCTCGTGCACACTCTGCAGTAAGTGTGTGTGTGAGGGAGGAGGAGGGGGGGTGCATGAGTCTTGGCATCAACCTGTGTCTTTTAGAAGTTTAATTGCAGCATTTGGTCTTTCTTCTCTTGGCCATAAGAGCATGGATGTTCATTCATACACACACACACAGGTTTTCCTATGTGTGTGTGTGTGTGTGTGTGTGTGAATGCTGCTTCGAGGAAACACAGAAAAGAAAAAAAAAAAGCAGTCCAAAGGTTGCGAAAGAGCTCTCACACTGATTCATCAGAGGAGTGCAGGCACACGTGCATGCACACACACACACACACACACACGCACACACACACACACACACGCACACACACACACAGGGGTTGTGTGTTGACTTAAGAGTTAATGAATGGATGATTGAGGGCTGCAGGGGTTGGGGAGACCAGTGCCGTGGAAACAACCCCTCTTTCCCAGGAAGGGAGCATAGAACAAGAGTTAGAGACAAAGAAAGGGATAGAAAACGAGTGTCTCGGAGACAGAATGAAATTCAGATTGTGTGTGCAGAGAGCCGAGGGGGCCGTGGGGTGAACTACTTGAAGCAGAAGTATTCTAAGCGCCAATAAAGCAAGTAGCATGTACTTGACAAGGACCCAAAGGGAAAGAGAGAGGGAGAGAGAAGCAGCTGTTGGAGGAGGAGAGTGAGACAAAGAAGGAGCAGGGGGCTGTCCTTACTTGCTCTTCAGTGTGAGGACTGTATGTGGGAGGAGGCAGAGGGAGAGCAGGAGAAAGAAGGGGACAAGAAAGGAAAAGAGCAGGCAGGGAGTAAAGCAGTATGTTTGGTGTGTAAGGAGATAAACATACATCTGAAAGTGTGTGAGTGTTTTGCATAGCTGCAGCCGGTCTCTCCTCTCCTCTCCTCTCCTCTCCTCTTTTTTACTCCTGTGCTGCACAAACTTTGGGGCTTGAGGGACCATGCAGCAGAGGTGGACTCTTCCCTGGTTCGCTGCCCTCCTCCTGGGGCTGATGGGGCTGTTGGTGCGCGGCTCAGAGTTCCAGCATCACCGCTACGAGGACATGGTGCGAGCCCTGTTTGCAGTGCAGAGCGAATGCCCCTACTATCACGCGCATCTACAGCATCGGGCGCAGCGTGGAGGGGCGACACCTCTACGTGCTGGAGTTCAGTGATAACCCGGGCATCCATGAAGCATGTGAGTAACACACAGACAAGTGTGGATGGTCACGTTATATCATGATCAAATGTGTTTTCACTTCATTGTGCCAATTAAGTTTTTGTAGTTTTAAGCCTTAATAAAAATGTTAAAAGCACTTTTTTTACGCTATTTTAAAACTTTAAAGCAGAGAAACAAATATGATTTAATGTTCTTGTGGTACACAAATAGATTTTTTAATTATTGTGCATTTCAAATGTCACTAGCTGCCTATTTATTTTGCACTTCTTGGTGAGGAGACAAAGTAGTCCATGGGGGCTCTCTGTGTGTTTTTCTTTCCCCCAAGAGAGATGAAATGCAAGCTTCTCGATTTAGCTTTCTGAAGTTGATCTACTGTTTGGCTTAACAGTGAAGGAAAAGAGGAGCTGTCTGAGACTGGCTTCTCTTTGATAAACCTCGGCGACTAGCAATCTGTGGAAAAGTGAAAAAACAAAGAGGCAAAAAGTGAAAGAACATCTGTGATTCATTTCGATTTTTGCCATCCAACCGCCGACAAAATGTGTGGTGTTATTCGAGGCTGAGCAGATGACACAGAGGTTCACTCTGAATCAACAAGTCTTTAACCCTGAACCCATTCTTGAAAAAGCTTTGCTTGCCCCCTCTCCCACCCCCGCGGCCCCCCCGCCCCCCAAACTACTGAATCAGCTCCCCAGGTGTTTATTTTTGCATATCGGTTGCAAATTGGAAAATCATAACCCTGTCGTGGCTGGCGTTTGTGTTGAAAACAAGCCAAAGGGTCACATTTATGCAAGTGATGTCGACGAAGATTTTTCCATTCTTGCATTTTTAATAGCAGCTCTTTGGAAAAAGAAGAAAAAAAAAATTGACAACTGCAGCAGGGAATGCTTTTTTGGCTGCAGCTTAGCTTGCATTTTTATCTTCATTTGCACACGTCAGTGCTTCCTTCAGTAGAATAGAAGGATGTGTGCTTGTTCTGTTGCAAGATGACCGAGGGTGAAAAACAGGAACCGTGCACTTCACGATGGGGAGTGACCTGAGGTCTCGTCTGGGTCAACCCTCTTGCACCCTTAAGGAAGTTCATGTCTTTCACATGCTGCTCGGTGTGTATGTGTGTGTGTGTGTGTGCGTGAGTGTCTTTTTTTAAAGCTGCACTCTAGAGCCAACGCTGTTTTCTGAACCCGGGGCCAGTTGGCCCCGTGTTAAAGAAAAGGAGGTGAATTGTAGCGCCCAAGCTCCCATTTGGGTGCCTGAAGCAATTAGTGAAGGGTGTTCATAAATTTGGAAGTATCTGCTCACCCCCACAATACCCCAGCCCCCAAAAAACCCACACTTACTTCTTCTCATGAACAAAAGAGGTGCAAACAAATACAATAATGCAGTTTTACAGTAAGTTCTGAGTGTAAAATCATTTGATTTGGGTACTCAACAGCATTATTTAAGCAAAGGCTTGTTGCAGTAGCTCTGTTTAGCTGCAGTGTTTGGGGGTCTTTGGTTCTATCAACGCTGCATGCCGTGATTAATGAAGGGACCCCTGGGAGGAGGGAACCCTATACAGAGAGGGAGACTGTTTGGATAGGTGGCTCACCCAATCACTGACAGTCACCCAAAGGAATGCAAAAAAAAAAAGAAAAGAAGACCTTATCCAAATAATTCAATCAGTCGTAATCAGAATCACTCCCCTCATCTTTGTCAGAACCTGCCTTATCAAGAAATTGCCATGATGTAAGAACCTTAAAGTGAGACAGTCTTCCTCCTAGAGCCTCATTTTATCAGCCATGTAGACGTGCATGGTCCGGTGTGACCAGTGGCTAGTGTTAGCTGAAGGTTATCATCTCTGCTTGAGGCTAGATGGCTGATGGCTACCTTAGCCGCTCCTTGCCTGAACAGTCACCACATCTCTGACAGAACAGTTGCAAGTCGAGTCGAGAGATCATGATTTTAACATCTAAGATGAAATTGGTGCGAACAAACTTTAGATAAGCATTGCCGCCAGTCTTTTGGTATTATTACACCACATTTCATTATGTAGTTTATTATATTTTAAGTATATTTCAATGGTTTTATCACAAAAGTGCAACAAGAAGTAAACACAGTGTACCACACTATGAAACATTTGCTGTTTCCTGCTTACCATCGACTCACTCACTTAGGTAGCATAATGATGATGTCCATAAAGCAGCTTACTCAACAGAATCTTAGTTAATAAGGTGAGCATGAATCGATTATTATCCTGTAAGTGCCATCTAAGTTGTATAAAGGTTAATTAGTCTTGCTTTAATCAGGTTACGTAGTGATAAATTTAGAAATTCAATATGCTGGCATTAAAAACGTGGAGACAGCCCTACCTATTGATTCTACTGTGTTTTCATGCAGTGAGTGTACTCTTATGTATGGGTGAGCATGCTCAGGCCATCATCATCATTTTAAATGTCACGCCTGACAGCTCTCGTTGGCTTTTTGACCTTGTCCCCCCCTCCCTTCACCTGTCCACTTCCTTCCTCCCCAGTGGAGCCAGAGTTCAAGTACGTGGGCAACATGCACGGCAACGAAGTGCTCGGCCGCGAGCTCCTCATTAAGTTCTCCCAGTTCCTCTGCGAGGAGTACCGAGCCGGAAACCAGCGGATCATGAGCCTGATCTATGACACGCGCATTCACATCCTGCCCTCCATGAACCCTGATGGCTACGAGGTGGCTGCCAGACAGGTAATGTATACCCTGACATGCACAGTACACACGAGCCAAAAGAAAACCAGGGAAAACTTCCCACTGGGGCGCCTTTGGCTGTTTTCTCGTCAGCAATCATTTGCCACTTGTGGAGGAAAAAGTTTCCACATTTTTTTCCTCGATTGTGTTCCTGCCAGTGGAAATGTTCGAAATTTTAAGGTCTCCGGGGAAAACTTCACACCTGCAAGTCGAATTGGGGCAAACACGTCTGACTCCATCAGGTAACATACAGTATGCGTGTCGGTACAGTATGTTTCTATTCATTAAAGACAAGCCAACCAACAGGCAAAAGCATTTTTTATTAAATCTTCCGCTGTTTGCTAATGTCTGTAATAATCCCATCTATCAGCTTCCTGAGAGAGCCCCCTTAGCTTTCTACTAGGGCTAATTATATGGGCCGTGAAACAACAGACACACATGCAAACCCGCTTTAACACAAACACACACATGTGCGCAATCTCTTTGAGACTAATTATATGTCCTGAGGAGGGCAGTTGCACATGACGATCCCTCTCCTTTGCCAGTCAGACAACACATGCACACAACGCTATAATTTGCCGCTACATCAACAGATGTTTGGATGCAGCGGCATCTGGACAACAATGGAAGGGCTCCTTCCTTTCCCAGGATTCTTGATGGCATTGTGTTGATTCGGCGTATTGATTGATTTTCGACCGTTTGAGGAAAAACAACAAAAATATTGGTTTTCATGCCCGTGGCATAAGAAAACAGAAAGATCTAATTGGTTCCATAAAGTGTTCGGTTAGTTCTTTCACTTGTCAGAAAGTCCTGTATAAGCCTGCATGGAAATACCTTTCAAATCCAACTGCAGCCTCCCAATGTTGGAACAAATCAGATTTTGGAATTGCTTCTGATGTCACAGAAATAAAACTCTTTGCTCTGTAAGTCAGCAATGAAAAATGCATTTCAAAAGTCGAACAAGAAAGAAAATTCCAAGTAGGCCGAGTCCTGGGTATGAAAAACAAGAGTCTGCAGTCATGTTAGCAGCTCTGTGAGCTTCAGGTCATAGACAGTATAAAAACTAAGATCCGTGATGTTTTGCTCAGAGTGTGGCGGCTCTGGCTGGCATTATCTTGGCACTCTGGCTGTTTCCGGCTGGATAATGGACGAAGATGTGGTGTGTGGATGGAGCAGCAGCATCCTCCTGTCACTCAAATTGACCACATTGTTAAATATGCACAACATTTAAGCCTTAATATGATTTGAACGGGTGAGTTATATAGAAATTCAGCCTCAGTACAGGGAAATTAGCTATAGAGACTGTACCAGTTTTTTGTACCAGGCTACAACATGGGTACTTATGGAGGTTGACTCATCCTGTAGCACTTCCACATTGGCACATTGGAGCTTTTCTGATATTAGGTCATAAAATAAAGTATCGCAAGAGTATTATTTCCTGATGACGGCACTACTGGCGAGTGATGACTAAGAGTTAAATCTATTAAGTTGTATAGATTTTCACTCAAAAGCGCAAATATCCACAACAATAAAAACCCTTCCACGATGTGCCTGCAATGCTTTATTAGAAACATTTTTACTGTCATGATCCTTTAAAGGTTTTCGGGAAGGATCTGAGTTCAGACTGGCAAAGAAAACAAAGAAATCATTGTGAATTCGACGTTATGTCCAGAGACAAGCTGTTGGGAAATAATTTACTGTTGTTACGTTGTGGATTGCCAGGGCAGTTTGTGGAGTACACACACCAGTTTTCCTTTGCTGCTTCCAAGCAGCAGTGAATTTGAATTCACAGCTTGAACGCCTGCATCCTAAAACACAAGAAGCCAAAATAATTCACTTTCACCCACTTGACATTGTCGTCTGTGGGTCAACAGGGTCCAGAGTTCAACGGCTACCTGGTGGGTCGAGGGAACTCCAGAGAAATCGATCTGAACAGGAACTTTCCAGACCTGAACGCACTCATGTACTACTACGAGAAGACCAATGGGAGGAACCATCACCTGCCCCTGCCGGACAACTGGGAGCAACAGGTCAGTGCTACTGGATAAATGACAGAGAAGTACACGTGTGCGCACAGTACGTGTGAAAATGCATGTGTGTGCTTGCGGGGGGGGGGATGAGTGCATTTGTTATGCTTGTGTGAGTGTGTGTTTAATGTTTGAACGTGGGGTTGAATAATGAGCGACTGTAACATAGCTGACTTATCTTGGCTTTAACTTATGTTGATATAAACGAATGCATGAGATTTGTATTGGATCGTATTCCACTGCCAGCTGAGCTTTCACTCAATAACAAGAAACTGCCCATGAACTTAAACAGTTAGCAGACCCAGTAAAAGTCTGTTTCACGTTGTGCCTGTTTGTGCACGCCTGTATAGTCTGAGCCGTATGGGCGGGTTGCGTTTGCTTATCTTACTGTAAAACCTATATCTGCTCATATAAACTGTGCTTTTCTTCATCTGGGTCAGAAAGAGGCCGCTCGACCTTTTCTTTGCAACGTGAGACAGGCGAGGCCAACCTGGGAGCAAAAAGAATCACAGAAAGTGTCTCCTACAACCTCGACAAATTTGTTTGTCTGAATAATTTGATATCTCTCTGCTGCATAAAAGATTCATTCCAGAATCAGTCATAAGATGTCGACATACAGAAGTCCCCGACAAGATATATGTACTGTATATAAAGACCTTCAGCTTCAGCTAAACATTTTTGTCTTTTCGTCACCGCCATGAGAATTTGCACCGACCTACTCTGCGGTCTCGGAGCCTAACTGTTACCTGCTACCTTGAGATGCGGCGTGACTCTCCACATAGCTTACAAACCTGTGATTTCACTCAAAACCTTCTGTTTATCGCCAAGTCTGTCTTTCACAGGGGTGGAAGAAGTGCTCAGATCTTTTAGTCAAGTAAAAGTACCAGCACCGCAATGCAAAACGAAGTAATATGAGTATTATGAGCTAAATTTACCCAAAGTAGGCTATTAAAAGTTTAAAAAAAATACTTGTGACTGACAGATAGAGCTGGAGCTACAGCTTTTAATCACTTTATATATAATGAAGTAAGTTAATCCAGCTACAAACTGAGGCGTCGGGCCTCTCAAAAGAGCCACAAGAGATGTGAGATGATTAATGAGGGAGGAAAGAAAAATACAGTTCCACTACATAAATCGTTCAGAATTTTCTTGCAGTCATTTCAATGAAACACACATTTGGAGGAGAAACGTCTCTTTGTCTGAACCTCTCACATTTCGTGGACACCGGACACGTGACAAGGAGCTCCAGCTAGACCTTAAAAAGTAAAAGGTCATAGGAAAAAATGTTGCGAAATACTGGTTGGATCTTATGTTAGTTAAGCACAGTACTTGAGTAAACGTACGCAGAACCCCGGGAGCATAAACTGTATCATTTATGAAAGGAGTATTCTATATCTTACATATCTGGCTAAATAATGCAGCGTACGTACACGTAGAGACACACTGCTGCTCATGGTGACCTGTATTTCGGTGTGCACAGTGCGGATCACTGCGGTGTGAGAAGTAGAAAGAAGGATGAGAGCGTGCGTTGTCAGACTCTTGCTAATAGTCGGCTGAGTTGTACGTTTCGAGTATTAAGGTCAGATCCTCGGGAGTGTCTCATGTGCAGCTGTCTAATCTTCAGCAGACACTATAAGAGCTTCTGTTTTCAAGGTTTCACACTAAATTGGTGTCCCCTGCTTGGAACCACTGGTTGTTATTACAGCTGTCTCTGAAAATATAATAAAACATCCCTGGAAGTATCAGAGGTCAAATATAATCATATATATATATATATATATATATATATATATATATATATATATATATATATATATATATATATATATATATATATATATATATATATATATATCGGACGGTGTTCATTTCCATTATAACGCTATTGATTAACCTCACATGATGTGGCATTATTTTAGGTGATAATGCAATAATAACAATGTTAACAGACAATGTTAGCACATTTTAAATACATGCAAATGTAAAGAATCAAACAATTATTTGATTTTAACATTTATTTAAAACTTTAAATAAAGAAAAATTTGAAAAATACGACCAGGAAACAACAAATGAGATCCATACTAGAGTCAAGAAACATACAACTGAGCCACCTCTTAACAAAAGACAGCTGGTTGATTTTATCCCCTCAAAATAATTAGTTTGAAGCAATTTTGGAGAAGATCTGACACTATTATTTGATTCATTTTAGGTATCAGTACAGAGCTTTTGTTCCCAAGCGATGCACGGTCATTGATTTTTTAACCTTTTTTCCTCTATCCTAGTTCCCAGGCTGCAAATGTGTTGAGAAAAATAAAACAGTGGTCTTCCCAGTCGCGGGCTGAATCTCTGCCCACATGACTGCCTCCTGAAAGGCAAACACAAAAGAGTAACTGTGCCACTGTTACAGATACCTCATTCATGCTGGTCAGGATTACACTCTCGCAGGCTACGTGAAGCCACAAGCCCCTGTGTTCGCCTGCAGGCTATGCTATGCTACATTTCAATTAGCCAGCTGATGAAGTTGGATCCAAAGGAACGAGTTTAACAGTGGACTAAAATCTCCTCTCCTCAGCGAGAGGGAGCGTGACATAAAATTATGCAAACGTAGAGGGCTTGTTTATGGGCGAGCAGACTCATCTTTTTTAGCTGGAATGACAAATACAGCAACACAGGAGCTGTACTCGTGCTTAAAAGAAACAAAACCTTAATCCTCAAATCTTGTAGTAAACCACAAAGAAACGGATTGACACTTCTGGCCTCAGTGTCTCTCAGAATAGCTGTAGTTATTGGATAATTTCACTCAGGAATTCTTCTTTTTTAAAAAGTTTTCCATCAACCACAGACTGTCAGCAGTATCTGTTCTTAGACATTTCTACAGCCTCTGAAGGAGAGCCCACTTCACACCACGAACCGCTGACAATTGTTTGGCCTGCAGAAGACATCACTCACTCACACACGGAGTGAAATCTAACCTTGAACGTTACCACCGAGCCATCCAGAATGAGCGGATTTATATTTATTTGTATTTCAGATGTCTGTCGCAGGCTATGTCTGAGATATGATTTTCGAGCGTGCGCCCTTCACGCGTAACCCTACACCGTTGGTGACAGCGCCGGCTTCAAAGCGCGCATGAGTGTATATAAAGATCCGCAGACAATAAACACCTGCCAGTCCTCAAAACAGAAGTCCCACTTCTGCTGCGTTCAAGGCCACTCGTCTCTGACCGGCCTGATTATCCTTCAGCTAAACCAGACTGTGTTTATTGCCCTGCATACCTTATTCAAGGAGAGGTATTACTCCTTGTTTCCATGCATGATATATGGTTAGGATTGTGTGAGGATAGTTAGTGCTGACAGAGAAAATAAATTACAGACTAAAACTGGAATTTTCGGTGTCTGCAATGTTGCATGAGAGATGCCATCGGGTTAGGTGTATGACAAAGACTGATCCTGTTTGTACAGAATGAGATGAGATTACAGTCTTATGTAACCTATAAAATACCTTTGGGACCAGCAGATTGCTATCACTTTACTACTATTTTGCTTTCAAATTAGTTGAAGTTTTGTTTCCACCCTTTCCAGCTTTAATTAAAAATCTTGCAAACTAATCTTTCTCCCAGATTTCCAGACTCAAAACCAGTAAAAGGAGGCCATTTTAACAAATCACACACGTCTTCATTCATTTACTGTACAGACGCTGGATAAAACGAGATATACTGGAGCACTGGAAGATAGGAGAGAGAAGAAGCACCGCGAGTAAAGCCGAAGAATTATTTGATGGGCCTGACGAAGGCAGAGGATACCTTGAGTGATTAACTATGGATTAACTTGGCTGCTCAAAAGTCAAAAGACAAGAACAAAATCAACAGAGAAAATAACAAGCAGGAAAAAAAAACAACAAAGATTAGTCCAGATAACCAGACGAGCAGAAAAGCCAGTGGTTCTTCGTGAAAATAAAACCAGATGTCTCCTGTCTGCTGATGTTATTTGGGTGTGTTGGATGAAGTGAAGATGATGTGTAACAATATCAGTAACCAGACAAGAAGAGGCGTTAGGGCAGTTCAACTGAAAGTCTGCGAGAGAATTTATGGACTAAACGTGGACTAATTATTTAACCAAAGCAAGATCTGGACATGTGAAGGAAGATAAACGCAGCACTACATTACAGATCATTATTTACAGACCATTGTATAAAAAGGTCCATATGTTATGTCTCCATTAGACCGATAATCTACTTGCTTTGTAACCTTTTCTTTGAATTTCCTTCGCAGGTTGAACCGGAGACGTTGGCAGTCATAAAGTGGATGCAAAACTACAATTTTGTCCTGTCGGCCAACCTCCACGGAGGAGCTGTGGTCGCCAATTACCCCTTCGACAAGTCGAGAGATGCTCGCATTCGAGGGAGGACCACGTATGCAGCCACTCCGGACGACAAAATCTTCAGAAAGGTGTGCTTGCAGATTTAAAAAAACTCCTTCCAGATGTTAGACACATCTGATCTCATCACTGTCTGTTGTGCATGTGTGTGAAAATATGTGAATGATTGGGCACATGTGCATTTGTGTGTGATGACAGTTGGCGAGGACCTACTCGTACGCTCACAGCTGGATGCACAAAGGCTGGAACTGTGGGGACTTCTTTGACGAGGGGATCACCAACGGGGCCAGCTGGTATTCTCTATCCAAAGGTAAGTAAATCTGACATTAAACCGAATATTAAACATAGTAGAAAATCCATGAAAGACACTTCATGATCAATATTAAAGATACTCCCCCTGATTTTATTATAGCATGCCGCCACAAATTTCCCCAAATTATAGTGAACTATGTTGAGTTTTAAACTGTAAACTGGGAGGAAATTTGGACATTTGTGGACCTTTAAATAATCACTGTGAAGGGCTGAAACTACTGTGTAATTTAAATATTAGTTCGTATATTTTAGGAGAGGTTATTGTAGGTAAACTATAACCAAAGCAATACGTAAATATGAAGTTGCCACCAGCAGTTTTTTTAGTAGGTGTTCCAAATTAACATAGATATGAGAGTGGTGCCAATCTCCTCATCCGAGTCCCAGCAAGAAAGTAAAAGCAAGTACTTCTGTAAAAGATGCTACGCCAACTGAGGATCAAAGCTCTTATGTACGTCTACAGAGCTAACTACTACGCCTGTTGGAAAGAGTACGCTGAGTTTGTCTACCAGCACCACAAAGAACAACACTGACTCACTGCCTCCACGCACAAAACAGATCTGTTCCCTGTTTACATGCAAAATTCCAACGTGTTGGAAAATGTCCATTTATCCTTCCCATTCCCAAGAAAGATAAGGCCACCTGCATGAATGATGGCAGGCGCTGGCATAGACTTCGGCGTGACTGGCATGCCTCGAGTGGCTCGCAAGGCACCCTTTCCCCGGTGTCAACATGAACCCCGTGACTCTCTCCGAAGCTCTGCTCTTGCTTTCAACCTCTTCACCTCCCGCACACCAACAGCTGCACTTCCACTGACCCCGCTCAAGTATTAGTAATTTGTTACTGGCACTGGTGTTGCAGCATATTGTGAGTCAAGGGGAGGATTTAGAAAAGTGAGCCATAAGGTTTAGCTCCCTTCCCACCCCAATAATTTCCATACAGTCCCTTAAAGATCCGCAAAATTTAGATTTTGATCAAGATCATCCCCTCCGGTAAATTATTAATCTACCACGGTTCAACTGGATTAACTCCAACTTTTGTGAGTCCTGATCAGCTTTCAAACTGGGCCGATTCCCTGAGATTTAAACATAAATCTGCGGTGTGTTGACAGTAGTTTTAGCGTGGTGTGATCCAGTATGTGTGTCTTTTACTACTCTACTCTGCATCCAGTGCCAGTTTTGTGAATGCATCAAAGCAATGTCAGAAAAATAAAAAACAGTGAATATGAATGAATATATGAGGTTTCATTTTTGTGCACCTGAAAGTAGTCAGGCTGCTCAGTGGATCTGTTGTCATGGTTTGGTTTAATACAACATCATTTACTGGCATTGGGTATACCTACAGGCTATTAGGAGTTATACGAGTTTAGGCACTGGCAGGCATGTCCTCACCATCCTTTGTTCGGTTTATGAGTTGGGAAACTTGTGCTTGGTTTTAAGATTTGATGAATGCTTACGAGTAATGTTTTGCAATAAAATGCTTGAAAGCTGCAGGACACCAAGTTCTTTCAACTGTCTGGGCATGTATTCGATTTCAGCTCAGTTAATCTGTAACTGCAGCAATAACATTACCCTCTTCTTTGATCCGTAAATCTCGGTTTAGGCTGGTCCGGATTATTCCTAGGAATGTGAATCTGTTGAGCTTCTTCGGCCGACTCATGCAAGCTTTTGATGAAAACGCCCACAGTCGCATTTAGTAGGAGCGTGTTATGTTTATTTTAACAGCTCCTATTGCTCCAAGTGTTATGTCATGGTCTATGAGGTTAGTTTTGAACTTTCCCTCCCGATCACGGGCTCCTATGCATTCGTTTTCTACGAAACGCAGCGCTGTATTGCAAAGTTGCAAAGCCAAAAAATGTGGAAAATTCAGTCTTTCTTTTGTTGGGTGTAGTATCAGCGCAACTGAATTTAATGTTCTTAAATGTTTGTCAAAACAGCAACATGCAGCGGTTTGGAAACATTTGCCTGACCAAATGAAAAAAATGAAGTAAAAGACTCCAGTCTCAATAACCCAAAATGTGGTTTTTAGATGGGCTGGCACGATAAATCACATCAGCTCCTTACAAATCGGGGGAAAAAAAAAAACCCTTTAAGAGGCAATCTAAGACTCATTACTTTATAAGTCACCCTGGGAGCCACTGACATTATAAATATATCCCATTTTAAAGCTCTCCCCTTGAAATGTAAAGCAAAGAGTCTATTTCTGTGTGTTTCAGGCATGCAGGACTTCAACTACCTCTACACCAACTGCTTTGAGATCACCCTGGAGCTGAGCTGTGATAAGTTTCCTCCGGCGTCAGCACTGCCCAGAGAGTGGCTGGCCAACCGAGAGGCGCTGGTTTCATACCTTGAACAGGTCAGAAGACACACTCCCACACACTCACTATCTGGAAATTTGCATTTATGTCATTTGCAACTTGATGCACACATGCAGTTACACACAAAAATCCAACTACCCAGAGTCCAATACTCTTGGCTTCTTGGCTGGGACTCCCTGGATAAAATGACTTAAACTGAGCTGAGAAATTCAGTGTAACTCAAGTAAACTGACTTTTACCTTGTGTCAGCTATGAAAAGAGGCTTTAGTTTGAGGACAAAATGTCTTTTATTCCACATTATCAGGGTGCAAATCAGGGCTTACCTCTTTTTCTGCAGCACCGATCAGACAGACCGAGCTGAAAGGGCTTGTTGCAGACCACAGAAGGTTAAAAAGGTTTTGGAAAGTTGCACTGGAAATGACGGTTTATGATCTGCGTTCATCACAGCGTTCAAAGCTAGCTATGGTCACACATACCTGGCTGTATTGACGCATATTTCACATACTTTTGGTGGCGGGAGCTCAAGCGCAAACGGCATGATCTAAAAAAGAAACGACACAGAGAAACCGGTCAAATAAAGCGACGTGTCTCTGCTTTCAGGTGCATCACGGGATAAAAGGCATGGTGTACGATGAAAACAACAACCCTGTCGGCAAAGCTGAGATCTCGGTGTCTGGGATCAACCACGATGTGACCTCCGGTGAGAAAGGGCTGCAGGGGTGTCAGTTCATTGTTACAAACATGTGGTTGTTATTTTTCCTGGGAGTTTTGTTTACTCTTTAACCGCAGCAGTGCTGAAGAAGTACTGAAGTATTTAAGCTTTGTGGTAAATGAACTGCTAATGCCCTGGCTAGTGATGCATTAGGCTGTTTAAACCTTGTAATGATTTTAATCGCAGGCAGAGGTTGGAGGACTTTGTGTGCTTGGAAAAAAGTCCAGCTCTCAATGTGGGAAAAGGGGTTTGTTGTTATTGCTGTTGTTGCTGAATCTCATTAAATTATCAATAAGTGGAAATAAGTGCGGTTAAATGTCACACTGTCCCCTAATGGTGAATTGTGGGAATGCACTTTTTTTTGCTGTAGTATCGCCTCTACTTCTACTTGGGTTAAGGATCTGAATACTCCTTCTACCAATGTGTTGGATGTTTCTCCCTCTCATCTTTTCCATGTTTGCACTCCTTCAGGACTGGATGGCGACTATTTCAGACTTCTGTTACCGGGTACTTACACTGTGACAGCATCTGCTCCAGGCTACGTCCCCTCCACCAGCACTGTCACAGTGGGACCAGCTGAGGCCATACAGGTGTGTCTTTGTCTCATGTGTAGGATGAGAATTTGACTGCTGATTCACAGTTTTACTCATAATCTTATCTTCGTTTTAGTGGTAGTAGTCAAAATACGTTTCTAGAGAATCCCAAACTTGTTTGGGATTCGTTTTTGTGTGTCCTGAATGGAAATGACTCACACCTTGTTCCCGATCTCCTCCCTGACAGCTTCATTTTTACTTGAAAACGGCACCAAAACAAAACCTGAAAGGGAAGCACCACAACGGCAAGAGGAACCTCTCATCTTCCAAGGCCCCCTTAAAACTTGGCCCTAGATGAGACATGGACAATAATTTAGACAACACACAAACATAAACACATACTGAAAATCCCACCTAAGACACACACACACGCACGCACACACGCACGCACGCACGCAGACACATCCTATACAAATTATGGAAATGATAATTGACCATAATATATGTAATTTCACCTTTGTAGTCCTCAGTATTTCAAACCTTTGTTTTTTGTTGATGAATATAAACTTGTGTGTCTGTATTACAAAGATGTTGCAAACCTGGTGTATTTATGTGTTGATTTGTATGAACACGGCTATTCTGTATTTTTTCTGATTTTGATTACTATAATTGGATGAAAATTGAAAGTGAAAATAAAAGAATGTTTTGCTGTCCTCATTTGCCTTCTCTGTATATTACGCTTCTGCTTTATTTGACCTGTTTATTGTTCTTTGAGGCACTCCAATCCACCCTCAAACACACTGTAAAACAATGTTTTCCAGTGTGCTTTTTCCTGATAATTCAGGCTGTGTCCTGCACTTTTAGGACAGTAGATGTCACTGCTGCACAGGGGAAGAAGTAAAACACAGCCGTCTCTGTCCTATAGGTTGAACTTCCTCATAAAAATGCTGATGTATGAGGAAAAACTGTTCTGACTCTGTCCGACCAAGCAAACATCTGCATCTGAAACCTTCAACCCACACGTTGGCAGTTCCTTGGTCTGCTTCAGTACTTGTCACCAGAGCAGCCTTCACGCCAGAGTTGCCACGTTTTAAGTTGATTAATCGATTGGATCTAATCAGACAAGTCATAAGCAACTATCTGGATCATTTTATCATTGAAGTAATGAGTCAAAAATACGAATAAAAATGGTTCTAGCTTCTTCAGTGTGCAAATCTGGCACCTGTGGTGACTTTATATCATAGTAAATAAAATATTTATTATGATTTGCACAATTTGATGCACAAATTTAGACATAAGATACAAAGGATGGTTGCTGTTTTCAAATGTTGTATATATCAAATTATTTGAGAAAATAAATGGCAGATTAATCAATAATGAGTACAGCACACTCAATAAAGAACAATAAAGTCCAGCTAATACTTTATTTACAGTCTATAGTTTGACAAAATATCTCACAACCCAGTGCACTTTTTAACACCTCAGTAATGACTATGATAATATTATAATATTTTATTGTCATATGCCATACTGCCCATGTTCAATGTTAGACACACACACACTGTAAAAACACGCTCATCATTGTCTCATGTGTCACCATAATGAAATTTAGACTGGAATATAAAACTTCATGAAGTGTCTGCGCAGGAAACTGTTCCAGTAATGTGAGCGTACATCATGAGATTGAATCTATTGTGCATCATCACTCCTGCATCACTGCATCATTCTCCTTTGTATGCTGATCCAACCGCATTACGCAAAGATCTGGGAACACCGACCAGAACCCTCTGTTTCCCGGTGATGCCGTCCTAAAACACCTCTACACGTCCACGGGACGAACAACAAACAGTATTGTGTTCTGCTGATCACTGCACTGCTGCCTTTTGTGGAGAGGTGGGAAGGTGAATGACACGTACAGAGCCAGCTGAGGTAAAAGCTCTGTTTTGTCCCTTCCTGGAGATGGCAGCAAAGGACAGGATGACGTCTGTTAGAACAATACACAAGAACAGAAATGGACATATTTGTCTTCAGTCATCAGGATCTGCTAAACTGAATAACTCCTGGTTTGTATTTCCATCTTGAAGATGCGACTTCAGGTGAATTATTGTTTTAATTTGATGCAAATTCAAAAGTAGAGGTTGAAAATCGACTACGATGGATTGGATTCGATGGACAGAAAATTCACGTCACCCTGATTTTCACAGTTGCTAAGCGGACTCTCCAAACTAAAGTAAAGAGGCCCTTTACAAGCTGAACTCTTCAGAGTTTCAGAGTGGACTCACTCCGTTTTCCTGTGCCATTCACAAAGACTTCAGCATACAATAGCCTCTCTCTGACGAACAGGAAAGAGGAAAAGCGCACTTCACCTGGCACCCTGTGAATTTATGACAGTGATGTAGAGGTTCCCTGAAAACACACATGGAGCCACACAAATAATAAAATGTCAAACGCTCATTATGAAGGTGTGCTGTCACAAAGTCTCTGTTTCTGTAAATCTTAAAACTGTATTAAAGCTACCGGAGAGAGGGACATTATAAATTCAACAGAAGAATATATGACATTTGTTGCTTTTAAAATATTTGTCATATCAGACAAAAAACTTAAAGTCGTGGAAAAATTTTGATGCCCCAACATGAAAATTAAGAAATAAATTGATATACTGATTGCACCAAAATGCCAAACAACGAATCAAATATGAACTATGAGCAATATGACATTTGTCACGTCAAAGCCGCTGCCACCACAGTCCTTCAGTTACCGACATCAGCCCAGTAACTACAATAAATGAGTAGAATAATTTTCATTTTCTGCTCACTCCAACATTTTGCCCACACAATGGGCTGATTGTACGGCAGCCAATGTATTCTCTGCCTACAAAGATCAACTGGCAGCAAATATTGAAAGACAACAACAGATCCACATACGGCCCCTGAATGAAAGTGGCCACTGTGAGAGGACACAAAGCCGGTATTTCATACAGAGTCACTGATCTGGAGTGTTCTCAGTTTAGTATGGGTGTGTGTGTGTGTGTGTGTGTGTGAAGGCTTACACTATTGTGTACACTTAGTTGGCCAAATGTGGCGTCAATGAAGCCCACCAGTGGTCCTTCAGTGTCAGGAATCTCCTACACAGACTAAAACCCACATTCATTGACTCAGAGTTTACGGAAAAACTGGTGGGGCTTATCAGAAGTTACAGAGAATCCATTGTAAAAATTAATTGTCTGGAAAATGTACAGTCATGAACCCTGAAATATGGTACATTTTTGTAGTCGAGGGAAAGTTTATATCTTGTGGAAAAATGGTTTTATTGTCTTTTTCTTTCTTTTTTTTACCTTCCACATTTTAGATTTAAAAACTTCTGTCGTCAAATGCAGCTGCAAAAACCACCAAATGCTATGACGAAAATGAAGAAGATAGAAGATACCTCCTGCTCTTAATTTTCTGGTCAGTTATGGTAATTACAGTTACCAGCCTCAGAAATCACCAATTAACGGCACCTCAGATTACAGTCTACAGAAACGCTTCACGGAGTTCAAGTAGCGGACACATCTCAACATCAGCCGACGTGGTTGAATTTCTGCAAAGAAACTCACTCAGAAAAGAAAAGAACTGTCTGAGCACAGTACATCAGAAAGTGTAAATCTGGACTTTGGTCCGATGAGTCCACATTTGAGACTTCTGTTTCGAACCGCCTTGTCTTTGTGAGACACAGAGTGGTTGAACAGATGGCATCTGCATGTGTGGTTCCCACTGTGAAGCAGGGAGAAGGAGGTGTCAAGGTTTGAGGGGATCGTCGTTTGATTTTCAACATGACAATGACCCCAAACACACCTCCGGGACATTCAACCACGAAACTGTTGCTTTTATCCTGAATCTGTAAACATGTGTTATATGTTACGATGAAGCCAATCTGTGCACAGTAAAGTGTGCAGGTATGTCTGTGAGTTTCCACGCTTATTTTTGTGTGACCTCTCCTGTATCTCTTCCTTTTCCATGCCAACACTTGAAGGCAAAAGCATCCAACTGACTTCGTTTCCTGCCATTGTTCTGCACATACAAGATCACATATGAGGAAGCTGTCATTACTGCAGACGCAGCAAAAACTAGATTCAGTGTTTCTCACCACAACACTCAGAGGCCACGGCTGAGAGAGGGCTCAGCAAACGTATAATCCTTCGTGCAACGACTATGATTTTCTCTCTCTGAAAAAAAAAAGGTTTTCATTATCTTAATGACTCCAAATGAAAGAGCTGCAGTTAGAGAGTGAAGCCACGAAAAGGAAAACAGGTCACACCTTCCTGCTGAGTGTCAGAGAGATTTATTATTGGGGAAACTTCAACTTTCCTACATCATATAAGCTATCGCTACAAGTTTTACATGCTTTACTTGATGAAAACTGAGTTGGATGACGTAAATAACACATTCGAGAGGAATCATTCAGTTCTAAACTTAGGTAATGTTACTTCCTTAATCTGCTTTGAACAGTATTTGGTCTGGGTAGAGTGGACAGCTCGAACATGTGCTGACCCGCACAGGAATGAGGTAATGAATTGAGGAAATGTTCATGATGATTTGTGCTTCATTCACTGCCGCAAAAAGGGGCGAGATGTTCCTTCTTTCACAGGCAACAGTACGTTAGAATGGTATGCTGAGCTGTTCAACACTTTAAACTGCTAAATGAGAAGTAAAACAAGCCCTTGAAAGAGTTTACCAACTATATGTAACAGTATCTTTCAACCTGTTTCATTTTTAGGCAGAAAAACAAATGAACGCTTAAAATTAAGTATATTTAAGAGGTATAACAAAATTATTTGATGGAATATAAATTTGTTCACTCTGATTCATTTGATGTTTAAAAGAATCTCGAAATACAAAGTAAGTCAGACACATGCTTTCTAAAATAGGAACTATCTACTATCTACAAGTTAGTCCTTAAAGTTTACTGATGCATGATGATGTTTACTGATGCATGACTGATGCAGGTTTGCATATTAATATTAGGTGTTAATGTTTTTTCCAGGTTATGGAGGCGAGGTCCAATCTGCTGCGTCAAGAGTTAATTAAAACTCATTGAGCTGAGGCAGTTTTGGCCACATAATCTGAGAGGGTTTATTTGTTATTGGCAGGAATGAAATAAATACTCAGATCCTTTACTTCATTAAAAGGAATAATACCACAAAGTACATGTCTACCAGCTCCTGCCGTCTTAGGAGAATATGCACTCATTAGGCACAAAGATGGCCCCTGTGAGTGTCATATCATATTACTGTCTGCTTTACTGTTTCTGCTGCGGTTTAATGCTGCAGCTGGTGAAGGTGAAGTTCATTTCAACAGATTTATATCGTTTTAGGTGGTCGGATAAAGATTAACTATACTTATCTGGCATCTAGTTCAAGTTTCAGTGGAATGTGTTGGACAAGAAAAACAGGTCAGCTCAGCGTACTAGTTACAGTAAGAGCTACCGGATATATAAATACAATCTAAACTTAAAAGTGGAGCTGTATAAACACAATATAACAACATAGAATAAGACGAATACTGCAAAGTGTACTGCCTAATGTATGTGTAGCTGTAAGTGTACCACACTGTGTATTTAAAATATTGA
This sequence comes from Nibea albiflora, assembly GCA_014281875.1. Taxonomy (NCBI): domain Eukaryota; kingdom Metazoa; phylum Chordata; class Actinopteri; family Sciaenidae; genus Nibea; species Nibea albiflora. The sequence goes on from CM024806.1 coordinate 14,860,196, forward strand.
GTATCAGTCCTAGTACTCAGGCAGTAGTCATGGTTGATAGCAATTTTGCAGACAGATAAAGTGACATAGTATGTACAGATGTACTGCACAAAATATTGTTATAGTTTTAATAGGATTGGATAAGTCAGAACAAGACAGGTACAAGGTATACTGAATATATATATATATATATAAAATAATAAATAGCTAAATAAAAAAGCTATATACACTTATATAGATCTAATAACTGTATTAAAAAGTACAATATTTCCTGTGAACTACAGTATAGTGTAGCATTAAGAATAAAGTACAAGTACCTCAAATACAGTCTATGTCTATGCTTTATTTAGTGTTTAAGTATGCAATCAGTGTGTGCAGCATGCAGTTCTGCAGTTTATCGTCCCCGTTACTCAAAGTTAAGCTGCACTGAGACACTTTTTTGGAGCCACTTTCTTTTCTTTTCAGTCAGGCACCAGTCGAGCCAGCTACGGGTCTCTTTGGAAAAAGTGGGTGGCGTTGTTATGTGTAGGCATGGAGAGAGGCTCAAAGCGACTCGGCTGCTCGTGTTTCTAATGTGATGACAGCTGATTCTACCGAGACACAGCCAGGACCACCGTGTCAACTTTTTCCTTCTGTCAACATGTCTTCGTGACCCGCACGCCGACATAAAGCGCTTCTTCTCGGGAATAATGGCCCCGCGCACCGCTCCAAAGCTCCGGGACGCGTAGCTGCTCCAAAAAAGTTGTGTCGCGGAGAAAAAAGCAACGAACCAACCACCACCACCACATCACCAGGCTGGAGAAGTTGGATATCTTGTCTGACTGGATCTAACGGCCCGGGCTCACATTTTTCCACCGCAGCTTCTGACACTTTACAGGTAAGAAACGCACCAAAGAAAATCGTGATTTTTGCGTCTTTTACGCGTCAGGAGGGACTCTGGGAAAACGACTAGCGCGGGATGGAGGATGAGCTGAGATGCATTTAAGTTTGTAATATCACATGAATTCGTGTTTTGCACAGTCACAGCCGTGACTCAGTTCCTCTCTGGGAGGATTGCTGGATTTTCCTCTGCTGTTTGGAAAGCTTGGTGTCACAGTGAGGCGCTGACAGTCGCACTTTGAACAGGATTTCTCCTCCGCACAGTGAACACGGCGCTATCGGGCGGAGTGACGTGAGCCGAATGACTGATGGCACTGAACGCAACTGCCACAGACCAAATAATCCCCCCCTGTGTGTGTGTGTGTGTGTGTGTGTGTGTGTGTGTGTGTGTGTGTGTGTGTGTGTGTGTGTGTGTGTTTGTGTGTGTGTATGTCTGGTGTCTGTCACCTGTGGCCGCTGCTGTCAGTTGTTCCACCATGTGAGACACACTCACACACACACACTCACACACACACACACTGAGGAAATATTGTGGTCACATGCACGTGCGCACTTAACTGTGGTGTTCTCTGGTCACGAGCATTTATTCAAAAGCTTCTCTACTGTTCTATTCTATTCTATTCTATTCTATTCTATTCTATAATACTATATTATGCTATAGTTACATCCTGGTATGTTCTCTTCTGTTGATTTATACTGTCCTCACTTCTGTTTGGTTCTGATTCTATTCACTTATGTTCTATCATAATCCATCCTTTTCTGTTCTCTTCTACTCTATCTGGTTCTTTTCTGTTTCACTAACAGATCTTGAGGTCTTACTAGTGATAAATACCTCAGAGAACAATCTAGCTCAGGTCATCTCATGCTATATACCGTCAGATCTCCCTCCTCTGTTCATCTGTTTGCATCCACTCTCGTCTGTCCTGTCAGGTCATATTCTGCTTTCGCCAGTTCTGTTCTGTTATACGGATCATTAGTTTTGTACGAAGTTGCCCAAATGACGTCAAACCCGAGCAGTGTGCTAACGACTGTGAACATCTGCACGCTGCTCCAGTTAGACATCGATCAGTCGAGTTCAGTACACTGCAGCTGATCAGACCAGAGTGTGAAGACTAAATACAAACATTTATAGTATATATATATTTTTTATAGACAGAGAAACACGTCATACTGCTCATATTTGAATGTGTGTGTAAAGGGTCTGTAGACATTCAAGCTCTGACAGCAGTCTGCGGGAGTTATACAGTTGACTCAGCCACTTGGCACAGAGGCTCTGAAGCTGAAACATGTCCAGTTAGGTTATGTCCAGTAGCTGACAGCCACATGCATGCAGAGTTGCGCAGTCTTGACAACTTTTATGTAATTAAAGTCAAAATATAGATTCAAGCCATAATTATTCCAGGAGGAGCCACCCGAACACAAAGTTCACTGCCAAAAGAGCAAAAGCCCAAACATGCCCACGTGTTTGTCCTGTTAGGACAACGCTGTGTGTGTCTTTTCCATGACAGCATTTCACACAAAGCTTTAGTCACAGGGAGTCGGTTTGTAACATCCAAAATAGCGACAGGACTTCAGGCTGTGACATCGCACAGCGGTTTATCATCATCTTCCACGTGTGTTCCACATGTTCACACTATAAACAAAGTTTATAGTATAGAAATGAATGTGTTATTTCATATTGCCCCGTTTTAGCCTAGTTTGATTCTACTTGTTTCTAATCCGTTCATCTCACCCGCACTCAATCATTATGCTTGACTTCAAGGTGTCCACACTGCAGTCAGGATGTGAGTATTTGGACTTCTCCAATACTTTCTGCTCCTCTGCTGCAGTGCCAGTCTTAGGGGTTGTGGTTCTTTGGCACTGGCACACACCACAGAGTCTTTTTTAGTTTTCTTTGCCTGCAGGGATCCATTCACCAGTCTTCATATGATAATGGAAGAGTCAATAACTAGTCCATTCATGTTCACCGGGATTCTTCCTGACGGTGTGTGTCTTATCGTTTCCTTCTTGTGAGTCACACCTGGCAGAAGTCTGCCTCTGCTTCTTCACCTATCAGCCTTAATCAACGGTGTCTTTCTCTCTTCTGTTGTGCTGCTTTTGTGTTCAGTGCCCAGTCAGGATTTTGGATGCACAGACGACATCCTACACACTGAATTATTCAACGCTTGCGACAGCGTCCTATATCAGAAACTTGAGACGTGTGTGTCAGCTTGCATGTGCTGCATCACGTCACGAGCACACGCAGTGAGTGAGTGAGTGGCTGTCCCCGTAAATCCAACGTGTAATTGCATATATTGCAACCCCAGCGTAGATTATCACTGCGATGTGATTATAATTGCAAGTCGGAGCCGCAGCGGCAGAACAGAATGTCAAAGCACAGAAAAACAGCAATGATAAAAATAACCTGACGCATGGGAAAAACAGGAAAATAACTTTATTCGTACTGTTATGTAATATGCCATCACTTCAGTGAGAAGGTATTTCACAGACATAAAAAAAAAAAAGACATTCCTTACGTTTTTTTCTGGGAGCACAGTGTTAGTTTGCATGGCTGAATAGTCAAAGAAGGGCAGGGTAATTAATTTGATTTGAACTGGATGTGAGAAGGCGGAGGAAGAATGTGCATCGCTCTTCAGACGTTATATAAAGACTGTGAAAGTTCAGCGCGATAATGGTGATGCAGACCTCCTTAGCTGACATATGGACTTTACGTACTCTAAGGCTACTCAAATTAATCTCATGGGTCATTTTATAGGAGAGTTTTGGAATATTTTTAATGTTCAACTGTGGAACAAAATAGTGACGTTTCCTAAGATTGGATGAGGCAGACAGACACTGGCATAAAAAGCCACAAAGACTGAGAAATGTTGTACAGCTTGTAAAAAGACAGACTAAACAAGAACTAAACACCACCGAGGCTCAGAGATGTGTTCAGTCAGTTAGCATGCGCTGTCAGAGTCAATGTGGTTCTGAGTAAATGGCAAATTGGTTACAGAAGTATTAGGTTTAACCCTCTAACCCCACATAAAAAGCTTTCACCTAATGGCATAAACGGCCACCATAAAGTGTCTGATATTCTGCTAACAAACAGAGAGATATTTTGCAGTTTCCATCCTCCTACAAACCAACTTTTTTGAGTTTGAGTATCACTTCACAGATTTTCCAGGCAAGTCTCAGCAAGTTGTCCCGACAGTTGACTCGCAGAGCTCATAAATCAGGCCGGCCATCCTGCTAGTCTCTTGTAAATGTTCTGAATTATCTAAAAGATAGGCAAGAACATGTGAGAACCTTGTGTCGGGATGGTTGTTTCACCCTCCCGTCATACTTCTGCAGGCATGCCGTGATGTGTGAGAGAGAGAGAGAGAGAGATCCGTTACGTAACGGCTCACATGCAAACTATTAGGGCTCTGCCGTGTTTTTAAGGGTGCGGCATATCTTCGGGCACCTCTGGGGTCCTCCCAGGGAAAACCCTCTGCCGTCCAAACAGATCTTCGTATCCGTGACAACGCAGCCTCTGCCATCTGAGCTGCAGGCATCTGAGCTGTGTCCTCCCCGCTGTGGAAATGTTTATGCAAAAAAAGAAAATGAAAAAAAACAGTTCCACCCCGAGTGTGTGTATACGTGTGTGTGTGCGCGTGTGTTTGTCATGAGCATTAACATTCAACACGCGCAACGTTGAGAAACAAATAAGCGAGTGAAAGGAGTTAAGGAAAGAAAGGAAAAGGATCAAATGGAGTCTGAAAAACAAGCGCATCCCCTTGAGGAATGCCTGCACGCTCGCCAAGCTGCAGAGATGCTGGAAGGCAAAGTGAATGAAACTGGATTTAGAGCTTTGGATGAGCCAGAAAGAGTATTTGCAGCCTTTTTTCCAAGGACCCACCCAGGGTTTTCCCCTGCACTCATACAGGAGGAGCAGCAGCAGCGACACATCCTGCAATGTTCTCTCTCTGCTGTTCCAATCAGTATTTCCAAAGAAGCTGTTTCACTTGTATAGATAAGGTGACTGGAAAAGTACAATACGAATATAAACACATTTGTTCTTAAGTTTGAAGAAGAAAAGAGGTGTGGAAGACGATTTGCTGGGCTTGTCCTGCCCTGACTCAGCTCTTTGTTAGCCAAGAAAGAAAGTAATAACTGCTCTGCAGGACTGGACTTGGCTAACCAGGGATTATTTAATAGCGGTACAGTATTTGGACACACCACTCAGATCTAACTCTCAGCAAATAAATGAGCACACTTTGTTAACTTTATAATGATCGAAAAAAGTGCAGAGTAAACTGTCATCTCGTTGCAGATGTTGCAGATTTTCAGATGTAGCTGCAGTCAGGGAGGATTTCTTTCTGGAGTTTTCTCGGAAAGGCCAGTACATAAGGAGAGGACGGTATTGGTCAGATGCATTCTCGGGCTGATATGTCATCCCGACTGCAGCACTCAGCATTTTGTTTGGACTCTTTCAAATAAAAAGAACAGCCCTTCCTGCCTCTTGATGTAAGCAGTTGATGGTGGCCCTGTGTGAAAATCGGCTTTGTTTCCACTGCAGCGATTGTTTGTGCCGAAATGCAGAGCTGGCACGTTCGTGTACTGTACGTCTGCGGGCTTCGTGTGTGTTTGCATGTGTGATCATTTTGCCAAATATTTCAACAGAGTTTGGCGTCTTTAGGCATTTGACTCAGCTTGCCAGATGTGTTCCTCTCATCCAGCTGGCTGAGGCCACGCGGCGCTGTCTCATCTGGCTGAAATGCACTTTAAAGTCAGGCTGCTTGCCTCATTGTCCTGCCATGTACTTGCTGTTTAGAGCAATGACTTGAGAACACAATGTGCTACCCTACTGTGTTTTCGTGTGGAGGCCCTTTAACCTGATAGATAACAGATGAGATGAATGACAAGAACTGGGATGGCGTTCATGCAACGAAAGGCCCAGGGCTGTATTTCTACCCAGAAAATGACCTGCCATGTGGGTTGGAGCTGAAAAGTTAGTCGATATATATCAATTGATCTCTTAGATAAAATCTATCTGCAACTATTTTGATAAAGAATTTGAGTTATTTTCAGGCAGAAACCAGCCTTACGTTGTTCCTCCTCGCCCTCTAAGTCCTCACATTTAGGCGGTCACTGTGGTGCTGTAACTCCATGATTGCTTGGTCATGGGAGATCATGTTTTGATGCATCGGTTCAATTTGTCCCAAGTCCCATTTCAGCTGGTCTAACATAGTCCGGAAGATGATCCAAATTGGGCACACACTCGGGGTCAGAAGCCTCCTTTCAGTGGAGATGCTGGAAAACTCAAGAGACCATCCAGATGTTTGCTAAAATTGTGCACTGACTGCATGTGCGAAGGCTCAGTCCTTGCTGCGGAAGCCCAGGGTTCGAATCCGACCTGTGGCCCTTTCCCGGATGTCATTCCCCGTCTCTCTCTCTCTCTCTCTCTCCCCACACTCCTGTCACTGTTCAGCTGTCTCTATCAAATAAAGTTTAAAATCTAATCTAATCTATTAAAATTGTGCATTGACCAAAACTGTGAGCAGAAACTTAATAAGTCAAAATGAACACAAACTCTCGGAGCAGAAGGGAGGCGCGTCCTTCATCCCGGGTGTCCAACAGTGCAGCACTCTGCGCCTTTTATTTATGCTATTCATCAGCCACGGATCATAAAGTTTTATGTCGGTTCATATCTCGAGCGTTTCAGCCAGTTATGTGGAGTGTTTATGGCTGCTGTAGTTCATCACATTTTGTCTGTAAAGAGCAAACATAACAGTGGTTATGTCATCACTCCACGGGGGTCCGCGGAGGCACCGACTCTCCAAACAGATGGTTAGAAAAACCACATGACTCGTGTTGACAACTGTCAGCCATACAGAGCCTTCTCACCCCCCAGCCCCCCCTCTCCTCGCCCCTCCACCAGCCCGTGTGCTGAAAGACCGGTCAAAAGAAAAGCAACAGATGTCCCACAGTTTTTAATATCCAGAACCGTCCGCTGGCCGGTCACCTGTTCGGGCGACGTTGTTTCGAGGTGAATGCGTTTCAGTGGACTCAGCATTCTGGACGGGCGGACTGCAGAACCAGTCCCCCCGCTAAACAATCGCTATCAAAAGACATCAGCTGTCACCCGGCCCACTCTAGAGGCTTCTACCAGTCTGTGTGTGTGTGTGTGTGTGTGTGTGTGTGCGTTTTGTGTTGACATTCACGCGCAGGCACGTGCCAGTCTGCCACTCCTGTACGTCTGAATAGGATGAATGGCACGCCGGTCTCGTCCTGGCAGACGCACACATAATGAGGCAGCGGCTCCATTGTTGGCATCAGATGACTCTGTGAAATAAAAGGTGCTGGCTGGTCAGCAGATCTGAACCGTATTTCGCACAAACGCAGTGTTTCATCACTCGCCACACACACACACACAGACACACACAGACCCGAGATGCCTCAGAACAGTGGAAAAGATGGACTAGATGCAATGTACAGTATATACTGGAGGGCTAGAGATACAGCAGAGTATATATCACAGTTTTCTTGCTACTAGTGTGTATTTTTGGTCCTCATATGATTAGGCCAAGCATCACCGACTTCTCTGCGTTATTAATATTGCATAAAATGATGTTTCTTATTGTTGTTGTGTCCCCGCAGTTTATGAATAATAAATAATTCGGCTCACATTAGTGGTACGGAGCCACTTTTGGGCACGCTTACATAGAACTGACGCTGGTGACAGACACAGACACGCAGAGGGCAGATTACTTTCAGCAGCCGACAGTTTCTGTTTCTTCTAAGTCGCAGAATCGCTCGCGTTAATGAACAACAGCTGAGCAAATCTTACAAATTACATCCTGCAGAGTCACCACTCGCCATTTTTAACTGTCGCATGCCGCGAGACGCTTTTAATTACGTAAGTTACAACTTGCGTTGTGGCTCTTGCAGTTTGAAATTTGAAGTCTTTTGTGATTTTTAATTGTTAAATCTGCTTTTTATTAAAAATCAGACAAAGAGAGAGAGAGAGGGGGGGGGGGGGGTTACGAAGCAATCATCATTTAATTATAGATGAATCTGTGGTTTGTTCTTTTGTCTAAAAATAGTGGAAAATGCTTCCAGAGCTCGAGCTGGCATCTTCGAATTGCATGTTTTGTCTAACCAGTAATTCAAAAACTCTCTTATATTGGATTTAAAGAGAAAAGCAGCAAATCACATCAGTACGACATCAGCTGCCAAGAGAGATGCTTTACACTTTATTAAGGGTAACAACCAACCAACATTTTAATCTGATCTCTGAACTCATCATTTTTCAAATGACATAGAGATCAAGAGATGATTTCATCTCGCTCAGAGAGTTTCATTTGCGAGTGGCTGTGGCTTCGGCACCTTCAGCAGCTTCCTTTCTTACTTTACACAGACTTTAAACTTTATTTCGGGCGTGGCAGAGCTCGCTGCCATCCCAATCAACACAGTCACAGGCACGTCAGTCTGTTACAGACAATCATTTATTTATCCTCTCCTTTGTGCACACACACACTTCGGTGCTATTAGAGAGTACTTTCTCTGAGCTTCTGCTGCCCGGCTTCTTAAGTGCACAAGATCCTTTTAATAAAAGGACAGCCACATCGCCGCGCTCTCTCTCTCTCCTGCAGCTGAACATCAAATCAGCCCACCTCCACTTACTGCGATTTCTTCCTCTATAAATGAATTACATGTAATATTTTGCGTGATGGGTTCACATAATCAATTAATCGCAGTGAAAACGCAGATGTTTTCCTTTTTTCGTGCTTATCTTTGTTTGAACTGCACATCATGCTGATCAGTCACGCTGGGAAACACACAGTTTAGTAAAGGGTGATGATGTATCCAGGGCCATCTCTCAGGTCAGACAGTTGGTGCTTTGTCCCCACTGTCAGCTGTGAAGCGTGAGTGTGTGTGTGTGTGTGTGTGTGTGTGTGTGTGTCAGCTGTTGACTTAGCTGTCTGTCGTAATCCTGTTACTTTCTCCAGGACGGTGCCAAGTGGCACACAGAAGTCCCAGTCACACCGCCTCATTCACCATTTCTCCCTTAAAGAAAACCTTCTCACTACCCACTGTTCTTGAATTACGTCATCAGTGTTGTTGAAACGGTAGAAGTCTTTAATCATTGCGCAAAATTCAGCAGTTACTGAAATTATTCCTCGACAACAGCAGAACTCTGGAGATGCCGAATGCCGTCTTGGTTTCCCTTCACTGTTTAAACAGTTTTCTATGTTGCCCGGAGACTCCGTTACGATCAGAGTCCTGTTGCTTATCAAGACCTCATAAATCATAACAGAAGTGACACGCCTGTTTCAGTCTCCTTATGAAGACAGCGCATGGTGTGAAATGCCCCTTGTACCTTTTCCGAGACGTGTTCTGGGTGTAAGCTCCACTTCATGAGCTCACCAGGACAACGGGACTCCTTTTAAAATGAAACCCTCCACTGATGGAAGAAGAGTAAACTGGTCCAGGCTGGCACTGGTACACTGCCAGCCTGATTTCCTCCAGACATGCCTGCTACTCCTGACGTGATCCCACTTTTCCCTCTCTTTTTTTTTTTTTCAAATCCGAACAAAATGGCTCTCAGCTGGCGTTGTTGTGAGTCAGAATGAGCCACTCCAAAACGCCGAAACATGCGCGATATGTTTTTACAATGAGAGGAAGACGAAAAGGCATATTTACGCATGTTTTATTACTTTTTAAATCACTTCTGACAACGTAAAATACGGGTGTTTTTTCAATTTGTAGCAGACAGGAGGAAAACCAAGAACACCATAACTCCCCTGGCATAATGTCAGAGTATGTTTATTTTGTGTTATGTCAGCATGGCACAAAATAAATGCTGGATGGTGCTTAATTTAATTTGTGCGGTAAAATGTGAAATTGGCCTTCAAAGAATAGATTAAACAAACAGAGCTAGAAAACATAGTGATGTTAGAGTGATATTCAGACTTTAAACTGGATCATTTCAAGGGGTTTTGTTTTGTAATAGCTGAAAGACATGCTTCATGTCTGCCAAACGTAGTCATGAAGAAGCGTTCAGAAAATGACGTGACTAACTTTGAAACACGCTGAGCGAGATGAATTCATCTCTATCTCTCTGCTCAGGGTGGCCTTAGCGTGTCATCGAGCCACCTTTTAAGGACCGCCCACAAAATCCTGGACTGAAAAACTGTTTTCAGCAACTATTTTCCAACATATTTAATGTGTTTTGAGAGAAATCTTTACTTTAACAGAAGCATGGCTAAAAATATTATCATTATGATTTTTCAGATGTCACCCTGCCCTGCTTGGAAACTGTACTGTAACATATCCAGACACATGTACAGTATGTGGTTTGAATTGATTATGCTCAGTAAGCAAATATTAAGTAGCCATGCATGTGATTGCTCATGTGACACTAAATCATTCTAGCATCTGCTATGTGTGTCTCCTAGTGGAAGCACAGTCATCTGTTTAACTTAGAAAATATATGAGTCAGCTGTCCTGTGTAAAACTTTGAATCAAACCATGTTCAGTTACTGTACTGCTGCTGTACTGTACAGTGTCACTGGTAACCAGGCAGCTTGTGTCGTCGTCTGCCAGAGCCAGAGTCTAAAAGTCAGCGAGCACAGTGGCCACTGACACACTGACAGACCCATAAATAACATTAAGGAGCTTGTCTGGCTGGATGTAGCTCTTGAGGATTAAGTTCAAGAAAGCTGCAGCAGCCCAGTGACCTCGCAGCGCTTGGCAGTGTAGTCAGGTGTGAAAAGAGGTTTCTGGGTGTTGGTTGTAAACTCAGCTGAGGTTGGCAGGCTGGAGGCGCGCAGAGTCACGAGGTGGAATGTGTTACAGTTAATACACGTACTTTGAGACGTTAGCTGAGATTAATATAACCACTCTAAACAAATGACGCCCACAGAAAGGAGATTGCAGTCTACACAACACGGGTTGCACGTATGGTGAAATAGACACAGCACACAGGAAGAAGACAAGACGGAGCCGTGATGACATGTTTCTTGCAACTGTATCCTGTTAAATTGAGACACGAGGGATGGATTTTTAAAAGGTTTAGTTTCTCTTTTAAAGCAGTGGAAGAACGTGAGGGGGCATGTAACAATACCGCTTTCATCCAGTAGTAGGCACTAGTTATTGAGATTGTGGTTTCACAGTTCATTTGTGTATCTTGAGAAAGATCTTTGTGCTCCATTCATGAGCACTTTTATTTGTGATTAGCCATCAAAAGGAGCTTTTGTTCTCTTGGAAGAAGATAAGTTATCTTTGTTTACTTCCTCCAAACCGCCAAACACACACCACTTCTAAAATATCTATCTGTTTACAGGAAGCTGTTTCATGGGCTGAGACACAACAGAGTGAGGCCGTGAGTTGCTGGGTAGATCACGGTGTATGGAAATCATTGCTCAAAGACGGGCGATACGCGTTCAACTGTGTGCATGTCGGGGCATGTTGGATTTGCCCCGGTGTCTCAGAGGCAGTCATTGTTTCATCTGAAGCGAGGTTAGGCAGAAAGATGAGTTACAGTGTGCATCATTTTGTTCACCCTTTAAGGGTCTTTAATCGAGGCTGGAGGAGATCCCATTGGGAATAACGTGCAACAAGGAAAACGTGGCTTCTGTTCCGTTGAACAAATGGATGCACGGCCTCGTTTGTGCTACCTGCTGTTTTGTTTAGCCACCTGCATTAGTTAATGCCCCGGCTTGGGTTTCACTATGGCTTCAACACTATGCGGTGTTGAGTTCACAACTTCGCTGAACAGTGACGACCATCTGCTTTTGTTAAGCAAAGCAGCGCAGCTCAACCTTCACAGTGAGCATTCGGCCCCAAACACGCACGTTCGGTGCTCTTACTTTCTTCTGTTAACGCTGGTCATCCGTCTTCTTTATAACCAAGTCCAGGACAACCTGAGCAAAATCTCTCCCCAGAGACAGTGGCGCTGAGCTGGGCCGGGCTGGGGTCCTGTTCCTCACCCCCCCTCCCCGCCTCGGCCCACTTAACAGAGACCCCATTGACTGCGGCAAACTACAGCCCTCTTCTCTCGTTTCCCGTCTCTTTCAGCGTGTCCATCCCCACCTGTGGTTAGTCTGTCTCCGGATAATGATACCCGAGGGCTGGTGAAATACTTATTAAATGCATTTTTTCTGTTGTTTTGTGCGCGTGTGTGTTTTCCCATTTTGCCGATAATTGAAACAGTCAGAGATTGAGCACAAATTTGAATCATTTCCTTGATGAATGCCGTTGCTTTCCAAATACGCCGCTTCCTCTCGCACACATAATTATATTTTCATCACATTCTGGCACACTTTTATGCCTTGCATGACGGTCATCGGCAATTGCGAACACATGCTGCGTCAGATGTGAACACACGGGAGCTTAAAATGACACCCATTAACGCAAATCCATGATCTGTTTGCAACCAGAATTTGGGAGATTTAACCACAATTAAAGGAGCTGGATGTTCAGTGAGTTGTTAAATGTGATTGTATTCCACTGAACAGGACTTGAACTTTTAGTAGCCAAGATCAGTAGCCTTCTTGGTGTTACTCATTCATTAAAGCAACTGCTTCAACAGCTTCAACACAACCGAAGACGTAAAGTGGTGAGAAAATAAGATATGATTCACGGGAACTTCTATTTTTGATGCATCTTATGGCCCAAGTATGGAGAAATTTCAAAACTGTGTGACCGTAAAGACTAATAGCCTGGGAGGCTCAAAGGTCAGAGATAACATACAGAACGTTGGAATAATTGATTTGCATATCAGTGTATGTAATAAATTTATACGCAGAGCTGTATTTGCTGTATATTCTTAACCCATGTCTCCTCATGCGGAAGCAGAGAAACAGGAGACGGACAGAAGAGTGTTGAGGAATGTCCTTCAGCCGTCTTAAGTGCAGCTCTCTCTTTCTATTTTGCCTTTTTCATTCTTTTCTCTCCTTTTTTATTGCAGGTTTCTCACGCTCTCACTTCCCCTTTCATTTGGTGTTGTTTCACGAAAAGCTTACTCCCTGTGTTTGTTGATTTGTGTGGTGAGGATTTTGAATAGCGCCGGTGCGCCTAGTTTAGAAAGCGGAGACACGTTCCCTCATGGGAAAAACCTCTGCGTGCTCAAATGTTCCTATTAAAGTTTGTTGTTAATCGTAATATTTTGTTTTGTATGTTTGTTTGTTTGTTTTTTTAATGATAAAACCGTGTGGGAACGATCACTTCATCTCTCTCTTCTTCTGCCTCTGCAGGTTATGAGTAATGGAAGCGGGATCGGTGGTGCGTGCCGTGTTCGAGTTTCTCCCCAGCGTCTCCGAGGAGCTGCCACTCTTCACTGGTGACGTCATCGAGGTGCTCAGTGTCCTGGATGAGTTTTGGTTGCTTGGTAACAAAGATGGCGTCACAGGTACGGTGTCAGGGATCATCCATTCATCCATTATCTATAACCGCTTATCTTTATCCGGGTCACGGTGTGGCTGGAGCCCATCCCAAGTTTTCAGGGATCAAGTTGTCAGGGAAATTACTACAAATAAACCTATATGATTGAATACTTTGATGATGATGTTGTACTTTGTTTACCACAAAAATGTATTTAGAAACTACATGGAGAAGCTTCCTATAGCTTACTGATAATGAAACCGAGCCACATTGAAAACCGTGTGTGATTTATTGGTATTTCGTTGTGGCACTGAGGTTTGCACGTGTGAACACTTTAGACAATGGAAAATTCAGTCCAGCCATGCTTTCTAATAACTGTTGACATGCTGTTTTTCCTCTTCCTCGCGGACATTTGTAAAGCACTACAAAATATTCCATGACAGGAGTAAGAGTGGAATGATTCGAGGGATGCAGAAGAAAATTAAAAATGAAACATTCTTGCCCTTACGCAAATCTAATAATTGCGAGTAATTAATGAAAACTGCTCTTAAACGTGTGGAATTAAGCGTTGCATAGCATGGCTTACTTTCATAAAAAAGTTTTTAGACATTAAATGTTTCCTCTGAATAATACTTCTGAAAGTAAGATGTGTCCCTGAAGTGTACGTCACTGCTCTTTCACTTTCGCTGCCATTAATAGTCAAATTCACAGAAATCTATTGAAGTGTTCGAAGAGTGGAACATCGCTGAAGATTAGAAAGGGGAAGTGCAGATGTGCAGATGGGAAGTCAGTGTGCGTTAAATGTTCCTCGAAAACACACTTAACTTGGCTTGACTTGCCTGGAAAGTAAAAAAAAAAGTAAAATAATAATGATTAAAAAAAATACTTTATTGTATCCAGCTGTTCTAAGTCTGTTGGCTGTAAGTAACCACTGCAAAACTCAAAAAGAAAGCAGTGTATAGCTGCTACACTCAATTTTTCCTCATACAAGTTGAGTTGTGGTATCAAGTAGTACCTGATGTTATTGGTTCCTAAAATAGTACATACTATTTGAGGGATGTGAAATATCAGGCATGTTTGTCACTCTGCTCACTTCCTCCATCTCCCGTCTTCAGGTCAGTTTCCCAGCACCTTTGTGGAAGAGGTTACCATTCCCAGCACCAAGCCTGGAGACAGACTGTATGTGTGCATCAATGATTTCAGCTCAGCGGAGCCGGGCAACCTGTCCCTGAAGAGAGGTACGGACATACCGCATGCAGACAATGATGATGACTGACGTATGAATCACTCCGAGTACTCGTGACTCCTGGTCATAAAGCATGAAGACTTTTATCAGTGTGCATGTTGGGCTCTGTTATCTGTCGTTTGTATGTTCTGCACAGGATGCTGGATGTAACTGGGTGTTTTAAAGAGCACTGCTGTTAACTCTAATGGCTCATGTTTTCTCACTTAGCTTAACGCTACTCGTTGAGGTCGCTGTGCTCAGGTAAACTGTTTGTTTCGTGTTGAAGTGTAGCTGTGTTGTGTTGGACACTGGGACCAGATGCTTTGTCTCCTCTGCCACAAACTGGGACCTAAGTTGAAATTTAATATCAAACTGTGGTTTTGTGCACAGTCCAATTTCAGTAGTAATCATTTCTACAAATCATGCTTTAATAAAGAAATAGATCGCGCCGAATGGGGACAAAGCACTGGTTTTCCTTGGTGGCATCCTCTTTGAAAGGGAATCCCACTTTTAGAAAATGTGTAAGGTATTCAAATGGTCAAAGATTGTCCCAGAGCCCAGAGCTAGAAACCCCCCCAAAAAACGAACAAAAATGAAACCTTTGCTGTAACGTCTGTCGAAGCTTTTCTCAGAAATTGATTCGGAAAGAAGGTAAAGGTCACTTTGTGCACCCAGAGGGAATTTCTGAAGACGAGTTAGAACTCATGCCAAACCCTTTCACAAACTTTCACAGGCAGCCGCAGACAGGGAATGCGTCAGATTTTGGATGATTTGGTTTCTAGTTTGGGAAAGAGCTCAAGTTTTTCTTTTTATTTTGAGTGGTGTCTTTATTTAGAATCACGTATCATCTTCACTTTACAAAAGAAAAAAATGACACTGGCTGAACACTCTCCAAGAGGTGGAGCTTGAGATCTTCCTTTGAAATTCACAATAATTTGTAACACAGCCGTTAGTTTCCCTTCCCCATCTTTGATTAATGTAGGTGCCACTAGTTGTCTTAATTCCTTGAAGTGCCTTGTAACGTCTTGAGATTATTCTAAGAGTTAGCCCCGTGGGCACTGAACTGTTTTTAAGTTTAAGCCCATTAAACATTGATTCTTCTAAGAAATTCTGTTCTCCTACCCAAAAAACTGAATTCAGTTATTTAAGTTGAGAAAGATTAAGATTCCCTATGGGGCAAATTGATTGTTACAACGCCACATAATCATGACACTAAACACACAGCATACAGAGTGTCTTTCCTAAACTCCCCACTAGATGTCCCCAGAGCCAAACTGAAACATACACAGACGTTTTAAGTTGTTCTCTTTTTACACACATAAACTGTCTCACATGATTACATTAGTGTTTCGTTTTTTTCTGATTTGTCATTCATAACACTCTCAGCATGCAACTTTGATGTTTGCAGAGATCCTTTACATCGGTAGAACTTTTAATCGTCTTTTTAATGTCATTAGAAATGCTAGTAGTAGTCGTAGTGATAGCAGTAGTGGAAGAACTGAGAACTGAATTGTGCATTGAATGTTTATTTGAACACTTCTGGTTATGTTAAAGCGTGTTTATACATTTTACTCTGTGTCTTTTTTTATACATCATACACACACATCTCTGATTTTATTTTGATTAAATTGGTGCCCAGATTTACTCAACAACAATATTCCAGCACATTTTTGTATTGCCATGAGATAAATAACGCTTCCTGGATTGTGGAAAACATAGGAAACCGTCTTTACTGGCCATGTGAATGTTGAAATGTTCATTTCCAGTATGATTTTCCATGGCCCCCGTTGGCTGAGTGCCAGTTTTAATGCCAGACACAATGGGAGGCGGAGCCGCAGGTCTTTGGAATGTGACCCCCGTGACTCCTGGTTGACCAGTCAACATTCCTATAATTCACGAATCCCCAGATATATTACCATCAGTGCTGACCCCGGTACAGTTATTAGGAATGCAATAATAGAGGTTATCTGAAATGACCTAATACTCAGACGTAATATGGCCTGTGTTGCCCCGGTGCAGACAAAAATCTAATCTAAAACACCCAGTACTTCATTTAAGCCATTCATGTTATGTCAAGCCGCACAACAAACAGCAAATATAGGCTTGTTTTAATTAAACTGGACATGCACTGATCAGATCAACCAGTAGGACAGCCTGTGTTACCTTCATATCCTGAAGTTTGTCTGTGCATCTCCCCTTCTCTGTTTTAAAACTATCATTTACAACCTTGTTAATATGAATCAGGTCAGTTAAGTGAATATTAAATGTGATTCTCTTTGTTCTGTGTCTCTCTAGGTGATGTGGTAGTCGGAGAGGCAGGAGGGTCCATGAACCTCGGCGAAACCTGGCAGCGTGGTTGTAATGCCTGGGGCGTCCGTGGTCATTTCCCCACGTCATGTGTGAAGGAGCTGAACCTTTCAGGTCGATCCAGGCAGCTGTCTGAACGCTCAGCTCAGGCCCAGGCTTCGGAGCTCCCACCTTACGCCCTGGGCCAAGCCCGGGCCCTTATGAACCTCCATGCTCAGCTCAATGAGGAGCTGGACTTTCCGCGAAGGGGACTTGATCATCATCACTGGCCTGCCTGAGCCTGGGTGGTACCAGGGGGAGCTGGAGGGTCGCAGGGGCATCTTCCCAGAGGGGTTTGTGGAGCTTCCTGGGTCCCCTCCGATCTCCTCAGGAGCCAGATGACTGCCAGTATTTGAACAGTGATTCTGCATTTAGCTATGAGGACCCTTACGATGCAGGAGAGGGGACAGAGGAGGAAGGTGTAGAAGAACAAGACGCTTTTTTGAGAGAGGAGGAGGAACAGAAGGAGTCTGTAGTAGAAGAAGAAGACGAAGAGGAGGAGGGCGGTGTCTATGTAGTGGCACTGTATGAGTTTCGGGCCATGGAACCAGGCGAGTTGGACTTTGATACGGGCGATCGCATACGTCTTACAAACACTTTAGAGGATGGTTGGCTGGAGGGCGAGCTGCGAGGGCGACGCGGTATTTTTCCTCATCGTTTCGTTAAAATAGAGGACGACGGACAGAAAACCGCAGATGAAACGAATGTTGTTGCACCGGAAGAAGACAAAGAGAACAGCTGCAACTCTGAATACAGCTCAGACCATTTATGTCCCAGCGGACCAGAGAACGGTCCCGAATGGAGGACATACGAAGATCACACAGTGTGGGACTTGGACTACTTTGAGAGGACTGAGGAGCAGAGGTGGCAAAGAGAAAACAAGAGCACCGGAGCTCAGACTAACAACAGAGGATCGAGAGATGAGGGTAGCAGGCCGGACTCTCATCCACGTAGACCTGTGGCCCCAACACAGAGAGGGCCCGAGAGACCCAAATCCACTCCACCAGCAAGGCCTAAACTCCCATCTCGGCCTAGCCTGCCTGCACATAGCACTGGAACAAATCGGTCTAGGTATACAAACGGTAACTCTCGACCCGTACAGTCCAAACTAACCCACAGCCTAACCCTCCCTAGCACTCAGTCTGGTTGGTCTAAAGACAGCAGATACTACCAGGGTCCACCAACGGATGGTGCCACCACCGATAACAAAAGTGCCACTCTTGGCCAGGTGTTATTTAACCTTGCTCAGAGCCACAAGCAGAAGAAGATAACTCGCCACGCTAGCGTCAGTGATGCCGATATGATGATGGGTCGTACAGAGACGCAGCGTTCCCAGCAGAAGACACGTGGCTCCAATGGTTTGATGCCAACATCGTTCACCTTAGATAACCTGGCAACCTCAGCTGGTGACCTGGAGACCAAGCTGTCCCAGCAGCTTTTCGAATTTGAGAAAAGCTTGACCACTTCATGTAGGGATATTCACGTCGGTTCGAGTGCTGCCGGCGACATGTCTTCTGCAGGTGACCTGGCCCAGCCATCCCGTATCTCACGCCACTTTTCTATTCTAGACTACAGCGATGAAAGCGATATCATCCGAGGCTCCTTGCATTCATCGGTGCCCCAACTCTTGCAGTCAAACTCGGCCTCTTCTTCACTAGAGAGGCGTAGGACCCTTCGACCTCCTCCACCTCGTCCTAGAGTCCAGCGCCCCCCAGCCCCACCAGCATACAGACCAGCCCGTCCTGCTCCACGCCCCCCTCCTCGTTGCCCGAGACAAAATACCGCTCCCCCATCCAGCAACAACCCCATCTTCTACACGCCCGACGAACCACCCACAAACGTCCTCGACCAAATAACAGAAGGGCAGGCTGAGTTCGGCGACCTCGCAGCTGCCCAGGAACACGAAATCCAGTGTCAGCTGGAAGCCGAGAAAGAGCTGGAGAGGGAGATGGAGCTGGAGAGTCAGAGACAGAGGGAAGAGGAGGAAAGGTACCAGCTGTTGCTACGGCTACAAGAGGTGGAGCACGACATGGAGGCTTATGCGCACACAGCGGAGGAACTCCGGACCATGTTGGAGGAGGAGGAGGACGAGACGGCCCGCATGCAAGCCATGGAGAACCTGGAGTTCTGCAACTACACGCTGGAGACTCTGGCCCTGGAGCAGCAGCAGCTACAAGGTATTTATTATACCTTTTATTAGATTGTTAACACTTGATTGGAATAACATGGCATTAAACTCCTAGACCACTAGTCTTTGGTTAGACCCAAAACTGGAGGTTCTAGAGGTATAGCGTCACAAAACTGATGGAATTTTGGAGACAAGGTGAGAAACATCTCTCCGCGAGCAGCAAGTTAGCAGTACAGGGTTTGGTTGGAAAGAAATGTACAGTGCAGGTTGCAGTGCGCGATTACGTAAAAGGCCACGGTGTCTCAAAGCCAACTCAGGAGCCCTCACGTCTCATGTCAGGAGTTAACCCCCGCAGTCTATAGAAACTTCGGCCCAGTAGGAAGGCATCTCCCTGTGCTTCTTGACCAACGTCTGGCAGCCACACAGGAAAGGTTAACACTAATGATAAAAGAACATTGGCTTATGGCAGCCTGTCCAGAGGATTTGCTGTTTTGAATATCTTTGTGTTTTGAAGCGTTGAACTCAACGACATCACGATTAATCGAGAGAATATAACTTATATTAAATTGTTAGTTGCAGTCCTAAAGCAGACAACAGGCATTGCCGACAAACAATGCACTCAATGCATAACATTTAATAGATTTGTGTTGATAGAAACAATTATTTTTTACACATCAAACTGTTATGTAGTTGAATGAAGTCAAATCAGGTACATCCTATAAACAGATCTCTGTTTGAACTTTGACTTATTTGGCTTTGGCTTAAAATTCTGTCACTCTGAGGCATCTCTGAGACATCAGCAAGTGAACAGACAAACAGCAGCAAAGAAGTCAGACAGGTCAGTTAGCTGCAGTAACAGAGGGGGGGTTAGCTGTAAATAATGCAGAAGAGGAGACAAATAAAGAAGAATTTGTTTTACTTGAAGTCACAGCTCGCTTCTCAGGCCTTACTGCCTGCAGGTCAGTTCAAAAAGTTATGACAGTTCACCGAAGACACAATGTAATATAGCAGGAATCTGAAAATGAGCCGTCTGTGCTTAGCAGATTTCCTCTTTGACTCGTTATTCCGGCACACACACACACACACACACACACACTCAGACACACATGCACGGACACTAGTTATTTAAATTCCACGGTTAACTATGCAAACAAGACATCCCTATTTTCTGTGCACAATGATCAGCGGAAGGAGGATTGTGTACTTAAATTAAGGGTTATCATAACAGTGTGTGTGTGTGAGCGGGGTGTGTGTGCGCGCATGTTGTGGAATTCGCTTTGTCTCACACCGCAGTGTTAATTTAGAAAAGTATAGCGAATGTGGCAGAGGCGGCGTGTTGCTGCAGGGTTTAGGCGGAGGAAAGGGAAACGGATTTGTCTTGTTTTGAGGCAAGTTTGAAGTCTGACATCACGACATCGTCGCACACAAAGACAGATTCATGAAGTGTGAACACAGAAACTGTTCTGTTTTACATATATGAAAAACAATAGTCATGTACTGGTTTTGTGTTCGCCGTCTCTTACTGTCCGGGTGACTTTTTCACATAGGTACGAGGTGCATTCCTGCACATAGTGAGAGGGAGAGCAATGGACATGGGCCTCTGTCTCTTTTTCCACCCCTCTCTTTCTTTTAGTGCCGTCTCTCTCTCTTACCTTTTTCACCTTACTCACAGTTCCCTCGCTCTGCACCTTTCATCCTTACCCTCCATCATCTCTTCTTCTTCAAGAGGGCAGAGGAAAGGGGACATATCGGATGAGCTTTCTAGGATTTCTTGCAGTAGTTGGAGGCAGCATGGCCAAAGTGTGGCTGTGGAGAGCCGTCACGTGGCCCCTGGCACACTTCTCCACACTGTTTGGACTCGCTCGGGGAGCCAGGTCCCACAGAGCGGCAGGTAGGCTTGAACTGAAGATGGCGTTTGTCAGGGTATCCGTCAGAACGTTTGACAGCTTGTGTCGTGTGGACCGAGCATTGCTGTGGTTCTCCTCTTGCTGATAGGCACATTGGGGACGGTTCACTATTGCAGCAGCGTCTCTACTCACTGATCATCAGGTCAGTGCAGCAGTTTGGGTCTAAGTGCCGTGCTTAAAGGAAATGACAGTAAATAAGACAACTTATTTATCGAGGCAACAGTAAACTTCTGTGTTCAGCAAACTTGGAGTCTGGCGGCTTTGAACAGAGCGATGTATAACAGCTGATTCTTGTTCAACAAAAAGGGCCTGTCTCTGTGGGAATCCTTTCCGTAATGTTATCAGATACTTCAAATAACAACCTGAGCCCGTCAGCGCAAAAAGCATGGACTTGAATGATTACGCTGTAGCTTGGTTTCACTTCTGCTGGCTGCAGCACTCTCACTCGATACCGGCATGAGAAAATAAGGTCCAGAAAAATACCAAAGTTACCCTTGTCTGCATGTCCGGTTATTTGATCTATGAACAGTTTCTGTTATTTTCTACTTCTGTGCTGATTTTCTATCCATACCGTAGATGTCTCGACACTGGATGCAACTTTCCAACAGCAGAGCTCACTATTTCTCACGGTGACACTGCCCTCATTCATTTAGACGCTTTCACTCTAATCACTGCCAGCGACCGATTTTCTTTGTTATGCTAATGTATCTCATTTTACACTGTAAGAACAGTTTCAGCTCTGTTTCATTCTTACTGATGCTAATTTAATGATTTTTTTTAAACTTCGGTGATTGTCAATCAATCAGCGTGATTGTCCGTCTTCACACCGGTGAACTAATCATCAGTAAGAAATGTTGTCTTGATTCCATTCTCGCTGCGTACTAATGATTCATATCCTGTCAGGTTTTATCTGTTACTCTTCAATGCTTGTCAGTGGGTGAATCCTCGATCACGACGTCTGCCTATGAAAGGAATCAGCCCTGAAGGCAGGAACACTCTCCACTGGCTACGTGTGTGTCTAAGGGTCATGCAACCACATAGTTTTCACTCACGCCTCGCATTACATGAGTTCTTACGCCCTCCTTTCAGAGTAGTACAATGAAATATTCGCTCTTTGTCTTCCTTTTGATATTTGCCACACCGTTACATGTGCAAATGACGAGATAGTCAGATAGAGAGATGGTGACATGATTTGAGTTTAGATCAAGCACCTGGAAAGGAAAAAACAGGCACACTCCCACTGGAGAATGTTTGATATGGTAATCATTAACAACACTTTAGATTTTAGTATGATTAGTTATAAGGATGTTATCTTATATAACTGTGTGTACGCATCAAGATCTTTGTTAACAAACCAAAAACATGTTTGTCATCATATTGCTATGTGTCCATGCACACACACACACACACACACACACACACACACACACACACCCTGGAGTGAGTGTTTTCCGTGCTTTTGAAGGGTGTGTTCCTGAGCGTGACGTTTGGAAGACAATGGCAGCTTATTGTTGTAAAGCAGGGAGTAATTTCAACATTGGGCTCTGCCTGCACTTCACTGCGCTGAGGTCAGATCAAAGTCCTCGTCGAGGCTGAAAGAGGTTTAATAATGAAACCCAAAGCGGAATAAAAAACACAAGTATATGCTCACGGAGTGTGTTTTAGTGCTGTGTCCATTCTTCTGCACAACAACGACATTAAAGTGAGAGATTAATGTGAGTGTGAGCTGTGTTTTATGTCTGACAAACCTTTCACTGGTTTTGTGCTCAGAATCATCAATTTGGAGAAGCAAATTTTGAAAAATATAAGATCTTTCGTCAGGTATCCCTTCCCCTAAGTGTGCATTATATCACTGACTGATATTCACTGAGTCATATAATATGACGACGCTTCTGGAAAATCACTTTACAATGTGCGTTCTCACACACTAGCGCGGGTTCTTTTTTTGCTTCCTCTTTTCTTATTTAAGCTCTTTGACCTTCAGCCTCCTTTAATTCTTTAAACCCGCCATTAAAACGCCTCCATCGGCTTCCATGACACCACTGCCTGATCTGTTTAACACCGTTTCGAGGATCTCTTTCAGCTTCGGGTTTCCGACTAAACTGGGAGACGTCAGTTCGATATATATACAACTTTACTACCTGGACACTTCTAGATGCGTCGCACGTCCTCGATGGCTTCGTTGAGTTGCGCTAACACGGCCGCAGAAGAGGAATGTTGCATGTAACATTCCTAAAGTTGAGAGACGTACACAAACACACAGTTTCGGTTGTGTTCTGCTACTGAAAGCTGAGATGTTCGACACTGATAATTAAACAGCTTTACGTAAGAAGAGAACAATGTCTAAGTAAGATTTCTGTGCTTGGCCTTATCATGCGAAACCGTGCGTCTCTGTGAAATATGGCTTTTGGCTTGTTGTATAGTAAAGCTACCATCTTATCAGTGATTTACAACACTTTCATTTTCATTTGCTTTACGGCACAAAGAGAGGAAACTGAATGAAATGAAGTTATTTGTTGTCACTAGTGGCAATTTAGCGGTTTAAATTGTTTAGTGGGAATTTCACTGGAGCCAAACAGGATTACTTGCAGGGTTTTCACTTGTTTTGTTGTAAACAAGACACACATTGTCCAGTAAGAGGGTGTTTTGTAGTGTATACACAGAAGCTAAAGTCTTAATGTGTCTCTGTTTGTGTCATAAGTGTGATGTTTGTGAAGCTTTTTTTTCATAAATGTTATTACCTCTTGTTTTGTGAAGGTTTATCTAAGCTGGGCTCAAAGTTAACACCAGTTTAATCAAACCAGAAGTTTGGTTTTACTGGAGAAAAAACAAACTAACTTTGGTATTCAAAGCGCAAACAAGTTCCAGCTCCTAATTGCACTTTAAACAGTTTGAATTGATGGTAAAGTGATACTATCCCACATGTGTTTGTCTGTGTGCATCACGTGCACTTGAGTGTGCGCAAGTCCTTTTAAACCTGTCCCTTCAGTGCCTGTCTCTTTCATGGAGAGTTAAAGGGGGGGAGGGATATATTATACTCCAGCTTTATGAATAGACCGGAGTTTTTTCTCACACTAAAAGATCGTGTCTCTTCTGCGAGAGGGGACAGTCTTCAACAATAGCTCATTGTACACACCAGCAGCTACTTTTTCAGTGGATCTGACCTAGTCAGGCTGTGTAATTTCAGAAATCTGTCCACTCATTGACTGACTCTTAATGTCTAAATATAATAACTAGAGTTCACACTCTTCTTTCAGTCATCGCTCCAACAAAATCATTGGCTGTCTTCATGTGGAAATGGTTGCTTGCCCCTGAAATGTAGGGCAAAGTTAAACAACTGACTGAGGACAGTTTCTTGTTCAGTTTCAATTTACCTGCAAATCTCATGCCCTTCTGGCCAAGGTTGAGTTGTATGCGCAGACTGAAATGAGCTGCATCACTTATTGTGTCACTACAGGCTGCCTTAATGACCTGGTGAATATAGCAGTGAAACCCACAGGAAGTGTGGAAACAAAGAAAACCGGATATGAGGAAGGATGGAGGATTGCTCATGGCAGTGAAAAACAAAACATTTGGTGCCAAAGTCTGAAGCCTGTCAAAGCGCACGCCGTGGAGTTTGTCTCCATCTTCCATCAAAGAAAATCTCCAGGCAGACTGTTTTCCTGCAAACAGAGGTACTGGCCAATTGAAACAATGGGAGGGGCTGTTGGGCTAATCCTCCACTCATGTGACTCCACTGAATCATTAACCCAAGGAGGCCCCTCCTTCAATAACCCTACCCCCCTTCTCCTTCCACGATTCGCTGAGATAGCTGTGGGGAGGGTGCGATTTAGTTACACTGACGGCTGGGAGGTGCTTTGGGCCAGGCAGTCCTGCTGAGGCAGTGGAGAGAAGACAGAGAAAACAAGTGGGAGAGTTACAGACAATATGCCTGACAGGTGGAGTCTCCCGGAGTGCTTTGTAATGGAATGCAGGACTCTGGAAAGAGGGAATAAGCCACGTTGAACAGGAAACCCTATCGGCACCAGGTAGGCTTTATTCAAGAGCCATGAAGAGCCCGGTGGTTTATGGAAACCCAGTCATGTTTAGTCCAGTGGATTGGAACTATGCAGCTGGTGTCCCGGTAAGGAGAGGAAAGAGTGTGGAGGGACCTGGGTGATGCTGGCTGGGCCAGAGAGAGGGAGAGGATGGCCCATCTGCAACAGTTACAACAACTACACCAACTGCAGCTTCAGCAGCAACAGGTTGGATATCCTGGATATGGAGTAGTTCCTCATGGACAGCCACAAGGACCAGTCATGGTAGCACGTCCTGGTGAGCCGGTTCCAGTTCCAGGCTGTCCTATGCCAGTACATGGAGGCATGATGGTACCTGTAGGCGGGCCGATGCTACCTCCAGTGCATGTGCAACCTCCATGGCCAGTACAACTGGAGAATCAAGCCCAGTACGATGACCGGTACAAAGCAGCTATCAGTGAGGAGAGGCCTCAAACCCAGGATGTTTACTTCCACCCTGGTTCACAGGATGGTCATCTAGATGTAAGGATAGCTGAATGGAAAGGCAAACACTGTTTTTATCAGGGGCCTGAGGACTACAGCCGAGTGCCTCAAGAAAAAGACAGTAATGACTTAAGGACTCAAGAAAGGTATGAGAAATTGGATGCGGACAGAAGGAGAAGGGACGATCCGTGTTAGAGAAAATGACCACTACGCGGAGCGTTATGACCACAGGGGTCACAGAGACTTGGAGGAGTACGATCATAAGGACAAATACAGGCAGAGGGATCATTATGACAGGAAATACAATGAGCGCTATGAGAGCAGAGAGGAGCAATACTATGACAGCAGGAAACAACGTAAACCCGAGCGAGAACGTGACAGTTACAACAGCGAATATGAAGACTACTATGATCATAAAGACACCTACGCCCGCAGAGACAATTACAGGGACGGTGATCACTATTATGACCACGATAGGGATTATTATGACTCTAAAGACAGCCATCACTACAGAGAAAAGGAACACTACCAGCGTAGAGAGGAGGACCGCTACTATGATCGCAAAGGAAAGGACCCTTACTATGACCGGCATGCAGACTGATCGATATGACCGCAGAGAAGATAACTACAGGGATGACCGGGAGGCCTATAATAGGAGGGGTGAGGAGTCTAACACCAGTAAAAGACGGGCCCAGTATGACTCTGACCTGGAGGAGCACCGTGGTTACAGGGACCGGGACCACTATAACAGGTACAAGGATACAGGTGATGACAGCAGAGACGAGCACTATGACTACAGAAGGAGGGACTACTACAAATCAAGGGAACACTATGAGCGGAGGCCTGTGGACCATTACAACCATGAGAATGAAGACCATCGCAAATCCAGAGAAGAGGAACGTGCACACTACAAGCCCAGAGACAGATATCGAGATCTACGCTCCATATCCGTAGACGCGCCGTACGAGGAATACCCTAAAAAAGAGCCGAAGTCGCACTGTGAGGAGTGGGTTGAGCAGCAGAACCAGAAGTTGGCGCTCAGGGAAATGCACTCTTTTGAGGATCCCATTATATACCGGCACAGTGACGAGCAGGAAAAAGGATATGAGTCGAGTGCCGGGAGCGTTGGTTCGAAACGGGGTCGCAAGCCTGTTTATGTGGGTTCACTAGATCGTAACAGCGTCTACAGGAAGACCGCTCCGAGCTCCTTGCGAAAGTCCCAGTTTGCAACCACAAGGAAACAAAAGCAAGGTAAACACAAGGATACTGTCATGTGAGGGAAGTTTTTTTTTTTTTTTTTTTTTATGTACTCAGGTGCATATGATGTATTTGCACAGTATGAGGTACTTGCAGTGTTTGTGTGATCATTTCTAAATCCAATTTTTTAGAGAGTTCAGATCAACCAGTAGTAAGAGAGAAAGCGCTGTTCTACAACACTAAACAGATCTTGAAAAACAAAAGAGGACGCACGGTTGCCAAGTGTTCTTGTCATTCCCAACCCCTGCAGATAAAACAGGGTGGAGACGCCAACTGTCTTTGTTGTCACACTTCTTGTTACTGGTGACCTCCAGATGTGCTCTTGTAATCAATACCGGGGGCTTCAAAGTGCTGACTGGCCAGGCTCCCCTGATTAGAAAGTGTGTGTGTGTGTGTCAGTATCACCTGTCTCACAGGAAAGTGTACTGTCAGGTATTTGTCAGCCTAAGAACCTGCAGAACAGGTTTTGTGGAGTCTTGGTTCTTGTTGCCGCTGTCACTCTTCACATCTTTCTGCCATTCTCTGCAGCCCCGATGCTACGTGCACACATAACTCGTCTGTTCAGTTCTTGCATCAGCTGAATGGTCGGTCATGTCTTGGTTGTCGTCAAGCTCATTCCTTAAAGACACATAATTCTTAGTGTTTGTTTTAGAGATCATTTCAAGTATGTTTGGTTAACAAACCATGTCTATTTACTAATATACATTTCACCCTAACTGTTACTAAACTCATCAAGTTACCAATTTTCATGGACAGTTAACTTAGGTTTGTTATTTAAACCAAACTTTAGACTTTGATTGTGAGTCATGTATAGAAAATAGAAAGGAAAAACAGGATCAAACTTTGGGCAACATGCAACATGTTTGAACTGATTTCTTAATGGAAAAAATGGGTGTGTGGGCATCAGTGTCAAATTAAGAACTTTGTCTGAATCGGATACTGTCTAAAGTTTCTTGATTCTTGTTATTATGGCATTTGATGCCAGCTTTCATTCCTATGGACACATCCCAGTGGGTCAGAACTCAAAGCATTGAGGTTAAATAAGGAGCCAAATGATGATTAACTACTGAGAATGGTTCAAGAGTACAGCGTGGACAGAGTTCTTTAAAAGGATAGTGGTGAGCATGGTGTGTTGGGATGATTAGGGTTCGCTTGAGATACGCTAAACTGTTCTGAGAGTCTGTAAACACAAAAAACTGAGACGACATCAGAAGGTCGGTGTGTGTGTGTGTGTGTGTGTGTTTCTTGAGGAATCGACGAAAGAGAGCACACTCTCCTGACTCACTTTGTCGCGTCTGAGAAGAAGCAGGTGGCGCCCCACGACCCCTCCCCCAGTCACCTAGAAACACACACACACACACACACACGCATGGCCACACACACACAGTCCACATCGTCCCCCCCCCCACACACACACACACATCCATTTCAGGACTCCAAGTATTAATCCCTAGCGTCAGCATGGTGAGTGGACGGGGGTCTGTCTGGTGCCAGGCGGTGGCCAGTACTGGCCTGACTCCTTCACTGCAAGACTAGACTGATACTGTGTGTGTGTGTGTGTGCAAGTGAGGTCCGTGGGGGCTTATTGGAGGGATGACGCCATTTTTCAAAACACACACATGCACGCTTGCCTCTGCAGTGTCTTGTCATCCTTTAATCTTGTTAAACTGTTTCAGCTCTGTCAGGGGTTTGCCCCGAGTGAAGCATTTGATTGCACGGCTAAAAACATTAGGCCATATTGTTGAAGAGCTTATTGGGTCGGATTACGCTATGATTCAGTGACATTGAGGTGATGGCTGAGGCTTTCTGAGATGGGCCTTGAGCATGTGTAAGGCCCCTTTGTTCCATGTAATCCAGAGCTAGATATTAGACCTCTCTCCCTCGGTGCATAGAGTCTAGTAAACAGTAGCTGCTAATCGAAGAGCTACTAGGGACTTCTTGGTGTAGTTAGAATTCTGCTATTCATGAACTTCATAGTTGTTTCGTGTTTCTTGAGCTCCTGTGCAGGCTTACACATTGTCCAAAGAGGGCAAAATATAAGCCAAGTATGTCTCTGTGCAGGAATAGAGACCGCTCATCTTTAACCAGAAAAATATGAAATATGCAGCTCGACTTCTGTTTTCGGTGCGCTCGAACTTTTAATGTCTTCTGCCAGATGGGCAACGTTTGAGTGTCTGTATGCGTGTGAGTAATGTGTCGTCATCCTGTTATGATCTGGCAGCGTATGCTGTGTTGTTTTCTGTAATCCTCGAGCAGTCTGCTGCTATTGGAGGGCAGCGGGTCGGGGTCGGGTGGGGGTTAGGAGTTAAGACAGAAAATCTTTGGACAAGAAGATCTCAAATCTGACAGCATCACTCTAAAGAAAAGGAAAGCGAGTCAAAGATCTGGCTCGCGAGTCAGAAAGTGTGCATGAGCCAAAGGTGGCTACACAGACAGAGTTTGAAACGCTCCACATCAGTAATCCTGATATTCTTACATCCAAAACAGTAAGAGTGTTAGTACAGGCGCACATACACTGACTACAGCACATCAGCGTCACACCTCTGTAGCTTCAGCTCGGGGTTGGATAATGTTACTGGTACCTGCATAGCCGACAAGACGAAGATATTATCTGTACCTCTTAGACAGAAGTGTGGGAAAAGACAACCAGCTGATCTTTGACCTTGTGGACTTTCCCTTCCATGACTAGTTTACTCATGATTACTCATTATCCATGATGGAGACATAGGTTACGGTAATATAGTCAGTTTTTATGACGCTTTCATATGAGTGTGTTGTTATTCCACAAGAGTTTTGTGCTCCTCTCTGCACTTCTGTCAGTAAATATTTGCCCATGACAAACTATCGCTGTCAGTCTTGGTGTATCAGCAGACGTAAACGTGTGAACTTGTTTGAATATTCATTTGTGGCAAAGCTCCCAGTTATTGTATTTGATTTGTTCTACCTGTCAGAGTGATTACAGGTGCTGATCTTAGCTATTATGGCATTAGCTCGGCTTATTTACATCTGCGGACATACAGTGATTATTTTGTTCTCCTCTTTGGTAAAGTGCTAAAGGTTCTTGTTAGTAAAAAGGGTGTCAATCTCTTTGAACTCAGTGTCTGTTTTGATATATTCTCTAAATCTAGGTTCATTTTAAGAACACCTAATAATCAAGTTGGTTGAGTTTTCAGTGAATACGCACAGAGCAATAAAATAAAAATGAGTACAACTGTGTGTTGAATGAGGTTATGTTATGTTAAATGAGGTGTTATACTTTGAAAGCATTTCGTCACCCTGCCCTTTATTCATACAGTAATTTCAACTTTTTTTTCAGTGTGGGAAAACTCGTAAAGGCCTGAGGCAGATCATTGTCTTTACTTGTCCTACAATTAGCAAGAGGTGCAATGCTGCAAGTCCAGTCATCTCAGAGACTAACGGCAGTTCTCCCACACAGGTTGTACTGAAGAAAGAAATATTTTCCCACACAGGTGCATTTATGAATATTTAAATGTTGCACTAGTGTGTCTGTGGGACCCAGTAGACTCATTGTCCTCTCTTCCTCCATTAACCTGAAGTTACTACGGCTTTTCCCTCACTTAATGGTTTTGGTTCCTCCTAAAGCTCTCTCTGCACATATGCAAAACCGATGGTCTCTTGAAGTAATTGGACATTGTTCATCGTAGAAATGAGAAATTCCAAGGAAGCCGGAGATCACAGTCTTGGTCCCATTTGCCTTAGCATCTCCTTTATCCAACATGCAAATTAGACTGTGGCCGTGCCCACCTGGAAACAAGAAGAGTTGCATCTCTTGTTGTCTGACACTAAACGCAGGATTAGGCGTGAAGAAAATCTCATTCTGATTGCTAAATTTATCGGTACACAACCTGCTTTTACGCGGACTCGTGTGATTTGAATGGAGGGCTGTAATTACCAGGAATTCCCAACAATGTTACATAAAGGCTGCTGTGAGATTCTGCCAGGAGCAGGAATGTGACCTTTTGACATTTGACCCCTAAAAAGAGATAAACAGGATGGTATGTCACTGAATAAACTCCCCTTTCAACATTTTTTTTCAAGGGACTGTTTACCTGGTGCGACAGTTGGTGGCACAAATCTGGACAAAAGGCCGGGATATTACAAAATAAAAGCCCCTGTGTGGGGAAAGATGCTCAAAATTGTACAATTTGTTTCTGCAAAGACAGAAACTCTAAAACACAAAGTCAACATGTGAAAGGGCCACAGTCTGTCGCCCTTTTTAAAAGTCTTGCTAATATTTACACTGCCTGTGCTGACACGGTTATCTTAACCCGGCTATCAGCGTCATGGATTTTTTTTTTTAATGCATCCAGTGTTAATTGCAAGTCGTGGCTTGCAGGTTGTTCGTTTAAAGCTGTTGCTAGTGTTTCCATTTCTAGAGTCTGGGAGCTTGTATGAACTTATTCTCAAGTATGCTTCGTGTCTCAACTGAGCCCCCGTCCACCCAGTGTGATCATTTCAGCTAAGCCACTCCCTGCTCTCCAAAACTTGGCTTGATATGAGGAGGGCCCCCGCTATTCGTGTTGCCAAGGCGACTGTGCAGTCTGCTGTGAACTTTGGAGCAGAATACACACAGCAGCGATTGTGTCTGACCTTAGAGCGCTCCGTGCAGGGCAAACTTTTGACTTTGCGCGGCTATTTATGTAGCACACCGACCACAAAGTGTGAATTCAGAGAAGTGTGACTAGAGAACTGGGTTTGCTACAGCTGTGCAGCAAAGACAAGTGACAAGAGCTTCAAAAGAGTTGGAGAATCTAGAAAGTTCACTTAAAGGTGATATAAAAGAGTTGAAAGTCGTCATCATTAAGTGCAAGCTATCCTGGGAGGATTTGGGAGGAAAAGGTTGAATCCTGTGCATCATAATTTTGATAGATTTCAGCCTGTCAGAGGAGGAGCCTGGTCAGGTGTCAGTAGACTGTGAAACATGAAACAGATCCATCAAGAACCGGACCAGACTTCACTGGACCTGACACATCCCGTTCAGCATCACCTCTAATAAATGTCAGAGCAGGCCAGATGTGAGTTCATGCAGTGTAGCAACTTAGCAATGATCAGAAAACTGAAGGAAGCGCGGCCAGATAAATGGAGGGTGAACAGTAAAGACGGGGTCGTTCTGTATGTGAAATATGAAATTTCAATTCGGATGTCTTTCAAAAAATGATCATGTTAGCTCAATAAGTTTAAATAATCACAGGTAACACCTGTCTTTGGGCATGTAAACATTCTGGATATATATAGTTAACCTCATTAAGCTTTTTTGTCATGACAGATGTATCTATGTGACTTTTAAGATATGCCAACTTATAGTGTAGCATATTATATAACAGCTTTAGATTGGAGTATGTAGTGTGTTTGTTCTAGAAAATAAACGATGCTCAAAGCAGACAAAGCATATTAAATTCAGTCAGTTTATGAGTGTGCTGCTCATGAACTCTGTTCTCCAAAATGCAGTGCTCAGAAGAGAGCTGGAAAAAGAGTTAAAGAGTGAGCAGTGATTAAAAGACAGTGTTAAATGTTTTGGTGTCTCCTTGTGAAGTTTAATTGGCTGCAGCTCTTCAAAGCCAGACTCACATTTGAAACACATATTGTGCGTATGTTCAGATTTCTGTGCTGCTAACACAGAATACTGCCATGATGTAGTATGTAGTATGGCTCTGTGATGCAGCAAACCGCTACAGTCCAGCTCCAGGTTTTATTGTCTGCCAGAGCGGTCATCCTCCCTGGTGTGTGTGTGTGTGTGTGTGTGTGTTTGTGTTTAATGATGGTGGGTTCCCATCCATTCTCATGGTAATTGGAGGTCTGGAATGGAGTTTCTGCAGCGGGACGCGCAGCCCTCCACAAGGCTCAGGAGCTGGACTTCAGATTGACAATGGACTATCGTAGAATGGGTGGCGTTGTTTGAACCACAGTGTGTGTGTGTGTGTGTCTGTGTGTGTGAGATTGAGGAGGGGGTGTGCACTTGTTTTTGAAGTGGTTTGAAGAAAGTTGCGAGCAGCAGGTGGGTGAAGCCTCATCGTCTTCTCTTCTCTCCCTCTTGCTCTCTTTTTGTCTGCGTGCGAGGCAGTGAAAATATAGCGCCTTGGGGAGAGGGCATCGGTGAATTTTAGGGAATACATTTCTTATTTTCTCTACTCTATTGATAAGAGACTGTAAAATTAAATCTGTGATCATTAACATGCTTTTCTTGAAACTATTTTTGCCTAACCAAAACTTAAACCCAGCTGGACACGGTAGATTTGAATGAATCGTCACATGCACATTAAAACGGGCCGAGCAGTACTTTCTGGGTCGTACTTGCAAAACAAAAACATTCGATTCCATCCAAATGAGATAATACAGATCAACCATAAATCATAGTGGGAGTAGAGTGGGAGATAACTCACTCCAGTCACGACCTCACTAATCTTTGTGCAACTTTAAAGATGAGCTTTTATTTGTTGGAGCCACCTGATCTCTACTTTTTGGTAATCCCTGATGACTTGTGCGAAGGTGCATGGATAGATAAGGTGTTGTCTGACTCATTTTATAGCGCTGTTAGATTAAGTACACTCCCTGGTGTGACTGAGCCACAAATCCAGTCTACTGTATGTTATTTTTAACTCTAGGCTGAGTGTTAAATATGATTCATGAGGTGTTGTAGTGGCAATCGGGAACTAGTACAGACGTGAAACAATTTATAAAATGTCTGATTTCCTGTTGCGAGAAGTTTACAGAGTTCTTCCCCGACCAAACCTCCAAACCTTCACCCTAAATCTGATACATGAGCATTTGTAAAAAGAGGTTTTTACTCTGCCAAGAGATCCAGATGACTCAGTGAACCTGCTTTTTGGAAACAGGCCCAGCGCTGCTATTGATTCCACCTGTGGATTCTTGTGCTTTACAAACAGAGACTTTTATAGAGTACTGGAAGACAAAATTCAACGACTGGATGAAACACCAGTTTGCTTTTTAATTTTTGCACACCACATACGTTAAAGAAAGAGTTATCCTGGTGCATTTCTTTCCAGTCCAGCAGATAGGGGGACATTCATTGAGGAGTACAGTTCATCTGTACCCCATAACCTCATTATAATTGAAGAGATTACATACGCAGGGTCTTTGTTTTATATCCCGAACTATCTAATATGTGTAACCAGGTCAGCGTTTGAATGCAACTCATTTTCTAATCCTCTTTCTGTCGGGTTTCCATACAGACACCACTAGCCCCCTGGGGAGTCATGAGCCATGGTTTCCCATATTCAAAGAGTCGATTGTACATGAACATCCACGTTATGCCAGTTCTCCAGTATGTGTATAGATGTGTGTGTGCTCTAAGAGATAAAGTATACACCCAAGGCTTACTTTTTTTCATTTGTAAAGTTTAAACATCTTTTTTTTCCAAACCTGTTTCTCCCCCTCAAAGTGCAAAACGGTGTTTTTAGAATTTTAGCAGCTTTCTCATTGGTCGTCATATTGCAGAATTAGCAGTCAACGTGTGTTTGCAGTCAGTGAGGTTGTTGTTTGCAGTGAGCTGTTCGTCCCTCTGATTGCCGGCATCCAGTCACAGGTGTGTGTGATTCAGTAGATACTAGAGTGACACAGGCAGATCCTGTTTCACATGCCAATATGCTTTTGTTACGCCTAAGCTCACCTGTGATTGCTTGTAGTCGTGTATTGCACCAGTCCGATGGAGACTACCTTAGAATAAATTCCAGCTTCTGATAGCAGCTTGCTGTGCATTAGATTTGAAATGAAGGAACTGTACTTGGACTGTTTGACTTTGCTGTGTGTGTGCGCATGTGAAAACGTGCAAACAAGTGTACAATGCCTGCACCCTCTCGAAAATACTCCACAGGACAAAGAAAAGTGGAATTCCACAGGAAGTGGGTCAAAATCTGGTCACAGGTTGCTTATGATGGAAACGGCAGCGTATTTAAGCATGTGAAGTGGAGCGTGTGATGTGTGTGTGTGTGTGTGTGTGTGTATGTATGTGAGAAGAGGATCAAACGTGGGAATAAGCCGATTGATTCCAATTAAACCCCCAGCCTTTTGTTTTCCGGCCCCTCTTCTGCATTGTGTCGCGGCTTGACTTTTTTAAAAACCCGCTCGGGAACTATTTTCTCATCAGCGGGGAAATGCTCGAGTGTTGTTGAGTGTCGGGGATGCTGCAGGGGAGATAGCGATGAGAAAAGCAGCTTTAAGTCAAGCTTTAGCCAAGTCACGTGAAGAGAGAGAGGGAGAGAGAGGGTGGGAGGGAGACAAAAGGCCCCAGGATCAGACACTCGGTTCACAAAGTGTGATAGCTTTTTTAGAGGTTTGCCTAAAAATCTTTGAATGCCGCCTTGTGCATCAGTCTTCTCTCAAAGCAGATACTTTTTATGTAAGCAGTCACACTTTGGAACAAATTTTGCAAAAAGATTGATCTGCTTTTGTATCATTTTAAACAATATTGTGATGTTGCAGCAGTCTGGCTTCGTGCGTTTAATGCATGCACGAATTTGCAAGTGCACGGGGTAACATTAGGGTAAGCGGAGTTAAATTCATTAGCCTCTGACAGCATCTGTTCATTGAGCGAGGGTGACGTCACCCCCCCCGTCAACCTGCTGCGTCTTCCTGTACCGAGGTGTACAATCCTCCGACCCCTCCGCAGCTTTATTTATGGTAATTCCTCAAAATATCACACTGGCCTGCTCCGAGTTTGTGAAACTAACCTCCTAGTGACTTTTGCTCCCAGACGCACTTAAAGAACACGGCTCCTGATAATCATTTTGTTTTATTTTTAAACAAATAAAAAGACCAAAACCAACATTGTGTTTGTCCATCTCATCATACTTTATGGCTTTATGGTCTATGGCTCTCAATCCTCGAGCCCAATTGTTCCTCCTGATGTCGTAAATCTTACGGAAAGAGGTCATAAATATGTACTCATAATTTAAAAAGCATAAATCATTTGCTAAAGTAAATAGTGGATTTTTTGGGGGGGGACTATTTTCAGCTGCAGATTTGGTATTGTAGCGAGTGTTTACAGCGGTGGGATGGTGTATGTGGGATTGAAACCACAGTGCTGAAGTTCATGGTGATGAAGCAACATGTCAGTGCGTCCAACTGTCTGGCTTATTGTGTTTTTAATAGCTTCTGGACAACACTGGTGGTCCACGGCGCAGGAATAAGCTATGAGCTACAGAATATGTTGTCAGGATGAAAGATAGAATTTAGCCTAAGAGCTCACTGAGTAATGTGCAGATAAGAAGATGTGAGGATTGGAGATATTTGTAGATGTCCAACCCTGTGTGTCAGATTTAGCCTTTTGTTCTGCGCGCCATGTATCATCAGTCTCCAGTACACTTATCTCCCTTCCCTCAGTCACCCACTAACTGCCACTTCTTTAATGTCCGCCCGGTCCCCGAGAGCCTGTATGTCTCTAGTTGCTGTCACAGGCCATTGTGCCACACACAAAGAGGCCGAGTCCACTCCAGTTTTGGGTCCATTCATAAAAAGCAGTGGTGCATAAACCAGGCTCTCCCTCCAGTCCCAGGCAACCCCGGAGATCAGCCCTCTGGGAGTGATAGCAGAGACATTGATCAAAAGCTGGTCAGACAAGACGAAGAGTAAAAGGAGGACCGGGTGGGCGGGCGGAGTATGTTTTGGTACGATGAATGGAGACATGTTCTGGGAACATTTTCACTCCTTTGTTACTTTTTTTGCCACAACAACAAGCTGTGTTTGTGCCAATTTCACGGCCACAAAGGAGCAGAAATTGATGCATATATGAGAAGAAAGTCTAGATTTGTCTTAAATCTAGTCAGAACAGTTCCTGGCAGCAAAGAAGTGGCTGTAAGCACTGATGGAGCTGACTCTATCTTCTCTTCTGTCTTTTCCAGAGATGACCCTCCTGTCATCCCAACCAAAAGCCCTGGACTCCACCGCGACCTCGGACTCCACCCCCGCGGCCGGCACGGAGGATCCAGAGCTGAGGATGCTGGAGAAGAGGTCAAAGGTCATCGAGGAGCTGCTGCAGACGGAGAAGGACTACGTCAAAGACCTGCAGATGTGTGTGGCGGAGATCATCGAGCCGCTGCAGAAGAAGCAGGTAAAAAAAAAAGATACTGATATAAGAGACTGAGCTGAATTTAAGTAACAAAATCTGCTAAAACTCAGCCTCTGCGTGGACTCTGTTTTTAACACTTCCTATGTGCACGGCCCTACAGGTGAAGAACGTGGACTTCGATGGGCTCTTTGGCAACATCAGCTCTGTGATAGACCTGTCACAGCGTCTGTTGGATACGCTGCATGACACAGACTCTATTGGTAAGAGATAAGTCCCATAAAATAACTGTTTTCACCCACCGTCCGATCAGATAGCTTCTTTCTGCACGCTGTGCTTTGTACTTTATTCATGTGTGGACTATAAACTGTTGTCTGATCAAGTTTTATTGGCATTTTGAATGCATTTTAAGGTGATATTGTGAACTGCTGTGTTCCCAGATTTGTTTTTTAAGTCACTGGTAACTTGTTATTGCTCCCAAACAGTTCAGATTTCTGTCTGTACCAACTGTTCAGACTTTTCTGTGTGTTTTTGGTGTAATTTTCCATATTAGTAAAACACATTGGGCTTTTTCCGCTTGACCTTTTTGTTTCTGTGCTCTCAGGAAAAGTATTTCTGGACTTCAAAGCTGAGCTGGAAGAGGTGTACAAGATCTACTGCCAGAACCACGATGATGCCATCTCCCTGCTGGAGACCTACGAGAAGGACGAAAACATCCAGCGTCACGTGTTGGAGTGTCTGGAGCGCCTGAGGTGAGTCAGAGAGGAGAGAAATAAAAGGCGTCATTTTAGTTTTTAGATATTTGATGCGTGGGTTTGACCTTTTTGCACGCGAGTGACCAAACATGCACGTTTGTGTGTGTGTGTGTAAGCATGAAAACATGCCAACGTAGGCCACTAATACACATTTACAGTTTAAGTAAAACATTAACTGTAGTAACTGAAGCTGTGTGAGATATGAAGCCTTTTTCTAAATGAAACTGGGTCAGCACGTTCTTCTTAGTTGTTTTATTTTGTAGGTTTTTCAGGAGAATAATCATTTTAAAATGCAGTCTTCAGAGATTTGAGGTGTTCAGACTCTCTGTTGCCGCAGTATACGTTTAAAAAAGTCATGTTGTTATGGAGTTCAAGGCTACACGAAGGTTTCCTGTAATGGAAATAATTGAGCAGACTTTGAACTTATAGAGATACGCAGTAAATATTTAAACCAAAGAAGTACTTCTTTAGTCCGAATCATCAATTTAGACTTGGAAAATCTGCCATTTTGTTCTAAAGACACCTTTACCCCACTCCTGCTGTGTGAACGCACCATTTCACAGCCTTCCTGTTGCGCTCAGTAATGTGGAGCAGTCAAAGAATGCACCCAACCTGGTTTCACCTGCCCGGTTTCACCATCGGTGACTCAGACACTTGAGCTAACACGGCTGTAAAATATAGTCATCAATCTGCGTGAAGATAAACAGGTTTTGTCGGACCGGAAGCTTTCGTAAAGACAGGGCACTGCTTCCAAGAAGAAAGTGTGCACGCTGTTAATCCCATGTTGATATTTAGTCGTTGCCCTTTTTCTAGTTGTGTTTTCAAGTTATGTCGCAACCTATTCGGCTTTAAAAAGGTCACGTGTCCCGCCACACTGTTTTACTGCCACACCGGGCGTCTGTCCGGCTTTAAGAGAAAATTCACACAAAACAAAACCCTAACAACCGCAGGTGGCTCGGCCGCTTCACTGACCTTGCAAAGTTGACGTGGGTTTAGTCTGTGCACCGGCAGATGCCTCCTTTTCAAGTATTTCATGAAAGTTATCATCAGGTCATAGTTTTAAAAATCCTGTTTTTGTCGTCTCTTTCCAACCTTTCCTTCAACAGGGCCATATATCGCGAGTGGTAAGTCTCCCCTAACGAGTGCTGTCGTGGTTTCCAGCATGAGAATCATCTTGACCGCATGCCTTTTGCTCACTAACCCCCCATCTGGACATCCTCAACCCCCTGTTTGTGCGCTTGTGTGTGTGTGTGTTTACCCTGTGTGATAGCAAATAAAACACGTGTGTGCCGAGTGTGGAAACTCTTTCGACTGCCATTTCGATTTCCTTTCTTGGACTGTGATGGACTCATTCATATTTTGCATGCGTATGTGGAGAGTGTGTATACTGATGGTGTGAGGAGGGTTATTCAACATGCCCATGACTCCTCCGCTTCTCGTCTTCTGTGGATAAACTAAATAATTGTTGATCCTGGGAAACACAACTAATGCCATCTTCTGGACAAAAACAGCACATGCAATTTGCAGTGACAGATTTTTAAAAAGAAATTAAAGTTTTTTTTCTACCCCAAACACCATAAACATGTGAAATTAGATTTTTCTCAATGGACTAAGTGAGAATATTTATTTACATGTTTTACTGTTTAGAAGTGGAAATGGGTTTAAAGTAAAATGCCACATTTGTCCGTAACAAGAAATGATCTCATAATAATGAGAAAAGATAAAAGCAAAATCACATTTTGGCTAAATAAACATCCAGATCATGCAGTTATTTGTCCTCTAGATCGCATTACCACTAAGCAAATGAATATATTCTTACTGCGCCTTCCCTGTTCCTCTATGTCTCTCGAACCCTGTATTGCTAATCATCACAATATGTATACTGTGATGATGGTTACATATCATTGGATCATACAATCCACATGATACAGAGACATGTTTTATATGAACATGGGAAGAAGCATTCCTAGTCAGTGTAATTCAATAGCTGTGGATGTAACAGTCACACTTCACACATTACTCATTTTCCCCTCCCGACCAAACCCTGTCTGCGTTTTTTTTTGTGTCACTTTTTCAGGGGGAAAACAAATTACATCAACCTCGGCTCTTTCTTAATCAAGCCGGTGCAGCGGGTGATGCGTTACCCTCTCCTGCTGATGGAGCTGCTCGGGGCCACGCCGGAGAGCCACCACGACCGGCCCCAGCTGACCAAGGCTCTGCAGGCGGTCAAAGAGATTAACGTAAACATCAACGAGTACAAGCGAAGGAAGGACCTCGGTAAAAATCCCATGAGATCAGGTTGATTTTTTAGTCTCTGGTAACGTGTATCCGGTGCACGGTCTGAATGTTCTCCCCCTGCTGTCCACAGTGGTGAAGTACAGGAAAGGCGACGAGGACACGTTCATCGACAAGATCTCCAAGCTAAGCATGCACTCCATTATCAAAAAATCCAACCGGGTCAGCAGCCACCTTAAACACCTCACAGGGATTTCACCCCAGGTACATCACTGCTCCTATAACTACAGTGGAGGGAAGATTTCCTGAATGTTGTAAATGAAAATGTTTGTTTTGACCTTTTCCACCAGATTAAAGATGAAGCATTTGATGAGGCTGAAAAGAAGTTCAGGCTACAGGAGAGACTCATCAAGTCTTTTATCAGGGACATTTCCTTGTACCTGCAACATATAAGGGTGAGAACATTTTACCATCACGGCATGACAAATCAGACACTGTAGATATTATTCTTATTCATCACATGTTTAAGTATCAGAAAATTACAAATGTATCTATCTATAATATTTTGATGTATAACAATATGTCTCTTTAGGAATCTGCGTCTGTAAAAGTCTTGGCAGCCATCAGTTTCTGTGACATCTACACGGAGCGCAGCGTTCTCGATGCCGAGCATTTCCAGAAAGCTCACCGCTGCATCAGTGACAGACAGTTCACAGAATTTGTAAGTCCTCGTCCTCTCTTTGACCTCGCTTAGTTGGTGTGAAAATGCGAAATGACCTCTGATCTTCATCATCTTTCCCCCCCCCGAGCAGAAGGAGCGCACAGAGGCCTTGGTCATCAACCCGCTCAACCAGCTCCTCCTCATGTTTGCCGGGCCACACAAACTCATCCAAAAGCGCTTCGACAAGCTGCTGGACTACGACAACTGCAAGGAGCGCGCCGACCGCCTCAAGGACCGGCGCATCCAGGACGAGCTGCAGGCTACGCGCAACAACTACGAGGCGCTCAATGCCCAGCTTCTGGACGAGCTCCCCAAGTTCTATGTCGCAGCAGAGGAGCTGTTTACTGGCTGCGTGAGGTCTTTCGCTCAAGCCCAGAAGGACTTCATGAAGACGACACTGGGGGAGCTGAAGCCCCTCCTACAGGTTGTGAGTGTGTCTTTGTTCAATGAAGTTGGACTCTCAGTGCGCCACATTCTGTTATTAACTCAGACCCTTTTCTTTGTTTTCCAGTTTTCCAACAAAGCTGCCACAGAGACCAACCTCATTGCACAGTTCCATGAAGGGTACGGGCGAGTTCTCCAGCTTCTGCAGGGCTTCAGCTTCTGTCCGGAGAACCTGCCTCCAGCCACCGCTGCAAAGAAGCCCTTCGAGAAGAAGACCATGGAGAAGCAGACCTCTAAAAAGCAGCTGCAGACACCCGTGAGTTGATCTCCTAGTAATTTGTGCCATGCGCACGGAGTTTCGTCCTTGCGACACGATCTAACCGCGAGCCTTGTCCCGGTTTCTCTCCAGTCAACGCAGACAGATGAGCACCGTGCAGCACTTCTGGTACGCTACGGCCCTGAGAAACTTTTCCAGGCAGAGAGAAACTTCAATGCAGCCCAGGATTTGGATGTCTCTATACAAGAGGGAGACCTTGTGGGTGTGATCAAGCAGCAGGACCCCATGGGAAGCAACAACCGCTGGCTAATTGATAACGGAGGTAGGTAATCGGTCTCAATCGGATGAACCACATACTTTGATGTCCTATCTTCTGACTGGGAGTAATAAAATGTATTTCCATGTCTAATCTAGCTTTTCTTAATCCCTTGCAGTCACCAAGGGGTTTGTGTACACCTCCTTCCTCAAACCCTACAACCCGCGCAGGAGCCAGTCCGACATGTCCATCGAGAGCCAGTCGTCCAATGAGTCGGGCTACGGTGGCTCCTCCCCCGTTTTCTCCCGCCAAAACAGCAACAGCACATTGACCTTTAACCAGGAAACTGCCACTGTCAGCTTTTCCACATCTCAGCCGCCGAGCCATTCATCGCCGCACCCGTCGCTGGACTCCTCCTCATCCCGTAGGAGTCACAACAGAGATGCACCCAACCCCGACTCTGCCAGCCAGAGCAACTCCATAAACTCCTCACCCCGAAATCACTCAAACCGCAGGGAATTCTCGGACCAAACGCACCGGAATTCCTCCAGTCACAGAGACACGGAGCCTTCTTACCGGCACAGGGACGCGTACGATACGAGTTATGCAAGTTCGAGCATCCAGAAGGAGACGTCGGACCTCTCGGAGACAGAGTCTTATTCTTCACACAGGAACAGTCGCTCACAGCGATATGGACACACAGACAAAACCTACAGTTCATACCAGTGGAGAAATGGAGATAACGGTGGCCAGAAGAGGTCTGCGTACTCCAGAGATGAGTACATCGAGCCGGAGCCGGAGCCGGAACCAGAACCTGAAGTAGATGGTCATCAGGTGAGATTTTGTTATAAGACGTAGCTTGTAGCACTATAAAGTAGCTATAGTGCTGAGCTTTTATCGGACAAAAGACATTTTAAAATTATTTTTATGGCATCAGTTTTGTTTGTTTAAAAAAACAAAAGAAAAAGACAATTGGTTTTTACCACCAGGTGGTGCCACTGAGGGGAATTTTAAGATAACAAAATAGCAAAAAATGTAATAAAAATATGTCAAATTGAAGCTGCACTGATCAATATTTAATATTAACCAAGGGTTCATGTGAAAATTTAGCACATAGCAGTGGAAAACAGAGATATTTCCCTCAGGAAATTAGTAGAGACCAGAGCTGGAAAGCAAATGTTGGACATAAACAGAAACAGGACTACAAATGAATGAATTACACTTTAGCCATACTATTTTAAAAATTTTAAAAAACAAAGTAATGATGACATTTATTTATCTGTTTTTTAGATTTACTACGCG
Source organism: Nibea albiflora (assembly GCA_014281875.1). NCBI lineage: Eukaryota > Metazoa > Chordata > Actinopteri > Sciaenidae > Nibea > Nibea albiflora. The sequence continues at coordinate 14,902,736 of CM024806.1, forward strand.
CTCTACTCCTTCGATGCCCGTTGCGCCAACGAAATGAGCATCTCGGCCAATCAGCGGCTGCGGATACTGGAGTTCCAGGACATGAACGGCAACGGTGACTGGTGGCTGGGGGAGGCCGAAGGCCGACGAGGCTACGTGCCTTCCAACTACATCCGCAAATCAGAATATACATGAACAAAGTTGCATCTCCTGGATGATGCCCGAGACTGTACTTGGACCTTAAGGAGGCTCTCACTCTGCGAGCAGACAGAACAAAAAGACAAACAAGCATCTGGACACGCTGTGACTTATTTTTGATCTGTGGTCATGGTGTTTGATAGTGGGAAGGACTGACTATTGCTGCTGACTCTGCTCCTATAAGTTAGCATCATATGCCTATATTTATAGACTTTTTATATTATTTTTACTTACTGGAAATTGCACCGTACCCCATTTTGTTTCCAGTGAAAAACCTGTGAATTGCACCGTATTTTTTTGCCATATTCTCTGGGGCTGAAGACAATGAATTGTATGTTTTTTAAGAGAACAGTCTTAGCACATTGGGAGATTGCAATGTAAATGTGAATACTTTGGGTTCAGACTGGTTCTTCTAAACAAACATAAAGTGGTGTGCAGACAGACTGTCCGAATCACTGTGTTATTCACTTTTTCTGCATGTGGTTTCTTTCACCACTAGAATAATGCATGCGTATTAGATGCATTTACACCGTACTGTTCAGCAATCAAGGATTGAGGCACTTATAAGGATGATTATCTACTGGTTGCTTGTTTTGAAGTGTCTGTGGAGGCACCAACACTAACTTGGAGTGTTGTATGAAGTTTAATATGGACTAGAATAATATGAAAGCAAAGACAACGTTGAATGATATAATCAGTGGTTTACAAGCACTCCTCTTGTCAGTGACCTGCAATGATTTTTTTTAAAACTGGGTTGACACTGTGCAAAAAAAAGCTGATGACCCGTTTTACCTGTCAGAGGGGGGTTAACAAACAGGGAGAGAGAGATAGTGGTCTCATCTGATTTCTCCACATGCGCCATGTACATTATATATAGTGCTGTATATTAAGAATATGCTATTGCTCCCACTGTAAAGTGATCACTGTTTGAATAAAAAAAAACAGCACAGCTGACAAACCACGACCGTGTCTGAACTGTGTTCCATCGTCACGTTTGTGTCATCTGACAAAATGAAAAAACAGACTGGCGACCCAGCTTGTACTTCAACACCAATGACTTCACTTCCCCAAGCTAAAAGACGAAAAAAGAAAGCACATTGTGTGCCGTAAATCAATTAATTCTTTCATTTCCAGCAAGTCGGTACTTAATTCTCCAGAACCAGTTTGTTTGAACTAATTTGAACGTATCCAGTCATGTTTTAGGTGAGAACCAGAAGATAAATAATTTTTTTTCTGTTGTTTAAATTGCATTACATTTGGTGAAGAGCACATTTTGACTTGTTTGAGACTCGACTGATAGATTGCAGAGACTTGAGACTTTCATGTAACTTGCAAAATGACGTCTTAGATCCCGCCTCTGACCTCAGACTATAAAAAGTTATAACGTGTCGTCAGTAGATGTCAGAGTTTAAACAATTTTACCAGCAATGAGGCAAATTATGACAAAAGAAAAAGCAAACTCCAGTCTGGTCCTTTAATTGTCATAGCAATTACTTTCCCAGTTTCATCATGCAGTGTTATTATACAGCATGATAGTCATTTGCATGATTATATACAGTGCAAAGTAAGTAATGGTGTTCTGCAGTGTTTCCAAAATCATCGTGAATCAGGATTGGAAATTGGAAACCAGATTCTGCGATCAGATTTCAGCTGGTTTAGCAAAGCCGATCCCCTCTTACATGTGGAGAAACCTCAGGTCAGTAATGTGTGTGTGTGTGGAGCCTGATGACAAACACTTAAAGATAAAATTTAAAGATTTAGGCACAGCTTTACACAGTTAAAGGTCAAGAGTTCAGTCCAGCACTTATCCTCTTGGTATCTTGTTTGGGGAGAGAGACATGGGGAATGACATGCAGGTCAGATTCAAACCCCGCCCCATGGCAAGGACCGAGCCTTTGGACACGGGGCGGTTGCTCTACCAACTGAGCTAAACCCATGTTAATATTTTTTTGTATGTGACCTACCTGTGTTCAGCTACAGTACGCGCTTGCTGCTTTTACTTTTGACGACCTCGACAGAAATAAAGGTCAAAGGGCAAAGAGTCGTTCCTGTCAAATCAATGCAGGGTCATAATGATTAACAGGTGGGAGTGTTTTGTGGGTCTCTGTGTTATTTAGGACTTCTCCAAGTAAAAAGCGGACCATAGACTGGACCATACACTGGTTCCATCATGGCCTGGGTCTACGTTAAAATGGTCAGCTTAATAGCTTTACTCGTACAACTGTGTACGCTCACTGCACTGGGACAGGACGTCATGGTAAGTATGCACGGCGAATTGGATGAATTCACTGTGTATTTGTGAATATTTTAAAGCCAACTTAAATAACTGACATATTTTGATTTTACAGGCAATCACAGAAACAGATGGCACTGACGGTAAAAAGTTAGTTTGTAGTCACATAAAACGTTATCAGTCCTTCATGACTGAAAGGTTTGAATGCTTCTCTTTTCCTTACAGACTATTATTATTATGATTACGTCACCGAGAGCCCTGCAGAAGATTTTGATTTGAGTCTAGATGACTGGCTGTATGAACTCCTGGATATCACAAGTAAGCTGACATAGTTTGATTTTAACTCGAGATGCGTTGATCAAGACATCAGTGCAATCAATTGTCTGCACGTGAGGTCTTCACACGAGCAGGCATCTTATGTGAGTCTGTCCTCATTTAGATAGTTGTGATCCAAACCCATGTTTGAACGGAGGCCTCTGTGACACCACTGCTGACGGAGGCTTCGTATGTTCCTGCCCTGAGCCGTACACGGGGAAGAAGTGTCAGACAGGTATGATCTGTCTTCAGGTGAAAAGTGTATTTGGAGACCTGGAAAATGTTTTAGACCTCTGTATGTCGAGATTTTTTGTTTTTTATGACATCAGGTATATCAGAGCTTCTATTATGAGGTTCAAAGGTTCTCAATATCTCATAAATTCTCATCATTATGATGCACACAGACTTACTTTTCTTAAATGTAAAGCTTGTATGTGTAGGACTATAAAAACTGCTAACTCTTTATCTTAAAATTAAATTTAAACTAAATATTTCAATGTGTTTGTGTGTTTTTTTTTCAGTGAAAGATGTTTGCAAGAACGTGAAATGTGGACACGGAACCTGTGTTCTCACAACCACCGCTCCCTTCTATGAGTGCAAGTGCAAGGCTCCGTTCAGACCACCCAACTGCAAGAAAGGTCCGTCTCCCTTGTTTCTCTCGTCATATCAAACTCACAACGTTCGACTGAGACATCAGACTTGACGTGATTTTTCTAACTAACCTTCACAGCCACCTCCTGCAGGCCCAATCCCTGTCAGAACGGAGGCTCTTGCATGAAGACTTCCAAACGCCTCCAGTGCTCTTGTCCTGCTGGTTACACTGGAAAGTTCTGTGAAGTTGGTAAATACAAAACACTCTCCTGTTGCACTAATAGAACACCTGCACCCTCGAAAAACCAAGAACTCCACATACTACCTGACCTTTGTTTTTCACAGGGCCAAATGACTGTTACCAAGGTGACGGAGAGTCTTACCGCGGCATGGTGAGCGAGACGGTTGAAGGGGAAGAGTGTTTGGACTGGAATTCCTTTTTCATCGTGCAGAAAGGGGGTGATCCCTTCAAAGAGTATGCAGGCTTCGATGGAATCGGGCCACACAGTTACTGCAGGTGAGGAGTCATCCTGCGTAAATATTGCACATGTAACCGTGTTTGTGCTCATGTAGTACATGGATGCACGTGTCTGCTGCAGCTCCTTTAAATGTTAGAACGTGAATCTTGATGAATCTTTATTATACTCTGCAGAATAAGTAAAGGAATGTTAAAATGCATGAACAAAAGTAACTTTTGGGTTGCCAGGGTGGTGAGGTATCTCAGTTATGTATAAATGTAGTGATATTTGTGCGTTCAAGGAACCCCGATGGAGATGATCAGCCCTGGTGCTTCATTAACAAAAATAACCAACTGGGCTGGAACTACTGTAAAGTTAGGAGATGTGCTGGAGGTAAACACACACACACACACAGAAAGAGAGAGAGAGAGAGAGAGAGAGAGAGAGAGAGAGAGAGAGAGAGAGAGAGAGAGCCTGGCTTTCACAACTTTGATTTGCTCATTTTGATATTTCCTCCCCTCCAGCTCCACCCACCCCGCCAGTGACCGATCAAACCCCAGCCAAGCCAGACGTCACTCCTGGCCAGTTCTCCCAGTGCGGACGGCCGCAGCCCGGCCGCTCAGCCAGGATCTTCGGTGGGAAGAAGTCTCTTCCTGGGGCTCATCCATGGCAGGTTTCCCTGCAGTCCAGACCCAGAGGCTCTAATGGGCCCTTCAGCCACCTCTGTGGAGGCATCCTCCTCGAGTCCTGCTGGGTGCTCACCGCTGCCCACTGCATGTAAGTGGCATTTTCAGCGCTGTTTGATGTGGATTTGGACCTGACCTTTATTTAACTCTCTTGTGGGTTGATGTTTGTTTGTCCAGTCAGAGCGGAATGGAAATGCAGGTGGTTCTAGGAGGAGTGGACATAGAGAAGGACGAAGCGTACGATCAGGTCATTCCAGTGGAGAAGGCCATTATGCATGAGGATTACAGGCAGAGCCCCTTTGCTCTTCATAATGATATTGGTGAGGCTGCATAAGCAGTCTGTGTCCACCTCAAAGCAGAACCCGTTTTTATCCTGTATATTGTTCAATCTAAGTACTCTTCTTTCGCTCCGTGCAGCCATGCTCAAGCTGAAAGTCACAGGACAGACCGTACTGTGCCAAAGAAACACGTTTCGTAAAGACCGCCTGCCTGCCAAACCAGCCCTTCGACAGCGGGACCGAGTGTGTGATCTCAGGATGGGGGCGCGACTGAAACGCGTAAGCATCATTTGTACCTGTCACCTGCACGCTGCACAGAGTAAGGATCAGTGTGAGTCAAAAGCCTGAAGGAGCATAAATACACCTGAGATTAAATGAGACAGAACTGTGCAGAATAAGTAGTTTTAATAACAGGAAACAATAAAAACGGAAAATGTTTTGAACTTTGACAGCTCATGGATATTCATCTAGCCCTGTAGCACGCATTTACATCGGAAAACAGGGTAATGTATTTCTAATCGATCTTCTAAATGTCAGAAAACTGTAAAACACACCAGTAAATTAGATAATTAGATATTTTTTTAAATGGTAAGTTGTTTCTTTCTCTAAGCTTCTTTAACTCAAACCACACACCTTAAGACTTTACCAAAAATGTCTTTGGATGCACCTCATCATTGCCTGACTGCCTGACTCTCTTCATGTTTCAGAGAGGTACGGTAGCAACCACCTGCTGGACGCTCGTGTTCTCCTCATCTCTCAGGAGAAATGCAAAGCCCCCCACGTTTACGGAAAGTGCGCTGGATGACAGCATGTTCTGTGCAGGGCAACATGAGAGGAGGCATCGATTCCTGTCAGGTCTGCAACTTTTCTTACACGAAACGGTGATCAGCAGCGAAGAGCGCCTGCTGAAACCTCTCCTCTCTGTCCCTGCAGGGTGACTCAGGGCGGCCCTCTGGTGTGCGAGCGCAATGGGACCCATTACGTCGTTGGCGTGGTGAGCTGGGGCGACGGCTGCGGGAAGAAAGTACAAGCCTGGTGTCTACGCCAACGTCGGAAGATTTGTGGACTGGATAAGTCGTCATTTACTCTCATAAGGATGCGCGTGGCCGCAGTTCAACGTACAGCATGTTACCACTGACTGAAAAGAGTCAGGGTCAGGTTCTCAAAGCTGTCACTCAATCATGAGAATGACAGATGACCTCAAAGTGTTTTTGTAAGCATGCTTGCAGCAACAAAGGGATTTCTGAGCGTCACAGATCGATCCATCTACAGCAGAGACCTACACTGCATGAGATGGAAAGACTCAGATTCAAGATGTCATTTACCTTCCCCTCACTGTATACTCTATACACTGTTTAATTCTAGATGTATAGTGGTGTATAAACCCCTCTAACTGTAATCCTGAATGTGAATTTGCAGATTATGTACTGTGCTGTTACCTGTTTGTTTTCCATCTAAAATCTAATAAAACCTCAGTGATAAAGAAAGTAAATCTCTCTTCTCTATGATCATTACAATGATCCCAGGTATCGTAGCCAGGTGCAGCTGGGACTTCAGCCTCGATGCATGTTAAATGTTGACATTGCATTGCAACATTGACCAGCACAAGCTTGCTTTTCATTGGACTTTTATTTTAACTAGCTTTGAGTGATGATTCGGAGAAAGACGAAATGGAGAAAGGGAAAAACAACAAAAAGACCTAGTCCAAAGTTTTTCTTGGTCTGATATGCAAAGTAAAAAATTGCTGCCGGGTCTAAAGTTGAAAGATTTATGTAAAAATAAACAAGACAAGGTTAAATAAATGAAACCGCACCACGCAACAAATATACAATGTCCGTTAAACACACAAAAACGCCCGCAAAAATCAATGCGGCTGGCTAAAGATTGACATGTATGATGAGGGATGAGCGAGCTATCAAAAAGCTTTCACTCTATTACTCTATGTTCAGTCTTCTACGACATTGTGCCGCACCATGTTGTCTGCAGGGATCTTTCTCATAGGCCTGAGTGTGCTGTGTGTTCATGGACAAGACCCATCTGTAAGTTTCTGGACGTGTCTTGGCTTCTGAATAAATCAGGACGGTTTTCGACGAGTCTGACTTATGAGTGAAAGAAAGCTCGCTGATCTGTTCTCTCCTGTGACTTTGTCGTTTCAGGTGGACGACGACGCGCGTAAGAAGCTTTTCTACAGTTGATACAAAGTGACACAAAACTGTGCCTCGGCTGTCTGGTTTTGTTTTTTGTCTTTTGCCTGCCTGGTTTTATGTTTTTAAGATATTTTATTACAGTACTGTTTTTATTTGGTCATATTTAGTTTAATCTGCAGCTGAGACAGAATGGTGGATGATGATCTATGATATGCAAAATGTGTTTTTTTCCACTCCATTTCCATCATGTCAGGAAAGGTTTATTCATTATTACAATATATGTAATACCTTCAACACCTAGCTTACTTGTATGAGCTCTGATATCATAATCACCAGGATTGTCATATAAACGCTTAGTAATAAGTAAATTTAGTAAAGCAATTGTAAATACAGTTACACATTTAAAATTAAATTAAAATTTTGCTCCTTTTCCTCGTAACAAGGCTTGCTCTGATTCTTTTTTAATTTTTTTATTTACTCATTTCGATGTATGTCTTCAGTTGTTGACATCGAAGTGTATGACATCTCGTGGTCTGACTATGAATACTCTGACGTCCCTGAGATCACTCCTGCTATGAGCGATTGGTTGTTTGAACTCTTGAACGAAACCAGTAAGTGACCGCGAAAAACTCTGTGATTCTCTGTTGTGTCTCCATCTTAACCTCTCAGCATCTGCACTCATACTTTGTCCCTTTACTTCCAGGTGAAGCAGGCCCCTGTGAGCCAAACCCTTGCCATAACGGTGGCTTGTGTGTACTTAAAAACGATACAGACTTTGCATGCGCGTGTCCTGAGCCTTACATAGGCATAAGATGCCAAAAAGGTAGGAGGTACAAACTTGGCTTCGTGATTTGTAAAGCAACAGAGATGTTATTCTGGTTATCTCTGGGTGTATCAATCTGCTTTATTGCAATATTGTTCATGTTTACTGTGTTTTATAATATTTAGTGGCAAATCTGTGTGGGAACGTCAAATGTGGCTTTGGTGACTGCGTCGTCAACCTAAACAAACATCCATATTATGAGTGCAAGTGCAAACACCTCTACCAAGGCCCCGACTGCAAGCAAGGTGAGTATCGCAAACTCTGTCTTTCACAAGATTGTATATTATATTATATTATATTATATTATATTATATTATATTATATTATATTATATTATATAGATTACATTGAAGTATTACATTTAGTACATTTAATATTTAGTTTGGGTTGACCAGGAAAGAAGTGTGTACTCATCAGTCATTGCATCTTTAGAATATTTCAACCAACCTATACTCACGCCATTCTGTCCAATTTAAAATGATTAACACAGTAATTAACAGTAAAAAAAAAATTATTGGATCCTACTTCCAGTGGAGAAGGGTTAGGTGCAGGGTTAGGGTTATGGGTTAGTCTTTAAGAGCCTGAGATTTCCTTGCTGCCCTACTGTTTTTGTGCACCTTAAAACTGTTTATGTCTTATATCAGTGTCATCGTCGCCCTGTGAGCCCAATCCTTGCAAGAATGGAGGCTCTTGCAAGAGCAAGGGACGCCGCTTACGCTGTTTTTGTCAAGGAGGACATACTGGGAAATTCTGCGAAATTGGTAAAAACTTTATCAAGGCCAGAGTCAGCCATCACTATCACTATCACTAGGAAGACCAAAATACACTTTGTCCACGTTTTCTGTAAGTCACTGAGTGTAGTTTTTAGGCTTTCTGTGTTCCTCTGACTGTCCTCTGTGTTTCCTTTTGAAATTTTGAGCTCACATTAAATTTGTCTCTTACATAGCTCCCAGTGACTGTTACGAAGGAAATGGAGAGACATACAGGGGTGTTGTCAGTGTAACCGAGTCCAGGCTGGACTGTCTGGACTGGCATTCTTATTTTGTTTTGGCCAGTGGAGACGATCCTTTCACTATTTACTCAGACTTTACGGGACTGGAATACAACAACCACTGCAGGTATTATCAAATTATGCCTGTTTGCTATATCATAATGTTTAGCATTTATGTAATTATAGCACAAACTGTGATTGTTCCATATATATATATATATATATATAATTCTACATTTTAGGAACCCAGATGAGGATGAGAGGCCTTGGTGTTATATAAAAAAACTAGGCAAACTAGAATGGGATTACTGCAAAATCAAGAAGTGCTCTGAAGGTGATCTCAAATGTACACACACACACACACACACACATACACACACACACAGTGTAAATACCCTGTATGCTCACACTTTTCCAACGATCCTCAGACTCACCCACACGCCCGTCTGCACTACCAAAAATACCACCAGTCAATGGCACCGATGTGACCAATGGCTCTGCCGAGTTCTCCCAGTGTGGGTTATCTCGGTCCGTTCACACCAGCAGGATTTATGGGGGTAGCAAGTCATTACCCGGTGCCCACCCCTGGCAAGTGTCCCTGCAGTACAGAACTAAAGGCTCCACCGATGAGTTTCATCACCTCTGTGGTGGGATCCTCATCTCATCCTGCTGGGTCCTCACCGCCGCCCACTGCATGTAGGCTTTGTATTTGGTCTTTATATTTATTCATTATTATACGGCTTTAAGCTGATGTTTGTTTGTTTGTTTGTTTGTTTGTTTGTTTTCAGTGAAGATACTGACGAATTTCAAGTGGTGTTAGGAGGAGTGAACATAGTCAAAGACGAGGCAATGGACCAGACCATCCCAGTAATCGAAACAATTCTTCATGAGCACTACAACATGACTTCAGACGCACTTCAAAATGACATTGGTTCGTCACTTTGCAGCCCAATAGATCATAGACAACAATGCAATTAATATGCAGATTTAGCTGCCTTTGTGTGGCAATGTGTGGCTGTCTCTTTGATCACGCATTATAGTCATACAGGTTTCATACTTTGAGAGCTGATTATGGGAATGTGATTTGATGAGTGCACAAATCAAATTATTGCCACTTACTGTATGCTTTATACTTTGTAGCCCTGCTTAAACTCAACGTTACGGACGGCCCTTACTGTGCCAGGGAAAACAACTTTGTGAAGACAGCGTGTCTACCAGACCAGATGTTCCCTGCTGGAAAGGAGTGTGTCATCTCAGGATGGGGAGCCACTACAACCAGTAAATAACTATTTGTATAAAAAAAATCTTTTTTTCACTGAAATAATAATTCAGTATTACATTTTAATACAATTAGAGGACTTGTAAGAATAGTCCAAATTGATGCGACTATGCAACTATATTGTTTATATATTGTTTCAGCACTCTCATTCACTCTAATTAAATATATTTTCTAACCAACCGTTGTCACGTTGTAGCTTAGAAATCAAATTCCAGATGTTAATAATAAGCCTATTAACATTAATGTCTCCCATTTGGGTCCCATGTGCAATGAGATTGTGACAGTCGACCAGCATAAACAATACCTGGTCCCTAAAAGTGCAGGAATACAGCCATGGTTGATTTTATTGTTCACACCTATGCTTTTCCTGTTACTGTGACACGGGTTTAAATCTGTCTGAGTTTGTTTTTCCCCCTCATCCACTTTTCAGGGAGCTACAGCCCCAAGCTGATGAATGCTCGTGTTTTCCTGATCTCGGATGAGCGATGCAGCGCTCCTGACATCTATGAAGGCCTACTGGACTCCAGTATGCTCTGTGCAGGGGTTTTGCAAGGCGGAATCGACTCCTGTCAGGTGTTTATGTTTGTGAAACTGAAGAATGCAAATCCTAGGGCGTGGCTTCCTTCAGGATTAGTGGTGTTTAATTCAAGCAAACAATTTCTTTTTAGAGGCAAAGGTGATGATGACATGTTTTGTTTGGCATTTATGCACCATGCATTAATCATGGCATTAGGGATCCTCTATAGACTATATTATATTATATAACTTGCTCTTTCTAACTCTACAGGGTGACTCAGGTGGACCCTTGATCTGTGAGCAAAATGGCATCAGCTATATCGTTGGTGTGGTGAGCTGGGGCGACGGCTGTGGCCTGGAGAACAAGCCTGGTGTCTATGCCAACGTCTATGGATTTCTCACCTGGATCAAAAGCAAGATCTACAGTTAAATTGATTTGGGGAAGAGAAACAACAGACGGCAGCTTAGTTTGCCTTGGAAAAAAAGTTTATTTTATCAGCAATGAAACCAGCAAGCATTTACTCCCAGCCCAGCTTTGAGTTAAAAAGGGCACTGTTACAAACTCACGAAGCTGAACCTGCCAGACAAAAACGGAGATCGCGCGTCATTTCAGTAGGCCCACACTTCTTTCTCACCGAGCCTAGCTCAAAGTGCACTGGATTAGCAGATCCCGTATAAGAACTGCATGCTCTGCAGGGCTGCAACACGAATTTGTGTCGCTCAACTTGTTGCATGTGTTCTTCTCTAAAGATACAAAATAAATAAATGATGAAAAATATTCTCTGCTGTGCCAACCATATATCAATCTCTGGTCCAGCTTCATATTTTCTAAACACAAACACTCAATATACAAAATCAAAATGCAAACGTTCCATTTGATATTTCATACAGTATCAATTTTATCCTCAAACGACCTGAATTCAGTTTTGGTGTCCTGGATGTTTTTGCACGAGCTGGTGTTGAACATGGTCCTTCAGAGGCAATTTAACCCATTTAGAAGTGTTGATAAAATGTCATACATACATTGCATTCAACCTAAATCTTTCTATCTTTCTGAATTCTTTTTTGTTCACTACGTACAATGACAACCTTTTTAACTAACTTGACAAGTCCTATCCTGATTCAACATGCTTTATTCCCCTCTGTTGCACCTGCAGTACATTGGTGTGGCATCTCGTGTAACTACAGAGTCATTTCAAAGTAGATGCCACACACACTGCCTGTAAATTAACCACACTTTCTGAAAGTGGCCCTCTTTAACGTTCTCTAAACACTATCGTCTATAAAAACTCTGATCCGATCTACGCGTCTTCTATCGCAGCGGCTTTACTAGACATCGACGTCTTGACTGTGTTCTGGATGGCAGCCGATGAGGAGGTGGAGGAGGTGGAGGAGGACTTCTTCTCCATGGATCTGAACGAGGTCGTGGTTGACTTTTTCTGGACCGTCTGGATGGTCTTCTTCCTCTTGACGTGAAGGACCTCCATGGCGTCCATGTTGACGCCGTGGTGAACCTCCTCGCTGGTCTCCACCTGCTCTGAAGCCTGCTGTTGCTGCAGCAGCTGCTGCTGCTCCTCCATCTGCTGCTGGCGGTGCAGCTGAAAGAAGGACGTGGAGGAAGTTAATAAGATTGTTTTTAAGTAATAACACAATATTGTACATGAATTGTCTATAGTAGCCTGCTAGAACCCTCACCATCATCATGTGCTGATAGTTTGCAATAGCCTCATCAGTGCTGACTCCCTCAGCCAGCCCAAGCTCTGCAGCCCGACGAGCGAGCTGGGCCTTGTGGGAGCCAGGAGGGGTCCAGCCCACTCCTTTGATCCAGTTCAGGTCTGACTTGTAGTTCACCTGCAACAAAAGAAGTCAACAATTAGCATGGTACATAAAGAACCAAAATGAAGCGGGCCTACAACAAATACTTGGAGATACTCTCAACATATTTCAAAATACCTACAGATCATACACAGATTTAAACATCTAACAGATGGAAGAACATTAGCCTTCAATATGGAGTCATGTTTCTGGCCAGTCCAATATTCGCCAGTATTAGCCAGTATATTCTACATGCACCATGACTTACATCACTCTGCAGCTTGTAGGCCTGCTTGGCATGCTTGACATTGAGCTGCTCGGGGTCACAGGTGTAGTCGTGGAGCTTGTGGCGGTAGGTGAGGTCACTAGCCTGAGCCTGGCTCTTTTTGGCCTGCAGGAACTCTGGCTGGTCAGCGTGGATTTTGTAGTGAGCCCGGTCCTCCTTGGATTGACGTTTATACTCCAGGTTGCTCTGGAGTTTGCTGGCTGCCAGAGAGTGCACCATCTTGGGGTCGTCTTCCACGCAGCGCAGCCCCACCTGCTGGCCCTTCTCCTTCAAATGAGACTCCTTGTAGCGTACCTGTGTGTGCGAACAGAGACTGTGTCACTAGTTGTTGTGGCTGCATTTATTTTTAAGGTTTTAAACTGGTAGATAAATTAAGCATTTATTAGGAGGAAGTTCGAGATAAAGATTCATAAAGAAGCTGCTAAGAAATCCAAATTTTTGGTTAACAAATGGTTTGGGAAAGACTAAAGGGGCTTAAATTGTGCAACAAACTGAGCTGTTTCACATGAACTCACATCACTGGCAATTTCTCTGGATGCCTTGGCAGTTTGGAAGGGAATAGCGTCCAGCCTCAGGTCATAGCCGAATGTCTTCACTTGCTCCCCAGACGACTTATAAACTTTCTTCATGGGGAAAAAGATTTTGAAGATATAAAATGTCACAAAGTTATCTTCCCGTGTGGATTTCAAAGCAACGCTTGCGTCGAGGATTGAGAAGAGTTCACTTACATCGCTAATCTGCTGGGCGTTCACCTTGGCTCTGACAAAGTCTGGATCATCTGAGTGCAGAGTGTACTTATGCATGTCATCATTCTGCCCAGCTTTGTACAATCTCTGCAGTGTAAAGACAAGAACAGGGCGCCGTTGTCATTCGCAGCACACATCCACAGTGTTCCCAATAGCACAAAGGACTTTGAATGATCTACCCACCTCGCTGCACTGTTGATAGCTTGTCTTAGCGTGGACGATATCAGGAGAGTCAGTCACTGAGGTGAACCTCAGGCTGTCTGGCAGCTGGCGATACTTCTTCTGCATGAAGGAAGAGCACACACGCACACACACTGTCACACACTCGTCTTGAAAAAACAGGCAACATTGCACGTGGTTTCCAAAAGTTCAAATATCTCAGAAATATAGCTTCTATCAGAGATTAGATTCTTTAACTTATTCATAAAACAATAATATGTAAATGTAAAATATATTTTTGCTCTCTGGTCAAAATATTAAGCACAATATTAAACATGTATTTCAACTAATACTGTTTGCCACAGGTACTCACATCACTTATAAGTTCTCCAGCCTTCTTAGCTGACTCCAGCTGAGGTGCACCCACACCATCCCAGGCCACTCCTTTCATGAAGTTCAGATCCGACTTGTAGAGTTTCTAGACGTTAAAGCAATGAGACGTGTCAGTCAGTGATGATGAATCATCTGTCCCCCCCCCATCCCTTCCTCATCCATGCCTCTCACCTCACTCTGCAGGTTGTAAGCCGTTTTGGCCCATTTGACCTTCATGTCGTCGGGAAGCACCGTGTACTCGTGCAGTTTCTTCCTGTAGTCCTGCTCGCTGGCGAGGGCCTGGGCGTTCTTAGCTGTCACCAGGTGAATCATGTCTGGGGTGAGGTGGTACTGCCCGCTGGCCGTCAGGGCATCCTTGCGGTACTCCTGGTCGCTGGCCAGCCGGCCTGCCTGCAGGCAGTGCAGGAGACGCGGGTCCTCCAAGACGCTTTTGACCCCAATGTGCTTCCCTTTTTCCAGCAGGTGGTTGTGTTTGTAGTTGTACTGTATTTGGACATTACAAAGGTGGATATTTTTGTCAAATATCAATCTATATCAGGCAGTTATAATGTTTGTAAGTCTAGTTTTAATTTACATCACTGGCGATGCCTGTGGAGCTCTTGGCGGACTGGAAGGGTATGTCCTGCATGGTGAGCTTGTAGCCCTGAGCCCTCAGAGTGTGCCAGGACTCTTTGTACTTGATCTGGAGCAGAGAAACAAACAAACAGCGATCGTTAAAATAGTATGCGCTATCAACGCCAGTATACTAACAGTATACTGTATGGTGCACAGGCCACAGAAAGTTGTACTACCTCGCTAAAGTTGGCTGCATTGATCTTTGCTTGTGTAATCTCTGGTCTCTCAGATGTTATGGTGTAACTGTGCTGGTCATTCACCCCTTTCTCTTTGTACAAACGCTGAATGCGGAGGGAGAGCACATCATTTAAAGTCAGTTTTAAAATCACGGCCTAACTGTGCAAATGAAAAACAGCCAAATAGAGACTCTGAGCTGAAACAATAAACTCGTCATCTCACCTCGTTTGTGATCTGTCCGCTGAGTTTGGCATGGACGATGTCCGGAGAGTCAGCCACGGAGGTGTGCTTGAAGTTGTACGGCTGCTGGCGGTACTTTTTCTGTTATAAAGAAACAACAAAATCTTTGTTAAGCTTTTAATCGAGTCAGTGCAAAAACTGCTGTACGTACACTAAACACATTTTAAAAAGGAATAAAACTATGTCCTACATCACTGATGAGGTCTGTGGCCCTCTTGGAGCCTTCAATCTGCAGAGCCCCTGTGGCGATCCAAGCTGCACCACGCAGGTAGTTCAGGTCAGAGCGATACACGTTCTGTAACAAACACACACGTCCTTTTTTGTAAAAAAAGTCTGCGATGCGATTGCATTAAGAATCTTGACAGAAGCTGTCTATCTCACCTCGCTCTGCAGAGCGTACGCTCTCTTGGCCGCCTGCACCTTCATGTCATCAGGCAGCGAGGTGTACTGATGCAGGGTGAGCCTGTAGTCCTGATCACTGACCAGCGACTGGGCCTTTTTAGCGTGGGCCACCTCCATCATGTCCATGGAGAGGTTGTACTTTGAGAGCTGCTTCGCCGAGTCCTGCTTGTACTTAATCTGGGGAAAGAGACAAAGGAGAGAGTTTGTAATTGAATGTATTATTTAAATCTGTTTCCACGTCTGCTGAGTTACAGTTCAGGAGCACTTACATCACTCTGTAGCTTGCTGGCATGGACGGAGTGAGAGATATTCAGGTCATCCTGCAGTCCCTTCAGTCCGATCATCTTCCCTTTGCTCTTCTCAAATTCTTCCTTGTACTTTTGCTGAAATGACAAATCATTCACTTTCAAGATGTTGTAGCAAGACGTGTTAAGAGAGATATGACTCCTGTTTGACTTTGTCAGGATATTCAAATGTTTTCAGGCACATGATAAAAGGTTTTAAGCTCACATCGCTGAGGATCTCTGCAGACGCTTTGGCAGACTGGAAAGGGATGGCATCCAGACGCAGCTTGTAACCGCCATCACGTAACTTCTTCCAAGATTCCTTGTAACAGCTCTGAAAAAAAAACGCACACAGCACATGTATATACTCCTCGCACACAAAGGCATCTCTGAGTGGCTGCTTGGTGCGAGTGTGGTTTTTACCTCGCTCAGGTTCACAGCGTTGAGCTTGGCCTGAACCATCTCAGGCAGCTCGCCACTGAGTGTGTAGTTGTGCTTCATGTTTTCACCTTTCTCCCTGTACAGCCTCTGTATAGATGACAAGAAGGCATTACAAACTTCCTCTGTACATTTATAGACCTCATATTTACAGTGTTTAAACCCATTTTTGTCACGTGCTTTATCTTGTGCATACTGATTGAGAGCTGCACTTACATCAACGGCCAGTTTGTTGCTGACTTTGGCCTGCACCATCTCTGGAGTGTCTTCAACGCTAGTAAACTTCAGACCGCTCACATGCTGTCGATACTTTTTCTAGATTGAGAAAAAAAAATGCACGTCATATGGTGAGATGAAGCCATGTAAAAACAGGTGCAGGCGCATTTGATGAACAGTAGAGGGCACAATCTCATCACAAACAACAAATAAACTACCTGGCAAAATGACAAAAAAGGATTTTTTTCCCCACAATTATTTTTGTAAGACGGACAAATATACAGCAGATAGATAGACAGCTAGAAATATGTTCAGGCTCTGCTCTGTTTATGTGCTGCCTAATGTTGGTAACCCTGACTGCAATGACTCTTAAAATAAGTGGCTGCATTTAAGGAGGCTATGAAAAGAAACTGGTATTGCCAATCAGCACTAAGACTGTCAGAAAAATCATTTAGAAGTTGAGAAGACAATCATTTTGCTTGACAAGAGGATAGATGATTATATCTAGAAACTCAAAAGACTGGACTTTTCAAAATGTCTGACTTCTTGAGTTTTGTTAAATATAAATATAACTCAAATAACCAAGGTTCATGGGCAGATAGGATATCAGAGCTTGGAAGTTTCCATAATAAAGCCTCTGGTTTCCAAATCCGTGCACGCACTCCACTAAGAAGATCTGGGCACCATGAAGCTTTTAGGAAACTGGACACTTGGCATTAATGAGTGGACGTTTCACAGCTCTCCCTTAGAAGGTCAAAAATGGCAATGACCTTTCTGAAAAACTGTGATGTAACATTTCAATGTAAATAACCCACAAACCTGTTTAATTTGGTAAATAGAACGGGAAGAGGGAGCCCTAATTAGTGAAGATGTATCTTTTTTATGATGTGACAGCCTCAGCTACTATAATCAGTCTGGTCTCTTGTTATAGTCGGGTGTAGTCCACATACTTAACCCAGTTTCTGAATGGTCCGCAGCTCTTTAAATACATTCTGACCTAAGCTGTAAGCCTAGATATATGCCTTCCAGTCACACGTTACTCAATCATGCTTATCACTTTCTCATGCACTCTCATGCTAATATACCTACATAGTTCTCTAGTTATTAATAGCACTTAAGTGTGGTTAAACATACTCTGCATGATAATTGGTTTAAATTACATTTGAGTTCCAATACAGTTGCCATAAATGAGGGAAATGTTAATGAAGTTCAAGGACAGTAAAACTGTGTTACTGTCTGAAGCCTGAAGCTGATTTCAACAATGCATTCTTGGTCATGGGTTACCTCGCTGACGAGGTCCGCCGCTTTCTTCGCCTGCTGGACGTCCAGAGATTTTGAGGCCTCCCAGCCGACGCCCTTCATCCAGTTCAGATCCGACCTGTACTGTTTCTGATAACGGACACACACATTTCACAGGTTTAATGCCAAATTCTTTTGCTTTCACATCAAACAAGCTGTTATTTGGACATCTGACAGTGAGACTTACATCGCTCTGCAGGCCATAGGCCTTCTTAGCCCACGAAACATGAATGTCAGTTGGCACGGTTGTGTACTCATGCAGGAAGGTCCTGTAATTGGTCTCGGTTGCCAGGTCTTGAGCCTTCTTGGCGTGGCTAATGTTCAGCATATCCAGATAAATGCTGGGAACCAGATTCATTTCATACAGTAAATGAAGAGTTTTCTTCCAATATGACAATTTAAGGGTTAGGGTTAGGGCATTTCTCATGGCACACTACAGCACTTTACCAAGGTGAAGGTCTCTGGGGTCTTTAGCCTTATGTAATGACTATTTTATCTGTAAGTCTAAGTGTCAAGGGCTTGTCACCTTTTGAGAAGAGATTAGAGCAGGTCATTGGCCACAAGTGAAGAAGTGAAGCGTTAAAAAGGTCCCATCTAGGTCCTGATCCTCACCTGTATTTGCTCTTAGTATCCTCATAGTCCTTCTTGTAGTTGCGGTTGCTCTGTAGTTTAGTGGCCAGAGCAGAGTGGGCCATCTGAGAGTCATCACTGACTGACTTAATGCCAATAACCTTTCCTTTGTTTTTCTCGTAGCTCTCCTTGTATTTGACCTGCAGGACAGTGTAGTACATAATGAAAACATTTTCTTCTTCAGGCTTGTACTTCTCTGCCATTATTCAAGTCAAAATATAGCAGGCATTATAGCTTGCGGATAAAAATGGACAACACTTCTGCTCAGTTCTGTTTTTAGAATAACTCACATCACTGGCCAGGTCTCTTTTGGCTTTAGCAGTGAGTATAGAGAGAGAGTCCAAACGCAGCTCGAAGCCCTTATCCCTCTGCTTCTCCCAGCTGCTCTTGTACACTTTCTAAAAAAAAAGTAGAAATCTCTATTACTTTACATTCATACAGACAGAAACATCAGAAATAGCATATGTCCTCCATTAAGAACTATTTTGAAAGTAGGGTTTAATTTGGCGTTTCTCCTATCATTGATTATTAAGCTTTTAAAGTTGCAGGTAATTTGGTTTTCAGACAGATTTCTGTTTTGGTTTGACTTCATTTGTGTTGCACAGTACGTCTTTACTAGACCCGTAACTGCAGAGAAAATGGACTGTAATGATCTCCTTTACATGCGAGGTTGGCTATGAATTGAACCTTTTGTGCCAAAAAACCATTATGTGCGTTAGCATTTGGTTAATTTTCAATACTAACCTAATTTTCTTCATTTCTAATGAATGGACTACTTCCTTTTGTGTCTTATGGGAACACTAAATAAGTTACAAGAACCTTGAATGAATTACATCAATTAAGAAGTGAACCGGCTTTACGGTATGTGTGAGTACATCATCATGGAAACCATTGCGTCAGCACTGAACAATTGTTGACCGACCGCAATTAAAGTAAAGCGACATGACGCCAAGAAACAAGGCTGCTACTGTCCTATTCTTTATAGAATTAAGGTCAGATGTAAACGAAGTTAAGATGCACAGATTAAAAACCCTTACTGTATTCTCTTGATAGGAAAATCTAATTTTTGCAAAGACATTACCGGGCTAAACACAGAGCCCTGAGGCACACCACACATCATCACCAACAACTGTATGCACTGTTTGAAGGCTCTGTACATCCACACAAGTGTTTCCAACGATGAAGAGCATAACAATGATGTCCAATACATTCAACAGAATAAGGTCTATACTAGGGCTGCAGGTAATCAGAAAAATATAGAATGGGTGATAAATCTGATAAGACATATTACATAAAACGTACCTCACTGAGAAGGTCAGCGTTAGCCTTTGCTTGTCTGAAAAGGGGCTCGTCTTTTGTCATGGTGTACTGGTGTATGATCTGCTCTGTGTCTGCTTTGTATGCCAGCTGAAAATCAGACAGATATATGATGTGAGAGTGCACCATAGCTAAATGTAAATGTTCAGCTTCATAGCGAAGACCTTACGTCGCTCTGCATTTCCTGGCTCTTCTTGGCGTGTTTCATGGAGAGGTCGTCCGCCACCTGGGTGAACTTGATGCTGTCTACTTTCTGACGGTATTTAGTCTGAGAGGGTAAAAAGCAGTAGATAAACAGTGTGCCTAACACAATGTAAAGTTCATTACACGCAAACACATCACTGTACTGACATCGCTAAGCAGCTCTCCAGCTTTCTTGGCCTGGGTGACGTTCATACATCCTTCAGTCTCCCAGCCCACTCCTTTCATCCAGTTCAGGTCTGAGCGGTACTGGTTCTGTGGAGCAACAAAAGAAAGAGAAAATTCAAACCCAGGCAACATTTGTGAATTTGAACAACAGACCGCGGCTCATCCCTTCCTACCGTCTCTCACCTCGCTTTGCAGGGAATAAGCCTTCTTGGCCTGCTGGACCTTGATATCATCAGGCATGACGGTGTACTCATGCAGCTTTGTGCGGTATTCCAGGTCGCTGGCGAGGGCCTGAGCCTTTTTGGCATGGCTCAGGTTGATCATGTCATGAGGAAGGCTGAACTGGGCCTGCCTCTCCTTGGAGCCCTTCTTGTACTCAATCTGAAGTGGCGAGAAGTGTATGGGTGCTGTGTGAGTCAGATACGTGCCTTTTAATGCCTGTAATTATTGATCAAGATGACTTCGGCTTACATCACTGCTCATCTTGGCCACTTGAAGTGAGTGCAGAGTCTTGGAGTCGCTCATGTTGATCCCCACTGCCTTTTCTTTGTCCTTCATGTAGGTCTCTTTGTATTTAATCTGAAACACATGCCCGTCTGACTTAATTATCATATTTGATTAACCCGCTTATTTAGTTTCTTCTGCTTCACTTAGACTGTGTGTTTGCTTACGTCACTGGCGAGGTCACGGGAAGCCTTTGCTGCTTTGACGCTCAGGTCCTCCATGCCGATGTCACAGGCTTTAGACTTGGTTTTCTCCCACTCTTCCTTATATTTAATCTGGAGCGATAAATTCAAACGGTCGAATTATCTCTTGGGAGAAGATTTTCTGTCACCATGTGAATGACCTCAGTGTCTGTGTGGTAACTTACATCACTAAACAAGGCAGCGTTGGCTTTGGCTTTTTTGATTTGGGGCAGGTCCTCGGAGAGTGTGTACTGATGTTTGGTCTTTTCATAGTCTGCTTTGTAATTTAGCTAATAAAAAACACATGAATATCACATTTAAACTCCAACTCAGTGCTCATAAGTACAATGTGCAGCTGATAAAGGAGGCGTGATCTCCTTGGGGTTTACTTACATTGCTGACCAGCTGAGCGTTCTTCTTTGCTAAAGCAATCTCAGGCGTTTCTGTCACTGGATGGTACTTGACCTGATCAATGTGTTGCCTGTAGTTCTTCTGCAATGATCATCAAATCATTTTTACAGTTAATATATACATTTCTACCTGAGAAAAATATTTGCTATTGGATTTGTAATGTAATTTGCATACACAAACTGTGTAATGCACACTAAGACTTGGATTGGATTTTACAGAACTCACATCCTTTAGTGGATCCAGTTTCCTTTGGCTTTGGTAGCCTGGTGTGAGGGTGGCTGGGTAGTTGTATTCACCCTGCTCCTGTTCACAGCCTTGTTTGTAAGAGATCTAAAAATTGACAGTTCAACTACAATTAGGCTCAGTAATATAACAAGAACAGAGGTTTAGTAAAAATGGGTCCATATATTACATAATAAATATAATATTTTCATCATTACTACGCATTTTCTGTTTGATTTTCTGTCAGTTAAAGGAAAATACAATACTGGCTCTAAGCAGATTTGGGACATGAACTTGCACAAATCTATATAAAAAAATCAAAAACAAGGCTTACATCACTAGCCAGTTTCCTTGCTTTCATAGCATGCATGGTCTTCTTATCGATGCCTGAGTCTTCGTAGTGGCCCTTCATATCGCTGGTGTACTTCTCTTTGTATTTGTTCTGTCAAAAATACAGACAGGTGAAGAAGAATGAGCAGCAGGACTCTCTAGTAAAACCACACATGATGTTTTCAAGGGGTCATTTTTGTAAATGTTACGTTGAGTTTAAAAATGTCATACTTACATCGCTTGCAAATTTGGCAGCTTTGGCAGCGTTTTGAAACTGTGGCGTCTCGCAGAAGTTAATGCTGTGACCTTTGGTGTTCTCCAAGTCTTTCCTATACTCAACCTGTTAGAAAATATGAAGAATTACAGCAGCTGCTTGGTAATATTTTTCATTTCAACCCCTTTTTGTTTGTTGTTGAACAGTCAGAGCTGATCCTTTGTGACGCCGTGCTCTGTGCTAAATATAAAGTGCATGCCGTTAATCAGCCACCATCACTGACAATCCATCATAACTAAAAAGTCAAAGTCAGGAGACAAACCTTTAATCTTAAATATACTTTGCTAGACTTAACAATGACAGCACGACACCATTTAACTCGTCAGTTCCTTTGCTGCTGAAATACCACACAGCGAGAACTTTGTCACCCTTAAACATTCAAGCTTAATCTGAACATTGTTCCCAGACAAGCAAAAGCTATTGTGCCTGAATAATGTCTCAGCAACGCTCAGAATAGATGCTAAAAGCTAACATTTATGTCATATTCCCGCAGCTCAGAATAGCTGCTCAAGAGCGAAGCACAGTGTGAGGTAACTTTAGTTTGACAGGATATCCCGTTGGCCTTGGAGGTGAGCTGTAACACCACCGGACAGGCATGTCAGAGATGCTGGAAATGCAAGTTGGGTGGCTTCGTGTCTGCTGGAAACTGACACAGTATGCCCAATATTTCCAGCGCTTAAACACACAAACACACACATGCACACTCACACACACTAAGAAGCAAAGTTTGTATCTGGAAATGCTTTGTCATAGACTTTAGCTTAAATTTAACAATATTTCCTGAGCTGTTTCATTTAAATTTAATTATATATTTTATCTTTTATTGTCTTTGTAATATTAAAACTTACTTGGAAATAAACCCTGATTGAAAAAAATCAACTTCTTGACTCCCTGGATGAAGCTATAAATCAGATACAAGACAAACGTCCTGGTCTATTTGACAAGCTCACCTCACTGACAAGCTTGTTGATCTTTCGGGCGTTCTTTAAAGCCAGGTTGTCCTCGGACGTCAGGCTATGGAAGTGTGAGGTGCCCTTCATCTTGCTTAAGTCCTTCTTGTATTTTAGCTGCAAATGGATGAAAGGTGATTTAGTGCGTGTAGGAGGACAACACGTTGTATTTCGAAGATTAGCTGTACACACACGCACACACATAGAGTCTAATTTAGTCAGGGTGGAGAGTTTAAACAATGACAACATGGGGAGGATTTCTCATTGTAGTCCATCATCTATTCTGCCTAGTGATGACAAGGCCAGATGATGGATGTAGCTCTTAGACTTTACACTCTGTAATGTCTTGACAGCATTTACAACCAGTTCACACAGCCACACAACCGATACAGGCTCCCTTTAGACTCATTGGACTCATGAAATGCCCACTGGTCGCTGTCAGGTCGATACTCACATCACTAGCGTTTTCCTGAGCCTTCTTTGCAAGACAATAACCAGGAGTGATCATGGCAGGGAAACTTCCTTTGCCTCGTTGCTGCTCATACTCCTCAGTATAGGCAATCTGCAAACAGAGGATGACATATTTACTTCATTGTACTTGCAGGAATACAAGAAGTAATACAAATAATGCATAAACTATTTTCTAAAAGCATTTAGTGTCCATCCTGCTTCTGAAAAAGATGCAAATCATGCCCTCTAACTTATGACAAAGGGTCTGTAGCTCTGTCTGTAAAGTATATTTTTGTAAGTTTTATCTCGTTAACTCATTTTAACTCTAAAACACTAAGAGTAAATTCATACCTGGCTGAAGTTCTCTGCGTTTTCCTTAGCATGGAGTGCTTCCGACACTGCTGCATCAGCGCTGGCTTTACCCTTTATCTCCTGTTCATACACCTGACGATACTTTATCTGGTGAGACATGACAACCATTACCACCAGATGATCGGGGGTCAGCGACAATGTTTGTATGCGTGTGTTTTGTATGTTTTTATATTGTCTACTTACGTCACTGGCCTGCTCACTGGCCTTCTTTGACATCTTGTATCCGGGTGTAAGATGTGCTGGAAAACTCCCTTTACCTCTCTGCTGCTCATATTCTTCTGTATAGGTGTACTGGGGGAAGAAAAACAATGATTCAGGTGCACGGTAATGCAGAGTGTACAGTCATTTTAACTAAAAAAAAAAGACCCAGGCTTACAAATGAAATAAAACATACTCAGATTTCAGTACGAGAGGTTTTTGAAAAAACTTACATCGCTAACAATCTGTCCTTGTTTCTTGGCCAGAAGCACCTCTGGAGGGTCAACAAATGTGGTGTACTTTGAAACTCTCTCCTCATGTCCTTTTTTGTATTCCAGCTGGAGAGAGAGAGAGAAAACAAAAACATCAACTTGATTTGCTGTTTTAGATCTGTGTCACATCAACCACTGGCAAACTGAGAGTTTTAATTTTGGTCTGAATCTTGTCCAGAAGGATACAAGAAGCAAACTTACATTACTGGCCAAAGTGTTGGCTTGTTTTGCAGCCTGGTAACCTGGCGTGATCATGGCAGGGAAGCTGCCTTTTCCTTTGGACTGCTCGTACTCCTCTGTGTACTTCACCTGCCATGGAAGCACACAATCAATCAACTGATTTGACACTTGAAACTTCTTTTTATATAATTTCAGAGTACCACTTTACTTATTTAAAGACACAATAACCCCATATCAAGAGAGGACTCACGTCACTGATGGTCTTCTGGGCCTGAGACACTGTTACTATCTCCTGGTTGGTCACCATGCCTGAGTAGAAAGTCTGCTGCTGTGAGAACCCAGACTGAGACTTAAAGGCCTGTTTAGAAGAAGACAAACCTGATCATTTCCAAACATTTACAGGTGACGCTGTACCTTTCATGCCTTCAGGATGTTGTTAAATACCTCTTCTCTACTTTAAGCATGTCACTCTATGAAGATATGATATAGTGCAAATAAATCTGTGTCTATGAAGCAGAGAGTAAGCACAAAGAAAACAATCCTTTGCTGTTTGCAAAGACGCTCAAGGGTAGGTAAGACTGTTTGCTTTATATATTAAATATATGCAAAACAAAAACTTCAGTATTTGCTTGAACTCCCTTTAACTGGGTGCAATGGCCAGTTGCTCTATCGGGAGCTCACCTGGCTGGCCATCTGATTGGCTAGACGAGCCTTCTCCAGCTCCATGGACCTCATGTCTTGGTGGAAGGTGGACATAAAGCGCTCGCCATCTTCGCGATACTTCAGCTACAAGTGCACATAGACGACAAGCATTAAGCCAAGGCCTGCACACATTCTGCACATGCGCACAGCAGCATCCACTTTGGCAGTCAAGAAAAAAATACTAAAAAGCTCTGAGTGATGTGACCCTGTTTTCAGATCCACGGACACAACCATCACTTCGATCCAAACAACCTGAGCTCATATGCTTTAATGATGAAAGGGGTATTATTAGAGTGCCGTTATTAATAACTGAGATGTTCCAATCAAGATGAAGCTGGACCTGCCAAGAAAAGATCCAGACAGGAGCACTGAGTGATGAAACTCGGAGCCGTTTGCTAATGATCCTTAAGCTGTAAAAATGTTCAAAACTAATATTAGAATAGCTCGGCTGCAAGGGATAAGAGTGGCTCCGTAAAGGGCAAACAATATACATATGACATGATGACACATCGTTTTATCAAAACTCAAGGTAAACTTTAAGTATGAGCCAAAAAAAAAAAAAAAAGGTATCACCAAGGGACTAAACAAAAGCTCTGCATGTTCAGTGATCAGAGCTGAGGGTCACTGATGTCAGATCAAATATCAAGTCAAGTCCTGTAGCTCCCTCGTGGCTTATAGCAGTAGCTGATGAGCTTGCTAGCCCGCTGCTAATATAAGCATAAGAGCGTTGCATGAACTCGTAGACACAGACAGACGCAGACAGACAGGAACAGGTGGCAGGGCAGAGGAGAGGAGAGGATGCGAGGCTGTTTTTCCTGACGTATAATTTTAGCCCCCTGAAGCATAAAGTGGGCTAAGCTGGGGGCGGGGGGGGGGTGTCTCTCGCCTCTCGTCACATGAACAGAAATAACCAGAAGCACTCTCCATTCCTCACCATTGCTGTCACCGTGGACCCAGAGCAGATGTCCACCTTTTCCCTATTCCACCTTAGGGTCAGATCTTGAGCTTTCTGACTGCGTATTTGTAGGTTAATAGAGCTGAGTCATCTGTGAGGTTAGCAGTGATTGTGTGTGTGTGCATTCAAAAAATGTTACTACAGAATATTAACACATTTGGGTCTATTTAAATTCAGCTGTAACGCATGAATCAATCTCTTTGAACAATGATCTAAACCAAACA
This sequence comes from Nibea albiflora, assembly GCA_014281875.1. Lineage (NCBI taxonomy): Eukaryota > Metazoa > Chordata > Actinopteri > Sciaenidae > Nibea > Nibea albiflora. The sequence goes on from CM024806.1 coordinate 14,928,842, forward strand.
CAGACAGCTATGAATATCAGCCTCCATAGTAAATCCAGTCATGACAAACTGATGATGAATGGGCATTTCATTCATGGCATAGATGGTGACTTATGTCAGCCCGTCAACAATACACCTCGACTCACGTCAAGGCCGAAACATTTTGTCTCGTGTTGCCGCTTGTGTGCTTTACGTGTGACATCACTGTACCTCGCTGCTCGCCTTGCTTTGCTTCTTTGCGTTGATGTTGACGGGGGTCTCGTAGACACTTGTGAATGTGTTGTTCCTTGGATTGTGTCTGGAGGGATGAGATATAGAGAAACGGTCATCGCGTTACGGAAACAAATGTGAAAAATATATGGATGTTCTCACACCAGAAAGTGTTCCTGAAGATGAATTTATGATCAGTTTGGGTGATTATACTTAAATTTGTTCCATCATCAGGTGTTACAGGTACTTACACAGAGCAGTATGGCCTCTTCTTATGGCTGACAAAGTTATTGGCAGTGAGCACCATCTTACAGACGTCACAGTGAAAACATGCTTTATGCCAGTTCTGACGGAGAGAAAGACAAATCACATTATTTTTTACAAGGTCCTTAAAACTGAACTTTAAATTCAGTCTAGTTTGTCGTGTGTAGACTATGTTTAAACCTGGACTTGTAATTTCTGATTTTCAGATAATAATTGAACAGGGCCCAAAATAACAGCAGCAACGACAGCATGATCTTAAAACCAGACGCGCTAAGGTGTTTTCAAATATAGCTTTTATGTGACTCTTAAACTTTCCATGCTGTAGAAGTTACAGCGGAGTGATCGGTAAAAACATTTTACAACAGTTCTGTGAGAACGCGTTCTTACTAGTTTTATATTAAAAATATGCTGAGGTACACAGAATATTAAAAACTTGAAGTTTGGAAGGCCATCTTCGACATACGTTTTGTATTTTATTGGCAGATGCTACGTTTAATTGAATTCAGTCCATTGCTCACAGAGGAATGTGTTTGCAGTTGATGGAATTGAATACATGTTGCCATATTTAGGTTAAATCAAGAGTATTTCAGAGTGTTACCTGATCAATGCAGTTGATCTTCTCAGCTGGGTAGACCACAAACCCGCACCTGGCACAGGACTGCATGGTGAATGCTTGTCCTTGTCCAAAAAAGAGAGAGAGAAAAAAAAAACTTCAGGAAAAATATCAGAAGAAGTCAACTAGTGTGAAATTGGTCAGTCAAAAACAAGAGTCAGGTCAGTCAGTCAGTCAGGCAACAGTTTAGTGGTGGAACTGGCAGTGACTCCCAGACAGTCGTGTTAGTGCGTCTCTGGTGGTGGTAAACTTAGCTCTGTGACTGTCAAACTTTGAAACTGTCTCTTACTTGACACCATGTCCCATGATGGACCAACCCCTTTCCAGTGTATCATGCTAGACGACTGGCTGAGACCAGCTGTCTGTCTGCTGGAAGAGAGAGAGAGACAGAGAGAGAGAGTTCAGATGTCACTGTATATGTGTCATGATCCTGAGTTGGACAGGTGGTTCAACTTTGGGCATTTCGTCATGACACTGAAACATTAAATACACAAATACATTGTGTAATAGTTTTTCTTAGTCTAGTCTTACTTAGCTCCATCAGTTAAGTGTGTTGAGTGTGAAAACTGTTTGTATGTTAGTATATTTTAGTTCTGACAAGGTGCCAAGATTTCTTGCTGATTAATAAATTAAGAAAGATGCTGACAGCCTACCTGTGCACCAGGAGCACATGATTTTGTGTGAGTGAGTGATGTAATAAATTACGATTGTTTTGGACATTATATCTTCAGAGGTTATTAAATACGTTTTAATCCCATCATAACAAAATCAGAAAAGTGGACTGTATTATATTGAGAGGTGTTTCACCCATTTTACATACACGAGAGGGCCATAATATTAGAAACACCTTTCAATATAATACACTCCTGTACAACAACAGTTGACAGTGACAGTGTCAACAGAAACTGAAACATTAGAAGCTTCATAAAAATTGAATTTATGGCAGAGTTGTTGCATTGGATCACACTGGATTGTACAAGTGTGCCTAATGAAGTGGTTTATATGATTATTCTAATGGATCAGCCATTATATTACATTACAATACATTAATTATAACCCTATATAAAATGTCTAAAATATAAAATATATATAACCCTAATTTCACATATATATACTGTGATTATAACAGTTGATTTTCAGACATAATATGTTGATAAACTGCTCTCTGCATATTTAATACGTCACACGTGAACGTCATACGTGGCGGCCTCTGACGTCATTACGTATCTTGGAGACGCGTAGATCTAAACTTTCGCTTTCTCCTGAAGTTTATGTGCGGAACAGAAACTCGGCGAAAAAGCTGCGGAGAAGATCAGAACCACAGAAAAAAACATTTGGGCAACTTCTCCCCTGACATAGCAAAACTACACAGAAGAAAAACAGAACGTAAGTTCACGCTAATGTTACCCACAAACATTTAAGACAGCAACGTTGACGAGTAACTGACGAGTGTTATGCTAATCAGACACTAGGCCGGCTAACAGGTTGGTAACTTAAAATGTTGATTGAAGCAGCTTCATGTTCGTGTATACTGCTTTTTAACCGGTTTGAGGCCGTGTTGACGTTAGCAGTGCCGTTAAAATAACGTTAGTTAAACGTTGTAACGTACAGTGAGTTGACGCTAAATCACAGCCGTTTACCTGCAGATGGCTGGAGAACCGGCTCAGCCACCTGATGTTGGAGGTGAAGGGAAGCTGAGTGGAGACGAGACAGACGCCAAGCCTGACCGCAGAGGAAGATTTCTGCTGTTTGGGAGGTGAGTTTGAGCCATAAGGAGTTTAATTGACTTCAGTTGTGACTAAAGCTTTCACTTTCATGATCATTCCCTCACCAGTCAGATAGATTAAAGATTAAAGCGGCTAGAGCAGGGGTCAAGGACAAACTGAACTGAGACCCCCACAGGTAGTATTGTTTAAAGAAATGTGTCACATCTTAAGCCTGGCCTATAATAACTTTTATATTTACTTTATTCACCCTTTATTTCACCTTATTAACCTATTTATATACTGGGTTATTAGCCTATATGTGTTTATGATTAATAAAACAACATAGTGATAGTTTTTGTACTGTTTTTGTACTAATACTTGCAGTTTACTCAGTATCGTTTTTGTTATATTTTTTAAATATCACAAATTATTTTGAGAAAATTTGGTGGACCCCCTTACTGAAGAACCCCCTGGTTGAAGACCTCTGGTCCATATGGCACCATCTGTGTGAAATCCCTATAACATAACTCTGTAGAATAAATTGTGCATTAGGTGTTCTTAATAGGAGAATGAGTCAGTGTAAGTTATCTATTATATTTCTATTATCCACTGCCTACGCTTCAGAGAAGTGTCACAGAATCAGCCTCCTCTCCACGCACAGAGGGGAGTCATTATAGATTGTAATGGCCCAGAGCGACCGACTGAACACGGTGTGTGAGAGCTGGTGTTATTCCGGTACAGTAGGTACCTGTATGTCACAACAGGACAAGGGTTCTTTATCAAACTATCGTCTGCAGTTTTCTGTTTTATTCAGCCAGTCTAGGCGACACAGAACAGATGTGTACTTCTTCACATTGTGATTGCAAATCTCTCAGGTGATGGTTGTACAAACTGGTTCCACCGTTTCCAAATAAACTGGATGTGCACGCACGCTCATATTTGTATACTCAACAGTTAGTTCACAATGGGAATTGATGACAAATTGTGTACTGTGCACCAGTGTTTTTGTTATATATTTTGAAGTTCTCTTTACAGTAATCAATAAGTCAAATATTCTGAGAATTAGATGAAAAACAATGTAATAAGGCCTTGTCTGTATACTTGTCTGTCTACCTGACTCTGCATTGGCACTCACTGTGCATGAAAATGAAAATGTGTTCTGTACGAGTGACTTTGGGGAATCCTGATGGGAGGGTGTGAGTGGATTCAACTTTAGTCGTCTCTTTGTAGTTCTTCCAACGTACCTACGCTGGCTTTCAAGTAATCAAAACTTTAAAACTGATCAAATGTATAACCTGAATTTGACACCCAGCGACCCAGTTTTGGTTAGCCTAATTAGTCTAAAGGGGCAAAGCGCGTGAAAGCAATCTTAAAATCAATTTTGGGTCTGATGTCAGCCCTCAAGTGGCCGCTCAAAATTAGACGGCGCTACGGCAGCGTCTAAAATTGTGTGATGTGAATTTGACATGATATCATAGAGTGTGAGTCCAGTCACATTGTCTCGTGTCTCACTGTCTTTTTAAAGTGTGACACTGACAAACATGAGTAAGTAACTGTTTGTTCCAGTCTGACTCACAAGGTGGCACTGTCAACCTTGGTTAGTAGGAGACGTTGTCAGCTATGATTCCTCCCAGACGCTGCCAATCAAACGCAAAGCCTGTGTGCTCTGTGTGATATACTGTATAGACTTTTACCCCAAACTGTCAGGATCATAAAATAAATCTCAGATCGAGCATCTCGGAATCTAGAGTTTAAACCAAAGTGCTTTTTTATAACAGGCTGAATTGTTTAAAGACAAAACATGATATAGTTTATTGAGAGACTGATCAACTTGTGATGTCTCTTCTGTATCTGTGCCATGTCATAAAGACTGTAACAAACTGGTTGGATTTGGGCTAAATCTCGCTTTAACCAAGACAGAAATAAGAATTATTAATAACCAAGATGACTTTTGGTGTTTGTAATATGTTAAGTTTGATTTCTTAGTAATTCATGCTTTCTGGTTATATCCCTTCTTGTGAATCCATCTCTGATAATTCACTATATGTCGGTACAGGTAGATTCTGTGCCTGTCAGCAGAGGAGCAACTTGTTGCCCTGTCTGACCTCAGCAGGGAGCGAGGCTCAGGGGCCATGTGTGAATAGGCCTTTAGAAAGCACTGGTGTGGTGGCGAGGCTGCTGACTCAGGGGGGCTGCACAGTGCGCCGCCCCCGTCCTCAGCATCTGCTGGCCCAGTCAGGTGTCCATCCAGTACAGAGAGCATGTCAGTATCCTAGCACACAGCCAAAATTTAAGCTGCCAGATCTGGAGAAACCAACTCTTTTTTTGTGGGGAAAAAAAAGAAACGAGACAAAACCAACGCATTTCAGATGCAGAGTGGCGTAGCGCTTAATGACGAACCCAGGTAAGACAGACACAACCGACCGCCTGATATTCCTCTTCACCATCCTCCGACCTGCTCCTCTTTCTGCCATGCCCAGCCCACCCTCGAGCGATTGTTTGGTACAGTATGTTAGCTCAGTTTGGAGGTGGGAGGGGAGGGGGGGGGTTCCAAAAAGTTCTGGATCACATGTTTATTAGAATTAGGCTGGGCTGCCTGTGAGTGTATGTACGTGAGACTGTTGGTGTGCGTTGCTGTGTATTGTTCCTGTGCTTGAGTAACTTGATGACTAGGCTCTTCTGGAACAAGCCTGGATTTTCTGAGCCCCCAAATGGGCCACTGTTGGCTTAGCTATCTGGATGCATCTTTTGAAGAATGGAAATATGACAGGTGTGTGAGAATTGTCGCTCGTGGAAGATTTCCTCTCGCTCAATCTACATTGATCTTCTTAGGATTTTATAGGATATATATATATATCTGCGCTAAGCAAACATGTTCTAGTTTCTTCTTTAACCCAGCGGTGGATTACTGCGATCAAATTTGGCTGTGACATTAATGCCTTATTTGACAATGTATGTACTCTTTGATTTCTGAGTAAGTGGTTCAGAGTGTTTTCAGTTTCGTGTGAGTATTCCTTACATTGGAAGTCTTGACTTGTCCTGATTTGCTTATGTTGACGGGACCGTTATGTGTTTAAACATTTTGACATTCATGGTGTGTAAGATTCAAGAGTATTTTCGAGAGAATTGTTTCACTTGTAAGAAGTTGCCGTGTAAGGTAAGAGTTAATATCAAGGAAATTCTGATTGTGCTTATGGGCCTGATAAAAGTAAAATATTTTCAAACTTGGAGCTGCGAAGAGATTTGGTTTAGCTGTGTTAGTGTTTTCTCGTTTAATGTCCTGTCCATTTTTTGTGTTATATTCATTTTTCACTCCATTCTTCATGTTTGTTGTGTTTTTGGCATTGGTTGCGTAAAGTCTAAAAGGCAGTAATGTAGGAATATTGTTATTACATGTGATCTGTGTGCGGGACCGTTCAAAAGTTTGGAATCACCTGTTATATTGATGTTTTTATTCTTCCCTTTAATAATGGCTGCTTTAATATAGATAATTCAGAAGAAACAACTTTTATACTACAGTGGAAAAGTTTGCCCCAGTGGAAAAACTGCTGTTTCATTGATGCCCTCACTGATGACAGGGGGAAATTTGATTTGTTTGATTTGTTTTCTAGTCTAGAAACACTGAAGATCAGTGCTTGAAATTTGGCTCTATATACAGTATAATAATAATAACTTCCTAATAATTCCTTTGTCTCCTCTGCAGTCTACTCAGTGATTAGATTGAGGGTTAAATTGATTTGTTTTATATTCAGCTGAGGTTTCCAGTAGCGCTAATGCAAGACTAACCTTCCGTTTCTATTCTAAGGTTTTAAGAATAGCTTTGTTAAAGCAACATGCCTGTTAATTCCAGCCTGTTATAGGCATTATTATGCACTTGACACTGAATACCTTTTTGCAAATCCTTCAGCTATTTGTAAAGGGAACTTTCTGCAACCTAAAAGCATAAAAGACCATACATATATATGAAGTAGTTCTCTCAGTGACCAAATCAAGCTGTTGTGGCAGGTGAATCCAAACTTTCTACTTTATGTTCTCACAAGAAGCAGCCTGTCAAAAGATAGCTGAGTTTAAAACATTTTGCATAAGGTACTCAAGATATATATATATTTTTTATTTTTAACAATGCTACCAGTGAAGTGTTAACTGTTCTGTTTCTCTTTGACTCTCTCTTAGTAAGAAGAATAAGGATGGCCAGACGCGGGAGCAGGACAACTCTTCTGAAAGCCATTACAGAATTGTTTCACCAACATTCCAGTATAAGATGAGCCACCAGCGAGTGGGCAAGTGTATCATCATCAATAACAAAAACTTTGATGAGAAGACAGGTACAGCAAACAAATCATATCCCTCATCCAGTTTGCTACTATAGCCTAAAGGGGAAGTGTATTCTAAGCAGATTGTGTTGACAGGCATGAACGTGCGCAATGGCACAGACCGAGACGCCGGGGAGCTGTTCAAATGCTTCAAGAGCCTGGGCTTCGATGTCTGCATCTACAATGATCAGACATGTGAGAAGATGGCGCGTCTTCTCAAAGAGGGTGAGTAGTGAAGTCCTTTGACATTCTGTGCTGCTGCTTAAGCCAGTTATAATACTTTTCTGCTTCCTTAATTGGGAGCATAACAATATTGGCCTGACAATATATAGAGAAATCTCTTGGAGACACCATGTTCTTCCATACATGCTGAAGTAGTTAGATGGTGGACACACACTTCTTGGTATAATACAATACAAGTCAGCATCACAACAAACGACAGCCTCCACATTCACCACAAGAAAGTTGAGTTCTTTCAGGACTGTTGGATTTGTCTGGTTTATTGTAGTTAACGTCTGTTAATCAGCTCTACTAGATTAGGTTTACAGAACAGTAATGTTCACATTCAAGACTCTTCATGACTGTTACAGTACATTTGTTTCTTAAAAGTGTGGGGTCAGACAGCAGGTGGTGCTGTTGTAAAAGTAATTACATCATTTAAATCATAATGTGCTGGCTACCGGTTTGTCCATTTGATGTCACTCATCAGGGAGCTTGCACGTCCACTGGCCAGATTTCATGACAAGATGTACAAGTCACCTCTCAGGCCATATGCACCTGAGCTATATATATTCATGGTTCTCCATCAGGTTGATTAGAATTATTTTGGAAACCCCTTTACCTTTCCTCTGGTACCCTCTGGATCATGAAGTTACTGATGTTTGCTCACTAATTTAGCCGGGCCGAGCTAAGAGTTGAGTGTTTGTTTGTGTGTGTATGGGTCAGCCTCGGAGGAAGACCATAGTGACAGCTCGTGTTTCGCCTGTATCCTGCTAAGCCACGGCGAGGAGGGCATGATCTACGGAACGGACGGAGCCATGCCCATCAAGACCATGACCTCAATGTTCAGGGGGGACATGTGCAAAAGCTTAGTTGGAAAGCCAAAACTCTTCTTCATCCAGGTACAGAGTTCTGAAGACTTCATTTATAAATGATGGTGTGATTATTTTATAGTTGCTAATTATACATTTGTGTGATATATTACTCGAGTGGTCTACCTAGGGGTTGAATGGCAAGAAATGGCTTTCAGTAGGTCCCCACGGACAGATGATGGTTATTGTGTAAAGTTTTGCCCATCTCAGCTTTTAAAAACAATAAATTTTTAATTGCTCCACCAGGTCATCGTTGAGCAAGCTACTCAGGATCACAATGAAATGTCATTTCATTTACTTCACCAGGCTTGTCGGGGTTCCGAATTCGATGATGGTATACAGACTGATTCAGGTCCGCCAAACGATACCATGGAGACAGATGCAAATCCAAGACATAAGATCCCCGTAGAGGCAGATTTCCTGTTTGCCTACTCCACTGTGCCAGGTAATCTACCTGTTTGAGTTGTTTGTTTGTTTGTTTTACATCTGTGACATACCTGTCCAGTGGGTAGACGCTCGGGAGCCAAGTTTCAGACCTGACTCTTGTTTGTCTTACAGGGTATTACTCGTGGAGGAACCCTGGGCGCGGCTCCTGGTTTGTCCAGGCGCTCTGCAATGTCCTCAACGAGTTCGGCAAGCAGCTGGAGATAATGCAGATCTTGACACGGGTCAACTATATGGTGGCCACGAGCTTTGAGTCCTGGTCTGAAGACCCACGCTTCAGTGAGAAGAAGCAGATTCCCTGCGTGGTCTCTATGCTGACGAAAGAACTGTATTTCAACTGAACCTGACTGTACTGTTTGACTTGACTGACGGACTGACTTGACTGACCGTTTCAGCTACCGACTACACGGTTAAAGTATTCAGGGATGATTCGGGCCCAGCGGGACACTGCACATTTGGAACACATATGATGTTTTGCATGTGTAGTTGGGTCTGAAAACAAGCACTCTGTGAGAGAATTTTTTTAATTTTTATTTTTAAGTAGCACTCCTCGTTCATGTGTTGATGGTGAAACTTCTTCTTCTTCAGGTTATTCTTTAGAATAGTGGCGTCACATTTGATCTGATCTTTTTATTTGACAGGCATTGTGAATATCCATGTTATTCTACCAGCCCGGAAAATTTGCTGCCAGTTTTTGTGGGCCTGGGGAATCATATCTGAATATGCGTCTCTCCATTTTCCAGCATTTGCAATAGACGTATAAAAAGGAACTGTTCAGAGGGGATGAACTGAAATAATTGACATTCAGTGTTCTGAGAGAAGTCTTTCCAGAGCCATCTGAAAACTCATAAATCCGTCTAATACAGTGCAATGAATTTGTTCAGTGTACCATATTACTGTCCCTCTTACACAGTGAAATTAATTGAAAACATTGAATGTTTTCAAAGCCCTCATTAATCAATCTTATCCTTTTAAGATTTAACAAAAGTAGCCAAAATGGAGGCTGTTTTGAAATGCACAAGTCAGTTTATGTACATCTTCATTAGGAACAAGTAGAGTGATTACAAAGTTAAAAATTAAAATTAGCACGGGACAGGTGAGGGACTTGCCTTAATTACAAACCTCGTCTAAAACATGGTTAAAGGGAAACAAAAACATCTGGAAAATAGATCAGATCATTTTCAGCTATCTGTGTTTTAATGTTTTCAGCGGTCAACTGCGATAAAAGAGAAAAAAAAAAAACACTTCTGAAACATGTGACGATGCTTTTTCCCATAGGCTCCGTGTCTCAGCCTTCCCAGCAAGTTTAAGTTGTTTAGCAGCATGCTGGCATCCTCAGGATCTTTAATGTCCCATAAAGTGGGTAAATGTAATGTTAAGATGTCATATGTGTATAGCTGGGAAGGTGTAATCGTTTGCTGTGTAGTGATTAGTTCCATATTATTTTGGGTCAAGTGCGTAGTACATAATCCACACGATTATTTAGCAATTTGCTAGTTTTCTCAGCGTGACGTTGAAGACTTCACTCGCTTGTCGTTCAACCCCGAGCAAGCGAAGTTCATGTAGTATTTGCACATGATAAATATTACGCACTTGTCTTATTAGTCAGGGTCCAACAAATCGGTTTATGAATTTCCCCTTTTTCAATCTTTAAAGTTAGACATTCGTCTTTAGTAGATAATAGGAAACACGCTGTATGATTTTTTCACGCCAGAAAGAAATTTCAAAAATGTGGGAAATATCATAGTTTAGCTGGACCAGGGCCCAAAGCACAAATGCCACATCATTTCACTGTATATTAGTGTTGTGCATTGTCATTACATACACTACACTCTAATAAGAGGTACCCAGCAAAGTCTTAAAATTGATCTTTGATTTAGAAAGATGTAAAACCCCAAATCTTATAGAAAAAATATGAATTGCTTTTATACCTTGTTTTAAGCACTTAGTGCATCATAACAAGTTGTTTGCCAAGTTAAAAAACAAAACAAAAACAATCCTGAAATAATTTAGATGGATTATTATCATTGAGTTGTACGGTAAATTCTAAACTTTATAATTTGAACATAGACATTTGCTGATGGTCATTACAACTTGCACAAAGTTCGTTAATGCTAACGTGCCGTGTTAGCGTCCCAAAGTCTGTCAATCACAGAGGCAGCTATCACTGGTGGTGACAAGTCCGAACATACACAATCCACATGTGCGCAATACACAATCTCATTGTTGCTGCAATGTTTTTACATTATTCACATGACTGCATGTGTCAGTAACTTAGGGGGAAAGCAATAGCTTTAATTTGTCACATTTTCCCCCTTTTTACTCCTTGTATTTTTATCAGTTGTTTTAATTTAATTTATTTTTCTTTTGATAACACTCACATGATATTTATAGTTGCCAGAGGTGTGATCAGCACTGGCGCTTAGAGACATGTCCCATTCTACACCCAGTGCATTTGTCCAATACAGCCACAACTCTTGAATCCTCTCGACACATGGATCTCTGATCAGTGATGTGGTGCCCAGCCTGTGCTGAAAGGAGTGTTTGCTCCACTTGTTTTGGAATGGAGTTCATTGGAGGAGAGAAAAAATATATATATATATTTTTAAAAGTAAAACTTTAAATGCTTTCCAGTGTTAAATGCTGTTGTCCTCAGGAATATTTTTAAAAAATATTTGGAAAAAAATGAATGAATGAATTATATTGAAAGTATAATCTGGCCCAATTTTTTTCTTTTTCTTTTTTTTTTAAATTTGGGGCAATACCTTGTTTAAATAACTTCAAAACAGAGGAATGCTTATGTAAACATTTTATTGTATTAAACATGAATTTATTGTGTAACGAGTTGTATGAGTTTTCTTCTGTGAACACAAACACAACACACTTTTTAGGACAAGGATGATTTGTGAGGCTCATGATATTCCATATGATTTCTGATTGTAAACAACTGTCACGAAAAGCCAACAATGAACTGATGTCTGTGCCACTAAAGCATTATAGTGTCATTAAAAATACGTTTTATTTAAGTTCAATCGGCTGAATAACAGCAGACAAATCAAACTTTTTGATTTAGAGTTTAAAAGCAGATCAAGTTAAAGCTTATTTATTGTGATTTCATATTAAATACTCTTTCTTTGCCAACTTCTTTCAATTAAAGTTTCTTATCTGGATATTCTGATTCAACACAGCATTAAAAATAAACGTAGAGTTACAGTATGAAGAACAGCTCTAATGTCATGTTGGCTTTAGTGTGTCCTCTATAAAGAAAAGCATGAATGACTCTCATTCTTTGATCTAAAATAGAGATGCGCTTTAAAAATTCCTTCAGGCAAATATAGACCAGCCTGACACACACAGCATCCAGAGGTGATGTTGTGTCACAAGTTAAGAATGTCAGACGGGGCAGCTGGTGCGCATGCCCCACAGCGCAACACATTCCTGAGCATTTCTACCCCTCAGACATTCCTGCTCCACGTCAGAGAACAGGAGCTGAGCGGGAGGCATCACAGATCTTAAGGGACTTCCAGTTTGTGCCCTCGTTGTCATGGCCTGGGCATAATGCTTGATGTAGGGCGTCAGCGAAGTTCCCAGCGCAGAAGCAGTGCAGGGGTGTCATGGTATCAGCTCCGAGAAAGCACACCAAACCTCCAGGAAAGCTGCAGAACACGCCGATGCGAGTGAACTGCCTTCCTGCCAGCAGGGGCAGCTCATGCTGCACACCGCCGTGCCAGGCTGTGTAGTCTCCGTTAAAGTATTCCACACACCAAGACTCCTTGCCTCGGCCCAGCCAGGAGTCCTCCTCGCGGCCTTTGCGTGGGATGCTCGGGTAGGTGAGCCCCAGCTCCCAGTAGGTCTTCCCACTCACCTCAACCTCCCAGTACTGGCGCCCCTCACTGAAACCTTGCTGGCTGACAACATTTAGGGTGGTCTCAAAGCGGGAGGGAGTCTCGGGGACGTCCTGCCAGGTATCCGTGTAGGTCGCTGAGTCACCTTTGGGAGAGATAATCAGCTTGGGGTGGGCAGTCTCTGCGTCAAGGACGACATCTGCGGCATCTGTGTAAAAGAGATAAAAATTCACAGTCTTGTGCAAAAGATTTTTCATGTTCACAAGCAAGTTTACACAAATTGCATGTCCTAATTAATAATAATTGTAACCCTTGACATAGCAAGGGGGGAGACTCCTTCACATGTCAATCTACCTGTCTTTTTGGGTGAACTCACAGCTCTGAAATAGTTTCTTTGTGACAGGGACCTGGGATCTAATGAACAGCAGCAGGTTGATGGTGAGACTCAGTAGTTGTTTGTTCTTGAACTCATCCATCTGAATCAGGTCAGGGTCGGTCAGCATCAGAGTGTCAGATATTCTAATTTCAGACAAATGAAAAAGTTGAAAGAATGAAAAGTGAACTAAAATAAGAACAAGAACTACAACCCAATATGTGGAAGATTTCACACAAATATAAATCCACGTACTATATTCAACATTTTAAAATGACAGTACATATAATACATGTAAATGTTCGTAAAACAAACAATATTAGGAGGAATGTCATCATACCATGAAGAGTGAAGAGAAGTCATTTACTGTACAATTACATTGAATTAATCACAAAACAAACAAAGCAGATTTTTAATTTTATTTTAAAAATTCTGATTAGGGAAGATAATTTAATATGTAGATTAAAATGAAAATGAAAAATAAAATGCAGTTATATAAAACAATTACATGTAGAGGTGTAAGATCAGTAGAGCGAGTCTGATAAAGTCCGTCTGACTGAGTAATTCTGAAAGGTAATATGGTAATTTTCCAGTAAGTGCGCTTGGAGATAAGACCACCCAACCCTGTCACATAAAATACAGTGATGTGCTCCATAGACATCACTGGTAATAAATCTCAAGGCAGAGATCCAGAAGTTCAAGAGCTGAAGAGGATGCGTGACTAGAAATTTTGATGTTTTTCATCAATCCAGGAGGTGAGATATTAATATTCTGTGAGTATCTCAGATGTGAGCCTGTTTATTAAGATCTCTATCTAGTACAAGTCTTAGGTCTTCCAGAACATTAAAGGAATGTTTTCTTCCTGCTGGATGTACATAATCAGCAACATAAAACAGCACTGTGTCATCTGCATACTATCGGTTTATCAGGTCCAAAACAACAGGACCTAAAACTGAACCCTGTGGAGCACCTTTTGTTAGTCTATATTTGTCATAATTTGCCAGATTGCTGTCTCTCTGATAGGCTGACTCTCTGATAGGCCAAGAGCCCAAGAGAAAAAAATAGATCTAAATTGTCCTCTCCGGTTCACATCCTCGGGTTAATACAGAGGGCTGAGAGAAACTGAAGGATGTAATCCCACACTGCAAGGGTACAAGGGTGGCCTGATGCTACAAAATGTTTAGTGAAAGCTAGAGGAATCTCTTTCTGGTCAGACAGCAGACTGGTTGTGCAGCAGTTACTTTGGCACGCCATAGCAGGAAACTCACAGGTGTATGAATGATAGGTGCATTCCGTTTAGGGCAGGTTCTGCATGCTGGTTCACCGTCCCTCTTACCGGAATACTTAATAAAACTGAGCCGTTACGGTTACGGTTAGTCCACCTGGGATTTTCCAGCTCTGACGTCTGAAAATGTCGGATTTACAACCAGTCCATAAACACTCATTGACCTTAATCACAGTAGGAACTGAGGCAAAGTTGCTATGTTTATTCACAATTTAACAAAACTGCAGGTTCTGAATGAGAAGTAGAGACTAGATTCAGAAAATACTCCAATTTGGCTGTCCTCACCATGGTGGTGCCTCGGTTTCTGAGCTGCCTGAGAGCAGTCCAGTGGGAATTATTCCCAGAATGTGCAAGGGAACAAGCTGTTGTTTCTTTCCATTAACAACTTTGATGAATCATTGGTAAACCAAGGGTTTGATTTGTGGGTTTTTTTGTGCTTCTTAGAGGGCGTAGGCTTATTTATGACTGAGTGATGATGTAAGACCATTTAAAAAGACCTATTCATTAAGTGGTGCTTAACAATAAGTAGTGATTTAGCCATTTAGCCAAAGGAGTGATCCTGATCACTATAATTCCAAGATCAAATACGCCAGAAACAATTTTATTAGTCTTGTTGGATAGGATTAAATCAATAATCTTTGAGTCCAGACAGTTTCATAGATTAGGTCTACTGGGCTCAGTGACAGATTAAGACTCAGAGATCTCTTTAAAGTCATGAGAGGCATCAGAAAGCCGGTCAGTGTTAAAATTATCCATGACAATTACCTCTCTATTAACATACCTAGAGAGTGCTTCTGTCATATCATTCATGAAGCCGTAAACAGATGAAAGGAGCCTGATATATTATCTATAACAATACAAACATCAGTCGCCAGAACTGCTTCAAGTGCAGTGAACAGTTTGGCACAGACACAGCATGCAACAAGCCACATAACAGCCACATCCCCTCCCTTTCTGTAATTAAGTCACTGAGTCACTAAACACTTTTATTCAACCAGCAATCAACCAATAGCTTAGCAGCAGGGGTGACTCTGACACTGACGTGGATAAGATTATCAAAAAATGTCCTGCCTTTTCGGAGCATAAAACGAGCGTCTAAGAGGCTTACAAACTGATTGCATGAGTTTGTGGTTGATCAGTGTGTATCAGGGCGTGTCAAAGAATTTAATAAGCACTGACTTCTTTCTGTCTGAGGTTTGTGCATGATCGCATTTTGTCTAAAGTAAATAGGGGAAATGACTACTAGCGGAAAAGATAGATGGTAAATTATGCGTCTTGATATTATTAGTATGTCCTTGTCATAAGAAAAACAGTTTGGTATGTTTTTTAGTTATTTATGCAAATGTTTGAAATGTGAGCGTACCTTTTTTCTGTTTGAGGATTCTGCAGAAGAACAAGAATACAGTTTCAGTAACATTGATTATATGTCCAATATGTTATATGAATCAGAGCTTTTGAATGTCCTGGTGTTTTACCTGAATGTCAGCTTCTTGTTTTGTGACTTGGGCACTGATGTTGGACAGTTCTTGGTCCAGTTCTTGAGTAAGGTGGTAGCACTCCTCTATCCTCTGCTCCATTAACTTCTCCGTGGCCTCGTGCTCCGTGTCCAACTGGGTCAACGTGATGCGAAGATCCTCATCCAGAACTCGCTTCATCTCCTCGTACTTTTTCCTGATTTTCTCCTTGACCGCGTTGGTCTTTTTCTGAAGCGAAACAGCCACAGCAAAGTCAAAGAATAACCCAGTGACAATTATTTCACCATTTTTCAGGGATGCACTGATTTAAAAAGTAGAACAAGATTACCTCTACTCTGCACTTGTACCTGGAGAATACTGTTTTAATAATACATCTATATATACAATCAACATACTATAAGATGCATTAAGACAGAACAGAAGATCCTCACAATTTAAAAACTGAAATTAGGATTAATTTTAGATTTTTTTGCTTGGAAATTAACTTAATCTGATCATGAAAATATTGATTTTCTGTGAAAACACTAACTGACTAATTCCAATATTTTAGTTAGCCCCATATGCAACAATTAAAGCATCTACAAAATGAATGAAAGTCTATGGAGAAGAACAGGACAGTTTAATGTGACAAAGCGCTTTGCTGATGGAAGAGCACAGTAAAACGGCAAGATGAAAGGAGCACGACGATGCAAGAGACGGGCTGAGTAACAGCGCCGTTCAAAAATGCGTTTCAGAAGTCATAACTCGTTTAACCTTGAGGTGAATGTGCCTCAGCAGCACAAGGACGTACTCTATGTTCAGCCGCTCTGAGCTGAAGTCATGAGAAGAGGCACTTAACAAACGAAACGAACAAACAAACAAAAAAAAGAATTTAAAGAAATGCACCAGCCTAGGAATTTCAATCGCAACAGCGTGCATGACGTGAACGTAACGCTCACAGACAGTGACACTGATGGAACAACATGGACCAAGATTACAGTGAGACTGAGACTGCTCCTGCCAACCTTTATTTCTTTTCTCTGCATTTGAGGTCGAGACTACTGATCACAAAGTCAAAATCTCCACCACATGGTCCCAAGATGTATATACAATAAGGTGAGAAATGAATGAACAACAGTTAAACAATATAATAGACTTACTGCTATTTCCACCTGCTTGGCTGCCAGCTTCTTCATCCTATAGGTGACGACATCTCTTTGTCTCTGCAGGTGCTGCTGGTAATTCAGAAGCATTTCCTTTCAGACACACGCGGGCAGAAAACGTGAGGAAAGTCACAAGAAATAGCCGCAGGTAAAAGGAACAAAATGCAAGCGGGTCAAAAGCTTGTTGGCTTTTCTCCTCTAAAAGAAACCAAAGTGGAAGTGCTTACTTCATTTGTGGCCTTCCCTCCTACCTTACCATTCATTTTCTGCATAGGGGTACAGATTAGAGTCCTCTAAGCTGTGACAACAACATGGCCCCGAGGGCTTTTATAGGCCTGTCACACATGTGAAGACTTTGTTGTGTGGGAGGGGGACACACACACACACACGTTGGCCTTGTGATATCTGTCCTGGCGCTCTTGCCACCACGTGCCCTGTTTTATTAAGGAGAGAACGCGTGGCTAAACTTCGAAGACGAGAACAAGGTGTCAGGCGGAGAAGGGCAAACGGATGGGCAAACTGTCAGACTTGAGGAAGAGTTACTCCATGTCCTACTAAAAACACGCAGCCCATAAGAGCTCTATTTATACCGACCTGACACTGACCTTGATGTATGCGTGTGAGTGTGTGTGTGTGTGTGTGTGTGTGTGTTTGTGGCCTACATGCACACTTGCGGAAGTTTAGGAGATTGATGGTGACTTTGTAGCTCACACAATGCTTTTTTTCACAAATATATCAAGTGCACTGAATGATTGAAATGCCTGCTGCTTTTTCATCCTGAGACAGTCCCCATCACGGTGCCTGTTTGAAATGCTCACCATGACACAGCTGACCTTTTACACACATGGCCCAAATGACACATGGCACATACGCGGACTCAAAAATCTCCCCGTGATCCTGACGTATTTCTCGGCAGAGGACGCGGGCAAGGCAGCCCGCCTCATTTGGGCGCCTTATCGGCTGCGATCGCTCAGACTGACATGCCCATTTGCAAGATAACATCAGGATAAGAAATGACAGAAAGAGTCCCTTTAGACGGCGATTTGTTTAAGATTATGCAGTGTTTAGAACACTTCTGATAAATCAACCTGAAATCTGAAGATAAATCCATTCTCCAGAACTCCCCTGTGCCTACGAATCCCTCTGCCACATCCAACAAAGCACGTGTTAAGTCGCTATGCTCCAACATTTGAATATTAGCCTTGCTATAAACATATTGCTAACACTTTAAGCCCCTGTAGTTAGCATTTATAGCCACTAATAAATGGTTTGTGTCGCTGTAAGCAGATACAAGTGTTCATTAATAAACTTTCAACTGCTCCTCATGCGTAGAGGCTGAGGGCATAAACAGATAACAGGTAACCAACCTACACAAGTCATCATAACATTTAAGTCCCCGTGGTCGTTTTTGCCATCCTACTTCTTCATGAAATTGACCTGACCTGACCTTACTCATGCCAGTGTACTAGTTTGCAGTAAGTCAGCCACACTCGTCAGTCTTTGGGAGATCTTGAACGTGCTTCCTTAAATTGGACGCTATCCAAACTAATTTTAACATATCTGAGTCGTGCAAAACTGAAAAATACTGCGTGCATGAAGGTTTGTGTTTAACTACTGGGACGTCTCAAAGGATGTCCTTTAAAGTTAAGACATTGTACATGACAGCACATTCTCGAATCATGCCATTTCATCTCGACAACAACAAAAAGACTGAATATTCCCTGGTGTTTTACCGGAAAGAGCAACCCCCGTGTTGAATTCTGCAGCTAAAAATCACAGCAGGCAGTCCTTAAACGTAATTGAAGCGAGTAACCAGAAATTCCAGTTTCAATAAGTTACTGTTTGCCAGGTACAGAGTGACATTCAGCTTCCTCGTGCAGCAGCACTATTTGTCCAAGAGAGCGAGGTGACAACAGGTGCTCCACAGGTACAGTAAGAGTATGATGTGTTTTTTTTTTCCTCTATAGATTCAGTGTATTTAGTAAGTTATCTATTTTCTTATTGTTTTTACTCTCTGAGGTGGTACAAAATTCATTTTCCCTCCACTTGTCAGCACATGTTCGGATCTGTAAGAAAAAAGAAGTGTTAAATTGTGTTAAAAATTGCAGATGTGCCTTTGCAGGTTCGTTAAATTGATAACAAGAGCATAAAATCTTTCATGTTTTGCTTTTCGCCTTTTAGCCTATCTTTAAACACGACATTGTTTAAAAGGTTGACTAATACCTTCTGGATATTTTTTTGTCGCTGTTGTTTAAAGACAGACACCGATAGCTTCTTGTGTTCTTTTGTTCAGGTGTGGTGTCACAATGCACAAGAGCCAGAAGAGCGGCACGGGAGGTAGTGTGTCACATCTGGAAATCTGCTTGATTTATTGATATTTCGGTGACAAGTAGACCTGATAATAATTGTTTCAGTCACCTTATTTTTTTTAAAACAGCTTTTTGTAACAGTTACTACCGTCATGACTTCTTCATTCTCTCTCTAAATCTTTTTCCCACGAGCCCCTAAAGGAAAACAGAGAAGATTTCAGTAAACAAGAGATTTGAGCAAATGACAGCAAAACAATAGTCTTTTCTTTTGTTGCCAGGTGGAAATGCAGTGTTCTACAGACCTGTTGCAATTACAACAGAAATAAGAGCCGGATACTTGTTCAAGTCTCCTCCCCCTAAACGGTTGAAGACAGAGGTGAGTGAGTGAGCTCAATCTGTGCAACATATTTTCAGTGTCTTTTCTTTTTTTTTTTTTTCTTTTTTTAACGTTTCATGATTCACGTTCATCCTGCGTCTCCTGCAGAAATCGTGGAAGAAGCGGTATTTTGTTCTGTTCAAAATCAGCGAGCAAGAACATCAGCTGAAGTATTTCAGGAGTCCGCAAGAAAAGGACAGGCCACTTGGAGGCATAGACTTATCGCAGTACTGCATGCCACTTTTCAAACTATATTTCTTTATGAGCCGGAGTGCATAGTTATTTTTCATACAATATGCTAAATCCATGTTTTAAATTTCTCCTATCATCTGCGTCCCTCTGTCAGCATCTCGCTGTTGAAAGTGAACCCTCAAAACCACCAGAAATGGCCCTGGATCCAGAAGAGCTTCAGGTGCTCCCCGTCCTGTGTGCTGTACATCAGGGCCGCCGACCGGGACTACTTCCTCGTCGGGGAGAGCAGGTCAGTCGGCTGGATTTTTACAAGAGATAATGAAGCACTGGGATGGAATTTATTCTTTACGAACTTCCTTGCATTTTACGGCACCGTACTGTAAAAACTCAACAATGTCTTTTTACTTCTTGTCTACAAAAACACTTAAATAAGTGACAGAAAGTAGAATTGTCTTGTGACTTTCGAGTGTATTTCTTATTCACTAACCGTTTTGCTCTAATCAAATCGAATTATGCATGATTCAGTGTAAAGTTAATGTGCATATAAAGAGTCTCAGACACACGTGTTGCACTAAATTGGAAGTCGAAAGCTGGTTTGGCCAGTTCTTCTCTCAAGGCCCCCACTGACACTTTCACGGTGCCTCGTAAAACACTCGCCACTGCCCTTCATACCATCTTCTATTCTGGGAGTCAAATCAAAAAGAAATTATGATGTGCTCTTGTTTAGTAACAGCCTATCAGCTGATAATGGCTTTTCCTCCCTCTCACGCCAAATTGTTGCAGCATGTCATCATTTCCACTTGGATTTCGGAATTGGATTTTAAAGTAAATGTGATTGCCGTCATTTTGTGGAGTCTAAAAATGAGGTTTTTAAGTTTTTCAAATGCCCCTCTTGCCTTTAGCGAGGATGTGGACGCCTGGTTCTCTGACCTGTTTGAAGCCCTGAAAAACCGTCCGTATAAATTTGTCAGTACAGAGGTAAATTTATTTTTGAGTTCTTCATCCTGTTTTGTAACAGTTCATGCTGACCAAGCATCTCTTGCAGTGCATCTTTTAGTATTTATTCTGCTTGTTTATTACCAGAGTTACTGTCGCTGACAATCTTTTTGTTCTACTAAAGGAACTGTCTAATGGGCAGCCGACAATCGAGGTAAATAAAGCCTGTTCCTCATTTTCTTGCTGAGAGCCGGGTGAGAAGAAGACGGCAGTTAGCTGTTAGCTTAGCTTATTTTAGTTACTTTTTATCTTCTTCCCACCAGAATATTCACTCCAGTATTATTTTACTTCCTGCTGTCAGCCTCTGCCTCCATTGTCACAAACACACACTTTTATTCCCTCAGTGTCCCTGGCAAATCCAAGAAAGGCAACATTAGTTACATTAGTCATCTATTAACCAGTATCAATCCATCCTCTATTTGACTTTTGAAAATAGACTTCTCTTCCTGTTTTAACAGGTTATTTCAAAACCCCTTGCATGGAAAAAGAAACCCACCCCTGTGGCCGAAAAGGTTGGTCCATAAAGCCCTGCTTGAATTGGGCTTTCGAAATGTTTGCATCTTGTCGATCGGATACTAACTCAGATCATGACTTCCCCTTTGATTCTTTTTGTATGACATGTGAAGCCACGTATCCTCACTGTTTTACAGCATATCTGTGTGCAAAATGTCACCACCACCTCCAGATTTAGAGATTGTTTGAATTGGAATCGAGGCAGGTACAGTCGGACGGCATGTCGGTACTGTATGTCTGCATATACATGTTGGAACAAAACAAAATTATAATTCTATGAAGCATCAGGCTATATTTTCTCTTTTATATGATTTTAATCTGCGTGTATTTGGAAGTTCAGTACTAGGCATTAAGAAAATTCGGATCGATTTTAGTAAAATGTCCCCATAAGATCTCCAATACTATTTTTTTATTGGCTCAAATCTATATCCAATACGTCTGACCCAGGGACACTGAGGTGAATGGATTGACAGCAACATACACCGCACATTCTCACTGGGATTGTCCCACATCTTAACAAAGAAAACGCCCTGTTTTATAATAATAATCAAAATATAATCAAAACACTGTTCCACTTTACACGCTTTAATGTCTGTGTGTGTTTGTTTTCTCTTCCAGGAAGAGTTGAAAATGCGGTCCATGTCTGATCCGATCTCAAAAAATGGGACGGTGGACGATGACACTATAAAACCAAAGGTGCAACATCTTAACTTGACCGGTTTTAATTATTAGATTGATTAGTTTGGGTGATTGGAGATGACTTTTCTTGTTTTCTGATGGGTCGACAGGCTGAAAACTATTCCAGAAGACGAGCATCGGAGCCTGTGAATCCAATCTACGACTATCCAATCTCCTACTTAAGAAATGCACAAGTATGGCTGTGACAAACGATCATTTTATATTATAAAAAATATCTGCTGATTATTTTTAGGTTTTGTCTACAGATTTGTGATATTCTGTGACTAATAATCATTTGTGTTTATGATGTGAAAAAGGCAGAAAATTGTACGACCCGTCCCAAAAGCTTGGAGTCAATGTGAGTGTTAATTATTGAATATATATCAATGCATTGATATTGATTGAGAAATATATTTCAGAATTTTCAGTTCAGAATTTGAACGAAACAAAAAGCATCCATCCTCACGAGCACTCCTTCATTATTTGTGTGTTTGTTTGAACATCTGTCTCCCGCAGATATGAAACGATGGATATGAAACGACAGGAAGTAAGGGTTGAAAATAATAAACAGCTGACTCATGCAGTGTAAGTTTGATTTATAGAGTGACAGATTGTGACAAATAATCACTGAATGCTGTTGAAACTGAAAGCAGTTCGTTGCGCCAAATGTTTCTAGGGACTGTGAAGGTGAAGAGGTCACCGATGGCACCCTGATGAGATCTTTCACTCAGATCTTCGACAAGTTCAAGGCACAGGTTTCCCCGCTCCCTCCGTGTGACGAGGAAACAGCCTCCGAAGACAGGTAGCTGGAGATAAATCGCAGGGTCGTTTTCTTTTTTTGTGGGCCGTGTGTGTATTTCTGACTTTTCTCTTTGTCTTCGGCGTCAGCGCCCTATGCTCTTTGTGTAACATGTTTTGTCAGTCACTGCCCTAGATACCAAAATAACTCGCCCATCAGAGGTAACAACAGCCCCATTGGCTCAGAAACCTAGACTGACAACAATAAGGGTGTTATTTTTGCAGCACGAATTTGTTGACACTGCAGGACAAGTCAGGAATCTATGAAAGCCAGCGCCACAGAGCCTGTTTAGCAACTTAGTCACTTCTCCAGATGACGCATACGTGTTTTTATCTTGTGAAAGAGGCTATATCTAAGGAAGATGACAGTGATCATCTTTGGAAATGCATGAAGCGATACTGCAGAGTTTTCAGATCTTGTATAAGCTGAACTCGGCCACATGAAACTGATTTTTATCTTCTGTGTGTTGGCTGTTTATTATTGTTGGATGCCTGAAAAGCTACATGGCTTGCCAAAGTCATATTTATCCGATATGTTGAGTGAAATAAAGCGTTTTTGTTAAAACGGCAGCAATTTTAGCCAATTATGGGATAATGGTAAATGCTAAAATCTAGTGTTACAAAAGTAAGGCAGACTGAATTAAAATAAAATTAGAAAACCAACTCAATAATATTGAAAAATGAGTATTTGCTAGCCATGAGCTACTCGTCACGCCAGACCAAGTAAGCCTGTAGATGGAAAACCTGTGAAAAAGGGGTGTGTTTCATTTTGAAGTGGATAGTGTTCTATTTCCTCTTAAACTTGCATCGTCTTGCTTTCAGGCTGTGACATGTAAAAGTGATTAACTGTGATGAATGAGCCTGAACTCTAAAAATAGAGTAAAAAAAAAAAAAAACACAACCCGGAAAACAGACTTTAAATCCTGCACATTTTTTTCCCGTACCGTGATCGTATCATATGCAAATCATTGATTAGTTTGCCACCAAAACGACACAGAGCGGCAAGACTGTATCCCCCCCACAATGCAACGACGTTCTCCTGCTCCATGCAGCATCTGACTTCAGACTTCTTTGTTCACCAAGACCATTTTTGTTTATCACCAATACGGCAGGCTGTTTTATGCCATCATCTCCTGTAAAAAAATGCTTTGTTTTCCTAAATCTGCTATAATACAAAACTGTGTGATAACTCTGCCGCTCACACAGAGCTCTGATTTCTCTCTAAGTGGCCAACTGCTGTGCCGCCACACTGAAGAGCGCCTTCTCCACTACGTTTGGCATATGGGTCAAAAAGGCTCGTCTCTTAATCAGAATTCCTCTTGCGCCTCTGCAGTGATTAGGGAATTAATTGCTCCTCCCACGCTGCTTTTGTAAAGTATTTTTAGGAGAAAAAAGATCTCAAGACATCTGCTCTCCTTTCTGTATAACAGAGTGAAACCTCTTGTAAAAGAGCCTCCAATGGTCCTTTACCCTCTAGCGCCATTCTTCTTCCTTTTATTGTCGTTATTTTCTGCCACAAGGGCAAATGTGGACTCTCGTCCATCCAAAGCTTCTGATACGGCGCCAAAATCTGTTGTTATGCTGTCTGCTTGTGACTCACCCCCCTTCCCCCCCCGCCCAGAGTGCATGCAGATTCAGATGGTGTTCATCCTCTGTCTCTCTTTGTACTCAACATAACGTGTTGGCCTTGGCTCGTGCCGCCTAAGAGCCTCGTCGTGTTTTGTCCGCACTTGCTGTGTTTATTGACTAAGAGTCAGTGACTGGTTGCTGAGCGTAACTGGAAACATGAACCGAGGTGTGTGACGTCACGCTGTTACTTGCTTTCGCAGAGAGGAAATGCGCCTGACTTCAGACTTCAGCAGCAGCTCCAGTGACAACGGCGCCACCTCCCCTGTAGAGATGCTGGAGGGACACAATGGGCACACGCTGGAAAAACAGAGCTCTACTGAAAGGTGCGCTTCCAAAAAGTCAGAAACCGCTTTGAAATGTTCACAGAGAACAAATAATAATAATAAAAAGACACATTATGGTGACTCGGTTTGATAAATAACCAGAAAGGAATGCTGGGACCAACGCTGGCATGTTACTGGACTGGTTGGGGTGGTTTTCGGAGGGTTTCTGCAAGAAGTGAGTGGTATAATAGTTGAATATCAATGAGCAGCAGTCGGCATTAAACATTAATAACTCAGGTGATTTTGCTACTCGAATGTAAATGAGCTGTTCAAAGAAATGTAGAAGTGCTTATCTATGCAGACACTCGCGCCAACTATAATAGGAGGACGGAGGCAATAATAACCATACATTTCTGCTTTTATGTGCTTGGTCGCCACATCACAAGCGGATGAAATTTCATCAGAAGAATCCGAATTAGCTGGCACTTCACGCCTTTATTTTATCAATCTTCTCTTACAGTTCTAAGTGAGCTATTTTTGATTGCTGTGCCTGACTGAGATGGATTTCTGTGTGGCATGTTAAAATATATATGCTTTTGTTGCCTCTTGATTTCCTTTCCAGCCTCGACACCATCACCCCGGAGGAGAGGGATATCGAGATCAAGCAGGCAGATGTGAAAAAACACCTGACATTAACACAAGTGGACGAGAAACCGTGGTCAGTTGACTCACCTCATTGCAGTGCTGTCATTTAAAGTCAGATATCGGACCGCGCACAAAAACCACAGATGCATTCGTCACATTCCCTGCTGTCTGCTTCAGTGCGCGTTTGTCTCGAGCATCATCATCATCAGGAAATGTTGGCTGCGGTGCTGCATTTCCTCGTTTGCTTCATTTGCGTTGGATGATTCGAAGCACTCAGCCGTATTGTGTGGAAACTTGGGCACGTAATCAGACTGAGATTTGGTAAATGCTCTTTGCGTGACGTTGAATGTTTAATTGCACAAAATCCAAATTCTCAATCCCCTTTAAGATGAAGGGAAGAAAACACAGGTTTAGTTCACAGCTGCTACGCTACAAATCCGAAGATGCCAGGCTCAGTTAAGTTGTGAGAAACTTGGCAAAAGCTGGAGTTTTAATGTCAGGCCTGCTTATATTTGACTTACAGTACAATGGTTACTGGGTTCAAAGTCTCAAAGTTAGCTGAAGCATCAGTATCTGTATACCTCTGAACTGGTTTTATTATCATGACCAGGATGACTTTCAAGATGTTGAGATACCAAATCTTTATGATATGGATGTACACATATCCATCCATCCATTATCTGTAGCTGTTTATCCTCACCTGGGTCATGTGGAGGGCTGGAGAAATGTCAAATACTGTGTGGATGAAAAGCTACAGAAAGAATAGACTAAACAGAATATGTATGCGTGTGTGTGTCACAGTGTGACTGGGTGGACTGGCCAGCCACAGTCCGTGTGCCTGTTCCACAAAGGAGACCAGATTCTGGCATTTAATGACCTGCACACCGGCAGCGTGGAGGAGTTCAACATGTACATGAACAAGGCCCTCAAGAACGAGGTACGTTCACGTTTTTCAGTGTCCCTGATATAACCACTTTCACGCACTGATGATCATCTGAGATCTTTGTTTTGTTTGTTTTAATCTTTTCAGGTGAAATTGACCATCCTGCGTCAACCTGGGTGCCAGCCTTTGCATTCAGCAAACTGCCTCTGCAGCGAATGACCGCAAACGCACCATCAGGGATGAGACGCTACTTACGACTTGCACTGTTACTTCCACTGTATGTGTGGCTGTGTTCGAATGGCTCTCTGAGGCAGTTCTTTAATGTAGATAGTGGGTTTCAACCGTGTATTGACCCCTTTAGACAACTAACAGTATTTTCCCAGGGCTGTGGGCAGTTTCTGTTAATCTGTCACTCTGCTATCGCACACGCAATGACTCGCGTTATACGTCAAAAGATCAAATGCATTTTAGCTGCAAGGCTCTCTCTGTGAAAACAATGACTTGTAATTGTGACAGAGCATGATTCATGACATTCTGGTTCATTGTGTGTTGTATTTAGTGTAGATAAGAAGCTTGATCACCAGAGTTATTATTAGAAGGAAACAAAGGGCAAATGTTTTACTGGAACATAGTTCCTCATACTGCCTGTATGATGATAAAATTCAATCGTGCATGGCATGAAGTGCCAAAATGGAACAATAGGCACAAAGCTGCTGTACACAAACTTACTTTTAAACAACATTTTACAGTAAACTGTGTAATCTGAATGATTAAATGCTTTAAATGCACAAGAAATACATGTAAAAAATGATTTCCTTGCGACTGAAATGCTATTTTTTAAAATTAATACTCAACTTTAATCCAAGACGACAGGGAGCAACAGTTGTTATTATTTATGATCTTAATGAAGCAATTAAATTACATTTTGAAAGTTTCCATAACGATTTGTGACTCGCAACTGAGAGCTCAGCGAGAACTCGGTTACATGTCATCACCCAGAAATGCTGAGTCATTTCCAGTCTGCTCGCTCATTACGCAGCACTTATGATGAAATTTCTTTAGAAACCTTGCAGGTCCAATGACGCCTTGTTCAGAGAACAAAAGTTCCACTGTTTGTTCAAATGTCAGTGTGTCAGTGACAAAAACAAAAAAAACCCCAAAGAAACAAAAAAAAATCATCCAAATTTAAACTTTATTTTTCTTGTTCATCTCCAGTAACTGTAATTAGCAGCAGACGAATAACAAAATGATTGAACAAGGGACCAGTACTTTATGCCGTCCACACCTCAGGGAGAGTCAGGTGAATTAACATGCCGACAGAATGGTGTTTTACCTCAAGCTATGTTTCACCCAGGTCTCCCTGACTTGAAGAAGAAGTGGTGACTCATGGGTTATATTGCTGAAATGCAGTTTTAATATAACTGGACAAGATGGCTTTTAATCATTTTTAAATTATGTCGGGTGACCAATTCCACTTCCTGACAAAGACAACATCAAATGGAAAATATCTGCTGTTCACTTGAAGTGCTACAAACCATTACAAGTTTTATATATATATATATATATATATATATATAAACTCAATTCATCCGTTCCAATGTTAAAGTCTTAATGGAATTATTAAACAGATTTCTGACAAAGAAATTATTCAGGACATTTGTTTTTTTAACGCCAACTGTGACGCTCAAGCTGTTCTGTATTATGAATGCGCTCTATTAGAAATATATGCATCTATGTTTTATTGGTGAAATAATTATGAATAAATTTTACCACATTGTTACAACACCTTTGTATTTCTTCGCCAGCCTTTTTCTTGCACGAAAAATGACGCATTAGACAGAAAACAAAACAGTCTGCAGAGTTTTTGCAGCAAAATTACGTAGATGATTGGAATCGTAACATAATTCAATTCATTTCACTTCCATGGCACCTCTCCCATTTGTGTGTATAACATTTAATTGCTGTATGAAGCATGAAGTGAGAGCCACGGGGGATCTCATTATGAAAAGTTAGCATGGATTCGGTATCATGCTCTGCAGGGTTAACACTTCCAGGTGCAAGAACCTGAACGTGTCACCTGCAGGACTGAATGTATGGAGTGATCAGTATCAGCACGGCTGATTATAATACTTGAGGATTTTGGATGTGGACATAATTATCTTCCTAAATCAGACACCAATAAGACTGAGTGAAATAGAGAGACATTTCAACAAGCGCCAATCCAATTTCAGTTTGGTGAGACTTAATACATATAATTCATGCCTAAGGCAAGAATATGATACACCATTATTATTAGAAATTGTGCGCTGGAAATGACTTGCTCTGAGTGCAAATAGTAATGCAGTGGTTATTACATCAGTCACCTGGAAAAGTGGGTGATAAGCCCGATGACATATGGTTGGATTTAAATAGGCAGAGAGGCATGAGGTGTAATGAAATGCCTAGAGATGTTTTTAAAACAGAATTATGCAGGTGGTAAATGAAAATCTGTGTTTTCAGAAAGCTCACTTCCTGCACGCCACGTCCCTGCCGCCTCTGAGATAAACAGCGGCGTTACTCCTTAACACACATTTACTTTAGCACCGTACTTGTACTTTGAGTCATGCCACTTCCTGCTTCATACAAAAACACATGAGACACAAGTGAGGCTGTGTGTGCTCTTCTGTGTTTGATTTAAGAACATTTGGCAAGATAAACATTCCTGAATTTTCTTCGAACAGGTGTTTGTTGTTGTTGTTGCAATGCTCATTTTGCCCACAAGAGGCTGTAGTGCACCACATCCAAAATAGGAACTTAAAGGTCCAGTGTGTCATTTTTAGGAATATTTATTGGCAGGAATGGAATACAACATTAATTAGTATGTTTTCATTTGTGCATAACCACCTGAAAATAAGAATCATTGTGTTCCTGTTAAATGAACCCTTTATGTCTACAGTGAGAGCTTTTGTTTTTAATATGAATTTTCCAACCAGTTTGTCTTACTTGCTTGGAGAAACAGAGGGTGAGGTGTGGGAGAGTATTTTATTGGTTGTAATCTGCAACTTCACCACTAGGTGTCACTGAATTCTACACACTGGATCTTTAATTATGGAACAAAACCTTTTTGTGTTTCCATATTAAACAGCTCTGAATGTACTGATTTCATAATCTGACCCCCTTTCTGGTAAAGGAGGGTCAGACAGTACCAGACAGTTATGCGTGGTCTTTGATAGTCTTCAGTTCAGTTCATATATTGTTTGTTTTTGTTGTTTTTCCCTAAGATTGTTCTCTAACTTCTTGGACAAAGTCATTCTGGGAAAGGTGCTCCCACCTTCAGGTCCTAAAACATGCTGCAGCCACACTACTATCTGGGACAAAGAGATCACATAACCCCCATTTTAACCACTTTGCATCAGCCCCCCCACCACAATTGATTTTAGAATAAATCTTTTTAGGTTTTAGTCATTACTATTGAAGCACTCTTCAGTGCGCCACCAGCCTACATTAGTGAGCTCGGCCACATAAATCATATGGCATAATGGCTGCTGTGATGGTACGGATGCTTTTTCGGGATTTTACATTAAATCCCAACCCGAGTACCTCTAACATGCCTTAGAATATTTAGACTTAAATTAGGATTATGCACTATGGAAAGTTTAAAAAAAAAAAAAAAAGGTTCATGTTGCAAGAAATGAGAATGAGTGAGGAGAACGCTTTAAAATATTTATTTTCTCAGTATAAAAAAAAAAAATTACATACAAAACAGAGAAATTGCACAATTTGAAAGCAGCAATATTACTGACAAACAAAGCCAACAGTAGAAGTGGCCACAGGCGATCAGTTCAGTTCCAACATGTAATACTTCTGACTGACACAGGGCTCACTGTAGACATGATTCGTGTGCGTTCTCAGTTATTGTAGTTGGCTAATAAAAGTTTCATAAATCAGTTCAAGACCTTTTTTAATGGATAATCACGGATCACTGTATGTGGAACTACTTCACGTCAACCTCTCCTTCCACATTGAAACATTTGTTCTGAGCTCGGTAATGATAGTGTTAAAACGAAGCAACAATAGTGTCACCGATGAGCAGCAGAGAGGTCAGCTGCAAACAGTTTCCTGGTAAACATGTTAGAGTTTGGCTTTGGCTTCCATGATCCACTCACTAAAGCACTTCTCCATAGCCTTCCTGCTAGCCCAGCTTCCATTGTTGACCGTTGGGATGATCTTGAGCGGCTTGAGCCACTGGACAAACCGCTTCATCTCCAAAAAGCTGCTGTGCTCGCTGTAAGGGACTCCTGTCAAGAAAACAGACGGGACGCCGTCACTTCGCAGCCTGAAGATAACCCACGCTTTGTTTTTCGCTCACAGGGTTTTTGTTTCAGCGTGGGCTGTAATTATCTCAGTTTTCTATTTATGCGGGAGACAAGTCCCGGAGAGAAAGAGACCAGTCGTGTTTTTTTCTCCAATTTCTCCATTAAGAAAGATCCAGCTCAGTGAATACAGAGGCGGTTTGGTTCGAGGTGAGAACTTGTCATGGAGCCAGATGTCTAAAAGCATGGGGAAGGCGTTCAGACAAGCAACGTCTTACAAAAAGGGACCATATGCTCAACAAAAGCTAGCCACAGGCTCAGACTTCTCTTCTCTCAGGGGACGAGGCGGATTTCAGATGCTGAAACATTAAAACTGTTAAATCATCAGACATCTCTGGACTGCTGCAGAAAGCTGCTGCCTCCTGTTTGTCCTCCCCATTGCCCCTCCATACATCTGAAGTGCTGCGCCGCTTTAAACAGATCAGGGTGAAACTAAGCCCGCTCGAGTGTACAGTCAATCCTCCCACATGCAGAGAACAATATTAGCAGTAGTAGCGGCATATGGCTGGGAAGAGCGAGGAGGAGACACGGGGAGGAGAAAGAGAGCGCAAATTAGCTTCCGCCTGACTGACACGCAAACTGCTGAGGAGGAAGAAATTATACGCGAGTGTGCATCGCAAAAGCCTCTAACTGGTTATTGTGGGTTACAGGCCAGATGGCTGATGCTGTTGATGGATCTATTAAGAAGGTGGACAGGAAGAAAAGACTGCAAATCAAGTCATGTGACACATTTCTGTACTGGGGGGGGGTCAGTACTGAGCTACTGAAGATGAATGAAGATACAAGATGCAGCAGACTCTTAGATTATATTCCCTCTTGTCATCAAGGTGAAGTAACTGAGCGATGGTTATTTTCACCCTCCTCCACCTTTGTGGACTGTGAATCACATTTTTGGAAGGGGACATGTTCTTGTGATTAAATCTTTGTGGTACGTGGCAAAAGGACAAGATTTATTGTCATTATAAGGTTCTGCTATTGGGCATTAACCACTCCAAAATCTTGCAGAAGAACTTCAAATACTGTGAAATGGTACTATCACTGTATCGTGTATGTAGGATAGATAATAGGAAAGCCTTTCCCACCACCTGCTGCTTCGGTTGTTTATTGACACACTAATCAGTGGTCCAGCGTTGACAACTTGGACCAGAGGGTCTGAAAACTGCAGGGGTGTCAAACTGTTCCACAAACGGGCCGGCGCGGCTGCAGGTTTTCTTTCCAACCAAGCAGCGGCACACCAGACTCGACTCATTTTACAAGATTATTACGTACCATAGATGGAGATGTTGCCACTGATCTCAGGCCGAATATCTTCCACTGAGTCCACCTGCTGGCTGAAGGTCCAGCCTGTCGGCTTGAAGGCCACCAGCTGATCATACTGCCTTGAAAAGCGTGCCAGGTAATCCTGCAGTTTCTGGAGACAAGGGGAGTGTGACGAAGGGAAACTGAATTTTATATTCAAGACGGAAGGAAATGTGTGTGTGTGTGTGTGTGTGGTCTTATTTATTATCACATACTGTTGAACTGAAATGCGTCATTAACATCTATATAGATGAACAGATGTTTGAGCAGCTTTTGTGCTCACAGGATTTCAAGTTTACAAGTAACACTGCGAAACATTAATAAAAAGAGAAGCAGATATTTTCATCTTGTGTGTCCCAAAGTGGCGAAGAGGTTGATACAGTTTCACCTGTTCAAGTTGTAGCAGCTCCCTTTGATTAAAAAATGCTCAACGACTACTCACTATTCAGAGGTCTCATTGAAAACCTAAACTGCATCCATTTCTCCCCAAGTCAGCCTTTCTGTGTCCAGTGAAGCCTGAATTATACCAACTCTGGGACTTATCTGCGGTTCTACAGATGGCAAATTGAAATGCGTTCAGAGAGGTGATTTGCTTGGTCATCATAATTAGCATTTCCTAATTATTTTACCTGTGCTAGGTGCTTGGATAAAAAAAAAGATGTTTGCTCATCAAAATAAACAGTCCAGAAATAATTGGTCTTGGTTTATGCAAAATGGTCCGCAGACCATTGAAGAAATAGTTTACAACTTCTGGTCCCATCCTCTTCATCTTCATCGCAGTAGTGAGTCATTAAACAAAATCAGCAAACTGACGATGTGATATATTTACTGCTTGTTTTACTCTGTGATGCTCCTAAAGTAGACTTTTAAAAAATATTCCTGAGGGTTCAGAGTCCCACCGTAATAACTTTTCAGTTTCGATGGAAAATGAGACTGCTGCACCTACTTTGAAGGAGATCTGCATCATGGGCAGCACATGGACCTGGGCTGCCTTCCAGTCAGTGGTTATACGTTGTCTGACTTGCTCGGACTCCAGACAGCACATGGTGTTGTACTTGTCTCTAGAGAGGCATACTTTAGACCCCAGGACCTCTGCCAGGGCTGTGAACGAAGCAGAACCAGGTCTGTGTGAGGCACAGCGATGTGTGGCAGTTCAGCCAGTGTGTACTTAAGAAATTAATAACCCGTTGTTAGGCCCTCTCCCCTGACATTTGTGCATTTTATTTCAGGATTAAGTTGTTCCAAAGAGCTCCAGCCAAGTATTTTATTTTTCACCAGCTTCACAGAGCACATTGTACAAACAGCAAACTGTTGAATGACCCTTTGTAAAGCAAAAAAAACTAACTGGATATGTTTTATGTGGGTTCGAGAGCACAAACGCTCTTGTGGGATGAGAGAACAAAGCCGCCCCAATGTCATGCACAGCTTATAGAAGCAAAAGGTGATTAGAGAATGAGTGCATGTCGTGTGATTGCTTCACTACAGCTAAGTGGAACAGAGCGTCACCGGAGGACAACACATATCGTGTGGCTCTCCTCTCAGACAGACTAAGCCACCATTCTCCATGCCGCTCTCACTTCAATACAAGACGTAATCTCACGCTACCTTTCGCCGGGAGGAAAGGTCAGGGAGAGACAGAAAACGCAGCAGAAAATCCACTCATCTCACGAGTAGATTTAGAAACACGTTTCACTTTGTGTTGGTGGCAATGCCTCACAGTAATATCACTATTCCCAGAAGTGAACGAATAAATTACCATGTCATTTGCTGTAATATAATTAGCCGTCAAAAAAAACATTTCATTCATCAACCTGTCTAATGATCAGACTGTTATCAGACCACACACCCCATGTTTCCTACTAGAATTAGTCACTGTCACGTCAGCTAAATGAGAGCGCACAAGAGTTCCAGTGTAGGGTTTGTTTACCGTTTAGCTCAAATATTATGGTAGGACAGGAAATAATCACTGTCCATTTATTTGCCGGTAGAGATGACATCCATCATGAACAACTCAGGAACGAGAGAGAGGGGGAGTGAGTTTTGGGGTTTTCATGTTTCACAGCATCTGCGTTCGCAGTCGCACGCATGAACTTCATATGCTGGATTTAGTTAGCCTCAGCCTCTCAGCGAGTTATGGTATGCAAAGACGTCGCTACACCCATAACTTTAGTTTTTGGTAAGCAAAGGGACGTTTGGAACATTTGCCATGCGTGTTATGCGCTGTCTGTAATCACGCACACAAGACTAATGATGAGTTACCCTGATTTCTTGGAGGTGCCGCTGCATCCGTCTAGCACTAAGAGATAATCTGTAATATTAAATGAATATGGGTCACAATTCCATGAACTTATGGATGGTAAGTTAAGTTTTAATTTCACTTGCTGAGAAAATAGTTTATTTAAATTGTCAAATCTTTTTTTTAAAAACAGCAGTTAAAAATATGTCAAAAGCTCGCCTTCACTGTTCCCCTTTATGTGAAGTCTAAAATGGGCAGGGAAAATGAGTACTTCCTTTACAAAATTCAAAAAGGCAAAACCAGATTACACCAATATTGCTGTAAATCATACCAGCTCATGAAAACATTGATTTCATATGGACTCGCGCCGCTAGGCAGACACGGAAAGTATCATTTCTACTGAACACTCACCCAGAAAGACTTTCTCTTTCCCCACAGAGTAAGATCCACACACCACAAGTGTACGTGGGTTGAGCGTCACCAATTCGAAAGCCGTGCTGGCTGCAAAATTGATGACCTCCTGCTGTCTGGGGAAGGTGTACTCGGGGCTGCAGTAGCTGGAGAGATAAAAGAGCTTACATCAAAAATCTATACATGTTTTAGCCGATATTGATCCACGCTGCCCCAGAAAGACTGTTATTTGTGTTAACCGCCCGGAAAGGTCACACGGCTGAGAGTACTGACGTGGTGTCCAGGTAGAGCGTCTGCACCCTGCAGCTGAGTAACTCAGGGTAAGTCTCCATCGAGGGGTCGGCTCTGAAGTCTCCGGTGTGGAGGACTGTCTGTCTGTCAGGCAGGAAGAACAGCAGCATGGCAGCTCCTGGACAACTGAAAGAATAGACAGGCAGGATATTGATGAAGTGTAATTTGGTTTGAGGGAGAAAGCGAGTGCGGTTTGAGAGACTTAGACGGTGAACGAGGGGGAGGGAGCGAGAAAAGCGGTTTATCAGTGAAATACAATTATTTCCTGATTCCTGCACAACCCCGTGGCGATTAGCTGTCGCGCTTGATCTTGTCTGAAAGTGGCCTAACACTGACGTCGGGTGGATTACTCACTGGTTGGCATCCAGGAGGATGACCCCGACTCCCTCCACAGTGACCTGTGTGTTCATGGGGAGGACGTGGACGTACTGCTCTGCCACCTTCAGTTTGCTTTTCACCAGGTTCCCTGTAATCTGACCAGTAGAGGCAGCCGTCAGTCCACACACATAGGCCTTTATGGTTTACTTACATACATTTGTGAAGCAGCAGCCACTAAAGCCAAAAAAACCTTGGTTACACCGACACTGAAAAGACATGAAATACAGAAATGATAACCCAAAGTGTGCAATCTAACAACGATATATCATTACAAGCAATACCCAACAGCCCTCTTTCAAATTTCCTCAGTGATTCTGACCCAGCTTTTCTGGGCTATGACCCACCTAGCATCCAAGTTGAATTTCCTCGACTTGCCAAATAAATAACACCCCGACGGAGTCCCAATCAGTGCTTGTAGATCTGTTTTTAGTTGTAACCCCAAGAGAACACTCCAGTGTGATAAATCATGACCCATTTGACAGGAGGACTTACATAATACCCGATCTCTTTCACCAATATATTTTAAAACATAGATACTCCATTGAGCCACTACGACTAGCTTCTTAAATATCCCCGTAAGATAAATACATGATGTACAACACTTGCAGTGATACAGTTTAATCTGAAGATGAAAGATATAAAGGTTGAATTAAAATGTACACTTGTTTGAATATATACCTCTTTTCTTAATTCACTCACCAGTTAGTTGCAGTATTTGCACAGTGAGTGTGTTAGACAGAAAGACCAACAGAGAAGTTAGATTTCCTGGGTTTCCTCTATTAGTTAGAGCCACTGGCAAATTGGTATTCATACCTGGCAAGTGCAAGCTAATTTTTCATTACAAAGCAGTCGACGCAGTGCACTGAGATAACAAATGGATCAGGCGTTTACTCTATGAATTCTGTGGGAGAGAGCAGTCCGGAAGCTTTTTAAATGAGGTGCAAATAAATAGGAGGTTTGTAGTAGCGCCTTCAATGAATTAATGTCTTCCATAGTAGTCAAGGACAAACAGGTTGTTGGAGAGGAGACTGCTAGATCTTTACTACACAAACCTGCAGACATATCTAAGCTAGCACAGTTCATTTCTTCCCCCTGCATGATTTTGTAATCATGATGATGTAAAGCCACCAGATAAAATACATAGAATAACCATCAATTAATATCACTCCCAGAAGTAACTCATATTTTACAATAGCCAAATCTCGACTTACTCTGTTACAGTAAATTGGAACTGTGGAGTTCTTGGTCAGTCCTCCGTAGTGGTCTGAGTGGAAGTGTGTGAGGAAGTAGGCAGTGATGCCTTCGATCTCTCCGTACTGAAAAGCATCTACCACAAACTTTGTACCTGAGCAGAAAAATAAAAACATATTAGATTACAAAACAGAAAATAATTAAAACTTCAAATGTAAGCAGTGACGTATGACATATGCTCACCTGGAATCTTCTTGTAAAAAGGACAATTTGGTAACTCCACTTCTCCATCAGCGTTCACTCTGTTCCACCTACTTCTTCTCCATCCTCTGTTCCTACCCTTCCTTGTTTCTCCCTGTACAGCCATGACACTGCTATTATCTACAGCCGCTTCGCCCTGTGAGGTATCTGCAGTCTTGTCAGCCCTATTCCTTCTCTGCCTTTCTTTCCTCGGTCGCCTCTGTCCTGAGTTTTCACCAAGAGTTGGAGTAGAGGTGGCGTTGAGATTATTTGGTCCACTCTCAGCCTCCGTCTCCTTCTCCTTCTCTTTGAGGGTTTTGAGGCCAAAAAACACCCCGATGTCTGTCTGCTTCAGACAGGAGGCCTGACCTGTCTTGCTCTGGCCCTTCTGAGGCGGCATAGTTTGAGATCCCTGGACAACGGAGGTTTGTGATGAAGGCACTTGAGGAGTTGTGTGAGGCTGCTCTGATTGACTACTGTCGTTCAAGTTTTTTAAACACAGGTTATCCGACCTGAGAAGAGTTTCTCTCAGGCGCTCTAAAACAATACTTTGTGGAGATTTAATGCTGCTCTTACATGGACTGATCTGAGCTTCTTTTCTACCTGTGGCATCAGAGCTGTCTTTTACAAATGTAGAGGCACCTGGCTGATTGGTGGGCGGTAATGAGGTAACTGAGTCCAGCTGGGTGTTTAAAGAAGCAGTGTCCTTTACCTGCGCACTATTGGTGTCCAAATTATCTATAAATTCAGTCAGAAGCTCATCTTCACTTGAGAAACCGTCACTGAACAGCACCATTGAATCTTCATCCTCATTTTCAGATGCACCATGATTAAAAAGAGCCTTCCTACTTTCACTAATGGTGACTTCAGTCTCTGCAGGGAGCTCAGAAAGAGGAGAATAGGATATAGCATCATCGTAGTCAGGGGAAGGTTCATTTTTGGGTAAATCTTCACAAGCTTGTGTCACATTTCCTGCCTTCACGGGAGTAGATGAAAGCTCTGTTCTACTTTTTTCTTCTTGGGAAGCGCTGAGAGCCTTTTTGTTTTTAGTAGATGACGACCATCCTTTCTTCTTCTTGAAATCCTCTGGGCCAGGTGAGCGAAGAAACAGGAGGCCATTTGTAGGTTTAGCTGGAGGTGTCCCAGCGTGATCATTGTGAGGGGAAGCACTGCGAACGGAGACGGCAGAAAGACTGTGAACGCTGTCCTGCGAATTCTCTAAAACAGAGCCATCCGCCTCATTGTTTATCTGTCCAGGGAGATAACTGAGGCCGGTCTCCCCGCTGCCCTCTGCCTGCTGGGACAGACTGAGGAGGGCTGAGTCACCGTTTGCTCGACTGTGAGCCAGGAGTGTGTGGTTGAATTTCTTGTAATGATTTGGAATGGTGGAGGAGCACCGGAGGCCATCTGGACATTCTGTGTGGACATGCCGAAAATAGGTTTATCAGAGCATGGCAGAAAGTCATAATTCAAAAGCACCTAGATACAAAATGTGACGCAGTTTGACAATAAAGACTTTAAATGATATTTACTAATCACAAAAAAGCTTTCTAAAAAAAACAAAAAACACTTATTATGTCGTCAAGGTTTCTTGAATTGGGCTTGAGACTTTGAATTTTGAAGCCCGTCTCATAAACTGGGGGTGTGGGCATTTACCAGTAACTGATGCCACGTTTCTGTCAGGAGGGAATCGACGTAATTACCAGGTTGTGACTTGTAATAATGTCCAAGTTGTAATTGTGACTAAGGAACTCAGAGTCTTCCTCAAAGTGCCAAATCTGCTAATACAAAAGTCTGTTATTGAAGGCAATTAAACACAAGTTTAATTAATGCGGTCATCTATTTGTGTGCATTATTTTGAAATCCACACACGGCTTTTTATGCAACTGCATTTGTTGGATTATGAGAACGGATCATCCCCTCACAGGCTTTGGTTTATATTCATTATAGTAATCTTTCTCTTGTGAGTCCCCCAGCTTTATGTAAGTACAGTAAACTGATGGAGTACTCCTTCAAATGAAAAACACCTGCATATAACACATATGTGCATAATCTGGTTTTTATTTATGAAGTGCGTCAGTCATTTTTAGGTGGAGGATATGTTATAAGTGTGGATGTCTGTACCTTTGCATGTGTCCCTGGGGGTGTCAAGACATTCAGCAACATGCCATCTTTGAGTCTGCACCACCAGAATGGAAAAGGGCATCTGACACATGGGGCAGTAGTCTCCAGAGGATGATCCATCTGCAGCATTGTCTGCTTGCACTGTGTCATTAGCAGGAGGGGACTCTGAGGGTGGATTAACAGCAGCACCACTACAATCTCCACCTCCACCTGTCTTTACTTTGCTGTTACTTGACTTGGCTGGGACAGAAGTGTCTCGTCTCTTGGGGGCTTTTCTGGTCGTACATCTCCTCACAGTCACAGTCGGCGATTCGTGGCTTTTCCTTTTCTTCTCAAGAGGTTTATAGTCCCAAATGTCATCTTCATAGTCGTCCCTCTGTGACATTTGAAGCTAACGTCCCTAACGTTACCCAGCGACCTCGTTATTACACAAGGATAGACGTTGGATAACATCCCGCGGTCGCCGTTACAGTATATGAACGACTGCTTACAAAATACAAATAGTTACACTGCATTAATTACGAGATATGGTCGATATAAAGCTGGTATAACGCTACATATCTTTACCGTATAGCTCCTCTCAGAGACGTTAGCGCTTACCGCCACAGGACAACACTGAATGTAGTAAAGACGAGTAGAGAAAAAGAGCGGCACATTGCACGTATTTCGCAAATTTTAATTACTTAGCTGTGCGAAATAAAGGCTGGAAAATTTGCGTAGTCTAATGATAATTAAGTCAGTTGAAGTTAACCGTAAATTGTGACAAAAAAATCCGTTAAATATATATTTTTTGAATTTTTCCGATGTGTCGAATCGGCGGGGTGACTCTCCACCGTGAGTTCACCCAGCTAGCTGGCTAAGTTGTTGGAAACATGGCGTCCCGGTGCAGCCTCTCTGCTTTATTCTCTCCCCAAAGTGAGCTGGACTGTGCCCTGGAAGAAGCCACGACACAACAGGAGAGAGAAAAACTCGTCTACGAGTATTTGAAAAACCTAGACGAGAGGGAGGACCTGAAGATACCCGATTTCCAGACAGGTTAGCCCCTGTTACAGCTCTAGCTCTGTTAGCACTGTGTGTCAGTTATTCTACAGTTTGCCTGTCACTACAAGACTGGACATGTCCGCACAACTAAACACTCACTGAGGGGTTCCTCTCCTTTTTTAAATACACTTTTAATTCAAACTCTTACTCTCTTTAGCTATATGTGTTTCTTATAGTGCCACGCCCTCTTTAAACACAAGTGTTTGTACGTCATTTACTCTCAAAGCAGCTTGTGATGAAGACAGTCAGTTAAGTAGCAACACAGACTTAATTCAGACAAATCAACTTTGCGACTTTGCGTGGTTCAACCAGCCCTTTTCCACAAAGTGTAAAGCTTCCTGTGGTGTGTGTGTGTGTGTTTGTTTGTTGAGCCAGTCTGGTTTTAGTAGGCGTGTCAGCTTCCTCTGTGCAAATACTTCCTTTGAAGTGTTTATTATCAATGAGTATGGCATAACCAGGAAGCCACTAAGTCTTTGTATCTGTCCTCCCTCAGGGCTTTGTCAACATGCACCACTGTTGTGCTCACACACTTAAAATATGGGTATTTCCTGTGCACCCTCATCTATTTTTTTTATCTGTATTTATATTTTCATTCCAATTACTTACCATTATTTATGTTATGGCCACTTTTCCTTGAGTGCACGCCTGTACACTTGTCTGTTGTTTGCCCGTTTGTCTTTTGTTTATTGTGTACGCTGAGACATACTTCTGTCTGTTTGTTGTGTTTACCCATCCTGTTTTATTCTGTAGTGTATATTACACATGTTTTGCTGCTGCTACAAGTGAATATCCCCGTTGTGAAGTATAATCTAATCAAATCTAGATGCTATAACTGCACCAAATAATATGAGAAGTGTTGTCCTAAGTACAGTAAGTGCTTCTGGTGTGAACTCCACTGTTAGGTCCTCTGTTGAGGCATGCAGCGTGTTGGCAATATCTCATCCCACCAGTAGATGGGGATCTGCAGTAGAACATTAAATAAACAGGGCTGTGTGTGATCATAACTGCCCCCAAACAACAACAAACCACAATCAGCATAAAGGCTTTTACATAAAGTAGCTTGGTAACAAAAAGGTGTTTCTTACCTTGATTACAGAAAGTGTGGTGAAAGTTTAAATCTTCCAGAGCAGTAAAAAAAAAAAAAAGAAATGTTGATGTTTGTCATTATAACTGTGTGCTTACCCAGCCTATTAAGTATTTTTCTTAAATCTAGCCAATGACTTCCTATTACATAGTTAAAGAAGTTTAAGATGTAGAATATAGTTATTTAACTTAATGTCATGATCTCTTCTTCATGTAGATCTTTAATGAATACCAGTTCACTTTAGGACCACGCAAATAAGGAACGGGTTGTGAGATAATCTGGGCAGCCATCACGCTATTTGCACATTAGAGTACATGCACATGATATATGGAGCATCAGCCGATACCTGTAGGTAATGAGAGACGGTGAAATCAAGAGAGAGTATTCAGAACTCGGATTAATTCAGTTGCTGAGGTGTGGAGGGTTTGATATCATTAAAATCGAATTATTGAAATATGAAAGAAAGTGTGTTAAATATATCAAGTGCATGTGAGGTAAGTCAGACAGTTTTGATCAGACGTAATCTGGAGTGCATGTAAGGTAAGCGTAAAAAAAAAAAAAGTATTTTCTCAGTCACGATTTAGATCTAGATGAATTAATTTATAGCATTTAATAGCTTCACAACATCTTTTCAAGCTCTGGGCACTTCTAAGTCACTGCTTTGATCCGTCCACTTTTTTTTTCGTAATAACAAAACGTCAGTAACAAGCCTTACAGACATGGTGATGGGCACTGTAAAGCGTTTGCCTACACTGTGACTAAACATAATTAATAGAATGACAGGATCATTTTCCACTGTGTGATTTGCTCCAGGCTTGGAATGGCTGAACACGGAGGGGCCGCTGTCTTTGAACAAGGAGCTGGCTGGCAAAGTGGTGCTGCTGGACTTCTTTACTTACTGCTGCATCAACTGCATGCACATCCTGCCTGACCTGCACCAGCTAGAGAAGAAGCACTCTGTCAAAGGTATGTACCGGTACTCAACATGACTTGATCTCAAAAAGGGGTTGAGAGATGAAATGGAGATGTAGGGTAACAATGCTATGTCTCACAGTTCCATATATTCTGCTTTAAGCCGTAATATACCGATATGAGTGTGGGATGTGGGATAAAAGGACAGTCCCCCAAAGTGTCCTCTGAAAGTAAACTCCTTATCACCATCCCCCTATTAAGATTAAGCAAAAGCAAAGCCCATAATGAATGGCATGTCGACGAATTAATGAGTTATGAATAATTATGAGAGGTTATTTGAAGGTGAAGTCTGTTGTTACAGGGCACCTTGGTAAGCTCAGTTGGTCTAAGCCATTTAGCAGAAGGGAGAACTGCCTCATGTGTGTCTTCTATGAATATGTAGGCATTGGAAAATTGAAATTCAAATGATAAGGCTGATTCTAATCTTTTCTTTTTTCTTATTCTCAATAAATCCGATGAGAAAACACATTTTACTGTTTCGCATTGCTTCAACTTCCCTAACCTGCCTGCGACATTCAATTCAAATGTATTTATATAGTGCCATACCATAAGAAAACGTTATCTCAGGGCTTAGATCTTTATAATATCAATCACCACCATGAGCTAGAATTTGGCAACAGTTGCAAGGAAAAACGAAAAGGACAAAACCTCAGTCAGAACTAGATGGCCATCTGCCTTGACTGGTTTGGTTTTTCAGCCCCATCTGTTCCCACTGAATACTACATAAGTGTTTGAAAATGGGTCACAAACACGGGCTGTAGTTACATTTTTTTCAGTGATTTCGTAAAACAGCTGGGCAATGCTGTTTTTAGCAAGGAGTCAATAGTTTATTTGTTGGGGACTATTTTCGTCTGTTCTAGTGAGTGCATATGTGGGATTGACTCAAAAGTGACAGAACAATAGTGTTCATGTTGGTGATAATGGAGGAACATGTCAGTCGGTGTAAAGTAAGAATACATATGTGTTCTGAGTAGTAGCAGTCAAGCAGCCATTTTGAAGCGACTGAAACGTGCCAGATGAATTCAGAAACTCCGAGCGGGATGAATTAATCTCTATCTCTCTACTCGGGGTGGCCTCAGCGTGTCATCGAGCCACCCTTTAGGACCGCCCACAAAATCCTGGACTGAAAACTGGTGAAAAACTGTTTGAAGCTCTAACTCCACATTTTAGTAATATATATCGTTCAAAGTCTTCACATGTTTTCAGCAACTATTTTCCAGCATATTTAACGTGTTTTGAAATGAATCTCAGAATTGCCTTTACACAGACCTTTTAATATTAGGAAACCTTACAGACTCAGCCTAAGTGTGCCTGTAGCTATAGTTAGCTGTGGGCCAATTTAAAAAAAAACAACTACTTGTGCTGAGTTAACAGGAGGCAGCAGCCTGCCAGACTGCATGGGGGGAAAGCATTTTTATGTGTCATCATGCTGCGTCACGGGAACATGTGTAAGTTCACTGGGGCAGAGAAGCTGTAGTACACCGACTCTACTTCTCTCCTCTTCTTCTCTAAGAGCACAAAGGGTCCTTATCTCAGCTGTGAAGAGACAGCGACTAAAAATATTTCCAAGCTGCAGTGTCAGTGAGTCCAGGGCCCATAATTGTACCCTGCTGTAGATCACTGTATGGCTCTTTATATAGCCACTCCATGTTAAACATAATCACATCCGACTGACTCTGACATCCTGCCGACCCTTCAAGAGATCATCTGAGGAAGTTGTGCAGCTTGAAATTCAGTTGTGAGCCAGGCGGGGATACACAACACACACACACACACACTAACTGCAGTGTCATCGCACATTATCGCACTTGTCTTATCTTTGGCACTGCTATGGGTACATTCTGTTTGCTGCTCTGGTCAGTGAGGTGTGGGAGCCACCCTGTCCAGTCACTCCCACAGTCCACCCCACCCACCCACCCATCGTCACTGCAATCTGGTACTATGCCGCTTGGCAGAGGCCATGGGTGACGAAATCCACTGCAGACAGTGAGTTTGAAGGGTTGGATTGTGTGTTTCACTTTTACTGATTGCAGCTTAATGTAAAGGAAATGGTAGAATGACCATTCATGGAGTATGACGAGCTATGAAGTCTCGAATAAAATATAGAAACTTAAACATTAAACGAAATTATAGATTGTGTTTACTGATTTGCGGACCACAGTGGATTATATGACATAAATATTCTTGCATTTTTGAAAAGTTAAACAAATATAAATGTGCAATATTGATATTCTTTGAGCAGCCTGACAGTCAAACTATTTAATAAACGTCGCAGAAAAATAAAAATAGTTCACTTGCTTTCATTTAGCCACATGGACGTTAAAGGGTTAACAGTTACACAGAAATCATAAAAATTATATTCCTCTTTCAGTGGTCAGGCCTGAGTCCATGTGAGTAAATTAAAGCCACGCTGATTAGGAAACAGGAAGGACATTTATCGAGGTCAGTCACGCCACAAAACAGCATCACATTCCACTGTTCCACAGTTTCAGGCCATTCAGTTACAGAACATTTGAACATCTGCCAGCCTTGTCAGGGGCCACGAATTGTAACCAATCGCTCTCATCGTCCGTATAATAAGCGTAGTGTTGGTAGTCTTTGATGACTACTGAAAAATAGCTGAGATAAACCTTTAGAGCCTCCGAGCACAAAAGCTCAGAGAGCTCATCAAGGCGTACGTTACGCTGGAGGGTCAGCGACTCGATAACAAAGCAAGACCTTTGAGGTTTTTCAGCAGAAAGTCACATCTGTTTCCCTTCATCTACCTAATCTCTTCGACGCACACGTCTTCGTGTGTGATGTCTCTGTGAGGTTGCTATTGATCAGGCTTATGCAACTTGTTGACACAGTAATTTAGAAAACAGATGTTCATGGGATTAAGAG
Organism: Nibea albiflora; assembly: GCA_014281875.1. Classification (NCBI taxonomy): domain Eukaryota; kingdom Metazoa; phylum Chordata; class Actinopteri; family Sciaenidae; genus Nibea; species Nibea albiflora. The sequence goes on from CM024806.1 coordinate 14,973,366, forward strand.
AAGACCACGTGCTTGTCTTTCAATTACTGCAATAACGTGCCCTGAAAATTTAGAAACGGCTCGTTTTAATTGCGACAAACTCACTCACTGTGCTGTCTATGCTTGGCTGTTTAATTTCTTTTATCTGTTTAATGTCTCTCTCAGATGGACTGGTTGTTGTTGGTGTTCACTCAGCTAAATTCCCCAATGAAAAGGTAAGTCTTTTCATTATTCTCTATCATTTCTACCTTTTAGTCTTAAAAGTTGTGTGTGAAATTAAAAGATTCCAATTAATTGGTTAATTAATGTACTGTTAAAATGATTTATTAGACTCTCAGCTTTTCACTTATTTCTTCGTCACCAACCTTTCAAAGGTCGTGGACAACATTCGCAGTGCCGTGCTCCGCTACGACATCTGCCACCCAGTGGTGAACGACAGCGAGGCGTGCCTCTGGCATGAGCTGGAGGTCTCCTGCTGGCCCACGCTCGTCTTGCTGGGCCCACGTGGCAACCTGCTCTTCTCCCTGGTGGGCGAAGGCCACCGCGACAAGCTGACGCTTTTTACCGACAGCGCCCTCCGTTACTACGGGGAGCGGGGCCTGCTGAAGCCGCACACAGTGGGGATCAAGCTGTACCGAGACTCCCTGCCACCCAGCGCTCTGTCTTTTCCAGGGAAAGTGGCCATAGACAACAGCAAGAAAAGGCTGGTCATAGCAGACACTGGGCATCACCGAATCCTGGTGGTGTCCACGACTGGACAGCTGTTACACGTCATAGGAGGTAAGGAGTAGGAAACAGGATGGATGGATGCAGTATAGTGAGGTTAAAATGACAGAAGTCTGGGTTCAGTCTTAAACACGGGTGATCCGATCAAGTCAAACAGCTCTAAGTAGCCAGGACGCATTGAGAACACACTAAGATCCAATCACACATTCAGGGGTGGCCCGAGCCGCACGTGACCGCATTCTTTCAGCATGGTGTACGCTGTGTTCTGACTTACATGTCTGGGCTCTCTTATCTGTAATGTTTGTGAACACAGCGTCCGTTTCAACTCTTTTCATCACTGAACTACGAACTGCAAACAACGAAATCACACAATTTTTAGTTAGTCAGTTGTTGCTTGTCTCAATTATTTGGATTAAATGTTCATTCATTTTTTCTTTCTTTACATAATAAAAAAAAAAAAAGTGTCCGTTTGTCCCAGCATGTTGGCTGGAGTCCAGCAGGAGAGAGGTGTGGCAATGCACAAAAAAAGAAGGAAGGATCTCCGTACTGGGCAGCCAAAGGGACAGCAATAAAGAACAGATAGAAAGGACAAACCTTTGTTATGATAAGCATTTTGCTTTAAATGATTTGAATTAAACAACAACATTTATAAGCATCACTGGTATTTTTAGAGCACTCACATGCTTTAACAACCCTCAGAGGAGCGGCATGGTAGTCTGTCTTGTCCTTAGACCAACAGAGAAGTTGGCAGCAGCAGGGATTAGTACATGCTGGGAACTGGCACTGAGCTAAGTGTGGACAAAATGAGAAAAAAAATGTATTATTTTTATAGGTTGACCGCACGCATCATCCCTATTCTCACACACCATGAGAAATGATAATATTTAGATTTGTTTTTCTACGTAAACTGACAATGAGCTGCGGTTCAGGAGGTCTTGTGCTTCATCTAGCTGAAGTAGAACTTCACAAGTACATTTGTTACATGAAGTATAAGGCCAATATTTTAAATAACTCTCTGTCATGAATTTAAATAATGAAAATCAGGATGAAAAATCACCTCGTCATACATTTTTTTCCCTACTAAAAGTTTAGACAAATCCCAAACCTCGAGGCACAAAATAAGTTTTAAATACCCGATAATAAGTCTGAAGCTCGATAAATTTCCTTGAAATTCTCTGTTATGACAGACGATGATTTGGAGAGACTGCCAGAAACATAAACGTAACCAACACATCATCAGAGATGTATACAATTTGTGTTTCAGTCTCAGTCAGGTAAAGAACTTTGGTGGCTTTGCATTTAGTATTGAAAAATGACAGAACCTCTGGTCTTACAGGGTTAGTTTGGATTCCAACTTGGAGAAGCAGACAGGAGGACCTGCAGGGAAGCTAAGCAAAACACTGCTGTAGACGGAGGCAGCAACAAACCATGTTTTAGCTATATTTAGTGTATTTTCTCTGCTATACTTTGCCACCAGACAGATTTTTTCGATGGGAAACTGAAGTCTTTATATCCAAGTCCGAAGTCACCAGACTTGATTGGCAAAAACAGTAATTTTACCTCAGTAGACTAGCAACTCCTGTGTCCTGCGCGGTAAAATTACTGTTTTTGTGAATGGAGTCTAGTGACTCTGTAAAGAGCGATGTGTGACTCATCAGAAAGGACGGTCTGACAAGAAGGTAAAGCGTTGTAAATATTCTAAATATAGCGTTCACTTAAACTGATATTAAACTTTTTAGGTGGCTAAATTCCCTTTTGTTGCTGCGGTGCATTGCTTAACTTCCATGCTGGTCCTCCTGTCTGCACCTCCAAACTGGCGCCATGCAAACCGCCGTCTACTATATGTAATACACAGACTATTTATGACTACCTCATACAACTCCACTTAGATATTGTAATGCACTCTAAACCATCCATTTCATTGGATTATCACTCTTGTCCCAGGGCCTGAAAGCGGGAGACAAGATGGCGACTTGTCTGAAGCTTCCTTTAACTCCCCTCAGGGCGTGGCCATCAAAGGGGAAATTGTATATGTGGCCGACACAGAAAACCACCTGATCCGAAAGGTACTTCCCTAAAGCCAGAGGTTTTCAGAGTCTGAGACTGTGAGGCTCCCCTCAGACAAAAGCCCCCACCCCTTTATGTTACTTACTGAATTTCTAGATGCCCATAGGATCGTGATTAAGTTATTTAATCAGACTTTTATTAGTTTCTGACTCTGAGAAAGTTGGAAAATCTCTGAAGTATCTCTTGATCATATACACCTAAGCTTATCTATATGATCTCCTTTTGATAACTAATGTAATATTTTTTTTAACGTTCGCTGAGCTGACCTGGGGAGACCTGCCTCAAACTCTGAAAACCTCTTCCCTAACCCTTCAGATGCGTGCAAATTGTGTCTCTCATGATGTTTGTCTGCACATTTATGCCCGTCTGTGTGTGTTTTCTGTCTATCAGATTGACCTGTTACAGGAACGAGTCAGCACTCTCGCTGGTGTAGGCGCTCAGGGCACGGACAAAGACGGAGGAGCCACTGGACCTCAGCAGCCTATCAGTTCTCCTTGGGATGTGACTCTTGGCACTGCTGGTAAGTCTTGCTGTCAGCCTCCTCTGTACATGCCCTTGCTCTTAACTCCTGTCACGCACCTCTCTGCCGCAGTTTATTGTCTTTCTGCACACTCCTATAAATCAATACATCCTAAGAGAGAGAGAGAGATCGGACTGTGTCTCACGGTGCCTAGACATTGCTGGCCTCGCTGTTTTGCAGGTCGCAGCTCAGTGAGATTGAGATGAAGGTGAAGGTTGGAAAATCAGCAACAGGAAGTGACTGCATCTCACCCCTGTTGAAAAAGCAGAGGTGTGAATTCTGGTGTGATCTCACATTGCGAGGGATTGTTTGCAACTTGCATATTTAACACAGGGTACCAAAATAATACACAAGATATCTGACATATCAAATATGTTCTTTCTGCACTTTACACACAAAATATTATGGCTTCCAAGCTTTACAGAGTTGCAGTAAAGTAGTTTTTAAAAAGCAGCCCTACATTATTTTTTTACAGGACATCACACACAGGTATTCATGCATAGGTGGATGGATATCCACTAAACCTCTCGCCAAAATCTGCATTTTAGTTCCGCTGAAACATTTCGAGGAAACGAGCAAACTATGCAAGTCACAAACTGCTGTAAACTCCTCGACAAGGTCTTTCATATTCTCACAAAGTAATGCAGGACCACTTGGAAATCAAAGCTCAATCCCTCTAAATGTTCCACCTTTATTATTTTTGCCTTGGGCACTCAGAGTTTCTTTATTATTAATCTTTTTTTAATATTTGCCAGACAGAAAGATGATTTCTTTAATAAAGCAAAAAGCTTTTTTTTTAAAAATTCGTCTTGAATTTCTCACACCTTTTGTTTCTAAATGTTAGCGTATGTCTCAGGCCGCGCTCAGACAGGATCTGCCACTTTTCCATTCATTTGAGTTTGGGGAGTGCATTTTGGCTGCGGCTGTGCAGGCCGCAGAGGCGCCATGAAACGCAGGGAGTTGATCCAACTTTTGGAAAAATGCAGCCTGACATCATGCTGCGGCCGCCAATCAGACGCTCAGATCGGGCAAACCCTCCACAGAAATGTCACTGAAGCTGAGCCATCCAGGTGGATTCATGAGAGAGAGAGGGAGAGGAAGAAAGCGAGCATTGGTTGAAAGACAGACAGTGTCACCTCCTGTCTGAATGCAGCTTCATGTTGCCGTTGGGCCGTGTTACTTGCAGGTATTCACATCACGGTTTTAAAATCCAGTCGGCAAAGAATCGTTGTAAACGCAGAGAAGCACGATACAAGCCCTTATTACTAAGTTATTTATTTGCTTTTTTTTTCCAGTTCCGAACTCAACCGATGTCACTTGAAGCGTTTCTGTTTCACCTGTTTTTCTTACAGCTTTCTTGCCTCAGGTTTACATTGTTTACCGTGACTGGAGTGCTTCTTGAAGCCTGAGGACAAGGACGTATGTGTTTTAAGTAAAGTGGAAGCATGCGTGTGGACTGTACCTGTGGCAAGTCAAACAAAAGAGGAAAGTGTGCAAATAGATCCAGCCGTTTATTGACCCTGCGGCGCGTACTGTACTCATCGAAGTTCATTATAGTCACGTGAATTTAAAGTATTAATCATAGGACTTTTAGCGACATTAGCACAATTATTTTGCCATTGCACAAAGCCTGTACACAGGAGGTGATCAGTCTTAGTCACATTTTATGCGCATTTTGATGGATGACACAACCAGCTGGTTTGAACATCCCCACATGATCTGAGGACGTGGTACGAGACCTTTAACTCCACTAACATTGTCCTCTGAGTGTACATCCATACACTCATTGCATATTCATGATTTATCCGCCGTGTGCATGGATGATTAAATCGTCCGTATCAAGAAGACCTCACACCTTTTTGAACTGTGCAGTCAGCTCCTGGAGTTGTTGAATGTTCCTGACAGTCCAGCAGATGCGATCAGAAAGGCCTGAGCTCTGTGCTGCATTAAAAATACAACTGAGAATACTGTGCACGTGTATCTGTCACGATGACAGGATTGTCTCTGAGGAGTGCATCTGAGGTGGCATATGGTCTTTGTCAGACAGGCTGCCGTCACTTAAACCTGCACGGCTGCATTTCTGACACTCACTCAGTGTTTTAGATGACGAGAGCTGTTTCTCTGTAAAAATAATGGATGAAATAATTTCTTTTTTCTAAACTTTCCAAACACACCTGGAAGGAACTTTTACTTCGAGAACAAAATTAGCACCACATCTGGCTGATATTGAGGTCGACTGGTAGACAGCCAAAAAAAAGCTGAGACACGCGTTTCCTGTTTTTCAACTCAAAGAGCGCGTTTTCCTGTGTGTTTGTTTCGTTTGTGTTTGTGTAGGCGGTGTTGAAGATAATGTGCTGTGGATAGCCATGGCGGGGACCCACCAGATCTGGGCTTTATTCCTAGCAGATGGGAAACTTCCCAAAGCAAGGTGAGAGACTGGTAACCGACCACGATGGCCAGTTGGCAGCTGTCACCCTTCAAAGCCACTAATAACTCTAATTTAAAGGCAAATAAAAACTCCCCCACATTTGTTGTTTTAAATAAGGAAGTGATTGAAATTATATTAGAAAAAAAATCTCCAGCAGAGGTGATCTCCATCATGCATCATCTACATATCTATAGATGTATTGAAGTGTTTTGTCGTTGTCTTCTATTACAATGTGAAAAGTGAATCCAAGGAAGGGACGTGCGTGCGATGGGCAGGCAGCGGCAGTGAAGAGAACCGAAACAACTCCTACCCCCACAAGGCTGGCTTTGCTCAGCCTTCGGGCCTGGCTTTAGCCCCAGAGGAGCCCTGGAGCTGCCTGTACGTGGCCGACAGCGAAAGCAGCACCATCCGGACGCTGGCACTGAAGGACGGTGCTGTCAAGTTGCTGGTCGGGGGAGAAAGAGACCCCATGGTGAGTCTGCAATAATTGATGGGTTGGATGAATTTACAACAGGATGGGCAGACCTCTAATATTCAACTTCTCCACTTGGAGGCCTTTTCATACCTTCTATTTCTCTACCTCGTAACGGCCAGGTGGATTATAATAATCACTTTTAAACAAATCAGCCACAGAGAACAAGCGCTCAGTAAATCACAAGTGGCTTTAAATATGCTATCAGCATTCAGCACCAGAACGACTGTCAAGTGATGAGCTAAGTACACTCAAGCAAGCAAGAGAATGAACATCTTGGCCATTATTTTGTTGGCTTTAATATTTGGTTATTTTAATATTGAATATGGAGTTATTTTAGAAAGTATCGTATCCAGCTTGGTTTCAACAAAATGATTACCTTGAGCTATCTTACTAATTCTGGCTTCTCTCACCTAAAACAACAAGCAAATTCTGCTTTCGGTGGCTTAAGTTTGATCATTTCACTTTAGTTTCAGACACTGCAGTGAACAGCAGCTTGAACAGAAGGCAGAGGAAATGCCCACTCGCAAAGCACACTGACTGCAAGAACCGAACGACCTCTCACGCAGCGCTTTCAATGACAATATGTCCTGTACCTGTGGCTCTGCCACCATTCATCAATAGCAAACGTACACAATAAAAGCTGCGCAGTAACTCTGAGGCAATCACAAGATTTCAGGCCCGTTTCTCCATAGAAAGAAAATATTGATTTTTTTTTTTAAAAAGCCATAAATAAACGCTGCCTCTGTCTGTTGTTGAAAGCTTGAAAACATTTTTTTTGTTTGTACTTAAATGTCCTCAAAGCCATCCAGCACTTTTTTTTTCTCCTGTCGCACTAGTGTATTTTTAGAAAGTCCCAAGAGGTCTGAAACTCGTAGTTACCCATGAGAATCGGAAGTAATTAAATGGAAAGTCATATACAGTTTATTGAACATTGCAGAAACCACGCCCGTCGCCCATAGATCTTTGAGCTTCAGCATGCTTATTTGAATGAGACAATGAAGCATAAAACCATAAAGCTGTTAGAACTGAATGTGCATGTGATGTGGCATTCGTATGTTTGTGTGTTAGTCGACAAGGTTGAAGTAGAACAAGTTGTGGCTTAACTGGAGGTTGTGTGCTGGACTATATCTTAGCAGGGTGTCGTGACTTCCTGCAGATGCCACAAATCGCCTTTACGCTTTGGTTGTTGCACTGGTTTCTACAACATATGTGTTAGTTATTCAGCTGTAGAGGGGCTGGTAAGCATTACCTTGAGAGAGAGAGAGACAGAGAGAGAGAGAGAGTTTCCAGTTTTTAAGCTAAGCTAAGCTGCAGTCTGTGGCTTTATATTTAGTATTGAGTAGACACATGAGGTTGGTATCAATCTTGTTATTTAACTGTTAGAGGTCACACAGATGTTCCCAAACATTGATTTGTGCAGTGAGCTCTGCAGCTGTAGAGAATCATCTTCATATCTTTTATATTCTAATTATTTATTTATTTATTCTAAGTATGACTCACTCAACTATTTTTAGCATAGTAACTAATTCAAATTAGATGCTATCTTTCTGGTGTTTCTTACAAATGTGCTGTATTAATTATTGTATTGTTGAGCTGAGTGTTCTTTTCAAAATATTTTTAGATACTGAAGCCAATGTTGCTTTCATGCTCCTTTATTATTTTACAGTATAACAGGAAGGCGTCCGTTTGAATTTTCATAACAAACTTTTGATTATCTTGATGGTTAAAAGAGCTGCTTATCTTCAGAGGAAGTTTACAAATTGACGATGAGGTGTCACAAGTTGCAGTTTGGGCATTTGTACATTTTCATATCTTCATTTAATCTCTTCTGAACCTTTTTGTCTCCTTTTGAACCAGAACCTTTTCGCTTTCGGGGATGTAGATGGGAAAGGGGTTGACGCCAAGCTGCAGCATCCTCTCGGTGTTGCCTGGGCTCCTGAACAAAGCCTGCTCTATGTGGCCGACTCCTACAACCACAAGGTAACTGTTGGGTGTCACAAGGCTGTATTTCAAAGCCACATAATGGGTTCCTTTAGGTTATTGAGTGAATATACAGTGTGTATCTTTTGATCTGGAACCATATAAGGGAACAGGGTTTGATTGTGTGTTTGTGCCTGTGTGATTATGTTCAGATCAAGGTGGTGGATCCAAAGACAAAGCAATGTAGCACGTTAGCAGGGACCGGAGATGCCGGAGATACGCTGGGCCCTGAGTTTAACAAATCCTGCTTCAGTGAACCTGGAGGAATCTGCGTTGGGGACGGCGGCAAGCTTCTCTACTTGGCTGACACAAACAACCACCAAATCAAAGTGTTGGACCTGGCCACCAAGACTGTCTCACTGGTTAGTCGTGTGTGTGTGTTTCTGACTTAGGTTACTATTCGGGGACACATTACCAACTAATGATCCTATAATTGGGGACAGCTAGTCAAACTGAGAACAAAATGTCCCCAGTTGGAAAAAAATCTTTTTCTTTTTGGCTCAGTGGTTTGGGTAAGGCTTAGATTAGAGGATTACAAATACCAACTGGTATTTGGAGGGCTCAGGTTATCTTCTCATTGCTGTCAGGCCACCCCATGAAGGAGATCTAGGAAGAATTGTACAAAATGAAAAAAGGAAGAAAGCAAGTACATTGGATAATAAACTGAGCCAAAGTCAACAAACAAACAGAAAAAAACATAAATAAACCAAGGAAACATTGAAACACAGGGATTAAGGAAATGAAATGGGTAAGGGTTAGAGGCAGGGTTAGAGTACGACTGCAGGAAATGAATTTAAGTCTATGTAATGTCCCCAAAAGTGGCCTACATTTACTTTTGTGTGTGCGACAAAAGCTCACTTCCAACCTTGAGAAAGCACTTCATATTTTGTCCACGTGTGTCATCAATCGATCCTAAAAGCTTTTTTTCTACTAAGAGTTTCAATAAAAAGGTTACACAGAAATGACATTAAGCGACAAAAGCCTTTTTTTGGTCCTCCTTAACCCAAACATCCAAATCTCTCTCCTGTCCAGTTCCCCATCTCCATGGACTGCACAGACTCAGTACCTTCACAACCTTCGGGTCCTGCCAAAGCCCCCAAGTTGCCTAAATCAGCTGCCAAGAACGAAATGCCGCCCGTGGCGGTATCTGCGGGCCAGACTCTCAACATGTCACTCACCCTGTCACTTCCAGAAGGAACCAAACTTACTGAAGAGGCGCCCAGTTGCTGGGCTCTCTCAGCTGAAGGTGAGAGATTTTTCCAATACATTTATATTTATTATAAAGATATATGCACCATAACAGATTTAACACACTTCTTATTTTTATTATTTCTTTTATTGTTTTGGAGGCTGAAAGCGTAGCTAACATATTCTATCGTAGAAAGCTGAAGTATTAGTTCCACGAGTCGGTTGAAAACTTCCAGCTAACTTGTTTTGAAGCAAGAACCACGTGATGGAGTTTTCACTATATGTTTACAGGCTACAAACATGATCTCATGTTAAAACACTGAAGCCATTCATGGAAGAGTCATGGAAATAAAGGAACAACAGTAAGACAAGGGTTAGGGTTAGGAAAGTTTAAGGTCGGGCAAATAAAGCTATGTTAGCTCTACAACTGTACACATCAGCAGCTTAGATTGCACCAGGCAAATGTACAAATGATTTTTTTTTTTTAAAGGCTAAAATCACTTCAAAGTTAGGAGAAATCCAAAGCTCGAGAAACCTGCCGTGCCTAGATACTCTTCCTAAGCTGTGATTGGACAATCGTCGCTTGCGGGAGGAGTTTTAGTGGACAGTCAGTTCTGAAAAGACAGCAGTATTTGACAAAGACTTGACAAATATCTGCCGTAAAAGGTTTATTGAGGAGAAGCGGCTGGATTGAAGTTGGAGGATGGCCAGGAAGTTCTGGTGAAAACAGACAAGTTCCATTTCCACACGTCAGGAACCGGCTGCAAAGTGTATTTGTCCAAAGTCATTGTGTGCACGGTGTGATTAATTCAGGTTTAGATTAAGCCTTCTTATCTTTTCAGGAGGTTTCCAAAGTGGAAAAAAATCTTCAATCGCATGCTTTGCTGAAGTTGTGTTTTACCTTGCAGGGTGAAGTTGAAACCCAAACTTTTATAATGACCCTGTTCTGGATGTGAGCCACTCAACCTCTCCTACTGGGCTTTATTTTGGTCTGTGATCTATGAGTCTGTCAGAACCTAATGCAAGTGAATGATGCTTAACCTCCGTTTTCACTGTACAACGAGCAGTCTCTCACTCTGCCGGCCCACGGCTGAGGCTTATAGCTCTCCGCTGAGGGATGGAGGAACACTTACGCTCTTACAAAGCACCAGTGAACGCTGTTCATGGTATAGACAATTTAATATACATTTTATGCAGCTTAATATGAATTTTCAGTGTTCTCATCAACAAAGGTCTGACCCGGGGATCGAGTGTGAAGTGATTTGTGATATGCGGTTGATGGTCCGTTCATTAGGTTTGGAGCAAAAGTGTTTCCATCATTCTGAGCGATGCAGCGTGGAGTCAGTGATATCAGCCGGCTATTTTTAGAACATTTCGATAAGGCGACATGCCTTGGTTCACATAATTAGCTACCAGGCTATGTTACGTGATCCTCAGCTGTCCGATTATACCCAGTCTAGACTTATGCTGATCAGATCAGAGCAGAGGCAGGAATTTTAATGGATCAAGTTAGAAGCGCACGGCAGATCTAAATTGTTTTTAGTGGCTTTTTAGAAATGGCTTCCCTGGGACCTCATGTTAGGCATCAGCTCCATTAATCACCGCTGGCATGGATTTGACAGCCTCGCTGGCATAATATTTTCTCACAGTTTAAATTCTAGCCTTTTTTTTTTTTCTTGTTCGACTTTCATTTATCTTTCAGTGCTCATGTCTCTTTAAATGTGTGATTGTTTCTAAAAATATGCCCCCGCGTTTGAGTAAATTCACGTCCTCACCCTTGCTCCATCTGTTTCCGTGGGGTTACTTGGATTTGGGCTGATATTGGAGAGGACTCTGTGTCATGAGCTTGTGCACAGTGTGCAACCTTGCCACGCTCAACCACGAATTTCAGTGCCAAGGCGCGTGGCACAATGTGACCAGTCTGGGTCCGAATGAATGATTCTGGTTTTCAGCCATGGTTGCAATACATCTCTCAGAATCGGTCGGCGCAGACTGAATTATCTCAGCAGTTATTGGACGCCTGTGAAACTTTAGACGGACGTTCGTGGTCCTCAAAGGATGTCCGCTAATAACTTTTGAGTGAAACCGTTGGGTGGATTGCCGGGACATTCGGTGATCTCTGATGACCTCTTCAAGCTTTCTTCTAGCACCATCACCAGGTCAACGTCCGATGCTTTGGTTTCTGTATCCAAATATTTGCAAAACACTCGCTATTTAGTGCTAATGACAAATGCTAACACACTTCACTAAGATTGTGAACACGGTAAACGTTTTTCTTTTCTTCTGCCCTCAGGTTCCGAATGGCTGCTAGGAAGTCCGGTGGTTACTGGTGACATCGTGGATCTGTCGAAGCCAATCTCCATCTCAACCAAACTCCCGGCTGTTATAAAGGACTCAGACAACAATCCAATCCTCACTTTGGGTGTGTGGGTGTACTACTGTATGGAAACAGGCAAAGCCTGTATGATGAAAGCAGCCTCTTTCACCCAACCTCTTCAAATAAGTGCCAGCCAAGGAGAGGCGGAGGTCACGGTGGCATTGGCTCATGCTTTCTAAAACCTCTTACCGGTCTTAGTCACAACAGCCATGGGTTTAATACTTGGGTGTGGGGGTTTAAAGTCAGTTTTACTTTTCAGCTCGGCTAAGTTCAGCTCCCGCTTCGCTCATAGCTCTGGAAGGAGAAAGCACAGATTGTTTCTGACGGTCACTTTTAACAAAAATGCAATTCAAACAAACCTGATTTTCAGGGGAATTTCATTTCAAACTACTCAGAAGTCCCTCTAATGCATCAGTGCTGTAATGTCCTTGACTGTGTGTGACAGTTATTAATGGGCATGCAAACGGTTATATCCTCAGGCAACCTTAATAAAGCCTGCAACCTTAAACTATATATATATATGATAGCGTTTTCACGCAACAACTAACTGTAAGATAGATTAAAGATTAAAACACAGTAACTAGACAACAAACAGAAATTCTGGATTTAATGAGCTAACCTGAGGATTGAAAATGCTTACACATATTGAGAACAAAGTAAAAACCTCCAGTCAGCTTCATATGTTCACCTGAACCATTTTACATTCAGATGTTGTGAACAGTTTCCTCCTCCACACGCGCACATAACTTCCAGGAAGTAAATTATGGATCAATTTCAAGCTTTTGAAAGATTAGTGGAAGTCGTCTGTTTGCGTTGGAAACCATTTCTCCTGAAAACGAATGGAGCTCTTTCTTTCAGTCCCGCGGGTAATTACAGAGTTAGAATTACGAGGAAGAAGAAAAACGGGACGTTTAGCGGAGCTGACGCGTGATTCTGACCAGGAGAAAGAATTTTTCACTCCGCCTTTGTTCGCACATGCATTACTTTTTTATAATAATTATTATTCTAACTTCTGAACACTAAGATCGGGTTACAGCAGTTCAAAAATATGATATTGAAATTTACTTTTATAGGGATTATTAGGAAAGGGAAAAGGACTGAAATCTTTGATAAGTTATCTATGCACAGACTTATATTAATATATTCTAAATGTCTCGGTCCGTATTAACTCACATGCTCACTGTGTACTTTTCGGAATATTGTATTGCCATCTATATGTACGGTCGCTTCAGTTTACAGTCAGCCAGCACGGATGGTGCCCAGCGGCGCACTGATTAAGCTTCCATAAATATTTGTCTACATGTGCCAACACAGGCCGAGCGCTCTGAAGTTGTTTACAGAGCTCACAGTTTCTAAAAGCTTAAAGCGTTGTCCCGTGTCTCGGCTCCCCGTGAGACTGATTATACTTTTGATTACGATTATTAATGAACTCAAAGAGCCCTTTTGATTTACACCACGGAATATCGCTCTCGTCTAAGACATGAATAAAGTGCCTGTTTTCTCCTCCCGCGTACCGATGACACCAACCAGAGTCTTATTAGAATCTCTCGATTGAGTATTTATAGACTTCATCTCTAGATGAAGAGGCGTTCTAATCTGTAATAGGTTGTTGTAATATGATATGATAATGTGGATGTTTTCATTCTCCTTTATTGGGTTTCAAAGTTATGAGCTGTTGTCAGAAACGGTTAAGATTATCTGTGCTGTCATCACGTCTCACGACATAATTGCGCTCGTCTGGACTGCTTGTTTGGTTTGGATCGCTCGGCCGAAGTGCCTTTTCGCAAAGAGGTGTTACCGCGTGGATGGCGCGAAAGCGGCGGCGACGCGAACTGTATCGAAAGCAATAAGGACATGTTTCTGCCATGGGAGACGTGTTTTCTTCCCACAGTTATTTATTTCAGATGAACTGAGAAAGTTTTTGCCAGTTTGTTTTCTCAGCTGTGTTCTCTCCCTCTGGCATTTTTTTTTTTTTACAGTAATGAGCTTGAGTGGCTGCTGTATGAGCGTTTAGTTTCTCCATGTTATCCAGCTCTCGCTCGATTTCTTCTCATTGTGCCGCCCTTTCCAGGAACATTTTGTCGTGATTTGTTCTGCAGGGGGACCTCGTTATCACGTCTGCTTTGAAACGCTCTGCAAAAGAGGCAACTAATAAAGCATTTTTATCTTGTCTGGTTTTGCGTGTTTTGTACCGAGGAGGAGGAGGTTTGCTTCGCTCAGAGAGCGTCGCTGAGATTCCGTATAAATTCCTCACATATTTCCAACCTTCAAGAATCAGGTCACTTTGCACAACTGCAATTACTACATGAACACACCGGAAGACAGCAGAACTGCTGTGTGAGATATTAAAGAAAAGATTCACTAATGAGCTAGCCCGCTCATAGGTTTGCCACAGCGTCGGGTCATATACGCGAGCTGACCTCAGAGGGCGGCAAACACCTCTCCTTTGCGTCGTTCCTTTCACCCGGATGCAGCACATCGCCATCCGTAGTGAAGTGTTTACCGTTCGGCTGCTTACCAGTCACAAACAAAGACATAAAAAGCAAGTCGGTATGTTGACGATCACATAAAGACTCACACGGGTTTCTCACATGTCTCAATATTTATGTCAAAAAAGGTGATCATGTGACATCTTATTACTCTGACACTAGCGGCAACGGAAGTAGTATTCAGATACAGAAGCAAGCAAGACCACACTGTGAACATACTCCACCATAAGTAAACATCCTGCATGAGAAATGTTACTTTTACTATGTAAACTATGTACATGATGTTTTTGAATGAATATTACTGCTGCATCGATGTGTAGGTTGTATTTCACCGCTGTGGTTGGTTAAAGCTGAACTCATTTTAACTGATTTGTATACTGTTGGGTAGTCAGTGTATCATATTCTCTAAGGTCATCTTGTGTTTGCGGTGTCACTGTCAAGTGAGAACCGCGTCTCAAACAAAAGAAAGGTCATGAGAAGCAGCCCTGTTTTCAGCTTTGTGACGACGTATTATCCGGATGATCCATCAAAAAGTTTACTTAAGTAGCAGAATTTTCTGAACACATAAAGGAACACTTGGTGCACTTAAAGTAGGAGTACCTTGGATTTTTACATTCTCTCCAGAGAAAACATAAATCAAAAAGGTGCTGGAACAAAAGAATTATCAAACATAACGTTTGCAAACACAATATTGTCAGCGGTTTTGGTGAAACGTAGCGGCAGAACAAATAAATGTCCATGTCAGGAGAAGTCATCAATCAATCAGCCCACCTGAGGCGAAGGCGAACAGAACACCTCAAACATAAAGCCTGCGGTGTGCGACATTTTTCATACAGTTCTCCTGAAAAGACAAAGAAACAAAACGAGCTCATTCCTCTCTGCTGAAAAAAAACAGGTCACGAATATATAGTTTCATTTATTTTAAAAAGGCTGGATAAGTCCTAAACACAAATCCTGCTCTGCGCTCTGCGTTCATTATTATTTAGTTATGGTCTTCTTGTGTTGGTGTTTTTCTTCTAAATATTACGTAAAAGTGCTTGTTTTATAACTTGTATCCTCACGCAACTGTGAATATGAAGCAGAGCAAATTAGTTACATAAACGCCGCGAGACACCAGAATGACCCGAAAGGTGCCAAAGTGTCGTAACTAACAAGAAGTTACAATTAAAAAAAAGACTTTCCTATCAGTACAGTCATCAATTATAGCACGACACATGATTAAGATAGTATAAGTCCTGCAAACTGCAGGAAGCACAACATCATTAACCCTGTGTGATTCTCCCTGCCAGAGGACACTCGCGCACTCATAATTACCATGTGCCACGGCATCACCGAGGGAGTGCGCGAACACATTCACGAGGATAAAATAGTTCCACGGGTTATGTCATCGAGAGCTGGACAGTGCCACCTCCTCCTCCTCTTCCTCATCCTCCTCCTCCTCTTCCTACTGTGGTGATATAACAGATTAATAGTCATTTAAAAGTAAGCCATGTGGATTCTGTCTCCGAGTGATCAGATAAGGTCCACCATGGGCACACAGCTCCTTTCAACAGGACAGAAAAGGCTTTAAAGAGCTTTCCAAAGGGCTTCTCATGACACTCATATGATGCATGAAGCCGACACTGGTTAATTGTTACCGGCCTTGCTCATAAAAAAGGTTGTTTGGGATTTGAACTTCTTCTCCCAGACACCCGGCCCACATCATTTCAGGAGAAAAATCACTGTTTTTAGACCTTTTTAATTCCCGAAAGATTTATTCGCCGTTCATTCCGCCTGAGTTGGCTCCATTAAGATCGTATCTGTTTGAGAGATAAAATATTATTACAAGATTTCCAGTCGGTGCGACAGTGCAGGGAGAATGCTAACTAAAAAAAAAGTAGGAACATCATCCTGCCTTCATCCTTCATCCTCCGACTTCACCTGAGTTTTGCTTGCTTCCGTCGATTCTCTCGCCTCTGCTGAGAAGTTCAAGCCCGATCTGTGAAAACACTGAAATCAGTTTTGACCTCTGACCCCTTGTCGGTGTTGACACAAGAGGTCAAGTTGCTAATTCAAGTTGAACCTGCTCTACTTCCATTTATACCGGCATGCAAAACTTGCATGAAGTTATGTGGGAGGCAGCTGCTGTTCACTGGTCGAGAGCACTTTTGTGAAAGTGTGGGAGCAGTTGAAAGAAAATATGAAAAGTTGAATTACAGCAAAAAATAATAATAAAAAAGGTATAAATAGCGACCGGCAGAGTTGAGAAACTTTGGGCAAGCTTCTGCGATAATTGCTTTTTAAGATATATTTGTTCTGCTTCTGAGCCGTCATGTTAAAGGATCAGTCCAACCCAAATGGCATGAACTTTTTTTTTTTGTTATCACTTATTCATGCTTTGGTTTTATTTGTCTAGATCTTTAGATTCCTGACACCACTGCAGGAGAATGTGAAGGTGAATCGAATGTAATCACAGCGCTCAAAATGACATTTTAAAAATTCAATAGCAGCACGTCTGTCTCTGTAACTCGCCGAGAAGAGTTTTCCATGGTGCTACTTCTGACCCAGGAAATCCCAGTGAAAGCATGGCTACAGATCAGGCCAAAGGGGCAGACCAAATTTTCCAAAGGCCACCACCCGGGCACCAAAAATAGCGTCTGTAAATTGTATTTCCCACACTATCGGGAATAACAACAACAAATTTGGGTTTTCCGTTTGGTAAAAGATTAATCCAGCGTCCTCTGCAGCACTTTTTTGATGAAGGAAGTGGTCTGAGCAATTAATCAAAGGTAGTTTTCGCTTACCAATTTTGGTCTTACCAACTTTACCAAATGATTTATTAAGCGCTGATTGTAACCGAGTGCCTCATTAGAAAATGGCACCTAACATAGAGAGGTTTAAACCCATGCACAGGTGGAACACGACTGAGCTGCCTGTTAGCAAGGCACTTAAAGGTCCCATATTGTAGAAAGTGAGATTTCCTTTTTGTTATTATAAAGCAGGTCCAGGTTCTGTATAAATACTATCAAAGTATCAAACCAAACTCAACACACAGAGAAATGCATCAACTTGTGTTTAGAAAATGTGCTCATCAGGACGTCCTTAGGGTTGTTCTTCTCGGAGCTGCAGAGAGAAGCGTGACATTGGAGTTTTTAAACTATGACTACTACTATTCATGCTTTTTTTTTACTACTTAAAACCAGAAATAATCTTCTTATGAATATAAAACTATGGGACCTTTAACCCACAGCTGCTGAGGAAGCTGGATATTAGCAGACTGTTCCCAAGTCCAAACTAAACAAACAAGCTATCTGTTGTGTAACAGGACAAAGCTAAGTATTTAAAGGTCCGCTCTCTGTGGTAACACCTTTTAGCTCAGCGTACAGGCATTATTATCTGAGCCTCCTCACATCTCCGTAAGAAACGCCTGCCGCCTCTCCCAACATGTAGGTGGCTGCGAGTGCCTGAGGTGCAGATCCGTGTGGCGATGTTGACCGAGATGGGTCGTGTTATGCCGGGTCAGGTCGTGTCAGAGCCTCTGGTGCAAAGGTTGTCAGGTTCATGAACAGGCACGCTAATCAGCACAAAACAAGGAGCGCGGGCAGAGTCATCCATCTTTGCGCGCGGTCTCAAGTGCTTTCGCTTAACTGATCATCAAGATGTATGTCCTGGTGTTCTTTTTTTTTAACTGCTTGCCTGTCAGTTGTCAAGAGGAGACTCAGACAGGTTTGCTGAATGTGGCAGTGCACGTAACACAGGATGCTGTCATCTCAGAATCTGTCTCCACTGTTGTTTCTCTCTGACTTTCAGATCCTGTATTTGTTTGAACTGGCCTGTCAGCCGGTTCACACCTGATGCACCTCAGACTCTGTGGCTACTTTATTTAGTGTGCTGACATCCTGATGGTGGCTGCTTCAAAGCGCGGCAGCCTCTTTCAGGCCCTGACATAAACCTCTCGGTAATAAATAATCTGAGTCTGTGTTTTACATGGGTTCCTAATGGCCTGCGTGCTCTGCTTCGGCAATAACATTCTAGTTGTTTTAACTTCTGACTTGAGATAAGACGCTTCGTGCAGTACGGTTGCTGTGAAAGAGCAGATCTGTGGTTGGGCCTGACCTCATGGCCAGGGAATGTATTCTTTGTGATAAAAATATAAAACGGGCAAGTGGGAAAAGCGAATCTTGTTTGTAATGGCAAGTGATGAAAACAGGGAAATCCCTGTAGTTCACAACGCCATGGTGGAGTCTGGACTTCCATATTTGGTTTCTCATGATCCCAAAGACTGGCAGATTGTTTGACAGATAGCAGCCGCACTCAGGTAACGCGTGGTTAGAGAGCTGCTTGCCAAAAATGTCCAACCACCTCCTTAATCAAAGTGTTGATCGTGTCAGCGCGGTGGGAGGCTGAGACTGAATGTATGATCGCTGAGGTTCAGGTGTTGTTTGCTTACTGAACTTCATTGTTCAGCCGCGTTGATTGGTCCTGAGGAGCAGTGATGTCACCGCCTGCTTCGATGCCCTGGTCGGAGCTGCAGCTCGCTCGAGCTGAGGGCGACAGAGGAGCTCCAGATGGAGTTGGCGCGCAACGGGAGTAGAGCCGTGGCTCGCGCGGCACACTGGAAAGGCTGCCTCGCAGTGCCTTGATGAACTCGCCCTGGTTCCGCACACAGCGCAGCAGCCCGTCATGGGGGACGGTGGCGCGTCCTCGCCGCTGAACCTCCAGAATGGCACCGGGAGCGACGCGTCGGACGCAACGGACTCCGCCACGGCCGCGTCCGAGCAGTGGATGGCGGGGATGAGCCTGGTGATGGGTTTGATCGTCCTGTGCATTGTGTTCGGGAATATCCTGGTCATCGTGGCCATAGCCAAGACGCAGAGGCTGCAGACGCTCACCAACGTGTTCATCGTGTCGCTGGCGAGCGCGGATCTCATCATGGGTATGCTGGTGGTGCCGTTTGGCGCCGCGCTCGAGGTGCGTGGATCGTGGCAGTACGGCTCGTTTTTCTGCGAGTTCTGGATCTCCGTGGATGTCCTGTGCGTCACCGCCAGCATCGAGACTCTGTGCGTAATTGCCATAGACAGGTACGTGGCCATCACCTCGCCTTTCCGCTATCAAAGCTTGTTGACCAAAGCTCGGGCCAAAGCGGTGGTGTGCGTAGTCTGGGCTATCTCTGCGCTGGTCTCCTTCCTGCCCATCCTGATGCACTGGTCCCGGGACAGTGTGGACACAGCCTGTTACGACGACCCTGAATGTTGCGACTTTGTCACCAACAGGGCGTACGCCATCTCCTCATCCATCATATCTTTTTACATTCCTCTATTGGTCATGATATTTGTTTACGCCCGCGTGTACAGAGAGGCGAAAAAGCAGCTGAGGAAAATCGACAAGTGCGAGGGCAGGTTTCACAACACCTTAACCGGACTGACCTCCAAGTGCAGGAAGAGGCCGTCTAAAATCCTGGCGCTCAGGGAGCAGAAAGCTCTCAAAACGCTGGGCATCATCATGGGGACGTTCACCCTGTGCTGGCTGCCTTTCTTCATAGTCAACGTCGTGCGGGTGTTTTGCGCAGAGGTGGTGGACAAAGACCTTTTCGTGTTCCTAAACTGGTTGGGGTACGTGAACTCTGCGTTTAACCCCATCATTTACTGCCGGAGCCCGGACTTTAGGAAGGCTTTCAAGAGGCTGCTGTGCTGCCCGAGGCAAGCCGACCGCAGGTTGCACATCAGCTCCTGTGACCTATCCCGGTGCTCCGGCGGGTTCGTCTCCGCTCTGGAGCCCGGCACACTGGGGTTGTGGACGGATTGCGCCGGCTTGGACAACAGTGACAGCAGCCTGGTGGGGACAGCGAAGCTGTCTCACTCCGAATCACAGCTGTGAAGGAAAAAATCTCTCTATATAACTTTTGTTGAGACGGATTACAATACTGACAAAAACGGGCGTTTACTCCTTGAACGCGGGGTTCTGTTTGGGGAAAGGTATGCGCAAGTGCCGCACCTTATAATCTGAGTGGGTCCATTTTATATGGCAGCGTCAGAGTGAGTCTAATGTTAGGCGAAATCTCTAGAAATGTATTTTAAAGCCATATTTTAAGAGGCGCATGTTCCAGTTCAAATGCGTAAAACCTCTCCATCACCGAGGTGATCCAAAAAAAAAAACACGGACCCTAAAAATATAGTTAGGTGGATCCGATGAATCATAAAGGGTGCCATGCACTTAAAATATGACTCGGTGACTGTGGTTTATATAATTTATGTATCGATAATCAAAGTGGGTACCTTCTAAATTAACCCCGGGGTTCTTGTTCTGTTCTTAAAATCGATATTTAAAAAGCGTTGGACGTGAGCGAGGCATTTGTCAGACTGTACTGTAGCCCCGTAGTGCTCACAATGTGTTTTTTTTTACCTCACAGCCGTCAATAAGTGCAATTTGTACGACAGGTATTTGTTTATATTAAACATTTATGTAAAATAGGTGTATTTATTCCGAGCTGTCTTTTACAGGTACGAAAGTAAACGTGAGGCTGATTCCCACGCCCTTTGTACATATCATTCTAATATGTGGTGTTTAGTACTGAAGTGAGGAATTTGAGCCTCTCTTTGTCTCTCTCCTTTAAGCTTTACATGCTGTTGTGAGGTGGTGTGTTGACTCCTGTGAAATAAAAGGAAAGCTTCGTTGTTAATTACTGTTTGAGATTTTGTTCCATCTCTGATTTCAACTTAGATTTGATCCCACATCAGGCTCCAGCTTGAAGAGAAATCATTTCTCTCTCTCTCTCTCTGACTTCATTCACAAATAATCTGCATGAATGAAAATAAAGCCTTGAGCTAATCTGTGCTGAAACAACAGGACATCCAGAGGTAAACGGTGGTTTTGTGCCATTCGATGTGTGTTTGATGGGACTGCTGAGAGCAACTGGAATGTGACTGGCCTCTGTGGTGAGATGAGCCATGAAAATCTGATTTAAACAAAGGATTTTATGCACATTAATATGGGTTTTGTCTTAAGTGTTTACATGCCTACTTCATTTTGGGCTGCGTCCTGATGAAGGTTCATTCATACGAGCTCTCTTGCACAGACAGTAGAGGACAAATCAAACGCTGAAGCGGCTGCTGTGTGGTTGGACTGAGATAATGATGAATTGGCTGCAGAAAAAACATTTTTCTTCAGACTGAAATGTCAAATCCTTGTTGCTATTTTCACATTCAAATTCAATTCTACCATTTCAGGAATTTGCTGTGTGATTTAAGTTCCCTCCACCGCCTTTTAATGTGTTTTGACAAGTGCAAAAGAAGTTAAGTCACGTGGGACTGCGGTTTTCATTTCAAGCCAGTTCTTTATTTTAAAACTTTAAAGGGTCTCTCCACCTGATCTAATGTTTCTCTTCTAAAAACTTGATGAACTCAGAATAGACAAAAAGAATGGTAAAAATGTGCACAAGTGTCCAAAAAAAGCCTGATTTTTGGTCCCTGGTCAGCATCGTCCTCCGAAAACACTGATCCTACATTTCCCATAATGCAGCACTGCAATGTTTTTCATCACACCCTCTTAAACCTCACAACTCTGACTTTCTGGTGTTTGAAATATTTAAAACAAAACAACCCCGATGACATCGCTGTGACCTCATCAGGGTTATCTTTAAGGCACAGTAGCTTTTACTGAAGATTAATGCGAAGTCTACACATTTAGAGCATGTGAATGTATTTATGTTTGTCTCTGTGTGTCAGCGCTGTGATGAACTGCCGACTTCTCCAGGCTGTACCCGGCCTCTCGCTCAGTGCTAGCTGGAATTGGCTCCAGCACCCCGCGCGGCCCTGATGAGGATAAACGTTTACTGGAATGGATGGATTGTATTCATCTTCCTGTTTGTCATCATTATTTACCTTTACTTTATTCAACCTGTTGAAAGGGTCCAAAATCCAAATGCGCCTAATTGTTGGATACCGTCCGGATACGGGCTCATTTAGGAGGTTAGATACCGCTTGGGTTTGCTTGTTTCATCCTCCACGGGCCTCATTTTTAAAGCCGACATGAAATGCGTTGGTAAATATGACAGCTGGTGTTGTGAAGTGGCTCTTACGGGAGAGATTTTCAGTTCTTTCTGGGGAATATTAATTAGCCCTTAAGCTGGACGTCTTTAAAATGCATTAGCATGATGTGTTCTGCTAATGATTCTCTCCCAGCAGGGCCGAGTCGCACATTTCAATTAGATCTGAGAAGAAAAAAAAAACTGAATCGAACCGAGCTCAGCTGTTTTGGCTGTTTAGATATGATTGGCTGAACTAATGTGTGTGAATGAGACCCAGATTTTAGAAAAAAAAACATAACAACAACAGAGCAGCCAGTATCATTGATGGCCTCCTGGCAAAGACCCACTTCATTATTAAGCATTGTTTGTTTGGCAGGAAGTTTGTGTTTGGGCAGATTAGCAGTGGGCTCACAGATGGAGAAGCTAATCAGCGGTTTTAAGAATAATTGTCTCAAATTGCATGTGTATTAGTAGACACTGTGGCTGCTCCAAGTCAAAGTAGATGAACTGATATCAGGGTGACCCCTGAGGTAACAGAAGCTGCCCGGCGCATTACTGCAAGGTCTTGCAGAGCAGTGTTTGACAGTCACGCATTCCTTTAACCGCCGTAAACATGTTAACTGATGCTGAATAACATTCCTACATGTTATGTTGCACACATTTATTTATTGTCTAAGTGATATGGGGACATTTACAAGACAAGGTGCTATAATTTTCCTCATAAAGCTCTTCTGTTTACCAAATGTAAAGGGTATAGTTTGACATTTTGCAGAGTGCACTCATTTGCTTTCTCCGCCGCCGCTATCCCGTCTGTACCTTAGCTTACCGCACAGACAGGAATTAGGGGTAAACAGCTACATGCATGCAAGCGCAGCTTCATACATTACATTATAGCTACTTTGTTCAATACATACAAAAAAGTGGGTTGTATGCCTCCCTATTTCTGCGCCTGGCCACGAAACAGTAGCCAAAGTTAGCCATTTAAGCTAATGCAAGATTAGCTTAACTAATTAAGACTCTCGGCAAGAAGGTGAATGAGAGTACGGCACTTGTTTAATTCCTGCAAAAAACTGAGGTGTAAAAACTCTGCACAAGAAAGCAAATGAGTATATTTGCTGTGGAAACGTGGACCGGGTGCAGCTCAAAGTGCAAACATTACAGATTAAGTTTCCGCATTCGTGTTAGCGCGCCCGTAAAAACTCATTCAAATGTGTTGAACGAAGTCAGACATTTTTCACGATACCCAAAGCCTGCGCTGAAAGGCATGGATGGAGCTCTTTCAGATGGTCTCAGGCAACAGGTGTGAAATTTCATTCAGGTATCACATGGACTGAACCTCCTCTCACACCTACATCATGAATATTGTCTCTGCCAAACACCTCCCACTGCCATCTGGACTTGATTGAAGACAAACGCAAACATGATGATGATCATTCAGATTCAGACTGCGAGACGTCTTCCTGAATCTTAATCGTTCGTCTCATTTACCAAATGCTGCTGCGATGTTAAGACAGAGCTTTTGCTTCATGACATATTTTTCTGTTCCAGTTAAATAACAAACCGCCGCGTACAAAGAAAACACTCCGAGCCAGTCGGTGGTCGATGATTTAGAAAAGGAACCAAACAAAGGACAAAAAAAAAAGAGAAAGAGGATTTCGACAACAGAGTTGAATAATTCAGATAATTAAAGCAGGAACCCAACAGAAACATGATTATGAAACGTGATGCTGGTAAATACTGTCATTATCTTCAGGAGGCGGATTGGAGGGAGGGCGGGCGGTTGTTCCAAGGCAGAAAGAAAGATAACAAAGCAGTCATTTTTGAAAAACAAAAAAAATGTCAGCACCTGGAGATAATCATTGCTGATTGCAATGATTACAACCTTATTAGAGTCCAACAGGTATGCTAGATTCACCCAACAGGAGCACAGAAGTCATTATTAAAATAATCTCAAATCTTTTGCTTGTCAAAGTCAAATGTTATCTAAGCGCTGGTAACAAGAAGACTGTCTGTTAATCGAAATCCAAGTGATGCATTTGGTGGACATTTTGGAAGAAATTTAGCTAACAGAGACACAACATTTTAGATATTATTCCTGAATGTACAATAACGTTAGAAGATATGAATGAACCTGCAGAAACCCCGTCACTCCTCTGATGCAAAACATTGATAAAACTCAACTTCCATTGGCTAATAAGTGCACAGTAACCTTGTTAGATATTATTCCCCAGTGATTTTTTTTTCCACTCTAAATCACGCTGTGAGTGTCGAGGCGCGTCGCCAAAAGCAGGTGCTACACTTCATGTGTCCATCTGTCTGGATTCCCATGTGAACTTGGCACTCGGCGGCCTCCATCTGCTCCGCTTTGGCTCGTTTCACGTAAGGATCGGACAAACGTGGTCCGTTCGTGCTCAGCGTTCGTGTTGGGCTTTTGTAATGTAAACCGATGTTGTGCTTACATGAATATGAAGGAAGAAACTGAGCGCGCCGCAGCCGTAACTTTTTGAACTTTCTGAAACATTCGTTATCAGGATGCAACAGATGTACGCTTGCAAAAAAAAAATAAAAAAATCCTGCACGAGTACCGAACTGGGATCGGATTGTGCATGAGATTTGAACTGAGTTACATAAAAGGCAGATCTTAGCTTGACATCTTGAAGGGAGGGATGAACACAATGTACACTGTCGGATTTGACAAGCGAATGAAGACATGACTGCACTGCAAAGCAAGTCGAAGGAGCCTTGAAGCATGGAGTCATTTGGTGACTGAGTTTGTCTCAAGAGGGGTCCAATGCACACGTCAAGGTGGGCTATAAATTAACCACTTCACTCCAAAAGTGTTAATTATCACCAACTTAAAATGATGGTGAATCCACCAGGAACAGCTGAATGTGCAATACACGTACCAAATTAGAAACTTTTGGCACATTGAGGTTCTGCGGATCCAGAAGTTACTCTGACTTTCTTTCCAAATTGTACCTCGGGATGCCAACCTCATGAGTCCTGACCTTTCACTAAATCCTACCCTTGAATCCCAATAAGCTGATGATTCAGCGTCTGATGCTGGTGCAGGGGGGGGGTCCTTCTCGTCTTTGTCTTGAGGTTTGTGTACAGGATGAAAGAAGAGTGAAATGAGAAGATACCACTCCCGTATCTGTCTGTTGAATATGAAGCTACAGCCAGGATACTGCCTGGCTCTGTCCAAAGGTAACAGAATCCATCTACCAGCACCTCCGAAGCTCTCCAATTAATATCTTTAATCTGTAGAAACAAGAAACTGCAGAGGCTCATGTGCCAGATTGTTTCTTGCCTCGGTGCAGCGACTTCCTGGGGTTGGACAGTCTCCCCCTGTTTCCTATCTTTATGCTAAGCTAAGCTAAGCTAAGCTAAGCTGGCTCGGCGGGTCAACATGGTGGAACAGGACAGATATAAAAGGCTCAATGTAAGGTAACCAAAACAAAATGATTCTTATTTTGCCAGGTCATCATACATCATGGAAAACGTAGTTACACACACATTTCTGCCGTATCCCCGTCAATAGAGTCTCTTAAATCTGACGACACTACACCTTTAAGTCACCAGCGTTGAAGCTCCCGTGTAGACGGCGTGTTAGAAGTGACTGCACAGCGCAGACGAAAGCAAGCATCATTAACCGAGTCCACTTCTAACCCCCGGGTTTCTAAAGAGCGAGGCACGTGGTATCCCAACAGATGGCGAACACAGTGAGATACCATCCCGAGCTTAGAGTTTCTGATCTGGAGTTTTCACCCAGCTTGCAGAGATCTGACCACCATCATCACGCATGCAAGTGTGTTCAGACACAGATGTTTAGTCTATCTGGTCCTTAAAGAATTTCTCTTAAAGAATCATTCTTAACAGCCCTTGCTGGATGAACAGTCTTTCACAATAGCATTGGGGTTCAAGAGGTGGACTTGCACACACATGATGAGGGGCTTCACAGAGTGTTCAAAGCCCTCTGTGCCCTTTCGAAAGACCGCCAACTGACTTTGGGGTTTTTCCTCCTCAAAGGAAAGGCCACCAGTAAGACACTTCAGCTCCTTAGCTGTTGATCTGAACTCCTGCTGACCACCTTCTGACGGGCTTTTCAAGAAGACAGAGCAAAGTGGTGGAAGAAATGATTTACTTAAAGTCTGTGTAAAGGCAATTCTTTCAAAATACATCAAATGTGTTGGAAAATAGTGAGGTGCAGTTTAGAGGTTGAAACAGTTTTTCACCAGCTTCCAGTCCAGGATTTTGTGGGCGGTCCTTAAAGGGTGGCTCGATGACACGCTGAGGCCACCCTGAGCAGAGAGATAGAGATGAATTCATCTGTTAGTCATGTCATTTTCTGAACTCATCTGACACGGTAATAACACTTTCTCCTTTGGTCTAACTCAGAACACGTCTATTCTTACTTTACACTGACTTCACGTAAAGGTATCAATACAAGATCTCTTAATCTGAATTAACTGAAGCTGTCAAATAAATGTAAACGTAGAGTAAATTAAGTCAAAAGACCAACATTTCTCTCTGAAATGTAGAGGGATAGAAGCGTTAATCACCAGTTAATGGAAATACTCAAGTAATACACAAGTAAATCTGCATTTGAGTACAACACTGCAGAGCAGAGAGCCTGAACTCTTCAAACACCTTCATCGCTCTCTCGTCTCGTCATTCATCACTGACTTTGAATCTGCTCTTACTTGCCTCCAGCACAAAGACACAGAAGACAATATCCAGAACACGTTATGCAACTAATACATTTCATTCATGAGTTAATTCAGTCTTTTTTCTTTTTATGAATTACAAATCTGAATGAACAACAGCGTTTCAGTTTGCTGATGTATTGCGGCACCGTGAGAGAAAACAAATCCTGTTAACTTCCACCGAAGCGTCAGAAGAGGCAGATCAGGATACTGGCAAACAATCAAAGCATTACTGAGAGCTTCCACACACAAGACGGCTGATTTTCTAATGGGATAGACTGAAAGGATTCACGCACACTCCCAATTAAAGCGGCCTATTTTTGAACACAGGCTCACGTAACGCTAAAGTTAAAAGACAATGAGTGGGCTGTAATAATACTCATTATAGAAACTGATTCATATTCACGTGTTTTTATCTGGATGTTGCAGCTGTGGCCGTGGCTGTCTCCGTCGGGAGGGAATGTAGTCAACAAAAATAGACAAGGACAGGGCAGGTTTGTTATCTCTGCACCTTGAGAGCGACTGCCATGGTTGCCGCTGCATCTAAAGGCACAGGGGGCAACGCTTTATGAATTCAAGGGTGGTCATCTAAGCTGATAGGAGAATCCATTATCAGTGAGCTAAAAATAGGCTGTCAGTAATCATTGGCCTGAATTGGATATTTGAACCTGCCTTGTGCCGCAGCGCATGCAGATAAAATGGGAAATTTCACCGATGCGTGACAGGAATGTCCACGGATATCTTATTTTCCCGGGTTAAATGATAGATTGTTTTGTTGACGGGTGTCACCAGTTGGGCTGTAGGTGTTTTTCCAATGTCTGCACATGTGCATGTGTGGGAAATGTTGACGGAGAGATGGAGTGATTCAAGATATTATTTTTTTAAAAACCTGCTTTTGATCCAATAAGAAGGACGCGAACTATGATTAGTCGACTAGTAAGTTTATCGGCAGCTATTCTCATCAGGTTGACAGGTGGGTGTGATTACAGGTGGCCAGCTTGAGCATCCGCCCAACTCAGCTTCACCGATGATCCGAGTCTTTGCCGGTTTTTAGTTCATCCGGGAGGCGGAAGAGGCAGGACCATCGACCAGAACCACAGAAACCCACAGGTGACGTGACACATTCGCGGTCCATTCTTTCTGCTGCCAGCGCCCCAAACCTGTACGCAGACTTTGATGATTAAAATCAGTGGAGTTCCCCTTTAAGTAGTCACAGCTGCCCAGATGTGAAGATTTGCTGCTTTTCTGTTTCAGGTGATGTTAAAAACGTAACATCTTTTATTTATTTTAATGTAGGTGAACCACTTCATGAATGCATATTTCCATCTATATGTATGCCCTTAATAAACTGTCACTGTGCGTTCAGAAAGCATGCAAGTTCACCCTTGTTTTCGTTTTGCGGGTGAATTCCTGCAGCGTTCTTGGGTTTTAAATCATTTGAAAGGTCGCTTGCTTTGACTGACGGCGGTGCAGTGACCTCCAGCGCTGCTGACACAGCTGCTTTTGAAGTGTGACATAAAGCCGCATCCCACAATGGGTCACTGTGCCAGAGGTTATCTATGAGCATGATTTCGAGTGACTTAATTATACCCCCCCCCCCGCTCCAAGTGGAGAACAGAAACCAGGAGAGCAGATGTTCATGTCAACCTTATCTTTATGGCCAAAGAAGCAAAGAAAACAAAACATGGAATCGTAAAACAATCACGAGAAAGTTAAGACTCATCTCCTTTTATTCCCTGGAAACACCATATATACACAAACGTCGTCCAGAATCAGCATTTTTAAAAACGTAATCATCATTTTACAGAATGACATATTTACAAATGTATATTATAATCACAGTTTGAATATGACACAGAACAGAGCAGGGGAATCATTGCACAGCAGGAAGAAAACAGAAAAATACAAACAAACGTCTCATTCTGACACACGCACGCGTACACACACACACAAACTAAACACCATTTCTTCATATCCACGAGGTTCTATTCATCCGTCCGCACAGCGCAGCAAACATGGCTTCGTTTCAAGACTGTGGGAAATGTTTTCAATCTCAGATCAGCGTGCTTCTTACTGGTGACACACTGTGACCGAATCAGAAGAGGCGCATTAGCGTGCCTCAGAGAATTACGAAGAATTAATGAGGAAATCCCATGCGAGTGTTTTGCATAGGTCGCGTTTTAACTGAACAAAACTGCTTCGATATTTTACACGTTCAGCAGCAAGCAGCTCGTTTTCACATTGTTGAATTTATTCTTTTTAGATAAGCAACTGCTCTCGGCGCAAAGCAAAACCTTACTGAACTTCTTGAGGGTTAAAAAGGTTAGCAAGTTTTAAATATCAAGGAGAATCAAGACGTAATCTCCGGGTTTGCAGGTTTACACGCCGATCCCGCGACGCAGGGAAATCAGTGTGGATGATATAAAGGTAGAGGTACATCAAACAGCGAGCACTCACTGCAGCAACAGGCAGGCTTTAAGGACTCCATGACCTCAATCCTGGAAACTTTCATCTCTATTCACATAGTAGGCCATTTCAACATAGCCTCAGGGTGTACTGGAAGGGGATTGGCCTGTAACCATCCATGACCCATAAAAGCCTCTTTCTGATTGGATTAAAAAAAAAGAGAGAGGAGAGAGATGGAGGGTTTTTTTTTTTTTGACAGCTACAATCGAATAAAGAAATATTTAGTATTGTTGAACCAGTTGCCTGCTCTGTAGCCTTCATCCTGTGTGTTTGTGAGTGTGTGTGAGATCGACTACACAGCTGGGAACGAGCTACAGAAGAATTGTGTGTGTGTGTGTTATGTTCGTATGGCTAACAGACTCTGGTCTAAATGCAAATTCGGCTTCATGGTCAGTCTGGTTAAAGCCTGTAAGACCAAACGGCCGAAGCACATACACAATACATAAA
The DNA here is from genome assembly GCA_014281875.1 of Nibea albiflora. Taxonomy (NCBI): domain Eukaryota; kingdom Metazoa; phylum Chordata; class Actinopteri; family Sciaenidae; genus Nibea; species Nibea albiflora. The sequence goes on from CM024806.1 coordinate 15,003,219, forward strand.
CACAAGAGCTCGAGGGGTTTAAAAGAAAAGAAAAAAAAAGGCACGTCGCCATGCATGCGCGCTCAATATGGACACGACGTCCAAACACTAGCACAGTCGCATGTTGCACAGACACAAGCATAAAAACAGACATCTAAAAATGGTACACTGGCGCACGATCATTCAGAACAACGACAAAACAAAGACAAAAAAAAAAAATCAATGAAAGGAACAGCATTGCACTTTGTCCCTGGATATATTTCTGTAGGTTTCCATTGGCTTTCCTGAGCTACAGCTACAGATCTCCTGTCCTCCCTCGGGCTCTCCTACACTTGATTTACTTCGACGGACTCGGTGACACCACAAAGAAAAACAAAAGCGGGAGTGTGACGGGAATACCTTAACGTGCGCAACCCGCCCGCCCGCCGGATCTCATTGTGCACACGGTGCAAAGAGAGTCTCCGCAAGCTGCTCGTGCGTGTACGCGCCTGCTGTTTGAGATGAGGATTAATGATGCTAACCAAGCACTTTAAGGGAAGCTGAAACATCAACATCTTTCGATGCTCACACCCGATTAAGAGAAGTTGTTGTTGCCGGTTGCTACGGAAGAAGTTCCAGAGCGGGTTACAGTGAAGGAAGGGCAAAAATGTTCAAGGTATTCAATCTTTTAAGTTAAGAGCAAAAGAAAACAAAGAGTCATAATCGTGTAGGAAAAAACAAAAAAAATGGATAACCAGGTTTACTAAAATAAACATTTGAAGCTAACAAAGCTGAAAATAAATTAAAAATCACATTCAAAATGGCCAAACTAAAGACCAGCTCTACATTTCAACCTCATCACGGCTGTATTTGTCATAGATTTACTTCATTAGGATCCTTCCACGCCGACGGCATGGCGTCGTCGCCGGCTGCGTGAAAACAATGCAAAGTCTAGCACCAGCGTCGTGCAGATGGGGCGGGCCTGCTGATGCGTAGCACCTTGCTCCACCAGATTGCTCGTAAGTGCTGTGCAGAGCAAAAGATGATCCCCACCCGCCCCCTCCCCTCCACACAAGCCGGGGATGATCTTTCACTTCTTGCTTTTGCGTACGGAGTGCTGTGTGGAGTCAAGCTGGAGAAGCAGCCTTTCAAAAAATACATTTGGTTTATTGGCAGACGGGAGGAGACGCAGAGAGAGCATGCTGGGCGAGGATCGTGTCGTCTCCGTTGCTGTACGGTGGACGGAGCTGTGAGTCGCTGTGTGGAGGATAAATCTGTTGGCAAATCAGTCGTCTTCTTCTTCTTTTTTTTTTTTAAACTACTTCCCACTTAGAATTTGCTATACATTCACAATTATGGCATCTTAAGTCAATTAGTTTTACAAGGCAATCAGAGTTTCGAGCTCGGAGCACACTGGCCCGAAGAGTTTTTAATCTTGGCAAGGCTCACAGGGGGGGTGATCGGTTGCCAGAGGAAGATTTGTTGTGCTGGAGGAGGAAACGGAGGTGTTGCAATGTGGATGGAATAATGACAGCAAGTTCAAGTATGTTCAGAGACAAATGGACAAAAAAGTTTAAGGTCTTCCATAAAGCAGCCTTAGGTGCTACTGGCGCTGACGGCATTCAGTTTGCTCCTTCATGCTCATGGGAGAACGAGTTTTCTGCTCCTTCAAAAATGGTGCGATGAAGATTCCTTGAGTGCTTCCTGCGCCTCCGTTTCCTCTCTCCCGTTAACGGGGTCGCGTCACTTCCTCCTCGCTCCGTCCTCGGGATCTCTCTGCTGCTTTATGAGCCTCTCGATCTCGGCGCCCAGCGTCTGCAGATTCTCCTGTGAGCGACAGAGAAAGGCTTTTAGACTGAAACACAACATTTAAGTGGCAGTAAAAAGGGGAAAACATCTTGTTTATCGGTAAGTTAAGTTTGGTGTGTTTACTTCCTGTTTAGCACCAACTCCATCCACAAAAAGAATATTTTTCACTTAGGGTGACATTAGCAACACACAGGCAGGCTTAACTACACTATTTTCTCTGACTATGCAAACATTTACATAATTGATATTTACAAGTAGGAATGATCTAGTAACAACAGCCTGCTGGCGTCCTAACACGGGTACGGTCTGTCTTCAATGAAATTGTGCGCCTCAGATCTGATCAATTCATCTACGGTGCTGGAAACTTGTAACAAGAAGCAGGAGAGCAAAAAATAAAAAATAAAAAATGGGTCTTTGGCAGCGTGACTTCATTTTATGAAGGAAGGGAACAACTGTGCTTGTTGTCACGTCTGTTATGTCACTGACACGCTGCACAAATGCCACCGCTTCCCAACCGAGCGCCGTGCTAGTTAATGAGGGTAATTTATGCACAACACAGGATGTGTTGTGCATGAGAATATAATTAGGAACACACAGGCAGGTTTAGCAGATTGTTTTCTCAGACTACGGAAACTTAAATGAAAATGAACGCTGTGCAAATATTCTATAATTTCATTCATGTTGGATAACACAGACTGTTGCTAATCAGTAACAAAATAAATATGAATTTATTTATAAATGAATCTCATGTCCCAACATCAGCATGCAGACAGGATGTTTATTAGAAGCTTTAATAAATATTGAATTTTTTTAGTTTCCTATTATGTTTATGTTCCGAGCGTCTCTGAAAGCAGCTTTTTCACCCCGCCGTATTTGACGTGGATTCGAGATGCGTTTGAATCGCATTGGAAACAGAGATGGTGTCATATGAGTTGAAACTCACAGATATAAATAATTCTTTGTGAAGTAAACACGCCGACTGATTATTACCGTCTGCTTATGCAAATGAAATCTGCTGGATCAGCGAGTAATCGGGAGGCAAAAGACACGTAATGAGCGCACAAACATGATGGCTGCGTCAATCAGTGTGCTTTTAGGAACAACGGATCAGTCTGAGAGACAGAACTTCACCTTCAGCTGCCACGCAGTCATGAAATATATACACTACAGTGGAAACCACATTTCACAGGCAAGAAGAAATAAACTTGGAGCAACAGGCTGCCGTCGTCCTAACACGCCATCTGAGTCGGACTTCGGGATGGGAATCGAAGTTTGTCTCTTGTTGTATGAATACAAATGAAACAGTTTGTTTTCTTTGGCTATTAAAGCGAACGCTGTACACGTGAGATAATGACACACAGACCGCTGCAGCTTGTTCTCAGGCTAACCGGTTGCAAACTGAACAGTGGTTAGACAGGGGAAGAGGTTTTGTAAACCCGTGGCGGCCACGAACAATACAAATATTTTTTTTAAAATGTGATGAAAATTACATCAGTATTAATAAGATCTTAGCATCCCATCCGTGGCCCGGCTGCTGTTGTAAACGGAGGGCTGAGAGGTGGAACCGATTCATTCACTGAACACTGACACATGAGAAAATTGGCTCACTTGAAATTGCAATTCAACTGAATGTGCAGAGTCCCCTGAAGGTGCAGACTCTGAACTAAGCTCACACACACAAGGCCTGAATGAGGATGAAGACTGTAAACAGGCTTAAATCAACTGTCACAGATGATAAACTAATGAGGGACGACGAATCTCTGTTACCGTATGACAGTGTGATAAATGTGTGATAAACGGCTGACTTTAAAATGTCAGAAAAGCTCACGGGACAAAAAGAATGATCTTTTATCACCTCCACGCTGTCACGTTGTCAGGATAGCGTCATGTGCTGCTGTCTTTATTTCAGTCTGCATATTTCTGCTATGCAGACTAGACCTAATTTAAGTAGCAGCGTGTTTTGAATGAACAGAAGAGCCAAAACTATGAAACAACAGTTGTTTGCATGTTGTAAGGTCTCAAACTCTCTAAAGAAATCTCAGTTGCCTGGTCGAGAACAGAGGCGTTCAGGATGAAAGTCGGATCGCGGACATCACAGCATCGATGACGAAGCTTCGCCGTGAGAGGAAGATGAGCGACTGCTTCTGCGTGGCGCGCGATTGGCTGCGATACCTGAGCAGTGATCGCTTTGCAGGGGGCTAAACGAGGCTCCCCATTAGTATTCTGCATTAGCGTTAGTTCATGCACGTGCATAGGTGCTACAGTAGAGGCAGTCAGTGATGCTGCAGTCTGTAAGATCTGTGCAGTAATATTAAAGAATATTTTGATGAGCGTGTTGATAGGCAGGAATGAATAAATATGTGTTGTTAAAAAATAAATAAATACTCCTTTTACAAACACGAACACTGTGCAGTAAGAGCAGATAAACTGCTAAAACAAAGGATTCATTTAGATTATGATGAGCGCTATATCAATAAGAAATAGTGTTACTAATTTCTGTGTTTGCAATAGACTGAACATGTTTTTATGGTCATGGCAGCTCCTTCACACTTTGAGAGTCACATCAGGCTCTGAAGGTGAAACATGACACGGCAAATTATTTATCTACTCAGGTCATTTAAGCTCAAAACAGTAACGGAGGCTTTGAAGGAAACCGCACGCGTCATCAGTATTACCAACACAAGTAAGTCAGCTTTTCTGAACTTGTAGCTCAATATTTATGAGATGTGACGCCTGCCGGGGAGGAGACGTACCTTCAGGGTAATGTTCTTCAGCAGTGTGTCCTCCAACACAGCCTGCAGCTTCCTGTTAATCTCCAGCGACAGGTCCAGGGTCAGCCCGCTGTCCGCCGGGTGGGAGGTGTAAAGCGAAGCCATGATGCCTCCCCGCCGACTCAGGTGAGCTTTGTTAATGTCTGAAGCCTCCGATGAGAGGGCCCCCGACTCCTCTCTTAGCACATAGCTCTGGATAATTCTGCGAGGAGGAAGGGAGGGAGGAGATCAATGAGGCGGTGCGCTTCAAAAGGAGGAGGACACGGAGTGAATGCGAGGCCTCGGCTTCAGCAAATAAAATTGAGAAAGTGGGATTTATAGACGGGGAGTATGGAGAGCTCCTACAGAGCAATAAAACCGTTTCCAGCGGCAAAAGCAGCGGACGTTTCTAGAATAGTAATTCCGGTGGGATGGCTTATTGAACTCGTACGTGCTGGATACATTCAGTCATAGTTAGAAAGATTATTACTGCACCAGTCAGAGACGGGAAGGTAATGAGAACGGCAGCATTTGAACGGGCTGCCAGGACACGATTAATCAGCAACTTGCCCGTGTTTGCGTGTGCGGTGAAAATGAGATAAATCTTCCCGTTCATAATCCATTCTCGTCTCAATAACAATACAGTGTCGAGGTTAAGTTATGTTTGCGTCAGATAGAGGGAGAAAGGAGAATTCATTAGCTTAACAGCGCCTAACTTCCCATTGTCCAATTTCCCCAGCGCAGCCCAGAGACGACCAAACATGCGAGTGTGTTTCTATTTAGAGGAAAACAGACCCAGAGAGAGAGAGCGGACATCAAATTCATTCAAATTCATTACCGCCCCCTTCTTCCTATCATCTTTTTCTTAATACGTGACCAAAGAGGAGGGAAAGTGGGACAAAGCATTTACATTTTTTTTCTTTCTGCGGATGTCTGCAGCCACAGGAATGAGGTGCGCAGGCTTCAGACGACAAAGATGAAAAAAAACGTGTGGAGGGTTGGAACTAAGACTCGGAGTCTGGGCAGGTGAAGAGGGTCCGACACAGAGAAGGTCAACAACCTCCCGTACATCTTTTGAGATGGGTCAGTGCTCGGTGTTTTAAACCTGCTCCCATCCCAGCTGTATGAAAACACACAGCATGCTTTAGTTCAGTTCAGAGTGTGTCTGAAGGTGTGTAGCTACGGATGAGCTTAGAGCACATGGATGTTGGAGAGTGTTATTAAGATTGCTGCAGTAACATTTCACTTCAGTAAAAATAAGATTCACTAGAGGAGGAACGCTGCAAGTACTACTACGACAACCACAGCTATTACTACTGTTACTACGACGACAGAGCATTATCTAGCTAGCGTAAAGCATACAAATAAAAGCATAAAGACCACAAATGAAAAACGACAGAAAACAGTTTGCGTACTTTCTGCGCTGCTGTTCTGTGCAGATACACCGTCTATAGTCAATAACTTGACGGATCCATCTTTGACAATTCACTTCAAGCGGTCTCTTTAAACGTTTAGCGCCAAGATTTTTAAAAAGGGACAGTTATACATTGGGGAGTGAGCGACTAAAAAAAGAGCTTGCCGTTTTAATTCCCATTCCTTTTAAGGAATCCAGTGAACATGAAAGAGAAGGACTGAACACATGCCAGTAACTCATTAATGCAATACAGCATGCATTAACAGATGAAAACCGCTGGATTGTGTGACATGCAGCAGCAGCCTGAGACACTGGAGCCTCAAACATTTTTAAAATGCTACATCATTTATTAACATTTCACTTGTGAAGATATTAAATGAACCAACTTGTCTTTTAGAGTCAATAAAACTTCTCGGCTCTACATAGTACAACTGCATTTTGCTGTGTATGCATAACAAATGAAGAAAGCAAAACCAAACGATGTTGTAGCTATGTAAGCACTACAAAGAAGCCACCGTCGTAAATCGTCCCCATCCGTCCACACACACACACACACACAAACACCTGGGCTCGCACAGACAGAAAATGAGACTTACCTCTAACTAGACTTGCAAAGGGTCCATATTTGGACCCCAGTTCCGTCACGACAGTGTTTAGTAAAAAACAAAAAAACAAAAATAGTGACAGAAATTAAGGATGTGGCCACATGGCTGTGCTGAATGGCATGCACGAGTCGGCGGGGCGGTGGGGGGAGGGGGCAGGGATGTGCCAAACGGGTGAGAAGTGAGCAAGACAATGAACTTGAGTTCGGAGTAAGGTGGCCTTTTTCCTTTTCCAGCTGAGAGAGCATAAGCAATGAGGGCAGCAAGTCAAGCATGCGTGAAGCAAAAAAAATGGCAATTCTGCGTAGAGTACAGCTCTCGGATACGTTATGTCAGACCATACCGAAATCAAAGCTCTTAATGTGGGTAAATTTTGTGCTCAAAAAGTGGCAAGAGAGAAAGATAAGATGCAGAGAAAGAAAGATACGCACTGTGGTCTGTAAGGCTTATAATCAAAGCCGCGTTTTATCTTAATCGCACTCGCACAGGCTGAATAAAAAGGCAATAATTATGTTTCATGTTGAAGGCTCTTTTGCTGCAACATGCTCGAGCTTTTATGTGAATTTAGATACTTTTGATCAAATCTTAAAAAAACATCTAAATATATCCTCAAACATCACATCACACTGGGCTTACATATCAAAAAGCATCAAGACACTGACCTGAGACAGAAATCCCAGATAACCTTGACAAGATCAATTATAATAGATCTTAACACAGTCGGCAGGTGTGGATCCATAATAACCGACGGCGGCGCTCGCCTTGCTCTGATTTGCACTTTCCAGCGATTACGAGAGAGTCTCTCAAAATAAATAGCCTACCGGACTACATCTGCACAGAGAGGCCTCCCGCTGCTTTGTATCGGCGTCATTTTAATTCAAATCACACGAATGGACCATTTAGACCGACAGCAGGTGTGGATACTGAAGGACGGACGTCGTCGCCCTTGAAGGATGATGCTGCAATTTCTGCACGTTTTAGCTCATTTACTGCAAATGACATACACCGTGTGAAAACTGCAGCCAGTGACCCGCGTTTGACTTCCTGGCAGAACATGAACATGCTGCTTGAACACGGCGCAGCAGTGACAGAATTAATCCGTAATTAACGCGGAATGAATTGCAGATTTGTATTATTAGTTTTTTTTTTTAATTAACTCTGTAGTCTCCAGCTTTCACTTGTCGTGAACGCTGTGTGCGACAGAAGTTTAAGCCCTCTGATTAGAGGTTTCTTACTAAAATACACCTTGGAATTATTACTTCTTGAACCGGGTGTACCCAAAATATCTCCTACCACTCCATAGCTCCACATTCTTTGGAAAATGATAGTATTTTTATACTGTAGTAAATGAGCTTAAAAAGGTGCAAAAACGCTGCTACACAGTGTTATGGATGCGGTAATGTAAATCAAACATTAGCCCATTGACTTTCTTCCACTAACTGTCCTTTGTTAGAGACCAGCTCCAGCTCCCACATCATCTCTGCCTCTTAATTCATCCACCTGCTTCAGGCTTACAGTTATCTCATCCATGTTCACCAGCCTGTCCTGGAGGGATAGGAACAGAAAAGGCAAAAAGGACAAATTCACATCCTCATTCTGGGTAGCGCAACGCCCGCAGCTTAGCTCAGATTTTACAGAGCTAAATTTAGCCCAGCAACCGTGGGATTCGTCCTCGATTTTAACTCTTGAATGTAGGTTGAGGCTAATGCATTGAATCCGAGCCTATGGGCCGCGAAACAAACGAGAGGTGGGAACGATCCGAGCAGAGTCATCCAACATATCTTCTGGCAGCAGGAGCCGACATGCTGCAGGACTTCAATGAAATCTCATATCCTCAACGCGTTTTACTCTGGCACCGGCCCACAATCCTACTCAAGGCCTAACCGAGACATAAAGTGGCGATGTAATAAAGATAGCTCCTGCGTCCTTCACGCCAACTCTTTGGTTTAGGCGATGACCATGAATGCAGATGGAACATCATTAAGGATCCATACTGATGCATGCCCTCCCCTCCCTGATCGGCTTGACTATAAATAGATTCTGAGTGAAGTTTGTCACGAACAAGAAGATGCGGCGCATGAGTTGGAATCTAAAAGATGAGAGAGAGAGAGAGACGCAGAAGGGGGGGGGGGGCACGATCTGTGTGTGTAAGCATATACTGTTTGTCAAGGTCAGCTGAAGCACCGGCACACCGGGGAATGAGGTAGGATGTGAGCGAGCGTTCGGGTTAAATGTAAAGAAAACTTGTCAAACGAAGAGGTTGCGTTCAAATCAGTAACACTTTCTATGAAGACTGCATCTACAGTGAATTATGGGGGCATTTATAGCACATTAGAATACATTCATAATGCTTTAAGACTACACATAATGCTTCCTGATCAGTCATAAACACTTTAGATGCGGCTTGTAACAGATTAGACTTTCAAGCATCAATGTGTAGCCTACTATACTTTACTTAACAATAACTTTTATAACTCACAGCTCACAAAGCTCACATAGGGGTATAAGTGGTCATAATGCATCATAAGCTTCAGTCAACTTCTATTAAAGCATAAACTTGAACACTTGGATTTATAATTCAGTCACATCTGTGATGTTTCATGGCTGTTGATAGCACATCAGAAAGCACTACGTGTGTTTATAAGAGTTAGAATTCACTATGAATGCCCTCATAACGCGCTATAGATGTAGTCTTCATAGAAGCTGGTGTATTCAGGGGTCTTACTGGTTAGTATTGATTTAGAAGATCGACCCGCGGTGTTTAAAGTGAATGATGCATACCAGCATATTAAGTATTTGGTACTTGAGCTTTGTTGTTGAGCATCCTGAATCAGCCCTGCAGCGTTCTCTTCTCATTAGTGAGCAACTTTTTAATAGGTTGCTGACTCTTCTTGTACAGTTTAATGACTGCTGGTTGTGGCTTGTTCTTTTGTTTCTATTAAACAAGTAACCAAAACTGCATAATTATAAAGCCGCCGTTACATTAAAACTGTCGCAGGGTCTGAAACACTGAATCAGATGATTACAAGCATTTGCATTCGGGGCGCTGTCAATTTCCAAACTTTATCCGTCCGTCAAAATTCATTCTATGGCCAAAAAAAAATAAATTCAGCACTCTTCTCGCCATCTCTCTTTCTCTGCTCCCTGTACTTTGGTCCATGCCACTCACTTGGTCTTTTTCCGGATCTCCTCCACCAGTTGTTTGATGTGATCCTCCATGAACTCTATTTTTTCCTGCTTTCGAGCCAGTGCCTTTTGCAAACGGACGATGCGATCCACAAGCACAGTCTTGTCGACCTCCGGGAAGCTGTCCACGACGACCACTGAAGGGCTCGACAGGCTCTCCGGTGACCGCTCTTCAACACCGCTGCTCCCACCGTGGCGTGCATTCAAGGAGCCTGGAGTGGAGTGGAAGATAAACTTTGGAAACTGCTTGTTGGTGTGACTTTGGTCACATTTTAACTAGCGATGAGCTATTATTTTCCATTAAACCAAAAGATTTATGCCACCAGAGGAAAAAAGAAGAGAAAAATAAAAGTCTTATGATATTATTTTTGTGTGTATTAAATACTAACCAAATCCAGGAGCAGTACCTGAGGAACTTGAGCGACTGCCCATACTGCTGGCATCCCGGTCACAGCCTCCATTCTCAACCTGCTCCAGCCTCTTACGGGCTGTAGAAGAAGAGAAAATATGCTGATGACAATAATTTATTAACTGAACGGAGCAAATCATCCACAAAGGTTTGCACTGTGTGCTTGAAACAGCACCTTGAAAGACTAATAGGCCATAAATATTTGATAATTGCACTTTCTAAATCACTTAAACAATGAACTGACTAATGAAAACTGTCAGGTTAACTCATAATTTCCTCGTGTGAGCAAAGTAGCAGACAAAGCTGACTGGGATTACTTTAAACACTACAAAAATACAACAGTTATTATAGGTGGGAGCCAGCAAAAAGGCACAATGAAAGTCAAAGCTAAGCCTCACTGCCTGACTGAACTCTGGGTGTTCCTCTCTGGAGTCGTCCACCTGAATAAATGTGACACAGGTTGCTTTCGAAGAACCGTGCGTGCTCAGCAAAGCTTCCATGTAAAAAGAAAAAGGTTTAAAACAACTGCCCTGTGGTCAGAATGTGTAACTGCAACACTAATGAATGATCACAGGCTCTCTTAATAAAAATACCCTGCTTGTCCCAAGTGCAAATCTTGTGCACTGAACTTCGTACCTTAAAGTTTCTGTGTCTGTACGCTCACATCACCGTGTGACCTGACATTAAATCCCGGGCACAGACAGTCAGTCGAACCGTTTTATACTAAAAATATCACGGTAAGTGACGGTGGTAAAGTAAAACATACAAAAGTTTACAAATGTGCTCCACAATAAACAGTTGATCTTGTGAATTTGTTTGTGTGCTGGTGAAAAGTGGCACATCTGGCGAGATGGCTCTGAATACTCCTAATAATGACAATAGCACACAAATCACTTTAAACTCAGTGAATAGCTGACGCGTTTAAGGTGAGTGCAGCCAAAGTGTTACACAAGTGCAATTTTCTGTAGTGGTCTCAGAAATACTTGTTGTTTTTTTTACATGTACTTAAGTAACAGATCACATGATGTGCCACATTTGAATCAAATAATGTCCACTCACAGCGCAAGAGGTTTGATATAAAAGAGAACGAGAGCTCGATTCGAATTATAACTATTATAATGATCTATTAATCTCCCCCTCTCTTCTCTTCTCTTTCATTCGTTTCTGTCTGCGGCTCGTCAGGCGTCTCTCGTTTTGTTTCTATGACTCATGCTGCACTGTGTGTGTTTTGTCACTGTGATTGTTGTTTGGGTGCTTCAACTTCCCTCCTGCCTCTCACCGCACGGAGAGCTATTTTCTCTCCTGCTCTGTTCTATGCAGAACTGTCACAGTGCGTAACCGTCGTCATTGCTTCTCGCAGCAGTAGGTTTGATGTCATTTTCCATTTTAATTTCAGACCAAAAAGCATCGAAAAAAAACTGAATCGATAAATACTAAAAGTGATAAAAGTGCATACTGGATTACATCACTGTGCACCTACACCTACAGCCACTTTTGTATCTAAGCTACGTGGCTCTCATAGGGTGTAATCTTCCACATCTGATAATGAAATAGTTGCATTAGGTTGGGTGCTGTGCCATGAGGTAGCTACAGAAATATATATACGCACATATACTGTCAGGCTGTTTCCTAACCTTGTGTTAGTTGTTTCGTCAGGTCCTTGATGTTGGCAGCTTGTTTCCTTTTCTGAGTCACCAGCTCGTCCCTCAGCTCTTCAACTCGGGTTTTCAGTTGGGCCACCTCTGACTGCAGCACTGTCCGCTCCTCCTGCAGGCCCTGCACCTCCTGCTGCCTCAGCACCTCTTCCTGTTTCAGCTGCCGTGACTGCAGGATTAATGAGACGTGGGGGTAAAAAAAACAAAAACATGTTGAGTAATAATGCCATAATAGACACGACAGAGCACTATGCTATGTGACTGGCTGCTTTACAGTCTAGCAACTAGTATTGAACCGTTAAGAAAGATGATCTCCTGAATGTCAAGCAGGAAAACATCACGATTCAAGGACACTGTATGTTCTAGATCAGACAACCCTGCACACAAATCATTCCACTCTGCAGTGCATTTACGTCAGTGTTTGATTAATCGTCAACGTGTTTTAATGACAAGATGCTTTTTATGAATGATTTCAACGGTATTCAGCCACGAGTTTCATTCATGTATCACTTCTACGTCTCAGTCCATCTGTGCGATCAAAGCCGCCGCTGACCTTGTCGTCTAGTAGCCGGTTGGTCTCCTCCAGCCTCGCTTGGAGCTCTGCGAAGTTGCTGCTGAGCTGATCGAGCTGAGATTGTAGCGCGTTGCTCTCTGACTGGAGCTGGGCGTTCTTGCTGCTCAGCTTCTCGGTGAAGCCCAGTAGCTCGGCCTCGCGCTCCCTGCTGCCTTGTACATCGCGCTGGAGGTCAGCCATCTGGCCGCTCAAGCCGTCCACTTCCTCTCGGAGAGACGTGATTTCTTGTGTATCGCTGCGTGACAGAAAATAGGTGTTAATAGAGACTCACGTTGGAATGTGTGTTCACTATAGATTTCCGCTTTTCTGTGTGTGTGAGAAAGCCGACACAAAAGATCCAACAAAAAAATGACTAGTGACTCGAAATGTTCAAAACACGAGTACTTGTTGTAAGCCAGTTATTTTACATCAGCATCCACATGGACTACAGGCTACAGGCCAGCCGAAATATTATTAGTAGTTATTTTATACATCATATCATCAGGATGGTCTGAACATTCACTGGTAGGCAAATTTTCAAGCACTCAAACATTTCTTTCTAGCCAAGAACTAAGAATGTTGCTGTGAGTTGAAAAACTTCCTGCAGCCAGAGAGAGAGAGAGGCTTTTGCATTTGGGTTGGAGCCACCTACTTATGGCACTCTGGCTCACACAGAAAGCAGGATTTTCATAAGTGGAGAAGTTTCTCGATCAAGTCATCTGCACATGGCCGGCCGAGCCACACACTCACAGAGGGACCTGAATCCCTCTCTGCCCTGAGTGCTATATCTGTCCTTGGCCTATCTTTTTCATGTGATAAGGTACATGGAAAAAAAAAAACCATTAAAAAAAAAAAGGGACAAGAACTAATGAAACCAAGTATGACTGATGGTGATACATTAGCACAATATAAACATATATCCATGCTTAGGCTTCTAGTTTCAGTGTTGAGTGTGAGAGCGTGTGCGTGTGCTTGTACCGCTGATGCTGATCCTGGAGCGCCGTGATCTCGTCCAGCTTTTCTCTCTGGCGGCCGATCTCAGCCTTCTGCCGGTTGATGATCTCCCTGTACTTACTCAGCTCGTCCTCCCAGCGTGGACGCTCGTCTTCTAGACACTTTAACTACAGAAAGACACGCACGCCGCTTATTAAGCCGAAGAAGACCCGCTTATTATGTCCGTGCACGGATGTTCGAACACTTTGACTGCATCACAAACCTTGGTGCGTAGAGTACTGAGCTCATCCATGCCCTCTTTGTAACTCCTTTTCAGGTCGTCCAGCTCTTTGGCCTTCACTCGGTGCACCTGCCAGACGTATTAAGAACCACGTTAGATATTTATTCACTGTTACGGTTTTTATTTAGACTCTCATCGTATAAACTATTTCTGTTTCTAAATCTTTGAATCCTAGCAATAAAGAAATGTTTGTTTCTGCCATTACTAAGACTTAATAGACATAACCAGTTAATTTTGATGGTACATCAACTTAACCCCCAGTCATACTAAATGGAACACATCAAAAAAATGAAAATCTTACAGTACCATTTCATTTCATTACAGATGCACTTCCTGCCAATCCAAGCGTGGCATTCATTAGCGTTATTTTGCCTATGCACTCATTACACATGCGAAAGCAAAGCCTATTAATGTTTCTTCTCATCTTTTTAATAAGACCATTAATGGTTCGAGTGCTACTCAACATTTCCAAGAAGCTATTAGTAGCCTGTGGTATCCAAGACAACATGCCAGCAATGAAAGATGCCTGCAATTTTACTGTCCATGTCCTCCACTCATCCTTTACCATCCCATTTTAATGTTAACACACACACAGTAATGGAAACTTGGCTGTTTTCTTTGCATTAATTATGGCTGGGTTGCATCATAACTTGAGCATAACACACATCCTAAAATAAACACTTTCATGGACTGTTGATATTCATCAGCAGGACAGCTGTATCTACCAAAATCACGATCCTACACGGTAAAAACAGGCTGATCAGGCTGACAGCATATTGAATTTCTTGGATAAGACTACGTTTGAAGAGTGAAAAATGAAAAATAAGTGGGATCAAATCAAACTTTCAGCCACAATTCAACACCGATACATGACTCAAAGGCTCTGAGGACTTTTCAAGGGATTGTAAACATCCTGGATAAAATCAACCAGAATGAAATCGTGGCAGGAAAATGAGTGATTTCCTTTGGGTTGTTGTTGAAAAGCACAGCTTCATATTGATTATTTCTAGGTCATTTATTTTTAAAGTGTGATTCCCCTCAGAATGGGGCAGGGAGAAAAACAGGCCATTGTGTTTGGCCCGAGTCCACATCTGTTCCTGTGTGCATGCGTGTCAGCCTGTAGAGCCTATGTGCCAGTTTGTTACTCATTCCTACTTAAGGCAATTACACCTCTCAAACTGATGGAAACAGCTGAAAATAAACATTTTTTCTTTTTTCATTAGATGAGCTGGCATCAAGTCCATCAGTAAAAGGCTGGATAATGGCATGGCAGAGCATAGTTTTGAATTAATAGCAAACCTGCATTAGTGTTTATTTTGTATTTCTGGTGGGTATTCGCTGAGATAAACTGAAGCAAAATTCACTTGTTTGTCTGCAGACATATGAACTACACATTGTCATTGTATCTGCTTAGCTTCACTTTACATTTTTACGTTCCCACCGACGGGCCTCGTGAATACACGTCAAAGAGATCTTCTGCAAAGTGTTTGTATGTGTGCGCAGCGGCTGTCACCTCTAATTGGTCTGTTTGTTCCTGCTTGTGTTTCTCCAGCTCCCCTTTGGTCTCCCTCAGCTTAGCATCCAGCTCATTGGACTTCAGTTCCTCCGATTCCTGGAGGCAAGCGGGGTAGAAGATTTTAAAAAAAACAAGACAATAAGCAGGGCGACAGAGGGAGACAACAGTAAAACTGACATAAAAGAAAAGTTGAAAGAAAAGATTCATGATAATGAAGTTTATAATGACAATGAGTCATCAAAACATAACTTCTGTTATGTTTGCAACAAAGATCATTTTAGTTTTTGTCTTAATCATCTTAAATATGCTAAAAATGTGCCATACGTATGTTTTTTGGGAGCTCTGTGTCACGTGACTTCACTGATGCTCTATATGCTGGCACTGTTGTCTATGTATTCTCCCGTAACACACACACGGCTGCTGAGAGGAGACAGTAGCTCAAATATATCTTTCCACCACGGAGTGAACACTTAGACAGCTCTTTACCACCATCATAAGGTCCAAATGAAAACTACCATTCACCTGGAGCAAAATCAATCATGTTTCAAGTTCGCTTTCGCTCATTAAATAACATTCGAATACGATAAATGATCAAACGATTTGATTTAATTTGTTCATTCAGGGAGTAGGCAAACACACACACCGCAATCTCCATCACTACGTTCATGTGTCTCAGACACAGGTATTTTATATTTGCTCACATTCTCTGTCATGAGCAAACTAATACTTCTACTGTATGTGATAAATATCACACACCTGGTATGTTCGGATCATGTCTTGGCAGTTCTTGCGGATCTGTTCGGTCTCTTCTTTGGCCTGGACCAGTTTGGATGTGGTCTCTCTCAGTTTGTCTTTAGTTTCCTGCACACAGAGGAACATAAGGTCATTTCACTTCGACCCTGTACTGTATAAAGCCAAAATAATGACAAAAGGTTCCTGTTCCAGATTACTTCTCCTTCTTCTGGTAAACACTTTTATACGTGTACAGACAGCGTGACTAACACAGCAAACATGAACCGCACAAAGAACCCCAAAGAGAAAACATTAAGAGTTTTTGCTTTTTTTTCTCCTCGGTTCATAGTTGGGTCTTTGCTCGGAGGCAGTTAAAAAGAAAAGCATTATTTTCCAACAGACGTTTTCAAAAATAGCAACAGTGTTAATAATGACTTCCTTGCAGGATCATTACTGTACCATTTTCACCCCATTTCATTTCTCCCCTGAATCAAATCACGTCTTTTATGGAGCGGCTGCAGATAAAATGACTGAAGGGGATGTCATTTGTATTCTGGAAACAAACAACAGACATGGTTTCTAGTCTAAATGAAGAAAACCGTCATGAGCGAGAAATTTAAGGACGCTCTTTCAAACTGATTTGGGCAATGTTGCATGCTGGAGCTGCAACGACTTCATATAAATCAACCATATTAGCGATGTAAATGTGTACATGTATCTACTGGTATTCAGTGTAGTATTTGATTAAAATTTGACTGCAGCATGTTCAGGTTCAATCCCGCGTCTGCAACAGCATCCAAAGTACAAAGACTTTATGAAGTAATGACATTACCTTGTGTGCGTCCGCCTCACTCTTTAGCTTGTTCTGAGCCCACTTGACTTTGATAAGATGCGAGTTGATCTCCTCCTTCAACTTTTCCACCTCTCGAGTCAATCTGCCAACCTCACCTTCCTGGGAGGACAGACAGACGAGCGAAGAGGAACAATATCAGAGGCAGCAAATGAATTTTGGACCGTGCTGAGATACTAAGTTACTAATATTGACGCTTTCCCCCTTCTAAATCTCTAATATTCATTTATATAAAGCATAAAGTAGGACATCCAACACTATGGTGATATAACTCAAACTTAAAAAGACTAGCACGATGTTCCTTACATCTGAAAACTGGAACTATAAATACTGATATAAAGGCATTTTTACTGTAGAGTATAAAATAATGATGCTTATGCTAAATTTAATATATTTGTTCAGATGGGTACCTTAAAACAGCTGTGTGATTTGTGTACTTGTACTGTTCTTTTGTACTTTCAAGCTGAATGCACACAAAACCCGAGCAAGCGCAGCTATTATTGAGCCTTTACGTCCTCGTATGAACAGTTTCCCAATAACAACGCTTTAACGAGACACTTAAAACTGACACAGTATTTACCTTAGCATCATGCAGCTGCTGCAGCCGGCCTTTCTCCTGGGCCAGCTGGTTTCCTCGCAGGGCCTGGCGGTCCACCTCCTTTGTGGCTTCCCTCAGCTTCTTCTCCAAACTCTCCTTATCCCGCCTCAGGTCGAGGGCCTCTTTCTCTCCCCGCACGTACTTCATCACCATGGCCTCCTTCTCCTGGCGTGCCTCGTCACACTTCTTGTTCACCTGAGTGGGTTGTTCATATCATGAGGTTTGTACGATCTACCGTATTTAAGTCACGGAGCTGCTTATTCTGTTGGGTCCTTTAGAGGATCAGAAGAAAGTGATGTTTCCCTTAGGAATCTCTAACAGGAAATGGACTTACTCTACTTAGCATGCTGTGGTTTTAACGTGGACTGACACGAGCTGCAACTATAATGAAATATTCCACAATGTCCTAGGGTAACATGTTTTCCTAAATATTTCTTCCGCCCACAAACAAACAACACTCAAGCAGCAAATCCACACATTTTTGGCTGAATGCATGCCAGTCTGCCTACGCCCGAAGCTCTTGATCAGCTGAGCACTATAAAGACCAGAGCACACACCGTGGTACACTACAACACCGACGCTTCACTCACAGCTTTCTCTACCGGTCTCACACCGGTGTGTTCATTCCTCGTGCCAACAAAACGCTCATGTGCCATTTTCAGTTTGTCAGTTTTATGCTCCAGCATGCTGTAACAAGTTGGACTTTCGGGAGAGCAAGAGGAGGATGGAGAAACTGTATACGAGTTTCCGTGTGTGCATTTAGGAATATAAAGACAATGGAAAGATATTTCACTTTTTGTGCATCAGGCATCATAATGTTAAAGAAAGAATCAGTCTATAAAATGTCAATGTTTCTAACCTCAGGACCAACAGTTGGTTAGGACTGGGTCACCGTCTTAATATAAGGGAGAACTGATACAAGCCAAGGGCGTGAAAGTGACGACCGAGTGCTAAAATCTATCTTGCGTTGTTCACTGAACAGTGAAATTAAAAATTGTGAAGTGTGACAAAACTGTCAAGGGAAAAGTAGCCTACATGGTGTCGACCAGGTGTGCAAACTATTGGATGAAAAATGTGCTTTCCTGCACTATTCACGTAACAAGTGATTAAATCTGCAATAACAAGAGTTTGATGTGCAAAGACTTTGACTGCTCGGCTGCTAGTTTTGTGCAAACGTCTTCAAGGTACGTGGGATTGTGTCTGGCAAAAATCGATGAATTTTTGGCCAGTTATTTCAGCCCTAATGTAAAAATGTAGACAATGTTTTTATGTAAGGCGGTATTAATTACTTACTGGCAGTGAAATTGATGCATAGACATAAACTTGTATAGCTATTATAGAAGGAGGTACTCTTTCTATAATATCTGCCTGCAGTTTGTCCAGTGATGCAGCAAATTAACAACATTTTATACCACAACTTAAAAAAAAAGCTGAGTGCAAAGTGCTGTGTTGTGGTTGGAAATGTCCTCAGTAACTGTAACCGAGCTTCCTGTTGTTCACCTCTCTCTGACAAGCTGTGGGATATCTGTGACCGCAGGAGCTAAAAGTCTGAGCTCACGCTGATACACAAGTATCCCATATCATCTAAGAGAGTATATGTCTAAGTATCCCTCAGCTGTTTGGTAGTCATTTCTGCTGTTCTATCTTGTCAAGCTCAAAAGATTTTTATCATTTTTACCATCCTGGGAAAAAAAAAAAAATGAAATTCACTTTGCTTAGCTACTGTAGCAGCCTAAAAGAAACGGAGCCAGACGTGCAAATAAGGATCAGACTGAGGGGAAAGCTAAGCTGTGTAACAAGTTTATCAAATATATACTCTCATAGTAATTTGGGCTCCAGTTATACCTGTTCTACACGGTAGGCCGTATCCTTCTGCATCTGCTGGAGGGCAACCTTAGCTGCCTGGTCCTGGTGAATCAGTTTATCCCTCGACTCCTTCAGTTCTTTCAGCAGCTCCTCCACCCTGCCCTCCAACTGCAGAAACAGGGAGCACACAGGGTAATTAACTTGTTAGGCAACATGTAAGCCGAGGGCCACACCCGGGCTAACCTGCTACACGGGATGACACAAAGATGTTGGGAGGCATAATAAATCTAGACAGCACAGGAAGAAGAAGGCAGTTTGGTATTGTTCCAGTTCTAGTAATCGGATACTTAGAAAGTATGACTCACGGCAAGATAAGCCTAAAATAATCACATATGGTAGTAATCAGTAATAGACATTTAATCCATCAAGCCTTATCCTATTGTTGGAAAAAAGAAAAGGAACTCAGTATACATTGAGTGGATGTCATAAAAATCCCTTCTCTCCTTTTGCTTGTACAATGGTTAAACAAACGCCGTTACCTAGAAGGCATGATTCAATTATTGTTTTCTTCTATGGCAACAGCGATGCTAGTGTCCAATGAATAGAAAATAGCCAATGAACAGAGAGGTCCTTGTGATTGTGGAGTGCGATTAGTGAGCGTTGTAAATCAAAGACACACACACACAAAAAAAAAAAAAAAGACACAAGACGTTTAAATAAAACACAGCATGCAGAATTCACACAAATGAATACAGCCTTTCATGCACATGTGGCATGTTGAATGCTAGTAATCAGAACCGTGTGTCCTTTTCCTCGCTACACCAGGCTGCTTTGTTTGACTCCCCTTAATTACCAGCTACACAGGGACAGATTCCAGATTGGATTAAACTGGAGTGTCAGTGTGACCGGTGCTGCTGGACACCATTTGTCCTCTGGTTTGTTGCTTTAATTGTGCTGTGCACTGGGTAGATAAATGGCCCTTGAAGTTTCCATATATTAAAAGATTCACTCCAGGATTTCTTGGCAAATTAAAAAAAAAAAAAGTGTGTGCAATTGCTCCATTTTAGATGAGGAAATAGTGCACACATATTTGGATGCTGTTACTTAGCAGAGAAAATAAGGACTAGCTGATAAGCTATCGTTGTTAAAATGAAAATATTTGCAGGTGCTACGTGATCACAGTTATCAAAGAAAATCAATGTGCAGCACAGGCAGGAAGTCAGACAAAACATCTCAGTGGAGCGCTTCCTTGTTGAGGAAACACATATGGTAAATAAGCTTCTATTGTTTTCATACATGCCAAACATGAGCCATTATTTTAGAGTATGCTTGTTTTGGACTGAGGGACAGATATAGACTGCATTATTTGTGCACCAAAACGGCCAGTGCCATATGACAATGGACAATGTGAACCATAGAGAATGAAGCTAACCTTTTTAATGTTGGCCATGTGCTGCTTCTCTGTCTCTGCCCTCTTTTTCAGCTCTTCCCTCATGTTATCCTTCTCGGAACAGATGCCCAGGATCAGTTCTTGATGCCTCTTATTCTCCTCGAGCAACCTATACACACACACACACACAAACACACACAATAGCAATTTAGGTCAAGTTCTGAAGAATTACACTGTTAAAGCTAGAAGACAGAGTTGGATAGGAAAATATATATCGGTTGTTCTGTGTCATTTAGGCAAAAAGGTCCAGTTTCATTACTGCAAAAAACCCCTGCTTGGGCTTTAAAGCAATTATTCTCATGTGTCGACTTAATTACAACAGATTTAAGGTGGAAGAAAAAGAAAACAATTGCAGTTAGCAAGTAGGCTAATCCCTTGCTAAACTGACCCATTACAGTGGAAGGAAGGTGTTGCACAAATAGCAGGTTAAACTGATGTAACAAAGGTTATTTAGTTCAGCTACCACAGCGAGGTATTAATATAATAACATAGCTAATGGCAGTTTACCTTTGAATAGCTTTCTCCTGCTGTGCATACTTGTATTGCACACACTTCTCAAAGACCACCATGCAGCCCTCTTGGTCTGTAAGGAGTCCGTTGACAGGTGGGCTCCCTTTTCTCTCGCCTGCACTTCCACCCTCGGGCAGCTGACAGCCCAGAAGCTCTGTCTCTAACTCATCCAGCAGCGACTCCTGTGACAACGAGCGCTGGATCTGGGAAATAAGCTTTCGGCTGCAATCAGTGTCATACGGACTCGACAAGGAATGTGAGGGGGCTGAGGTGTTGGCACTGGTTTGTGGGCTGGAAGCCAGCGAGGAGCTGACAGTGTCTGAAGTGGGGGTAGAAGGGCCATTAGAGATCCCGGAGGTGGTTGTCGAGTCGGTTGGGGAGTTTTTAGAAACGCTTTGGACAGAAGAGGATGATGGACTCTCAGCTGAACCACTATCATTCGCAGGTGCTGGTTCTGTGGAGCAATTTGTAGCCGTGACTGATGGCTGTTCATTGCCGTTTGGATTGGTGGCATCTGAATCTTTCACTTCATCAAAAGTCAACAAGGTTGTCCCTTCAAGAACAGAAGGAGAGCTTTCTACCACATGATCCAAAGTGGTGACTGGGGCTACCAGAGCATCGCCACCTTCCATGGGACTTGTACCGCTATCATAGCCGGTATCAGCATCAAGCTCATTCCCATCTGCATGTTCCTGGCTACACGTTTGATCTTCCAACTTCGTCTTTGTGTCCGTCAGAACATCTGTCGCAGTCTTGATTAACTTGCTGTCGAGCTGTGCTTCATCTTTTGCCTGACTGCACTTTCCTGCTTCTTCTGCACTGTTGTGACAGATCTGTCCCTCATCTTCCTCTACGGTTGATGTGCTGTTGTGAAGCTGATTCACCGGGTGCGATCCCTCCAATGCAGATTCAACCTCTAATCCCTCCATCGTGTGTGTGTCTGAAGCAGGACCAGGCTGTTCCATGGTCCCTCCCTGGTTCAAATCTGGCAGAGACAGAGGGAGAAAGAGACACAGCAGGGAGAAAAAGAGAGACTGAGAGTGAGCAAAGACTGTTTTCATACACTGCGTGACAACAGCTGCGAGTGACCTAAAATATGTTTTTTGGCATGTCATGCTTCTGGTCATTAGGTACAATCTGGTCCTTCCAACAATAAGCCTGACATTTCCTCATTTTGGCACTCTGCTGATTTGCAGGTTTATGTGTTTCCGCCCTTACCAAAAGCAACACACAACTCAAAAGGTATGCCAAACAGACACTGAGAGGTGTGGTCCTGTCAACATGCACAACGTCACTACACTTGTCGGTACATTGCACATGACGTCAGGTATTCAGGTAAGAAGATTTTTTTTTACTCACCCTCACGTTTATCACGAATCAAGTACAAGGACTGTACAATTTCAGGTTTGAAGATACAACTTTATATAGACATCAATAGATGCTTTATTGATCCCGAGAGAAACTCAAGCATCAAGTAGCAGCATGAGACACAGTGAACACACAGTAAGCGTGCATTAAAATGAATCTGTAACTACAGCAAACATCTAAATCAGCTAAATTAAACCTGTGCTGAGATCTTTACAAATAGAGAACCATAAATAAGAAAACACAGAGAATAAGACATTCATGGATTAGTTGCACTTTATCTCGGGATAAATGGAGCCATTCAGTGTCCGCTCAAACTCTAGTATCGCCTGTCTCCATCTGAAACATTCAGCCGAGGCTCGGAGCTCATAAATCAAACATTCAGCAGTTACACATTATCCTTTGGACGGGAAATAGCTGTGTCAGCATCTACTGTGTTAATAATCACTAAAGAGGTGACTGGGAATAGCTGGAAGCAATGTAAACTTTATACAGCACCCAGAGTTATTGTCTTTGTCATCATAGTCCCCTTCCTCTCTCTCTCTCTCTCTCTCTCTCTCTCTATCACACACACCATGTTTTCTTATCCAAATTTGCCTCAGCAGCATTCGTCATACCTCTTTAAACACCATCCTCCCCATACTCACTGCTAGTTGTGCTCCTTTCTGGTCTATCACACAAACAGGGATCACAACTTCAAGCCTTATAATAAAACCTGAACTCCTTGAGCTTGCTGTAATCCTATTGTAGTAAAAACATATACATTGTAATAATAGAGGTATAGCAACATAAAACAAGCTCCCCGTGAAAGCACCACATCTAAAACACATGCAAAGATGTTGATGCTCTTGTGACAGGTGTCAAACCTGTCAGAGGCACTTCACGCATGCAAGCAGCCAGCCTTGCTGAAACACACCCTTCATGTGTCCATATATCGGGTTAGTTATTGTGTAGTTAGCGAGCAGCAAGCAGGCCGATGTGCCATTTGTGTATATATGACACTTTCATTTAACGTTAGCCCTGACAACGCTGCCTGTAGCTTGGTGACCGCTAAGTTAGCCACGGCACGAACATTAGAGAAACACATGACCTAGATTAAAACACAACACACGCTAAAAAAAAACCACAAAAAAAAAAACACACACTAACAATACATGGATTTAAAGCTGGCTAGCTCACTGACATATTGTGTGGAGGCACTGCTTGCTTTAGCTGGCTAAGGCTAGGCTAAGCTAAGCTACCGTTGATAAGAGAGGCGTTAGCTTCGAGCGGCTAACGCTAGCACTCCGGCATAAATGACAAATTAAAGATGTTTATAGTTTCAACCCACCGAGTGCGAAAACCCCATGGTGGACTTCAATGCGGAGACAAGCGGGCTAAAGGGTGAACTTTGAGGTTTCTGCCTTGACCAGCTGATACAGCCCCAACAAGTCACTTTGATATGACACATCAACAAATATGGCCACTGCGGGAGAAACGATGAGGCGATGTAAACCAATCAGAGCGCAGGAAGAAATGACGTAAGTCTGACGTTGACGTAAAACAGGTAGGCCCACACCTTTATTCTATCCGGAAAATTCAATATTCTGAGCACTAAAATGAGAGTACACACACACACACACACACACGAGTAAATCGCATTTAACGCCACAGACATGTATTTCACATCGTTTATACGACATTACAAATGACTCAGGCAACATCTGTAAGCTGGGTATGTTTAAAAATTCTTCCCACTATGATACCAAAACCAAAACTAAACTCATATGTATAAATTAAAGGTGCAGTGTGTAAGATTTGGGGACTTTATTTTTAGAATAAGGCCGACAAAAATGTTTTCATGCATGTATAATCACCTGAAAATAAGAATCTTTTTATTTTTGTTACTTTAAATTGATCCTTTTATATCCACAGTGGACGTGTGTCCTCTTTCATGTTGAAACACTGTGTTTCTACACTAGCCCAGAACATACAAACTAAATGGTAACTATGGACAGGGCAGTGTTGTTTCTCCTTTACACTAGGAAGGTGAGGGTGATGCGAGGAGATTGCAATGCAAAGCAATTAGACCCCTGACCCCATAACCCATGAATTTAAAATAGATTTTGTAAATTGAGCTTTTCATTTTTCTCAATAAAATGCTGTAAATAAGGACATATCTGATCAGAAAACAGTTAAGACTGAGTTTGACAGTCTCTTAGTTTTTAGTACTTTTGGTAACAGTGTTACCCCTGTCTGTGCCTCTCTGTGTCTCTATATAAGAATATATATTCCCTTATCACAAAACAAAAGTGTGTCCATCAGCAAATATATGGCATAATATACTATAGATATATTATAATATTAAAGACTTGATAAAAACAAAAATTCATGACGTCAGTCTCTCTTGTGCAGTGATGAAAAAGTTCCCCACAGTTCCAAGATTCAGACTCAGAATCACTTTTATTGACCAGGTATAATGTGCACATACGAGGCATACACAGATATAGAGTACAAAACAAGGAGCTTGACAGGTATGACATTTAAAAAAAAAAAAAGAAAATAGATCTATCATTTATAGACAGTAAGAACTGGGTGATAGTGCAATGGACTTGCAGAGTGGATCCGGGTTGTTCGGACTGTGTGAGATCCCAACTTGACCTATCCGCAAGAGAGGCTAGTGCGCATGTGCACCGCATCACCTTTTTTTCCCCCCCCTCACAGACACGTGCACTCAGGTAAAGTATTGACCGTGTAATATGAAACTATACATTACAGATATATTTATATTTTTAGTTTATATATTGAGTTTTATCTCATAGCATGACTTTAGCCGAGTTAGTTGTCATACATGTTGCTCACTTATGGCCGTTTGTTAGCTCGCTAAAGGCTAATCTAGTTAGCTCGTCAACACCTTGAAGCGTACGCAGCGTTAGCTGCCCGACCGTTAAGTGGCTAGCTACTTAATATAAAAGAAACGTCGTGTCGCACTCGTCGTGAATATTTTTAATATTGATATTGACAGCTGCCGCCATGTACCGCCCATTTTCTGTGAACCCCATCCGACCTAACCTGCCCCTGAGGAAGCCGTCGTCGAGCCCCATGGCTCTCGGCGTACCGCCTCTTCCAAGCCAGCTCACCCCCACTGCGCCACCTCTGCGCCCCGCGACAGGCCCCGTTGGAGACGGTAAATCAACCTCATCATCAACGCACCTCTATTAGCTGTGAATAGCATTAAGATAATTATATTTCATCCATTGCTCCTTTTCTCTTTGCAGCTCCTATAAATTCATCCGCCCTCACGGACACTGCAGTATGTAACAGACTTGCAGTTCTTCATCATTGGCTTTAATTAATTGTGTTTATGTTAAACTCCTGTCACAGTGTCACGTTTAAAGTTTTTTTCTGTCTTTGTAGATATTAGGATCCATGCCACCAGCTCTGACTGTGTACTTGTGCAGCTACTGCTGTCAGCAAGGTAATATACTCCATGTGAAGCTCCGTTATTGATCTGTCGAGGGGAAGAAGTTTTTACACATATAGCCCAAAATACAACCACACAGAGGGCTCATAGACGTGCACATGTGGAGAGATGGTGCAGTGATTGGCCCCAGGAGTAGTTGCAGTTCCCAGTAGGTGAACTGGCACCTCTCTAGCTACCAGTCCACCCTCCATACTTTTGGTCCATGCTGGACCTGCAAGAAAAATGTTGTTTTGTGTCTTCAAACTGGTTCCACATCAAAGTGGGTCTCCTTAGATACAATCATAGAGCACGATATCTCGACAAAATCATCACACATGTCAAACACACTATAAAATTCTAAAATATAAAATGGAATACATATTAAATGGAGGGCATAATACTGGCTATGTATTGAGATTAGGCTACATGCATGTGATGATTTTGTCTCCATATCATGTGCTGTGTCTTATGGGTGATTTCTGATCTGAAAAGTGACTATTAAAATTAAATCAAAGCATTAAGAAGTTCTGTAGTGTGACATGCCTTTACGATATGACGTACATCCTGACATTGTGCTGCGTGGCTTACAAAAACTAATGCTCACTTGACAGGGAATTTTCGTTGCAAGCGCTGCAAGAAGACGCCCTACTGCTCCGTGGTGTGTCAGACAGAAGACTGGAAGGCACACAGGCACATTTGCAAGCCCTTTGATCCGGAACCTGCAAAGTAAGCCGGGGCATCACTGAGTGCCACTCACTGTCAGCTGTGATGATTTACTAATGCAAAAACCAGTCAGTTGAATCGTTATGTAATGTCCACTAATTAATGTGCTCTCACTCGTTTGTCTTAACCTAAAGAGAGAAAGAAAAGGAAACACCCGTCTCGCCCATGACTGGAGACAAAGCCGGCCTTTTGTGGTCGAAGGTAATCACAATGATT
This sequence comes from Nibea albiflora, assembly GCA_014281875.1. Classification (NCBI taxonomy): domain Eukaryota; kingdom Metazoa; phylum Chordata; class Actinopteri; family Sciaenidae; genus Nibea; species Nibea albiflora. The sequence continues at coordinate 15,029,997 of CM024806.1, forward strand.
TTGAGACTCGATAATGCGACTAAAAATTCAAATTGTATCTCAGATTGGTGATATGTGCTTTGTTTTCTTGTGTTTATTGAAGCATGGTGATGCATCCAGCCTCCAGAGGGTCTATTTAAAGGACCTGCAAATGACTAAGCTCACTAAGGGAACAGACATCCAGGTACAACATACCACACTTACCCCAGCCTTTAAAGACTAATCTATCCAGTGTTATTAAACACCAAAACGTAATGTCTCCATGGCGTGTTTCTGTGTGGTTTTAGGGTACCGTTGTAGAGTTCCAGAGCCCTGGCAGGTTTTTCTTTCTTGCCCAAAGTCCTGAGCTGCTGGAAGCTCTGCAGATCATCAGCACAGAGCTTCAGAAAACTTACAGGTGCCCATCAGCGGCAGCATATATACCCCATGTTGGAGAAGTTTGTGCGGTTCAGTTCTCCTGTGACCTGGTGAGCAGACGCCTTCAAAAGCAGTTTGAAAAGTTCAGTTTATTACTTCTTAGCTCTTGATTGTGCTATTTGTGTTTGCCTCTTCTGTTTTTTATCTGTAGCGCTGGTACCGAGGCCTGGTCCAGAGTTTGACTGCTGACCAAAAGATGGCTAAAATCCTGTACATTGACTTTGGCAATGAAGAGGATGTCCCTATGGACAGGATCAAGCCCCTGGATGCTAACATTAAGCCATTTCCTCCATGTGTAAGTACATATTCAGACCGCTCAAATGAGTTAGGTTTACTAGCAAGGATTTTTCTATAATGTGGCAATGGTGGGTGTCAAAATATATTTAGTTTCATATCTATTATAACGCACAGACCACTATAAATGTCATTACTTTCCATAACACACAGTCTTACAATCACATAACAGTCCAGAGAGTTTATAGGGTCTTACAGCTGACATGAACAGCACTTGCATCTATTGCTTCCAGGTAATGGAGTGCCGTATCGCCGGAGTGGTGCCAGTGACTGGCAAATGGTCGGGCGAATGCTGTATTACAGTGAGACAGATGTTGGCCAGCAAGATTGTGACCGTAAAGCTGGTGGACACAATAGAGAACTCTCGCATCCATGTAGTGGATATCCTGCTTTCCTTGGGTACGTCAGTTAGAGTTGGAAAGCCTGAAAAACAAGATCTGCTTATGATGGGTGAAGCGACAAAAGATTTAAGTTTAAAGCCTTTGTAAGTTAACCTTGTGTCCCTCAGGAACGTTGAGCACCTTCCTCATTATTCAAGGTTATGCAGAAGAGGAAGCAGTCAACGTGACACCAACTGAGCAAGAAATCAGTAAGTCACGATGAAAATCACGAGAAATCCTTGTTACACAGCACAGTTTGCTAAAACATCTCATGTACACTAGTACAGGAGTATTAAAAGTCAATAAAACACTTAAAGATTTTACAATGTGCATTTAGCTTTTGGAAACATATAAAGGGATTGTTGAGCATCCGGATTTGTAGAGCATGTACAGCGAGGCAGGTCCTCTTCCTGTTATGGTCTAAGCTCTACATTTTGTGCTCTAAGTCAGTGCTGCATGTTTAAATTGTAAACGTAATGCAAGCTTTGATTTTCCGCAGATGCTATGGTAAGTGCATCCTTGGAAAACTTCAAGAAAAGATCTGTTGGGAAGGATGACAACGCTTGGGCTCAGCCCCCCGAGCCGCTGAGACTGGCAGTGGGCAACTCCTTCTCTGTTGTGGTCAACCACTTCCAGTCACCGAGCGATTTTATCGTTCAGAAGGTGGAGAACGCTGGTAAGTAGCATTTGATCTGGTTTGCGGATCTCAAAGCTCTGGACTTTGACACGTGTCGTGAACTTGAGAGCTTTTTGTTTACAGCAGTGATTCAGGAGTTGCAGTTGAAGCTCAGGGAACACTGTTCTCAGGTCCCAGCCCCGCTCAACTTTAGACCAGCACCTGGCACAGTCTGCTGTAGCCAGTTCTCAGGTACAACACAGACGAACATACTGAAAATATATAGAAAATAAATAGATATTATAAATAATATCTAATAATAATAAATAATATCTAATAATAATAATAATAATGACTAGTTTTCCTTAGTTGTCCAGCTTTGTGAACCTAAACTCTGACATCTGTCTGTTTCTTGCAGAGGACAAGCAGTGGTACAGGGCTAAGATTTTGGCCTATTCGACAGAGGAACGTGTCTGTGTGGGCTACCTTGATTTTGGCAACTCCGAGGAGGTGGATTTAAGCCACCTGCGGCCTATCAACGCTGCCCTACTGGCCCTGCCAATGCAGGCTATGCCTTGTGGACTAGCAGGTAGAATATCTACTTTTGAAGCACATTTTTAAATAGTTAGAACTTTACCAAAGAGTGTTTTGTTGTTTTCCTTATATTCTGTCCTGTCAGTCGAGCTTTTCAAAAGAGATACACCCAGATTAGACAGTGATGTCACCCCGAGGATCCCTAACAGGGCCTTTTGCAGCCACTGTAGTTTCTCCTTCACTCAAGATAAGAGACGATGAGGCGAGAGAGCTGCAGTCAGCAACTACACCACTAGATTTCATTAAACACATTGGTCTGACAGCTCAATGTGCCTTGAACTGTACTCACACATCCCCCAGCTTAAAATGTCTGCCTTTGGTCTCTTTTACAGGGGTGCAACCCGTTGGGGAGAGTTGGTCAGAGGACTGCCTGTTGGCCCTGCAGCGAAGGGTGTCAAACAGAATACTGCACATCGAGATCCAAGGAGCACACGAGGGCAAGGCGTTGGTGGCCATGATCGACGAGGCCAGCGACCCTCAGGCCAACATAGCCGCGCTGCTGATCTCTGCTGGATTCGGCACTCCCGCTCCTGTAACCACCGGCACTGAGCAACAGGCTGACCAGACGACAACTGCTGCTGTAGAACCACCCGGTGGGAAATGTGTGAAATGAATGTCTATTGCGTTGATATGAAAATAATATCAAGTTCTCTCTAAAACCTGAGATGTAATCCTCAAATTGAATAATTGGCTCTACTCTTTGAGAAGTTAAGAGGATGTTAAATATTTGGAAAATGTGTTAAATCTCTCTCAAATGTACAATTCACTCATCGACATGAGTATTTATGCAGCTGTTTGAACCACTGAGAACTATCGATAACTTGATTATTTTGACTGTAAAATACATACCGCCTATATTCTTCATGCTTCTTTACGCTCTTCAGTGCCGGCCCCAGGCAGTGAGCCTCTGGTCTGGTCTTTCATTGATCTTCCCTGTGACGGCCAGACAGTGGCACTGCAAGTCAGCGTCGTGGAGAATCCTCAAGAATTTTACTGCCACATCAACAATCCTACAGGTATTGTCTTTTCTTAAGCTTACAGGACCACCGCTGTTGGTTTTGGACCGCAAACTAAGCTCCACATGTTATAGCTGATCAGCGATGTACAGTATGGTTACATTCTTATGGACACAAATTTATTTCAAATTCCACACATTGTGTTGTCATTCTGTGATTTAACCTCTTGAACATTTCATCATGTTATTTTTGTGTGTGTGTGTGTGTGTCAGACCGTGAGCAGCTGACAGAGCTGATGGCTCAGTTGAAACGGCACTGTGAAGCCGAGGCCTCGCCTTTTGAGCCCAAAGTGGGAGAGCCCTGCTGTTCCGTGTTTCCTGGTGAGCTCCAGCGGCTGCGCTCCGCACCGTCAGCTCATCGGACTTTGAGAATCGTCTTTGTTTTCGGGTTTAGTCGTACATGATGTGCTTTTTGCTCTCCAGGTGGCACCACGTGGAATCGGCGCTATGGTGACCGAGCTGTCTGAAAAGAAAGTGTCAGTAAAGTTTGTGGATTATGGTCACAGCACTATAGTGGAAAAGAAGCACCTTCGATCCATTACACCCCAACTCCTGACTCTCCCCTTCCAGGCAATCCGCTGCAGGCTTGCAGGTAGTGTGTGTGTGTGTGTGTGTGTGTGTGTGTGTGTGTGTGTGTGTGTGTGGCTCCACAATAAATACCTGGCTGAAATCACAGATTAGCTTTGATATTTGGGGGCACATGAGATTTTTTTCTCATGGTATATGCAGCCAAGTGACAAATTTGAGCAAGACTTTTGTTTGAATTGTTCTCAAGCGTTCACTAAAATGGGTGTGTGCATGTTTCTGTTCAGGTGTGGAGCCCCTGGGATCGGAGTGGAGCAGTGAAGCCCTGCTGTGGTTTCAGACTCTGGTGGATGGCGAGCAGCTCTCCGTATGTGTGCTCTCTTCCTCTGACCGAGGCTACACTGTGAAGTTGTATAGCAGAGGGCAGGACGTGGCGGCTGCTCTGATTTCCAAGCAACTAGCCAGAGCTCCTGGAGCGATTCCCGAGGAGACATATGTAACCACGGGCTCTGAAGAGACTATAAAGGAAATTGACCACAGCCAAATGCATGCACAGGCATCCAACCAGACTGGAGCCAGTCCAAAAGAGATGCCAACTGAAGGGACTGCAACGATATCAGAGGCTCAGCTGGAGTGTAGGTGCCCTAAAGATGAAACACTTGATGATGATTTGAGGAGCTTGATTTGATATTGTGTGTTTTATTGTTGTTTCAGCTCCATCTTTCCCAGTGGACTGGAAGACAGTGGAGCTATCTCTGGACGAGACCTTTCAGCCTTACATCGCAGCTGTCATCAATCCTTCCCTGTTCTACCTGTTCAACCCTAACCAGGGTCAGAAAACACTCTTTGGTCCCTGTTGGTAAAAATTCTCCTTCCTGTTGTAATTGCTGTGTGTCGATGTGCAGTGGACCAACAGAAGCTTCAGGAGGTGATGATGGAGTTGGCTGCTTACTGCAGCAACAACCAGGCGTCTTTATCCTCTGCCATCCTGAGCAGACCGGCTCCCGGGGCTGCCTGCTGCGCCCAGTTCTCCGGTGAGGAACATTCTGTAGTCCAGAGATGCACTTTAATCTGCTTTCTTTCTGGCACATCACCAGACTGTTAAAGCACGCAGCTCTTCTTGAGTAAATGCATCAGTCCTGGCCTCCATTAGTTGTCCACCATATCTAGCAGCTGGCATCTGTACAATCACCACAGCTGTTAACAAGGTGATAAATGGACCCGTGAGGATAGAGGCAATGCTGTGTGAGAGAGAGAGCGGGCCGAGTTCAGTGTTTTTAAGCATTGCCATGACCCCTTAAAGCCACTAGGTGTCAGTCAGGAAAGTTATGTGAATGATGCCTGGAGTGTCACATCTGATATACATTGCAAAGTTTTTACAGTCAGAAAAAAGTCAGAAAGCTTCAAATTTATCCCCACATGGCAACAAATGACACAAATAACACAAAATTAAAGTTGAGCTCCGCTAAGGTGGATTAGTTTTCACATCACATCATCGTCTGAGTAAGTTGCATCCGAAGTTTAATAGATGTCGTCGGCAAAGGAAAGCCCCGCCGCGGAGGCACTATCAGTCTCACTCATCGTTTGATGAGTGCAGTCAAGAGACCCTGTGAGGACAGACCAGCTGATCTATCATTGAGCTCTTCTACTCCGAGACACACACACACACAGGCACACAATGTGCTGTAATTTCCCTTCTCTCATTTTCCTATCCAGTTTTTATGTTTGCTCGCTGACTGTGCTCGAGACCCCACCTGCAGTCGTTGCCCCTGCAGACCTAAGCTGGTAATTTGGTGTCTGCTCGTAGATGTAATTACACAGCGTGCGTGCAGCTGAGCGCTGGAGCGGCTCTTCTTTAAACACAGTACGCAAGTAGGAGACGACAGCCTGGCATACATTCCGCAGCTAACAACAGGGTCTGTTTTAATGGAGTTTTCAGTGCTGTCTTTAAGGTCTTGGCTGGTGGAGGCTCATTATTTTTTAAGTGTAGCTGCAGGTAGACTCGTCTTTGTCTTTTTTAAAGGCCTTTTTGGAAGCCTTAAACCAGAATGATCAGCAAAATATGGACTGACAGCTTTGTGCACATTTCTGACATTTATTTTCTCTGTAGTTTATTTTACATTACAGTCTGATATTGCACATTTTGTAGTTGCATGAAGACACAAATATTTCATTTTTATCTGTTGGTGCTCACACAACTGCAAATGTATACAGTGAAACACTCTGGATTGACCTTTTTCTGTTTCTGTTTTTTTGTCAGCTGACAAAAACTGGTACCGTGCGGTGGTCCTGGAGGTCGGTGAGAATGAGTTGGGTGTCATCTATGCAGATTACGGCAACACTGAGAAGGTGCCGGTCTCCAGTATCATGCCCATCCCCACGCACCTGCTGCAGCTCCCCTTCCGCATCACTCGCTGCGCGCTCACTGGTAAAGACTACAAGCGTTCTTTGTAATTGATCTGCACTGACGCTCGTCCCTGTTACACACTTTTGCCACCTCTCCCCTGTTTCTAGGTAAGGAGCACTTCCCCGCAGAGTGGCCAGAGGAAGTGCAGCAGTTGTTTGAAACCCTGCTGCTGAATGGCGTCCTCGCCACGGTGCAGTCCTTCGACGGCTCTGCTAACGTGCTCTCACTCATTCTGTCGGCCGAGATGGGAGGGGGGCAAATCACCGCCATGATCTTGGATGCACTGCAGGCCCGCGCTAAAAGTAATCCTTGCCGGTCTGCCCAGATGGCTGAACAAACTGACAGCAGCACGTCTGCAGCCAGCACTAGAGTCACACCTGACTGTGTACAGCCCAAGTCGATACCTGAATCCCAGAAGAGGATCGAAAATGCAACAGCTACCACCGGGCTAAGCGTAGCCGCAGAGCCAGAGCTCCAGACAGCCGTGCAGAAGAAAAACACCTCTGCAGTTTCAGACAGAAGTTGGTCACACGGTAATTTGAACAGAATATTCTTTCAAAAGTGCTTAAATAGTTTTAAAAGACTGGAAAGCAGAGCTCCAAGTCTCTTTTTTACAGATTAATCTAATCAACACTTAACACATAATGATATTTTATTTTTCAGAAGATCCGGTTCAGAAGATTGTGGAGCAAATGGAACCTCTGTGTAAAATTGACACAAAAACTAATAGTACGTATGTTTTTAAACCTTTATCGCACATTAATATCCGGTGTGTGAGATTTGGAGATGTGGCTGTTTACAGAATATAGCAGAAATGGAATATTATATACCGAAAATAAGAAATGTTTTTGTTGTTAACTTAGATTGAAGACTTTGATGCTGTAGCCAGGTTGAACCGCCATTTTTCTACAGCAGCCCAGAATGGACAAACTTAAACACTGGCTCTAAATGGGGCCCTTTTACAGTTTTCATGGGGCTATTGTCGTTTCTTCCTTTCTGACCTTTAAGTTACAATTTGTGTGTGACTGTTAAAGATGCTACAGCCGTTGTTAACTTTCTATTTGAATCTCAGGTCCTCAGACCTCTGACTGCTGCTGCCTGAGCCTGAACACTAAGGTCAGAGCTGGGTTCACTTGTTTTTGGTTTAGTGGCCATCTTGTCCACACATTGTTATGTTCAGATCAGTTATGAGCTGTACCTTGCCGGTGAATAACGTGGTGTTGTTTTTTTGTTCACCTTTCACAGATTGACCACCTGGAACAGTTGGTGCAGCTGCAGCTTTCTCTCATCAAGCACTTGGTGGCACAGACAAAATAAGATAAACTAAATGCATAACTTTATATTCATGTTGGCCAACATGTTGAAGTCGAGGATGTTGTGTTTGTTTTAAATGAGTTTACTCTGTAATGTTAGCCTGCCAGCTTGTAACTTTATTTTGGTCAACCTGTTCCAGAAGGTCTCATCCAGCTTTTCATTTCATTTAACGTTATCACTGATCATCACTGTTCAGGGCTTTTATGTTTTTAACCCGTGGTTAAATTACGAGGTTGATTTATGTTTCACAGTTTTTTACATTTCAGGTTTCAGTTTTACATAAAGGTTCTGCCAAAAAGACAAAGATATGAGTGGCGTGATTTTACTCTGCGAAGTTTGGCGGTGCTGTATTTCCGAACGTGGACAATAGACCTTTTTTATTTTGACAGCGGCCATTTTGACATGGCATATTGGGGTCAATGCAGGCGTTTCCAATGATACTGATTAAGGTTGAGTTCCATCAGTGAACCAGCAGGCAGCACAGCGGCACGCTGACCCTGTTTGACCCGAATGGGACTGAACCTTAATGAATGATTGGTGACACCTGTGTTTACACTACTGTTTGTCAAAATGGCTGCTGTGAAAAAAAGGGTGTGTTTTGCTTTGTGCAAAGCCAATTAAAAAGTTATTTCAGGATACATTCCTCATGTTCAGATCAGACCTTTAACTACACTTCAGGGCCAATTATGATCAGTGAACTAAGATATATAATGAATGTAATTTGAAGGGTACAATGGCATCATATAAGGTACACATATTTTAATAAATGCAGTTAAATGAACTTTATAATTCAGGTAACGAGGATCGCATTTCAATGAATATATGAAGTAATTAAATTAACACTGCTTAACTGGAGTTATGCACTAAGTTAGCCTGACCTGTATCTTCATGCAAAGCGCAGGATGTCACGTGTGTGTCGCAGTATCATCATTATATGACAAAACGTCTTTTCTGGCGCAGATAAATAAAACTGGACCAATGGGAGCCGTTTACAATGCGTCTTTGGTCACTCCCCATCTCGCGCACTCGCCCTGCGCGCGTTGATGACAGGATGACAAATTAGACCCTACCGGTGCAGGTACATCAGAGGTGGGCATGGCGAAGAGGTGGGGTCGCAGCTCTCCTCCTGTCCGGAGCAGAAAGCCCCAGCAGATCAGCCCCCGGTGCGGAATCAAGAAGGTGTCGTAGAGCCGGAGAGTGGAGCGCTTTTTTGCGAGAATAGACTCAAGGACTCGGGGACAGCGAGCAGCGCATGGTGAGTGCGAAGTGTTTCTCTCATGGAGGAGAAGCTGGAGTGCGTAAATTTGACGACAGGTTGGAACCTGCCATAGCGCAGCATACAAGTCGTATTTGTGGGTATATAATGATTTTTCCCTCGTGTGACTGGAACCTGCTTCTGTTAAAACAAGTACAGTTGTCGTAGATTTTTTTTAAACCTCTAAGTGCTGGTCTAAAATACATGCCCATAGGATAAGTGCAAAACCGGGCTCCATCTAGTTCATAAGTAAGCTGACACGCATCCATTTGTGTTGCCTTGTTGTAAACCTCTTCTACTGTTTCATGTCTGGGTCACAACCTCTGGCTCCATCTCAAAGCCATCTTGACCCTTGACATGTTTAGGAGTGACCAGATGTTGGACGATAACAGGTTAGAGGTTAAGAGAGAGGAAAATAAACATGCTTCAATTTAAAGTTTGTTTGTGCTGTTTTCATCCTGAAATGTTGGCTCAGGTTTACACAAGTCTTTTAATTTGTTATCATTTATATCGCACACAAGGAGCTTCAATAGATTATAGATCGAATGAGGATGAAGCACCACCTTACCCGAGTTATTGTCATTTTTAATTCTATTAGATTGGATTCAGTTCCTTTGTTGTAGAAATGTAATTACCCGCTGGAGACTGGGACTTCACATCCTCTGTGTGTGGTTGCCAGTTTGCTCCTGCAGCACATTCCTACGCTTAAATGCATGCCGGGGTATTTTGAATTATAGTTAGCTGTTGCTTTCAACCAGACAGTTGTCACATTGTAGGAAAACAAAGCGCGCACACACACACAAAAAAAGTTTCCACATTTGTTCTCCAGTTGTTTTAAAAGTGGCTATTTCAGGTGACTCAGCCCGAAATAATTGGAACTGCCGTGGATGTTTCTCAAAGTGACACACCTCCAAGTACAGGTTAGGAGATCTTAGGATTTTGTATGAAGCGGGTCCAAAAAAACTAGCACTCCTTTGTAATTATAGACTACACAGTGGAGGCACTTTCCAGCCTGCCAACCAATTCAAAACAGACGGCACATCCTCGGCGTAGGCCTTCCTTTAAACGTGATTACATTTTTCAGGAATGCCCCAGTTTGCTGCTTAGTTTTAATGTCATTTCTGTAGATATATACGCCGATAGATTAATCCTCTCAAGGCAGAAATATGTGGAATCTGACCTCCCAGAATGCCCCTGCTTTGGTGCTACTTGTCATTGCTGATGTCTGAGTTGTAAAAGCAAGATAGGACTATGATTAGTGAAATCTTTCAGTCTAGCGGCGACCAAACTTCCAGCCAAGCGGAGAACAAAGTTGCTCACTGACAGATAAAAAGTGAGGAAAGCCCATAGATGAGGGAGAGGGGGTGGGTGGAAGGATCGAGAAGAATGCTTGTGAAGAGGCAGCCAACTTTGAGACAGGTGTGTGCAGTGCACATGTGTGTGTTTTATATGTAGGCATGCATGACTGCTTCCTCCTATACGAAGCTCCTACCACCACCACCGCCACCACCCGCCCATGGCAGTAATGAAATCTCTTGTCCTCGCCGACGTGCCGACGAGTGCACAAATAGAGCATCAATAGCCCCCGACGATGTTTATCAGCGCAGCGGCTTCTCAGGCAGCCGCCGCATGTCAGCCCTGCAGATCTGCGCCGCAGACACACAGACTCCTCTTAAACAGAGGCTCCGTCCTGCACACAATTCTATCTCTGTCTCGGGTATATACACACAGCTTTACCTGTAAGGAGGCTTTCTCTGGCATGTCCGCCCTCTTTAACCCACCCCGACACACACACACACACACACACACACACACACAGAGGATATTATGGCCAAGCTTATCGGCAGCCAGAGTTAATCAAACCTTACCTGCAGCCCCTCAACTTCGTATGTGTGCCCAGCATGGACAGAAATCTAAATCCTTGATTTAGATGTCAGGTTCTAATAGAATAGCTAACATGAAGTTAAATTAATCAGATTCAGAGGTAGGATCAGGTTCTCCAGGTGTATCGAGTAAACTGGTTACTCAGCATATAAATGTATGATTGTTTCGGTGGTTAGATCGCCATACTCTAACACACCTTGCTGGCATCTTTACATTTTATCCACATGCCCTTGCACTGATAAGCCGTCACACTGGCAACCAAGCTCCCAGGTGAACACGCTGATGATCCCACTGTAGATGTCGAGAGTTTTACAGCCCTCATTGTCTACAAGTGATCTGACACATTCCTGTCAAAAACGTGCTCTCTTATAGGCTTCCTGACCACACACACACACACACATCAAAATAAAGAAGATCTTAATATGTGACCCAGACATAATGTAGAGTGGTTGACATGCTGGTGTCAAGTCAGTGAAATGTCACGTTCTTCAGGAGTGTGATGGAAATGCAGACATCAACATCCTGGACGTCACTGAGTTCTCTTTGCAAGATTGTGGCTTGACCGCCAACCTGTGAAAACACGGTACTCAGATTACAACTTCATCTCTTGACTCACCAGGTGAAGAAGTACAATGTGGCTTATAGCTAGCATCGTCCTTCATTGACTGTCTGGTAAGGCTACAGTTCGCATCCTCAGAGGTTTGAACCACATTTCGTCTTTCATTTCAACTTGAATTCAAACCCTCCTCTAGAAATAATCCAAAATGAAAACATTCAAAAAATCCTGCACACTTGTCAACATTTCGTCTTTCTAATGGAATTCGCCCACGGTTCCCAACCTTGAGGTCTGGAAGATAAACGTGAAGGTCAAAAGACGATAGCAGGGATAAGAAATACTTCACAAAATAGTGTTTTTTCTTGTAAATACTTGGACACTTTCTCCTGTTTTAAGCCTGCCTCTGATAAGGAGGTACAAGCAACACATTACTTAAGTTAAGGAGGTCATATGTCGGGAGACACTGCTGTACACTCATTTTTCTCCTCAGCTTTGGTCTGTTTTGTTCCTTCTTTTTGTTAAGTGTGCACCTTTTTGTTTCTCATTCCAGGTGTCCCGACATGCACCCTCATATCCACCCCTCCCTCCTCTTAACACTGCTGCTTCTTCAAGGTCGGTTGATTGATTTTATTACTGTTTTGCATTCACCGTCAGTTGAGGAGGGCCTCCCGTACCTGTTCTAATGAATGTTTTTAATGCATCCAAACCATTAGGTCACGTCATTTGGAGAGCACGCAACCTTTCACTCATCTTTGCGTCTTTACAGGCTGTTTTATGGCTGCCTGTTGGCTGTTCGAGCCTGTCTGAGAATACTCTCGTGAGGTTACGCCCGTTGTACATCCACGTTTTAACATTCGGGTCTTTGCAACCAGCTACTTATAGATTATAATTAGATAATTACATGAACAGATCGACACCCCTCTCATGTCCACACAGTAAATTATAGCAGGTAGCCTGTTAGCTTAGCTTTCTGTGCCGTAAATATGTCACAAAGATATGTCATAAAGAGTGGAAACAGGTGGAAAGAGCTAGCCTGGCTCTGTCCAATGGCACCTGACTCACTAATTAAAAGATTATGAAGCTATTTAAAGGTTCAGGTTTTAGCTTTAAGCTACAGCTAACAGCTTAGCTTTGCTTTTAAAGCCTGGAAACAGGGAGACAGGAGGTCCTCGTTTTTGTTTATGCACCTCAGGCCATGGATTATTATTGGAGATGAATATTTGGGATATAATCCCAAACACATGCATGAAAATGTTGGCCGGCGAGCGTATCTGAGGTGTAAGCTTGTGCACTGCGTGGTGGAAAATATACAACGCTTGACGGATGCTCCTCTGGTCACCCTGAGATTCTTTCACAATGTATTTTACTGCTTAAACCTGTCAAGTCTCCAGCGCTGAAGAATTCCCATTATATTCTCCTCAAAGTGATTTCCTGCCTGCTGCGTATAAAATACTGCCTGTTTCCAGCCAAGTCAGATTTTGCCTCACTTTAATAGCGCATCCTCAGTCGTTCTGTCGGACCTGAGAGTATCGGTATTTGCCCGAGGGGAGAGGCGGTGCCCGTTGGGGCAATATAATCTCTGAGTTGTTTTCAAAAATGACAGCTTTAGCACCATCCGAAGTATTTATTAGTGGCCTTTTAAGACTTTGAACTTGAGCAAACCAGACTGTTTCACCTTGTCAAGACGCCCCCCTTTTCCTCCTGTGCTGACAGCACAGATAACATGTTGCAGTGCTTCGCCCGGCTCAATATCCATGTAATCCAGCCTGTCAAATTAAATTTCCCAGATAGGCAGAAGCTGATCCTACTTTTAATCTCTGATTTCAAGGGGGATATCCCTTATATGTCCCAGACCGGGCTTGGATTAATTAGACATGGGCTCGTACATTTTCATTCACATTAAAGATACAGAGTGAAATAGCTCGAGGCACTCGGCTGAACAGACAGACTTTTTGTTCAGAGCAGCGGGGGCCCCAATGACCATGAGAATGAGAAAGCAGCTTGCCAAGACCTGAAACTTTCACTGTCAGGAGGTCTTTGGGGCTGGACTCTTGTTGGAATTAGGGGCAAATGAAAGGGTGAGGATTGTAAAAAAAAAAAAAAAAGTTGCAGGTGGCACTTTTGTTTAATGTTTCCTGACCTCATACAGTTTTCTCCTTCCCTCCAATGAACTGACTTTGTATAAAGACTTAGATTTCATTCACATTTAAAGAGGGACGTGAAGTTTACGGCTCTAATTTCTCTGAATAAAACGTCTTTTGATTCAAATTCAAAATTGGAAAATAGTTGCTGAAAACGTGGAAAGACTTATATTACTGAAATGTGGAGTCACAATTATCGTTGTTAACATTGTTATTATTGTTCTTCGGTGAGAGAGGAGCACAGTGTGAGGACAAAGTCAATGTTGGCACTAAATCCTCTGTTGCAGACATGCCCGTATTTCCACTGAACTCTCCGTACGTCGAGCCTTTCTTTCATCTTCCTGTCCTTCTTCCTTGTTTTGCTGTTTTGACACTTGAAGAAGTCACCATAAGACTTATCACCTGTTTGAGCTCATTTACCGGCGCTAAATCAACATTTAGGCGGACAGCCTGAAGCATTACAGCAAGGCTGAGTGGGACAGACATGTCATTTCTCCCCCCTTGTACTCTTGAGTGAAGAGAGGGACTGTGCGGAGTGGAATCTGTTTAATGTTTGTAAAAATCACTCAAGCGCTTCATCTCCGTGCTGGACGAATGCCTCTGTGACCCGTCTGGGTTACCAGGGACAACGAGGCATATTCACAGGAAACCACATGTCCCTCCTCTGCGGACAACGTGAGCCCGAAGCAACGTCCTCTCCGTGAATGGAGCGAAGAACGTTTTTTTTTTTTTTTTCTTCACTTGTCTGCTCACATTACTTTTGAATACATAATTATCCCTCGCAGAAGCGGGTCAAGTGGGAGTCAGTGAGCCGTAATGGCTTCAGGAACCGAATCACATTTACATATTAGTTTTTAATTGTAGTTTTTGATCGAGACTAAGTGGATACACATCAGAGTGATTCGTAATTTGTAACAAAAAAAGCAAAGATGAGATCTAAAAATAACACAATGCAGATGAACTTTTTAGGGATGTCAAACCTCAGATCAGGAACCACAAAATGTTTCTTTAATGTTTTAATGCTTGACAACCTTCGTTGGCCTAACTGCTGTGGCTAATTGTTGTAAGCATGTGCATACTACTGTACACATGCTGTACATGTGGACATCTGACCCTTGTGTTGTTTGTCCCTTTATAGTCCATCGGAGCAGCTCGGTGCAGGAGATCCAAACCAGCCATGAGAACATCGGAAAGATCAACTCAGCAGGAGAAAGTGAGTGTACCTTACGACACAGCATGTTCGGCATCATCGGCCTGGGCTTGTATAGCACGATAAATAAAATGCAGTCAGTCAGTTTTCAGTCCAGGATTTCTTGGGCGGTCCTTTTTGGGTGGCTCGATGACACGTTGAGGCCGCTGGGCAGCTGCTAAATGTGCAAGCCCAGCTCGAATGAAACAGCTGATGCCGATCAGCTAACGCAAGCGTGATGAGGTTAAAGTGACAGGGGGGGTCATGCAGAGGTGTGCAAACATTTTAAAGTGTGATGCAGTTAGGCTATACAAAGAGCTTTTAAACCGTGAGGCCGAGTGACAAGAATCCTTTGAGGTGGTGGGTGGTCTTGTTAGCCTGGCGTCTGTGTCGCAGAAGAAGGAGTTTCCGAGGTGACTTTCCCATGAGTCGACAGAAGCCTGTAACGCTCCTCTTCATGATCAGCTGCACATTCTTACACGGCCGCTGATTATTTATGCCACCGGCGAGTGCAAACACGCTTTGGGAGAGTGAGAAAGGGTTTTTGCTTCCTGGTGGAAAGAAAGTTGAGCTGCGGCGTGCTAAGCTGTTTCTCTCTTATTATGCTGAGGTATTATTTTCATCTCCAACAGTCCATTTGATCACTAACCAGGATAATCCCATAATGCTTATAAACAAGAAAATAAGAGGGGCAATGAAGACGATGAATGAGTTTGCACCTACATCTTTATCTAGATGGCCAGTGCGTTTAAGTCTTTGTGTGTTTCTGTGGGAAGTGATGCAGTGCTCAGCAGCCATGGACATCCTTTTCCTCATGGATGGATCGTACAGCGTGGGGAAGGGCAGCTTTGAGAGGTCCAAACACTACGCGATCAAACTCTGTCAAGCACTCGACATCAGACCAGACAAGGTTTGTTTGTTTTCTCGATGTGCACCTTTCTCTTTCTTTCCCTCTTTCGCGCCGAGCCGTTATTCATTCAAGTCCGCATTTTGTCCAGGTGCCGCGTCGGCTTGATTCAGTTTGGTTCCACTCCTCGGCTGGAGTTCGCCCTGGACTCGCACACCACCAAACAAGAGCTGAAGAGGCACATGAAGAAGGTGTCGTACAGGTGTGTTAAACACGCTGGGTTTACGAAAGAGACACCTGAGCAACAGCGAGATAACATACCTGAGGACGCTGGCGTGAATGTGACAATAATAATTCCTGAGTTAATAAAATAGTCAACATTCTTTATATGTTTGATGAATCATGTAATCTGAACTGTGTTTATTTAAAGTAAGACACACACGTATACATATGTTCAGAGGCTAAGTGATGTAAGCGCTCCCTGGAGAGGAGAAACAAATTAATTTCAGATTAGAGGGGTGCACCACAGGTGGTCACTGGATACTGGATAAGCACTTAAGCCGAGAGAGAGGAAGGTAATTTGGCCAAGTGTGTGAATGTGTGTGTGTGTATGTGTGTGTGTGGGGTTGTTGTGGGTCTTGCCTTCTGGTCTGAAATGATTACCCATGTTTTGAACTCATTAGCTGTCGCTCTGACTAAAATCAAACGAGCAACATGGACAGTTCGAGGGTAGCGATGCGCTATAGGTGTATGTTTATTCATACATCAGTTAATGCAACACTTTACTTTATAATACTTTATAATAAGCATCTTAAATGAGTTATAAACTGAACAACTATAAAAGCTAACGATCAAATAATAATAATTACTCTTACTTAAGATGACTCTTATCCATCTTTGTCGTTTAAGTCTGCACGTAAGTAAGTACGAGTGTCTGAGATCCAAGTACAAGGTGTTTCAAGAGTACAGAGAAATCTGCATGCTAAGACAACTGCAGTCAGTTGTTGATAGAAGTCTTCAAACGGACGCTGAGATCTTAAGATCACGCCTGAATCTGAATTGTCTTGTAGTGTCAGTACTCCCAGATGATACGGAGTCGACCGTCACTACCTTCACGTCATTGATTTTGTTTCAGCAGGCCAATCACGAAGAATCTATTGAACTTTTGCATCTCAGTGAAAGAGGCTCCTGCTGTGACTTGTAAAAGTCTGACAGGGTTAAATGTCTTTATTGAGCCCCGAAGTGATGAAACTCAGACGGTTCCACAAGAGGAATCCAACCAAAAACCGATCTGGGGTTTACTTTGCCGGTGGCATGCAGTACATTAGCGACTCTGCTGGCCTCTGCAGCACGGGTTCATCTTCTCTAATTGTTCTGTTTCAGCATTATTTTAACAAAAGCATTTGACTCCCAGGGGAGGCAGCACCCAGACAGGCCTGGCTCTTAAATACATACTGAGGAAAGGCTTCCCAGGCGGTCGTAACTCCACCGCCGCAGCCCGGATCGTCATCCTCTTGTCAGATGGGAGGTCTCAGGGTAACGTGGTGCAGGCGGCGGCGCAGCTCAAAGAGACCGGCGCTGGTCCTGTTTGCCGTGGGCCTGCGCTACCCCAGGTACATTTGATGGTTGTAAAAATAATGATCTCCGCCAATATTCATACATTAAACTGTTTGTTTGCAGTCAATTCTCTAAAAATAAGTCACTATTTTTGGTTTCCCAGGTGGGAGGAGCTACATGCTGTGGCCAGCGAACCGATGGAGAGCCATGTTTTCTTTGCATGAGCATTTCCACGACGCTGTCAACGGCCTGTACACCACACTGACCACCTTCTCTGTCTGCGATGCCGTACCTGCAGGTGGAACACTTTAGCACTGGAGACAGTCACTGCTACACATGCTAATCCTCCACATGTATAGACTTCGCACTATTAATTTGATGCCACTGGACATGATTGACTGGAGACGATTAATCGTGCCCCCTGTCTAAATCCTTTTCCACCTAACTTCCCACATGTCCCCCTTTTTTACTGCCTCTCTGTCGTCCAGGCTGTCAGGTGGAGTTGTTTCCCTGCGAGAGGAAGACGCTGGAGACGGTGAAAGAGCTGCAGGGGAATTTCATGTGCTGGAAAGGCTCCAAGGGGTTTTCCCCGTACACGTCCTGTGCCCATACTACAGGTACATATACACGAATGCATGAACAATGCAAATATTCTTGGGTTCATCCTCATCTTGAAGTCCTTAAGAAGATTAAGAGAAGATTTTCTCTTACAATGTGACATTTCTTAAAGATCAGCACGAGATATTTGATAACTTGGAGTTTAAAATCTAGTTACTTTGGTTTCTCTGGAGTTATGGACCCACAGCAGTGTCTGGCAGGTTTATGATGAAGAAAAAGGAGGTGTGGTGTCATTCTGCATCAGACTGGAGGAAAAAATACCCTCGTATCTTTTGTTGCTCAATGATCCACAAAGATTGTGGTTGTTCAACAGGCCAGCTCCCGTGTGTTAATGTGCTGTGTCAGTGTGAGGGTGTTTCATAAAAAAACAAGCAAGTGTAATTCTGCCAGACGCTCCCGGGGCAAATTAAAATGGCCTTTGACAACATTAATTTCACAGTACATTGCAACTTCCAGCTTCACCGCAGTGAAATGGCTGAAGGCAAGCGGAGCTCACAGTCCGCAGAAGCGTCACGACTTTTCATTTGATCTCCTTTCTAAGGTTTAAAAATTCTTCTAAGGATGTTGCTTTTGTCCAAATGTGTGTGTTGCAGGTACAACAAGGTGTACAAGAGACACCAGACAGTCTGCCATCGGACCATCTGTCCAGGTAAACGAACTCTTCTTTCTCTCTCTGTTTGTAAATGTGCCTCTTCATATACGTTTATTAAGCCCGCTTCCGGCTCACCTCTCTCCGCTGTCCTCTAGATCCCTGTGACTCTCAGCCCTGTCTGAACGGTGGAACATGTGTGTCTGAAGGTCCGGAGGGTTATAGCTGTGTCTGTCCACCTGGTTACGGAGGAGACCCACACTGTGGTCCGTACGCTCTCCTTGTACTTATTGCGATGTTAGCAGACTTTCAATGCAGAGATCAAACTAACCCGACCCTCCGTCCATCCCCAGCTCCTGCATTATCCCTGGACTGCTCTGTTGACTTGCTCTTCCTGGTGGAGGGCTCCGCCACGCTCACCTTGGAGGGCTTCCTCCGCCTCAAGTCCTTCTTAAAGCGCTTCCTGCAGAATGTGATCGGCTCCGACAGCCCCAGCAAAGTCGGCCTGGCCGTGTTCGGCGGAGAGGCCCGAGTCGAGGCCCAGATCGGCAAGTTCAAAGGGGACCTGAAGGGTCTGCTTAAGGCCGTGCAAGCACTCCAACCCATCGGCGGCGAGACCAAGACCGGCCAGGCGCTTCGCTACGTCACCCGCCACGGCTTCGTGAGCGCGCCGGTCTTTGTCGACGTCACGGACGATCTGCCCCGCGTGGTGGTGCTGATCACCGCCACTCCGTCAGCTGACGAGGTGGTGGAGCCCTCTAAATACGCACGAGACAGAGAGATCTTCCTGATAGGTGTGGGTCCAGACAGCTTAAAGGGACAGCTGAATAATATCACCGGAAATCCCCAGAGGACTATCACCTACTCATCACCCGAGTTCAGTGGCAAGATCCCTGAGCTGAAGGCTAAGATCTGCAGTGTGGATACGCAAGGTACGGACTAACCAACAGAGCACTTTTACTCAAAGGGGGCAGCATGTGGAGTTTTCTTTGTCTTTTCTGTTTTTCAGGTTGTTTGGGTCAAGCAGTAGACCTGGTGTTTGCACTGGATGCCTCAGGTGGCGTTGGCCGCGACAACTTCTCCGCCCTGCGCGACTTTGTGCGCGGCATCAGCGTCCAGTTCGACATCAACCGCGACGTGGCTCAAATGGCGCTTGTGGCCTACGGTAGGAGGGCCAACACCGTCTTCAACCTGGACTCCCACGAGACCGGCTCCGCCATCCTCAAGGCTGTAGGCGATGCCAACTACATGGGCGGAGTGGCCTCAACGGGCGCGGCTCTGCTCCACATCCACTCCAACGTGCTGACGGTGGCCAAAGGCGCGCGGCCTGGGGTCAACAAGGCCGTGGTGGTGGTGACGGACGGCTCGGGTGGGGATGACGCTGCGGTTCCAGCGCAGAAGTTAAGAGACAACGGCGTTTCGCTGTTTGTGATCGGCATCGGGGACGTACAGAAAGAGAGGCTGATGCAGATCGCTGGCTCAGAGGAGCACATGATCTCAGTGCTGTCTTACGAGGATCTCAAGTACTTTGAGGATGTTCTGGTGCAGATGTTGTGTTCAGGTGAGAAAGCAGGGAAATGCCTTTGTTACCAAACTTTTCCTATGGATTAGGTCGAGAAATTGGTTGTTTGTGTTCTCATTTCTGTATTTCCTTCCACTAAAATGCCTGCAAAATAGTCTTTGTCATGGTAACCGGCTGTTTTGTATGATACATTTCGTTCTCTTAGAGGCTAAAATGCCAGTAAACCTGTGCAAGCCCAACCCATGTATGAATGATGGGGTCTGCATCCTGTCCGGAGGGAGCTTCCGTTGTCAGTGCCAGGGCTACGAAGGACCACACTGTGAAACAAGTCAGTGACGTCACTCTTACTTCCTCCTCCTTCCTACAGAACCTTCCTTCGTATCAGCTTTTAATGCACTTGGTTAGCGAATGGCTAATTGACTTTTTTCTGTGGTTTGTCCGCAGGAAGCAGCAGGACTTCATCCAGAGGCGATCAGCCGAGACCTGCCGGTCTCAGGAAGAAGAGCAGGCAGAAGAAGAGCCACCAGGAGCTCCTGCATCACTACAAACTGCACCGCAGGAGACACGCTGCCTGATGACACCACACACCCGTAAAACAACAAAACAAGTCACTAACAGACACTCACGAGCAAAGGATATTTGCGGGTACGCAAAAGGAGTAAAGGGAAAACTAACGCTACTGTTTCAATATTTAAACTCGAACTCGACCTCAAAAAGTGCCTTTAAACTGTATGTAATTCTACTGCAGTGTCCTTTTGTGTATTTTTTATTGAATTATTATTATATTATTATTGAATTACTGTCTATTCAATCATGTAAACTTTTGGATTATGTTATAGTGTATATCTGAGTCATGATTTAATTGGTTTAATGCACAATCGTCTGTCCTCCGTGGTGCCAAGGCAAAAACATTGTGCCAAAAAAAAAACTGCTTCATACCAACTGCTGATTTTTTTAAGATGCTAATAGACCTTTTTCATGTCAGACTGGCTGCTGTGAAAAGGGTCTGTTAGGTGATTGTTCTCACTAATAATTTTATAAATATGTATATGTGTATATGTATTTCATTAT
The DNA here is from genome assembly GCA_014281875.1 of Nibea albiflora. Classification (NCBI taxonomy): domain Eukaryota; kingdom Metazoa; phylum Chordata; class Actinopteri; family Sciaenidae; genus Nibea; species Nibea albiflora. Next base: position 15,050,767 of record CM024806.1, read on the forward strand.
TGGTTATGTTAGGGCGATATAACTACCTTGTTTTGTACTATAACTTACCCTGTTCTTTACTGATCTTGGAGAAGAAATTCTCCCATTAAATTTAAATGGGGAATTATTCCACTTGTACAACTTCAGAGTGGTAGATTTCATTTTCATCTTTCAGAAATCATTCAAACTCATGAGCAAAAGTAACATTTAAACACTTTAAACCGTCTTGAAATTTGCCAGATGAACGTTGTATAATCAAAGTCCGACTCCCCTTCATGAATGCTTTATTATTTCATTAGCGAGAAGTGCCTGGGTTGGCTCTAATTACCTTGTTAAATTTTAATGCCGCAGGCTTCCAGTGTCCTTTTGCGTTGTTACTACGGCGAACCTCGAGTCCATTTTCAACAGAAAAGCCGAAACGGACGGATGTAACATTTAAAGGTAACAGGAGGCATTGTCATAAACAAATTCCAACCCAGCGTTGTTGTCAGTACATTTTTATTTGAATAAAAAGTGCATTTTTAGCTAGCAATACAAGCCAAAAGGCTGAATAATGGTGTAAATATATTTACATCTTGGCTACCAGCATATATGAACCAAGCTACAATCTAGAGCGTACAAAATGGCCAATTTTGTAGAGCGGTGTCTTTATGTCTCAGACTTCAGTGGTTTCAAATGTTGGCTGGCTGTTTTCATTGTGGAAACATCCCATCATGTGCATCGTTATCAGGAACAAATGTTAGACTGGCCAAAATGCTACTACATCAATTTCCTTGATTGCAAATGGGGGAAAAAACAACTTGAACAGTCACTGAAACTAAGATCATCCAGTGGTATTTGAGACGACGGCTTGTGCAGCTCTCTGATTGGCTCTTTATAGTTTTGACAGGGAGGTGATGAGTGATCCAGAGAGTGAGGGGAAGATGTCGATTGAACTGTCTGGTCTGAGGAACCTGTGGATTTGAGAGGTCAAAGGAGGTCAAAGGGCGTTCTGGGTTTCCCTCTAGGTGGTGGATTTCTTCTCCCATTCCTGTTAAAACAAAAGGAAAGGGATGACATTAAGGTCTTTTAAAGTGTATACAATCATTATTCCTGTGCTAGACACTTTAAATCTATGCTCTCGCCTTAGCTTTCTGCAGGACTTTGCCTTTGGTGGCCATGATGGATGCTGGTCTGCTCTTTAGCGCAGATGCGGAGTTCACCGGGGAGCCAGGGTCTGCGCTGACGTTGCTGTTGGAGGGCTGGGACGAGGATGATGAGGATGATGATGATGACGTCTGTTGAGCAGGCAGGGTTGCTGTTTTAGACTGAGGGTAGAATGACAGAGTTAGGGAAAGAAGCTAAGAGAGTGGAAATACTTTTGAGTTCCATGTTTGTACCATCAGAACCAGCACACTCACCGTGGGTGTGTCCTGGAGGCTGCTGTCCAGTGTGGTTCCCAGTGTGAAAGGCCCCGACTCCACCTTCTTCAGACTTTCCTTCACTTCTACCAATCGTAGCTCCACCTCGACCCTACGGCGCTCCGCCTCCCGACATGCCTCCTCCTTCTGCTTCAAACGGGCTTCCAATGGGGCCTGCTGCTTGGGGTCTGTGGACAACGGACAGCTGTCAGTCACACGGGTCAGCGTGCAGTCGGTGGATCGGGGGGTGAGGCGGACGTACCTTGGCAGGCGCCGAGCTCCTCTTTGATTTCCCTCCTCTCTTTCTTCAGCTTTGCCAGGCTGCTCCTCACCTCCTCCCGCTCCTTCTCCAGGCGGTCGCGCTCGTCGATGTAGCGCCGCAAGATCGGCCTCTGTGCGGTTCTTGCCCAGTTTCCCTTCGACTGCACCAGGAGACCCTGAGAATGGAAGTTTTTCACAGATATAACACAGTATAAGCTATTTTATCATGATATTTTCTCAGAGGGACAAACAGTGAAACAAAGGCGATGCATTCATTATTTAAAATAAATAAACTGGGCTCTTTTATTTTTACTTTTTAATTGGAATATAAATCTGCACTCCACTGTGGTGCCTTTGACTGCAGAGGATGCAGTTTTTCACTAGATGGAGCCATGGTAACGTAAGATAACAGAGGAAGGGGAAGCAGTTAATCTTCACAACACTAGCTGCATTTTTACTCAACAAAATTCATTCTGATAAGACAATTTTTCCTAAAAATGCTGTGCAAAGGTGTTAATGAGGGCTTATGAGCCTTTAAAACATTGTGCCAGTCTTTTTTGTCCTTACCTATAGTGATGTGACTTTGGGTCGCAGTGGTTGAGGACTGTGAGGAAACCCGGCAGAAGTCTGTACTTTATGGATCTGAACCCCACAGGAGCTGAAGGCCTGTGGGATCCCCAGGCTGGTCTTCTTTGGGGCTTCTTTGTCCTGGCTTTGGGATGAGGTCTTGACTGGTTGAGTTTGTGGCTGCGAGGCTGGAGAGGGAGTCGGGGGGCGCTCTTGTTCAGGGTTGCTAGTGGCGGAGGTTGAACTCGTTCCATTTAACACAGGTGTCGTGTCTGGCTCAGTTCGGCTCGTTGAAATGACCTGGAATTCAATTTTCAGTTTTATTTATACAGCATCAAATCATAACAGACGTTATCTCATGACAGTTTCCACACAGAGCAGGACGGGACTGTACTTTTTAGAATATTATTTATAGAGACTCAACAGTTGAACAAGCACTTGGCAATGGTGGAAAAGGAAAAACTTATCAAACACAGAATTAAAGCACAAAATATGATTAATAAATGTAATGCAGAGAAACAAAACATGATTGTCTGCAAAGCAATGAAATCCCATATTTAACTGAAAATAGTGCAACTAAGAAATATTATTCTGGAATATGATGTGCCCAATTTGATTTTGATGTCAGGAACAGCATTTCACGCTTCAGATGGAGACTCAAGTTTGGCTTTTTACTTCACGGTGAACTGATGTAGGCACACCGCTGAAGAAAGTCACTGTTTGCAGTTGTAGAGCAAACACCTGCATGGCACAGAAAAACTCAAGAGACACGGGAGAGTTCAGGTCGAGGTTTAACCAAAAGACCACGAGCCAACAGCTGCAAAGTTCTTCCAACAAATCAAACTCAGTATTTTATGAAGCAGGTCATTTATAAAAAAAAGAAAAAAGAAATGAATATTAGCTAGTGTGAGACTGTGAACCCTGTGACCTGTGGCTGACACAGCTGCCAGCGATCAGCCCCAGAAATCCTGTTCCCACGTTAGCTAGGCTATCTAAGCAGGCTGCGGTACGCTCTGGTCTTGGTCTTCACTTGGTCTCGGTTTAGCTGGTCTTGACTGCAACGCCGCGTTCATTTGCGGATGCGGTGACGAACTGTGCTCACAGACAATCGTTTCTGGAAGTCTCCTTCAGCCCATGACAGGATCACGCCTGCGAGTGATGCAGTGCCGTCTGAGGGGCCCGAAGATCACGTCCGTTCGATATCACCTGACGGTCGTCGGGGACTTTTTTTGTTTTGCACATCATCACATTTTGTTTCTATTATTAATAATTAATAACAATAGATCTGTTTTAGCAGACTATATACAGAAAATACTAATGAAAGCCAACTACCTACCTCTTTCGTTTGAGATGAGGCGTCCTCCTCTACTGCAACTTGGGAATGTCTAGAAGTTTCTTTGGCAGGGGAGGTTTTACTCCCACAGGATGTATGGAGGAAGGAACGTACAGGGACTAGGTCCAGGTAAATCCTGTTTTCAGTGTCCTGTTCTGAGTTTTGTGTATCCTGCGCGCAGATTTGATCATGTTCCTGCAGGTTGTTGTCCTCACTGTCTGGCAGGCCGCTCTCTTCAGTGTCCTTTTTCACACGAAAACAGGAAGTTATGTAATTGGACAGTGGGCAGATAGTTTGGGTATGTGTAATGGTAAAACCGAAATTAAACTTAAACTAAGAAAGACTTCCATCTTTTTTTCTTTTTTTTTGGGAGATAACTTCAGTGTTTCACAAACACAAACATACCTCTGGATCAGCTATAGAGGCCACATCATCATACAGTTCATCAGAGTTGTGAGTGACGGAGGGCTGGGTGTCTATGTAGGTGTTTGGCTCTGAATACCTCCTCTGCATCAAGCTGGAGAAACACACAAATACACAAAGACTCGTTTTAAATACTGTGCACACACCAGTGGGACCCGTGCTAGCTCAAAGTGAGGATCTCACTATAAGGACGTCTTGGCAGCAGTGACAATGCTGGAGATCCTCTCAGCGTTGACGTAGTCGTAAGTCAGCTCCTCCGGGTCTGTCTTACTCCCCGTCTGTGACAGCAAGAGGCCCAGCCAGTGGCCCATGTCGGCGGACGTCTTAGCCTGAGAGAGGAGAGGAGAGGAAAGGATGGAACAAAGCGCATTCATGCACTTGCAACATTGTGGGCATAAAAACAGCTCGTGGTTTGTGTTGCATGCCATCTGTCACTTCGTATTAATAAGATGATTGACACAGCATCCATAGCCAGCAGTATTTTAATATGCAAAACTTTTTAAGAAGTTAAACGTGTATCCACGGCCCAAGCAGTGTCTGATAAAGATGTAAAACTATTTATAAACTGAAATATTTCACCTATAGTTAAAAAAGGTTGTATGTTTTGGTTAATACTGGACCTGGAAATTCATTATACAATACACTTGTGGAAAAAAAAAGACTCATAACAAGAAACAAGAAATAAAAACAAACCATAAATTTGTCAGAGTCCTCGAGACTAAACATTAAATTCCATTGCCTATGACCGAATGTGCACTGGGGTAGCAGGGTGGTACTGGAAGCTTAATGAAAAAGGGCGTAGCATCGGTCCCTGAAATCCCAGTACATCCACACCCTTCACACACACACACACACACACACACACACACGACACCCTTGTGTGCACACATATATTACATAGGCTAAGTGTGATGTCAGCAGAAAGTGATTTCCAAATGAGGACGTTTAGGGGCCTTTCCTCTTATTGAGAAAGTGCTGACGTTTGTTTCGGTCATTCCAGGCGTGCTGGGGTTCTGGTTATTTCTCCTACAGAGAAACGCTGAAGTGAGCTCTCATCTAAGGAAAACAAAGCTGCAGACTGCCACCAACTGAACACCGCTCGCCTCCCTTTACAAGCACAAAGGAGAAGGGGGAGGTTTGGCTGCAAAACTCACAAAATGGAAGAGGACCTGCGGCATCTATAGATCTAAACAGCTCGTTCTAAGGTAGGAAATTGAAAAAATATTCAGTAATTCATATTATGATTAATTTCTGCCATATTCTCCCGACCAATCCCTCCGAACCTTCCATCCGTGGACCGTTAACCAGCTGAAATCCTTCACTTTGGTGAAAGAGCGTCAAACTATTTATTCAGCAACGGTTGGAGAAATATTATAGCACTAAACTGTAATTTAATCCAGCCTTTAACTTTCCGTTCAGTTTCCTTACACCTGCAGGGATGTTTCAAATCATCAGAAAACACAGTGGATGTCTACCTCTAGGGTCGCCAGCTGTGTGCCGTCCATGTCGATCCTGAAGGAGTACAGGTGCTCGGGGCTGGGGTCGGGCAAGACGCTGCAGCCCCCCAGGGTCACAGCCGGCTGGCTCACTTTGTTCTTGCCCTTGTCCTGGTAAAACCATAGCTGCCCGTTCTTGATAAGACACCAGCAGGTGCGCCATTGGCTGTTCACCAACACGTTGAGGTAGCCTGACAGATGGTAAGAGGAGGTAATCACGAGTTACTAAGCAAACTTAAGCAGGTAGAGAAATAGAGTATTTACATCTTAGCATCTCACGAAACAAGTGCCACTGCCGTTAGACCTGATTAAAATTCGGTTACTGCTTCAATCAGGCTAGGCTAATCTGGTAGATCGTTGCTCACCTGAGGTGTCCACACATTTCTCCGGGCTCTCTAACAAGGAGGTTTTCTTCTTGCCGATGTTCATGAGGTTGCTGAACTTCAAACCTGCGCCACTTTTTTTCTTCACTGTGCAGGGTAAGAGAAGAAGAAGGAAAATAAAAAAACATGCTTGATTTTGACAACATTTTTGCGTAAATGCATATCATGGACTGACTAAAAGGGACTCACCATCTTTGCTTTCAGGGATCTCAGCATGGCTGTCAGTGCTGCTGCCGCTCTCTGAGGCCACAGAGTGTCTCTCACTCAGCTCTCCCTTAAAGTTCATATCAGCATTTTTAGTCGGCATGAATCATTAGTGATCCAAATTATGAAACTGTTACCGAGCCCAGTGGTTCCTGTGGTTTAAGTAGAGGCAATGAAAAACTCCTTAACAGGTGCTCTAAAGCATGAAGATGAAAAATAAATGTACCTTTGTACAAATGAGCCTTGGGGAGTCGGATACGGAGGGGTCACAGTTTTCAGCTGGTTTGGGACTGATCTCCTGAATCACCTAATGAATAAACAGGCGGTTGGTTAATGTCAGCATCTAAACTGCAGAATTAACTTACATGTTGAGTAATAATGCTGCTCCGCGAGGGATTCTTTTTGGAGTGGCTCACCCTCAGCCACTGCTCTGTCTGCTCCTTGCTCTGCAGAGCCAGCACGATGGCCTCCCCTCCCACTGGGATGATCTTCAGTTTGTGCTCTTTCCTCTTCAGCTGCTTCTCCTTGTAGACCACGCTGCAGCCCAGAAGACTCACGTCCAGCAGAGGTGTCTGCTCCTTGGAGCTCTTATAGCACTGAGAGGGGCAGAGATGACATTCAATTTGTGGTTTGGCAGTACGTGCTGCCTACGGACGTAGTTTAACGTGGGTGCTATTGTACGACAGCATGTTTGAGGTAGTGTACGATATATTTAGAATTAATTATTTTCTTGTATTGTTTTTTAGCATGGCTAATCCCGAGAGCTCTGTACATCTGACTTTTTGGCCACTTGGGGGCAGTGTGACAAACATTTGCCTGAAACCTCCATTGGGTTTGAGTTTGCGTCTGCCTGACAAATAGCCTGAAATGAACTGTCCTTTTAGCTTTGTTTTGGTCTCTACCATAGACTGTATAAAGAAAAACCACCTTCAACCAACTTCACGCTCTTCAGCCACTGGCTTTTCCACTTTATTCACCTGCAAGTTGGTCTCTTGTCTGCCATTTTGCACTTGGCATACACTCGTTTTTGTAATTCTTGTAAAAGAAAGCACATCAGCATATTTCTGTCCCGGTTCTGGTCCCGGTATTGTGCTGTTTCGCTCCTTGGCACTGGGGGCTTTCTCATCATATTCATCCCATTTGAGGAGAGAACCATAATAAACGATTGTACAGCTATATTTGTTTACAGTTTGATTTATTGTACTAATATTTTCCATTCTAAAAATAAGTGTCAAACAAGGACAGTGTGTGACAGCTAAACATAGAGTTTTAAATATATATTCGGAGGGTTCTCTTACTTTCAAATTATCTTTTAATTACAAGGAGAATATAAACAAATCCTACCCTTCAAAAAAACCCCTCATAAAACCCTCTGTGTTCATGACCATAATAGAACAGAACATAAACAGAAAACAGAAAACTTTCATTCAGATTTTCACACAGTCTTGTACCCACCAGTAGGCGATGGTCTTTGATGACACACAGCTGTTTGGCCCACTGGCCCAGCCACTTCTTTCTCCACAGGAAGGCACAGATCCGAGCGTCCTTCATCAGCTCAATGGACGCCTCGGCTGACGGCCACTGGTGCTGTGCTGACGGTGACTTTCCTCTGGTCACTTCCTCCTCATCGTACGACTCGTATGAACTGCTGACTGCTTCCCCGTCATCTAAGCGACAAAGATCAGAAATGTTGAGCTTTAACTGGAGAGACTGAAACAAAGCGGCAAAGTGACAATGGGCGCTGGAGTTAAAAGGCACGAGTAGCAGCGATACACATTAAACATTGGATGAGTATGAAGGACCAAATGATGTCAGTGTCTTATTTCTTCACGATGACCTTCAATGGATGGAGATTTCCTTGCAACAATCAGGCTGCAAATAACGTATTAAACCACTGATGAAAGACGGTGACAAACAAAAAAGTGAGGAAACTGATAAGATGAGACCGTCACTCGTCAAGAAGTTGTTGGTTTGCATGCACAGATACTCATGCCAGACAATGAGGACTGAAGTCATGCCGATTGGGCAGTGCGCAACAGCGAGACCCAGACAGGGCATACACGAACACACACATCCAGTGATAGGGAGGTAGCTACCCCTGTTGATAACAGCATAGACCACACTGTCAGAGCTCTGCACTCGCATCCAGGGCCCTGAGAAGAGGCCAAAACAGTCCAGATCTACACAACATCAAAGGAATCGGAAAGAAGACGGAGAAGATGAAGAAAGTTTGGAAGATTGGGGGGAAAAATATGAGGATAAATGTCTATTTTATATTATACAGAACTGATACATGTGAAAAAAAGAGAAATGAATTGCAGCACACACCTGAACTTAAAGTTAAAGTTATACACTCTTTAGAGTATTTTGATTGTCAGTGCTGTCAACACTCAAGCAAGAAGCCGACCAGAGCCACCACAGTCTGAGCTGCACATCGGCTCTTCAGAAACCCGTCACAGAGGCTGTGTCCGTTGTTATTTAGATATATTTAGATATAGTCTACAGTGTCAGTGCATTACATTTCAGCAGTTGTACGTATCTACCACAAACCTACTGCAGCGTTAGGTCTGAACAAAACCTCTCTCGTGGCATTTCAGTGTGTGCAGCACAGCTTTTATTTTTGTTGCAAGTCTCGCAGTGTATGAAACCACCTTCTACAAGAACCGGCCATTTCTTGTAAGAGTATGTGTCAGTTTGCATTATGGTTAACACCCGAAAGGTTTTCTAAAGAATAAACATAACAGAGCAGGAAGAGGCCCTGCTGATATGTCTGTGGCTCACATAGCTGGGTATTGGTTGTCCGTCTAACCACAAAATATCACACTTTTTTTTTCCAGTGGATTCTGAGGCTTACCTGGTGAGCTACCAGTAAACAGCCTCAGTTTAACACTTCTTGAGCTGGGCCTTGCTGTGAATGGCTGCGCCTACGTGAAACAAGTGCAGGGAAGCAGAGATCTAACACCGAATCCGAGTTCTTACCATTAAAAGTTTCCTCATAGGGCTGAGCCTCCTCATAGTAACTCTCTGAAGGGTCTATACAGGCGGGAGAAGGAAGTGCAGGTAAGGGGAACGGCTCTCGACCCGCCACGCCCTGCCAGATGGGAAAAAGAGGAGAAAGGTACAAAAAGAGAGAACGGTGAGGGTTTTCTCAATGCCCCGCAGCCACCACGCCAAGTGTGTTCAATGAATTCCCACTGGAGGAACATGTCCAGGTTAACAGCAACACACACGCATACACACATGAACATTATCAACATGCATTCTCACCCCCCCCCTCCAGGCTAAACATGTGTCTAATCCAGCTGTCACGTCAGGAGTAAGTAAGGGAATTCCTCGTGTAACTAATCCTTGTCTGACCCGGTGCACTACAGAGTTACATGCCTGCCTTCGGGGATGTGTGTATGTGTGTGAGCATGGAAAAGAGTGGGAGGGCATGTATTCTAATGTGTGTTTGTGTATGTGTGTGTGTGGGCCCTGTGGCTTTCCTGAAATCAATCAGCAGTCTGGCTTCACTTCTGTCTTTCTTCTCATCTCCTGTGTGGTAAAGACTGTCTGTCTGCCCCTTCCCAAACTGCTGGCAACCGCCGGGCCTCTCTGCTGCTTGGCTGTGTGAAGAAGTCTCAATTCATTAAGGATTACTTTTATATTCAGCTAAAGTCAGTTAATCAGCTACATGATCCAAAGACATCTGTCAACGCTGGAGTTCTTATTTTGCTTTTCTGTCTTGAATACACCCTTTAACCCTTCGCAGGGCACTCGCTGAAGTACTAAAACATCAACCCTGGGGTGTTATTGGTGGATATAAGAGGACCTGTGACCTGCGACGCTACCTGTGACGTAGCCTGCCAGAAATGCAAAAGGCATTTTTAGTTTATAGTGCATAACTTTATGTATTGGGTACCTCGGGTTTGTGTTTCATCAAATGGCAGCATTAGCGTTATTAGTGTTTTGAAGAGCGTTGTACGTGCGGTAACTAATACGTCTGATGAAATTCAAGAGAAAACGGATCCAGCGTCTGAACGTTTCCAGGATTGAGCCGCAGTTATGTGGAAGAAAAAACAAGTCCTCTTTGTGGGACAGTTTCTTGGGAATTACATCACTGAAAAACGGTTTCTCTTCAACCTGTGACCACATGTTTCAAACTGTTTCTATCCACGGTGGCAGGCAGAGGATAGCAGATATGCATGTCCCGTCTTGGCACATACTCGAGCTAAGACGACATACCGGCTCAGTAGCTGCCAGCTGGAGATGAAATCTATCAAAACGTCATGAAGAAAAGAGATGGTCGATAGAGGGGAATTCTTCTGTGACCAAAGGGGAAGTAAAATAACTTTCTTTTTGTATTGTTTTGTGAAATCATTTAAAATATTCTTTTAATGTTACATAACATGTAGAGGACACAGCTTACATGTTCATATTAGAGGAGTCTGATGTTGTTGGATACATTCTGAACTCTGTGAAACCCCGGGTTGAAGAAAAAGCGATTTCTTAACTATGTCTAGCATTTCCACCCACTATTTCCCCAAAGTCTGACACATTCTCTACAAGATCAGGGAATTATGAAGTACAATCCTTGAGCACAGAGGGAGCTGCATGGATATACACTGAAGAAAACCATGCTGGGGGGTAGGCTGGCTCTGCGGGAGAGTATTAGTGTTCACAAAGTTGAACATCTTGAAGTATCTCAGAAGAGTTTGTCCGATTAAGGGTGGAGATTAGATGGTCAAAGGAGAAATTAATGAAATTAGAGAGAGACAAGGCAGCGATATACTGTGTTCGGAGGTTACCAGCCTAGCGGCACCACAGTTTCTGCTTCAGTCTAGATTTACAGACCAACAAGATACTGACAAATAAATCATATTTGCCCGTTTGTACAAAAATCAACATTTCTCATGTGGCTCTTTAAGAGTCAGATCCCAGTAAACAGGGAATCCCCTGCTTTTTCCCACCGAGTCGCGTCAGTGAACTAACTCATTTCCAGTAATACGTAGCAGATGCAGTAAGTTATCATAACGAGTGGCGTCATGCCGTGAACCAACATAGGAGTCACAGTGACGATGACTTGTTTGTGCGATTAGAACGCCGTGCTAGAAAGCGGAGGAAACGCTCCGTGAAGGAGCGCATGGGACGGAGATTTTTATCATTGTGGTCTTAAGTGACATCAGCTACACATTACGGCGCTGTGGAGGATTATCCGTAAAGCAAAGATCAGCAAATACAAATTGTCAGAATGTTGTATGAGTTACAGTTTTCTATCTTCGAAATGATGCAGTGACGGGAAGATAAAATAAGTGTGCAGCCAAAGTCTACTCTTATCTGAGAAGACTTGTCACCAGTGGACTAGTCTAAAAGTAATAAAACAACCAAAACTGAACAAAATGTGACTCACAAATACACAAACCGCAGCCAGACTTCACGAGTTACCGTGCTAAAGTACATACATCGGTATAAGCAGGCCCAGTCTAAGCCTTGATGCGGAACGAGATGGACGATGCCATGAATCACAGAGGAACTAAGTGGAATGAAGCCAGCCTCACAATAATGGAAATAAACAAGCCATTGGATCAAAGGGGCCAATAAGATATATGACATTGACTTTAACATGATACTCTTTTATTTACAGAGCTTTTTTTAAATGATAAATTAGTTCATTTAAATGATAAAATCTAAAATAGATGGAGATCAATAAATAAATAAGCGGGGAAAATAATATCACAAAAGTATTCCTTTGTTAAACAGTGATAATGGCAACACATTATGTTATGTCAGTTTGTGGTTTTGATACGGCCACAAATCAGCCTGAATCTGTTTGATTGACCCTTAATGAAATTCTTTTGCGAGTGTATGACCCGAGAAATAAGAGAGACTGCTATAAAAGCTCAAAGCTGGAGCTGACAGGAAACTTCATAAGACAAAGAGATTCTTCTGAGAAAAAGGCTGTACAGCACTAACAGTGTAAACTGCTCAAAAAAACAACACGGCAGTTCAGTTCAGGCATCTGTTATTAATTAAAACAAAGAGCCATGCATTCCAGAGTAGCAGCAGCAGCAGCAGCAGCCCCCCAGTACGCCCACCCTTATCTCTATCTGCTTTCTTTTTCTCTCTCCATTTCACTCATCTAAAAAAAACACCCAAATCTGCCTATTGTTTGGACCAAAGCTAAAGAGGACAGCTGGACTCGAAGAAGAAGAAGAGAAGGGAGGAGGTCGCCAGGTGTGTGTGTGTGTCTCTGAGCCGTTCCTCCCAGAATACTTTGCAGTCGCCACTTTAGCCGCTTCCTTTCACTTCTCAAACACACACACACACACACACATCCTCACCACAGAAACATGGTGTAGAAGGAATGGATTGAGGAGTCAGAGCATAAATAACAAAGCGAGGGAGAGGTGGAGGAGGAGGGATAGGGGTGTGGTGTAGGGGGCTTTGAGTAAAGAGTGGGAAAAAGAGCCCAAAAAACGAACAGTCAGAGGAACATGGAAAATCCCTGGTTCCCATGCCAAGAATCTGGCACACACACACACGCTCGCACACTCAAACAGTGTATCTAAGAGCCTGCTGGGAGCTCAGTGCAGAGGAGAAGGTAGTGATAAAAATAATCAGTCGTGCCTCGGCTTCGGAAAGACAGATCCTGGAGATCTCTCTGGGCCCTTTTTTTTCTCGCTATCTCCGCACCACTCTGTAACACGGTATCTTTTTGGTTTCGAAACGCTCGTGTGTGAAATGAAAAACTTAGAAAGACTGAAGAAAATCACATGACTGCGCACATACTGTATTTACTTTTCCATTATCTTGTCTTCTTGGGAACACTTTAACCTCCTGTGAACCTCTCGTATCTTTAGTTCCAGGTTTTGGTTTCGCCTTCTATGTTTTACGCACGTAAGTATAAATAAAGAAAATGTACATCAAAAGATTCATAGTAAGGTAGCACAACATTTAAAGGGGCAGGAGATAATCATGAATAATTCAGCAAACACTTAAGCTAGCCAGTTATATTGCGGTTATGATAATCACCAGTTGCCAGCAGCCACATTACCGCTTACTGTGCATGTCAACAGTTTTCCTTCCCTGCCTGACGCTTGCGAGTGGCACAGCTGCTATCTATAGTACCGCTCTATTTTCAGACCGTGCAGACAGGACGCAATGGAACCCTCACAAGCCTTTATTTACCGTCCGGTTCTGTGGAAAAAATGGCTAATCTACACTTGATTCACAGACCCGAAAGCTGGTTTTAGCAAGACTAGAGGTTTAAAGGATCATGGAAGAGCCCGAAGGCCTGGGAGTCGACCGGGATATTCATGGAGAGAATGCAACCCTTGATCCGGAGCACAGAGAGGACCAGGAGGGCTCGCTGAGAGTGAGGGTGGAGGATAGCTGGTTCACTGTGGAGCGAGCCTTGCTAGCGAGGCACAGCAACTATTTCTGCGCACTCTTTCACTCTGGGATGATAGAAAGTCACCGGGACGAGCTCCACCTGAAGGGAGGAGTGCGCGCAAGGGGCTTCCTCATTGCCCTTGCTGTGTGCAGGGGAGAGGTCCCCGCTATCAGTGACCCGGATGAGCTTGTAGAGGCTGTAGAGTGCGCTGCCTTCCTGCAGATTGCATGTTTGGTGCAACATCTTTGTGACATCATTGACTCAGACAACTGCCTCTTGCTTTACCAAGCGGCGTCCATCTTTGGGGTGCATGCTCTGTTTCATAACGCTGCTCTTTTCCTTCGTGATGCTTTTGATGACTTGAAGGAAGCAGCAGAGAGCACTATTCCCGAAGACCTGCTTGAGTATTCTCAAGCACTGTCTCCTACTTCTTACATTGCCTTAGGCACACACTCGCCTTCAATGGAGCTGCTACACGACTCCTTCAGGGTTGTTTGCTACCTTGATGAAAAAGAGGGAGAGTGGAAGCACCTGACAAACCTCCCGACTCTCTGTAGCACCTCCATGGCTGGAGTGGCAGTGCTGGACAATCGATTGTACATCGTAGGGGGTGTTTACGGCTATGGGAAGGACACAGTGGACGGCGGCTTCTGCTACAGCCCTGAAACAGGAGTTTGGACCACACTTCCAGGTCCACAGCAACCAAGATTTGACTTCACCCTGCTGGGCCACAACGGGCGACTCTACGCCATCGGTGGCGAATTCAAAAAACGGACAATTTCCACGGCAGAGAGTTACGACACTGAAAAGGGAGAGTGGACGTTTATACAACATGCACCAAGACCTGTAGCATCTGCTGCTTGCGCTGTTGCAAGACGGCGGATGTTTGTTTGCTTCTGGAAACCACCAGACACCACAGATATATACGAGTACATACCGGCGACTGACGAGTGGAAACTAGCAACCACAATGATCAAGCCGCAAAGCTATGGTCACTGCATGGTGGCTCACAGAGACAATCTGTACGTGATGCGCAACGGGCCTTGCGACGACTTCTTGCGCTGTCTCATGGACTGCTACAACATCACGACAGGCCAGTGGACAGCCTTGCTGGGGCACTACATCAACAGTAAGGGGGCGCTGTTCTCTGCAATGATAAGGGGGGACTCGGCGTTCACAGTTAAACACATGCTAACTCTTGAATACACCATCACCGACCATGGATGGAAGCCCCGCAGGCAGATGAAGGGATTTCCAAAGAGTGGTTCACTCTGGACGTGTTTACTCAGGCTTCCCAAGATGGGACCAGCTATACCACAGCTGGATGCAGAGGGGAAGGAGGAAGAAATAGCTTTGCCAGACACATCCGAGGCATTTGTGGAAGCTGTACTTCAACTGTGAAATCACCGCTGAGCCGAAAAACAATGGCATTTTTTTTTTTTTTTTAGGGTTTCTAAACTAGAGGATGAGTAAGAGTTTAAATAAAACTGCATAGTGACACAAATGTTCCTCATTTGAGTACCTTCACTTTCACACACACACACTCACACACACACACACACACGTGCTGGCACTAAGCATTGGTTCTGATTAGCAACAGCTGCTACTGTAGTTTATATTAGGGGAGGCCACTGCATGTGTGTGTGTGTGTACAGAGTTCAAAGGCACTGACGGGATGTTCGAAACCTCTCATTCTCTACGTTTTTCCTGAAGTCACACTGGGCCAATTCAGGAGCTACTGGCCTCCCAGTCTACATAAAACACACCACAGCTCTCTCACACACACACTCTTGGATACTCGCTTCTCCAGGCTTATTGGCCCATGAGTGATAAAATACCTGTTTCTGTATTTGTTTGGGGGAGGGAATATATTTCATATTTGTGACTTTCAGTGCTGTGGGAAATGTTTTTTGGCTTGTATAACCGCAGACATGCAATCCTTTGGAAACATGTGGCATCAGTCCATAGCACTCAAGGTGCACAGTGATTATGTTCTCACTCTTAAGAAAAATAACAAAATACTGTCAATTAGATTTAAAGTTGGAATTTTTCTCTGGGATCCTTCTGCATACCGCTGAATGTCATGATTTCCACTGAACTTTCTCATGTACTTCGCTGAGTTCAGCAGCCCTACTGGGGTCAATTATGCTATTACCATTTCCAACACAGTGGCAGCCGCTCAAAAAGCCGCGTGCGCGAGGCCAAATCATTTCACATGATGATCCGCTGATGGAATCGAGCTGGTGATCACTTACTGCTCTTGGGGGCGGCAGGTCGGGAAGGCTCTTCTGTGGGACGGAGGCATATTTTGCTGCTTTCCCGTTGATGAAGCCGTCTGGTCTGTCATCTGTGTCGCGAAAAATACAAAAAAAAGAGGGAGGTCAGCGGATTACAGAAATCTCAGCCCGTGCGTTTATATTGACTGGTGTGAAATGAATTTACAGGAAGTGGGGATAAATGAAAAGAACTGGCTCATCACGTGTGTCAAAATTCGTTTTTTTTTTATTCCAAACTATTTCCAGATGTCCAGATGTCTCCTATACATCCATCCCAGTGTTTCCTGGTATCACTAACCCTCGCCGCGAGCACAGACCCTTCATTGTTAGTTTACAGTGACCACATAATCCAAATCAAGGGGAGGCATTTGTATGGTAGCAACAGCCCTATTACACAAAACACACACCACAGCGCAGGAAAAGAAAAGAAAACAAGATCTGCAAAAGAGATTAAAGAATTATGGTTTTCCCTTTCATAAACAGTGTGCATTAACGTACTTCATAGGTCCCCGACCTTCTTCGTACCAAGAGATAGATGAGCAGATCAATACCACATTAAGCATCAAGCCAGGAAACAGCTGAACTATTTTTCGGACCATACAGGTATACCTTTGGGTGAGACGGGTTGTTTTCCCTTCTATTAAACTAAGATAATGTTGTGTTGGTTGTAGCTTAATATTTAACAGAGGAGGGTCAATCTCCTCCTCCAAGTATCAGCAGGAAAGCAAATAAACACATTTCCCAGCATGTGGAAAGCAATGTAGGCCGAGTAGAGTAAAAAATAAAGCCGATTTTGTGAGTCAGAAAAAAAAAAAGAAAAAGTTTTGCTTTCCCATCTTGTTAATCTCAAGAGGGGGTTGGAATGATACTACTTCCTCTATCCTCAATCCTTTCACCTAGTTTCTGCTCGAATGCTGATATGTGGATCAGCATAAAAGGGCAGAGCTTCTTGGAACTTTCTCTGTCTCATTCATGAAGTCAGCTACGGCACATCCTTATTATCCTAAGTATTAGATAGTGAAAAGGAAAAAAAAAAGCTCGTGGACCTCGTGATTTTGTTGCTCGGGACATTAAGCAAAATTTAGAGCGATGAACTTTGCTGCAGGTCAGAGCTTTTTGCACCAGCGGGAGCCCGGTGAACAAGCTGAGCTGTAATAGCAATGAGGTAAAGGAATGTTTCACTGTAACATTAAATCTTAAAACGTCTCTCTCTCTTTGCGCGTTAACTGAAAGGGAGAGTTCAGGTTTACCGCACAATCAATGATCAAGAAACCTCAATTCTCACTTCTGAACCCGACCTTTCCATCAGTCTGCTAGAGAGAAAAACTTGTGGCTTTGCTAGCGTCGCTGCAGAAAATATGTCTGTTAAGTTTAGTGCTCGCTGAAAACCACATTCTTCAGCACTGTCCAAACAAAACAGGTCCAGTCTCAGATGGTGAGGAGTTACGAAGAAACAGACAGGAAATGGGGGTGAGAGGTGGGCGGGGGGGAGGCGAGTGGGAGGGAGGGGTCGGGGAGGGGGGGGGGGTGACACCGCTTGTGGCGGTTTATTCTGTCTGCTATTCACTTAAATCATGTCAAATTGAGCATGAGGTGCAATAACACACAACAAGTATGTGCTTATGTTTGACCGACTTGGACAACCTCAAAATACTAGATGGGGCCTTTTAATTAGGAAGTTTAGTTGCAGTTTGCATATAATTCACCAACAAATATCCTTCACAGTGATAGTCCCCAAGCCAAAATGGTGATGATCTATAACTAACTAACTAACTAATAATAAAGTGTCAAATCAAGCATGTAGTATGATGACTGACAATGAAATATGTCCCAAGCTTACACCTAAACTTAAAAACAGTGATGCGAACGCAATGCTGACTAAACAGATAAATATATTCTAACAATACTAGCGGTGTGTCTCAATTTGTGCACTTGCCATTTTGAGTATGTAAGTGCATTCTCACTGTCAGTGAACCGCAAGTGCCTGGATGGTACACTCATAACGGACCAAACGTTGAGTGGTTGCCCTCAGTGGTCGCCATTTTGGCGACATAGCGGAAGAGAATGTTCCAGTGGCTTCAGTGTGAAGATGGTGTTAGGGCTGAAGTGGTTGCGGCGAATGCTGCGACATACAGATCTAAGTTGTACGTATGTTTTGCATTTTTATTTTGGCAGCCAAATGTCAATGTAAGGACTCAACACGGTTGCAATTTGGTGAAGAAGAAGAAGAAGAAGAAGAAGAAGAAGAAGAAGAAGAAGAAGAAGAAGAAAGAAAGAAGAAGAAGAAGAAGAAGAAGAAGCAGTCAAATTTTGTGATAGTCGTTTCTGGGAACAGCCTGACTTGAATCGAGACAACACTACCGTGCCAATATGAGCGCACTGCGGCAGGAAGTACGTGTACATCGTGCACTATAAGCGTACTAACGCGAGTATCCAAATTGAGACACAGCTTAAGAGTCTACAGCCATGATAGTGGCTTTATGAGGATACCAGAGAAAGTGTCACCAAAATCACTCATTCATATCCTCTGGTTTACGTGAAAGTGTGTATAAAGTTTCATGGCAACCCGTCCATCAGTTAATGAATTATTGGTCGGACTGATGTTGCCATCCATGCTGCTAGCAGGACATAAAATAATAAATTGCGTCCTTTGTTTTCAATTGGAAAAATAAAGAAAAACTTGATGTATTATATGTCAGATATGGAAAAAAAAAACCCAACAACAAGTATCGATATCACACTTCAGGGAGGAACCCTGTGAAACTCACACCTTTGTTGTTTTTGTCCTTGCCGCCAACAATGACTTTGTTCATGTAGATGTACTCCTCGTCTGCACCTGCATGGAGACAGCAGAAGGTTATTAACGGCTACTTCAGGGGCACAGCCAGTTTTACTTTGCGGGCACTTACCACGCAGCCGTTTAACTATCAGCAGACAGATATATACCATCCGTGTTTTGCATCTGTTTTATGACAACATTCTGCTACAGTCTCATCTCATAATACAAACTTGTTACAAAAGGAAAATGCAGCATGTGATTCGTGCATGTCGGCAACACTTTGAAACCCTCTGGATCTGATTGTGAAACCAACCTCAACTATGATTCAAACAAGTGCAAGCTGCTATATTCTGCAAGCCAGATTTGTTGCTTCAGTTTTATTCAAACAACTCTGCAAGTGAATGTCTCAAAACACCTTTACTGAAGCGAACAGCTTTGAGATCGACCTCTTATATATTGTACACAAATTCCGCTGTGTACGATCACAAAAAAAAAAAAAACATGCATATTTTTGCTTCGGAAGGAATTTACTTGTAGCGCTGATGGGAAAATCTGATTCCACCTTAGTGCCAAACAAACTTTCATCATGTTTGTCAAAAGTCCAGGAGTAAAAAAGGGGAACTTGATCCAAAACAAGTGGCCCATTGTGCACACAGATGGGCCTATTATTGACACCCACTTTCACCGTGGCTGGCATTCATCAGACATTAGTCAGAAAGCTCCTTGCCTGCACAGATCGAGCACTGTGTCGCTCGCATCTTTGAAGTTTTGAAGCTCGTGCAGCTAAATATGAAAATAGAACCCTTAAGATTTCCAGGGAGTTTGAATTATAATCTATAATATAATGTTTTAGTTTTAAAATATACTATATAAAATCCTCCTGGGCCTGACCTTTTCATCCAATCAGTTTTTAATTTTATAGGCGTAAAAAAGTCTAGTTTTCAATCAAAGTCAAAATAAGAAAATATCATAATTGCAGCCATAGTTGTGGTTTCCTTTGACAACAATAACAGCACAGTGATTAGGAGTTAAGTTCTTGATCGGGCCTATCATTAGAGACTGAGCTTGACTTCTCTCTGGACTCCAATGTAAATATTTACGGGGTCAGTGTGAGCAATGGTATCATTTAGGAAATAAGCGGGAGATGATGAAACCTCGTGTCATACACTGAAGCTTGAGTCAGCTTAGTGAGAAAAGCTCTGTGTTTGGTTTAATGTCGGTCTTAACATGGCGGAGTAATTACAAGCTGGCGACGACATCGCCATAACATTGCCACATAAACAGTTGGAATGAATGTCTTTTCTCAAACAATAAACCCTGTGGTATTGGCACAGCGGACTCCAGCTGGTTACTGTAACCTGTTATGGGAATTTATTCCGGAGCTGCAGCGCAGTTTTGAGGTAGGCCGTTTCATTGAATTAAACATTTTAGCTGACTAAGATTATACCCTGAGAGGAAATCAAACAAAACTCCAACAATGGGTGTCACTCTTCAGGAAGGCTTCTCCTTTGAAATAGATATCGTGAGGTGAAACCAAACAACGGTCGGAGTGAAACGATGTTTTGCCTGTACAGTGAAAACAGATTTTTCGGGGGAACAGAGCTTGAAATGCTATTTATAAGTCGCTGCTCAAAGGAAGTGAGCGTCCCCGGAGGATAAATGCAGCTTCGGAAAAATGATACAGCTTGGAGCCAGGAGAGGAAGCATGGAGGGACGAGTCCAGGACCCGAACACGGAAAAGCATGACTGCTGGTGTGTGCTGCTAAGCGGGTTTTGTGTGTCAGAGTGTGAGAAACAGAGGAAGAAAGAGAGGTAGCAGAAAAAAGAAAAAAACTTGCACTTGCAGTCCAGAAGTAACTTGTGCAAGTGCAGCGACTGTCCAGAAAGTTTTCCCTATATTATTCCCAATTACTAGCACACCTAGGGGTTTAGGCTTGGATGAGGATCAGTGTAGCGCTGGTTCACATCGAAAACGAACCGACTTCCAGGCACCATAAATCACATCGGCCCACCAGCAGTTGCCACATTTTCATGTCGAGCGTCGGACCCAGTGAGCAAGAAAAACAAACTTCCCTTTAGCTGTTTGACAGAATAAGTTAACAGGCCATGCATCACTTCACGGGACGGAGCGAGAGTCACTTTGTTTGATTAAAGCGAAAACGCTAATAACCTCAGACGCTCGCAAAAGAAAGGCTGTCAATCGAATCGTTTCGCAAGAGAAGTCAAGATGCCGGCAGAAATATTTAATTCAGCCTCCGCGATGCGGTTTTCAGCCACCAAAAATGGGAAAAAGGCCCCAAATGTATTTGTTAATAGAAGCCTGCGAGAGTATAATTATTACATGGTGGTTACTGGGAGTTTAAAAGAGCAAAATAATACCAGAGCGGGTTTCTTGGTCGTTTCTCTCAGGCCAAGCGGCCCGGCTCATGTAAGCTCATTGAATTGTGGGAAAAGCAGGGCATGACCACATGTTACATAAGGTGCTTGACATCAAGGCAAGCTAGCTGCCAGTCAAAAAGCTAAAATGATCATTATTTGTGGTTAGACCTCAACCAATTTTATTGTCATGTAATCACAAATGCCGCAACATTAGGCAATATAAATAAGGAACACTGAGAAAATGTCCGAGACGACTTACTGTGGTAGACAGGACCAAGCGCGCCAATTGGAAGTAGCCCTGATACAACACCTTTAGCAGATAACATACCTACCTGTCTTACCAATAATTCAATGTGCCATCAGGGTCTGCATATATTACCAAATACAAACATTTACACATATTTCTCGGAGCTGGAGCTCAGTAACTCTTCAGCGGCCTTCATGGGAGGTAAACGTCAACTCATAACACAGAGCAGGCGAGATTTTATCACTCTGAGGAATGAAAGATCGTCTGAGGGCGAAATAACCGACGGGAAAACAAATGTGTTGTTCCGGTCGCTGTTGTTTTACCCCAATCAAACCACCTTCTGGGAAAAAGCGCACACTTCTTCTCACTTGACTCATTTTGGGGCATTTGCAGTGCGGTTACACTTAGTTGCGATTTAAGCAATAAAAAGTTAAAAAAAAGCAATAAAAGTTGACTCTTTGTCTAAACCACTCATTTCAATACAAGGCACAGCAACCCTCTCTTCCTCTTTTCCTCACTTAACTATTATGTGATGAGGTATTATGATGTTTCAGACCTTTGGCTTTCACTTCCACTGTCTTTGTTTTTAGCTGCATGCCTCAAATAATTCATTAAATTCTCCCTAAAATACCCACCGAATTCAGTTCCTGAACCGATTTAAATTTAGAACATTGAGCCCGGACTTTTTTGTTCGGAAAATTTGTGCTTTGAAAGATGACGAATACTGTAGTTTGCATGTCTGGAACAAGCTTACTTCCTATGTTAAATGTCTGTGAGCCTACTAATCTATGATTTATGCCGCAGATAAGTACTCCAGTGTACATATATGGACTAAAATCTGAGACCCCCCCGCCCATCATACCATTGGAGGCTCTGTAGGACTGGAGGAGATCGGAGAGCAAGCCCTTCTGGACGGTGGCATTACCACTCAGGGTCTCCTTGTCCAGGATGAGCAGGAAGCGGTGGAGCTCCATCAGGAGCTGGTCCAGCACTGAAAGCACAAACACAGACAAAGAAGGATCTCAGAGGTATAGCAGACCAAAAAAAAATTCCTGTATGCTCAAACAACACGTTTATCAGGATGGAAAATATTTAGGAGCATTAAAACAGTGGCTTTGGACCAGAACTGTCACAGTTTCCATCAAGAGGAAGAAAAAAGCAGAGCAATATGAAGCCTGTGAAGTCTCCAAGAAGAAATATTCAGAATATTATACTTTAATTTATGGCTGGGAACGGGGAGTTCAGACTTGTCTTTTAACACTAAATTCAGCTGCTAGTTTGTTAGCCGTTCTCACTGCTTGCCTTTTGTGCTTCGAGCTGCGCGCCGTGTGCCAATATTTAACATGGGAGAGACTCTTCAGAGGTTTTGAGCTGGCAACAGTCGATAACCATTCAGACTCTATGTCATTCAGTCTTTACTCCCATCCAGTTGCTATTGACAGTTTCGAGTCTGTTTGAGGTTGTTTTGGGAGTTGCAAGGGTTTAGCGAAAGGTCAAGTCCAAAAGGAAGGAGGAGCCTGGAGCTCGAGTCGGCGGGGCCACTGTGTCTGGGTGCAGCCCACACACATCCTTCAGGGGTCAGCGCTGAGCTCACAGCCCTCTCCAGTGTGTGGGGAGCTCTTTGTGTTTCCCTTTACTGTCTCTTGGCCTCATGAATAGGCCCCTTGCTACAGTGGGCCTCAGTGTGTGAGCACTTCACCAAAAGACGAGACGGAGGGCGGATAAAGAAGAGAGACTTTATTAAAAAGGAAAGGAAAAAAAAAAGGTGGAGCTAATATCAGAGCTGCTGCAGATGATGTATTTATAAATGCATCTCTGTATTACAATTAGCTTTGGCTAATCGTGTGGCTAAAAATAGACACGGCGATGTTGCAGTCGTTTGCGCAGTCTGAGAAATTTGGCTCTCTCTCTATTTATGGGTCCCCTAACTCGCTAACATTAGCCTAAACTCTGATACAGCGGCGTCCAGCCCCGGCTTCCACACAGCGGAGACGTCATCGCGATAATAATAATCACATTAAAGTTCCAGCGTTCCAGGCCAGTGTTGCTCAAACTTTTGAACTTTTTGGTTTCCCTTTTCTGTGCTCCTTGGAAGTCATTTTCTTACATCAAACTAACACATACAAACTACAAAACAAAGTCCTACTGAAACACTGGAAACATCAGCTGTGAGTCATGACAGGAGCCTGCGTATCCATGGCAACCGATGACCAACAAGCCGAAACAAAAAACTGAAAGAGTTCAAATTAGAAAAACAAAACTATTATTCATATGTGAAGAGCATGAGAGAATCAAGAATTGAACTCCCAATAAAATAAATCACTCTAACTATCCCGGGGACGGTGAACCGCTCCTCTCTGTTTGAACTCTTTTAAAAGTCTCTGTTTTAGTGGCTCCTTCCGGCTCAAACTGACCACTAACTAAGCCCTGCGGGGGAAGGACGCTCATCTCCACCTTCCCAACCTTCCTACGCTCTCGCACATCAAAGAACCTCCGCGAAGGAGGGGGACGTGTCTACAACATGAGGTGGTGTCAGACGCTTTTTTTTTTTTTCGATGAGATGACGAGAGGCTCTTCTCCAGACTGCTACAGCGAGCTCGATTGTTTTTAATGACTCCTGCGCAAGCTGAGTCAACTTCTGCCGAGAGGCCCCCCGTGGTAATGTAGGAAGACCTGCACTATGTGCACACATACGTAGCTCAAACGATGATAAAGATCATTAAAACCTGTTGCTAACGCCTCTGTGTGTTCACTAAAATGCTTCAAACCACACACATTCCCTTTCATTAAATGTCCAGTAGTTGTTTAGCTGCTCAGTATGAATCTAAACATTTTTCCAGCTCCTCGTCCTTGTGTGTTTGCAGAGATTGACTCCGATGGCCTTTGGGATTGGGGGACCCTGGGAAACGGAGTCAGCTGACAGGACAGGGAGGTCTGTAGCAGGCTGTCTCTGTGGGCTACGGGTTGGCCAGACGCCCACTGCACATCCAGTGAGTGACCGCAGCCTCCACAGCATAAACAATTCACTTCTGTAGAACGGCCAGGAGGAATTTGAGAGGCCATCAGGCAGCCAGAGCACTACGGCGCTTTCAACTGAGGAAATATTGTATATAATTTGCGTTGCAATAAAACAGAGTACACTTGACATGAGTAAGCGCGTGTCAATAATCCATTGGATTTGAGGTTTTTACGTCGTGAATGAGGGGGAAATTCTCGTCCTCATGCCTGAGGTTGCACTTCCTTGTTTGCTTCATTACCAAGAAAAACAAATACGTTTTTGTTTGGCTTCTCCCGCCTCGAGCTATCCAATCACACTGTGTTTGATATAGTTCCCTGATAAGTTGGGATGATTAGATTAAAACGGGAGAATGAAAATGAACCTCAAACTGGGAATTTGTCCAAAACCTGTCTGGTTGTCTGACCGCTCGTATTGGACTGTTATTGCTGTTGAATGTAAATGCAGCATGAAACTGCGACAGGTATAGGCCAAAAAGGATCCGATCAGAGATTGTACATAACAGATTTCAAGTTACATACATAACAAATGTGTGCAATATTATCTGCGAGCTACCGAAGTCTATTCTCAGTGCTCGTCTCCATCTGTTTACCTTGACTGACCCTGGCTGTGGTCCGATGGGGAGGGACAAGGCTTTTTGTTTCAATTTAGCGGAAAGCTTTTCTTATTATTTTATTCCAAAAATAATCAACAGAATCTGCGAATGTATTTGCATGCGCCCATTTGTGCATCTGGGCTACACATGCTAGTTTCCTTGCAATCTTGCACAGCCTCTAACAGCTGTTAACCGTCTGCCTGTCGTGTGAGGAGGAAGACGATAACAAGGTCTTAGTCTAAAGGACAAAAGTTTTAATGTTAACGAGGCATGAAGAACAATGTTCATGCATCCTTAAACAGGACAAAGCTGACACGTTGGATTGCAAAAAATAAAAAGGGTAAATCATTACTTCTGGGGGCTAATCCTCAAACAAAACTAACTGAAACAGTCCTACAAAGTCAGCTAAGGAGCGAAGTTGACAAAAATAGGACTGCATTCAAAAGTCCATGTCATTTCTGAATAAGGGCTTTTCATTCAAAGAAGAGAAGGAATTAGACTTGGGTCTGTACCACCATTCTCCTTGCTGAATTTGAACAAATCTTCTGCTGAACAAGGGGGTTTTGTTGTCAGGATACTGGCAGCATTTCTTATTCTGAGAGGCTTGAGGTTCCTGCAGCAACTCTGACGGGCTGCTTCTCAGCCGAGACAAGCGCACGCATTTGATTTGATCAAATTAACGAGGCAGGCATGGCCTCTCATTTCAATCAGACTTTCTTCCAGGTTAAACGGGGTTGCTGATACACTTCTACTACTTTGGTCCTGCAAACATGTCGGGCAAATATAATCTGACAAGAATCTAATTAGCTTTCCCTCCATGTGCAGACTGTCCTGCAACAGAAACCAATACTGAGATCATGTTCTCCGAACCATTATGTTGTCCTCTAAATAGCAGAAACAAGCTCAGGCTATCTGTCTTCTCTCATTTCTAAAATCAAACTGGCCCCGTTATAACGTTTCATCATTTCCCTACATCTGTCCTTCTTTGGAAACTGCTCCTCGAATCCCAGCATATCAATTCATGCTCCAGGAAATATCCAGTCTTTCACTGCTGCAGTGTTTTGAGCTGCTTTTTAATGTTTATGTCTATTGTCAGCGGTGAAAAAGTCAAACTCTTTCTTACAGTGAATTGTGATGTTATATAACATGCTGTCAGCGGGCAAAAAAACACAGAATAGCGCAAAAAAATGCTGACTTTGCACTGGCAACCAACAAACCACCACAATGTTTACCCGATTAACATGATTAAGTAATGAGGGGATATTAAATCAGACTTAGCTAACTGCAAAGCCATCTTTCTCCTTTCTTGAGCAAGCGAACTCATGAAAACTTGTTTACAACACAGCTGTCACCGTTTCTCGTGATAGAGATTAACTGGCAGTTTGTTTGAATGTGATTTCATCCGTTTGGCACTCTGGTTCAGCAGCTGCCCCGGTAAAGTCTACAGAGCAGACAGCAGTCTGAGGCAACTGTGCTTTGATTGATCATTTTGATTTGCACACATGTTCAACATCTTAATGAATCCAACAAACCGAGGTGTTTTCCCTTCACACTAAAGATCACTGTATCAAAACTGACTGACTGACTTTGGGTCAATTTAGCACCAACATAATACTGGCCCAATTTTACCTATGGGGTTGGTTTAACCCAGTTTTAGACACAACAAACTTTTACCATAAAATTGCCACAAAGCCAAGCTGTTAGCTCTACTGTAACCGTAATGTGACACCTAACCCTTACATTAGCACTCTTAACAGCCTACATTTAGCATCTTTTGGACTTTCTTGTTTGTCCTTGTATTCATATTTTTGAATACTTTGTTATGCACCAATTACGCTGAGACAAATTCCTTAAAACCTACTTGGCAATAAATCTGCTTCTGAACCCTAAACTGTGAGAACATGACAATAAAGATAGGACACACATAAAAATATGAACATGTAAGTTTAGAAAGAGCTAAAGGTCGTGGCAGTTTACAACTATACAATATGTTATTTGGAGTAAATAACCGAACACTATAAAAACAACACACCTCATGGACACTGGGTAAAGGTACAGTTATATATTAGTAAACCTAATATTGTATTGGTGCTGAACTGACCTAAATTCAACTTGATGTGTATTGAGTTGAGTAAACTGTACTTGTCTGTTGTCTAACTCATTTAAATCAAACGTTAAATTCAACATTTTCTCACAAACATGAAAAAACTGAAAACATATAAGAGTTGAATTCTTATGAATAAGAAACAACACTCACATAATTCCATTATAAAAGAAGCTGATGCTTGGCAGGTGTAGTAGACCGGAGTTACATCAAATGAAACAGACCACAAGTGACATTTTGTGACAGAGCTACAACTCCACCTTAAAGGGGAAGTGGTGGAAAGAAGGAGAATTGGAACTAGTGACCGAACACAACGGTGAAAAGCATGGATGGTTGCTTTAAAACAGTGTCACGGGTTCAAGGTGCTTCTGCTTTAGTAAAAAGGGGAGAAAAAAAAACTTGACAGAGGCAGAGCTACACGCCAAAAGTCCTGGGGAAAACACACACACGACACGGGTCAGTTTCAATGCACACAAGGTGCCACGTATTATTGGTTTGTTCCAGTCTGACCTTTTTTTTTCTGTTGAGACTGGCTGATGGCAAGGCCTGAATAAAGAATTAAACACCGATTTGATTTGTGTTTGATCACAATTGGCAGCCATTGCGCTGTCTCCTTGCAGCATGCTGGGTTCAGCTGTGGAGCAGGGACTGTGTGGACATGGCTGGATTAATCCAAGCTGTGTTTTGGTGTTATTACCATAGTAACCTGAATAAAATTTTTTTTTTTAAAAGCGGGTGTCAACTAGATGACTTAAGGAGTGGGGGCCGCCTAGGTCTGATAGGAGCAACAAGAGCAAGTGAAAAGTGAAAGAGTATGTTGAAGTTAGAGGCAAGACTGTACATTAGACAGGGTACATAAGCACTTGGGGCTCTTTCTCACAACATTACTCCAACATCACTCTCACTTCATAATGAGAGAACTAATAATGTTATCACACAGTTATCTGGAACAGGCAGCATTTAAGCCACTGATGTCACATACTTGGGCTTTAGATAGATAATGTTTCACTTCACCAACAGCCACTTCCTTTTTGATGTTTTTTTTTTTTTTTACCATGGTCGCTAAAGCTACATACAAAAGTACAGAATATGAATAAAAACAAAGAGAATAAAGAATGAGTGGATGGTCGTATAGATTAGATTTGAAGGTCACACATCACATGTCCAGCAGGAAAAGTATCAAATAATACCATGTAGCATTGTCAGTTTAAATTCTCACTCACGAGATGCATCCACCGCAAGCCATTTCAGATTTCAGCCATGCGTCACGTAATGAACTCTGCTCGTCAGTCTCTATTTATCTCTGGCTTTGTCACCTTTTCATTCTCTTAATAAAGACTGGTATTCACGTGTCATTGATACTGCGCCTGAGCTAGTTTGATTTGCTGTCGGTGGGTGTGAAACTGCCCAGGGAGCGATGTGGCAGCTGATGTGGCAAGGCTGTTGAGAAAATTTGATCTTTTGTGTCCAATAAATCCATCTCTCTGTGATTTAGGTGCACTTAGTCTTGATTATTGATCATTAGTCTTGGTTTAGTCTTCATTGCACTGGACTGCATATAAACTACTCTGTGTATGTTATGGTTTTGATTCTATCTAATTAGATTGGACCAGCTGGAATGAAATCAGCAGCACTCTTAAGTCCGACGGGGAGCCAAAACAGACAATCAATAATTGCAGATCTTCCCCCATCATACAAATCCTGGAAACATGTTGAAGTGGTTTTCGAAAATGAAATCTGTGCTAGTCTTCTGCTAGTGGGCAGAAAGGAGGTCATGACACAGATTATATAGTAGTGACAGGAAGTGTTTTGTATACTGTGGGAAAACTTGTGACGTAGGAGGAGCTTGAGGTTGTCCAGTGGTTTGGTCGTGGCCAAAGAGTCTGGAGAATCCACTGGGTTTGATACTACAGCAGTCTGACATGTCTTCGACCATGGCGAAGTATGGCACAAGTAAAACATTAATAAGATTTGACTGATGTGATAAGAACATGAGACGAAACAGATGCACCAATGTCATACGGGGGAAAAAACTAAAAGACGCTGCGAGAAAAGGCTAGAGTCTGAGGGCAGAGTTTAACACGAGGCTCACTGCAGCGATTCATCCCAAGATGCCGAGCCACAGACTGAAAGTGTTGACTTTTACAAAGGAACAAATCCTGAAAACAGAAGCTGCAAATGAGTATCTTATAAAGTTTAGCTCCACTTTAAAGTTCCTCCTCTTTCATCTTCCCTCTGTCCCAACTATTGAATCTCGCCTTCATTCATCTCACGCTTTAAACTTTTCCAACAACCACTTCTCTCTTTTTTTCCCACTCTTAAGATCTGTGCTGTCTCTGTAATATTGAGGCTTACACCTCGGCCCTTGGAGAAATCAGACACTTTTTTATAGCTGAAACATGCTAATGGGCTCTAGCAATCTAAGTAAATCTCTTTTTTATAGGAAGGGGCCCTGGTGTACTTGAGCAACTTCATGTTGATTAGGATGCAGTGCGTGTTACTGTAGTCCCTGTAGGCAAAGGCTTAGAGCTTGAAGGTTCAACATTCTGGCTGTTGATGACATGAAGTTTGTGTGTTTGAGAATGTGTGTCTAGATCAAAGTGAAATATGCGGGAAATGAGAAAGTTTGGAGGGTAAAGCCAGGACCTTTGTCCATGAAAAATGAATCTGCCATTTACACAGATATTAATGTTAAATTCTAACACGATTAGATTCATTTAACATTTTTTAAAACGTAGAAAGTTATAAGGAATTTCCGTAGCCTGTTAGTGGCTCAGTTTAATGACAAATGAAACAATGTCTGCAGTTATTAAGACAAATGAAACAATCTGCAAGACAGCTTTGTGATACAGTTTTAACGCACTGGAATGTTAATAATACTGAAAAAAGACCCTTTTAAGAGCTGTGGGTCAAATAACTTCCAATAACTTCTTACATGATGATGAACATGGTGACATAAATGGAAAGCGAAAGTGTTAGGCTACAATAACAACAACAGACTGAGTGACTGAGTGAACATCACTCCAGACCAGCCAAATCTCACAGGCTTCAGCGTCAGGAAGTTTTGATGAACCCGCTGTGGGCTAGATTGCTCAGACCAAATGGCAGACAGCCAAAGTTAGCAATTAGCTGGCTAGCATAGTTGAGCCTTGAGCAGCTAAAGAGAGGCGTTGGTGGAGACCAAAACAGAGCTAAAAAGAGAGTGAATATTGGTATTTTCCAGGAACATGACTCCAAATGAATGCTAATGTTGCTCTATGTCTGTTTGTTATGTAGTACCTATATATCAGCTGAATTAGGTGATAATATATGAGTGTTTAAGTGTTGTGGTTAGAGCTTTTTGCAGGTTTAAAGATATCTATCTGTGCCAAGCATTACAACATGCAGAAGACTTTTATGTTTTTTAATTTATGCCAGTTTACCAATTGCGTTAGCTATCTGCTTTGACAGGAAATGATTGGAAACCATTGTTTCTTCTCACAAACACACGCAGAGATGAAAAATGTGTCGGCCTTGGGCCATGACACGTAGCTCACTGCAGTTCCTCCTCTTAATGCAGCACCCTGCGAACATCCCTCCTTGGGTCCTCCTGTCTCCTCATCATCCTCTACATATAATAATATCAGGTGTGTGTGTGTGTGGGAGGGGTGTATATGCACATATGTATCACTATGTGTGGGCATTAACCAACCGTCATTTTTTGATTAACGTGCACGGTGTAGTGATAACAGATTCGTGTTTCAGAGGCCATGGTTTTGGAGCTTTACAAGGCTCCACAGTCTTGGCTTGATGAGAAAGAAAGCAACAGACTTGAAGCAGCTGCTGACAAATAAAAACTAACTAGCAATGCCGCCTCAGAGTCACCCACATAAAAGCTTCTCTGCTTAGTTATTATCCCACAGATAAGTGGCTGGGAGGGCTGCAGGGAGAGTGAGAACTAGTGTGTGTGCATGTGTGGGTGATTACAAGTGAGTGAGCTCCTGTTCTAAGTGTAATTTCCTTCAAGAAAAAGAATACCTGGTGATAAAAGAAACACAATGCTCGACTGGTCCAGAGCTCCTGTATCCAATAAAACAGCCACGTTTGATGTGTTGTAAATGAACAAGAGCGAGACCCAGAGGGCGAAAAGGGCCAAGCTCACATGGAGCTCTGCACCGCCACAGATCAGGAAGACCGTCTTTCTTTTCATCATTTTTATAGCCCAGTCCAGCTTCCTGAATTACACACACTCCACTCGCTCCCCGTTGGCAAGTACAGCCCATGACACAAGTGAACCGGCAGACCCCATGCCAGCCTCGACGGCCTACATCTTAGCCTTCCTTCTGCTGAGCTTATGGGAGGTGAAACCCACTAAACCCACTGACTCTGTCACACTGTCATGCTACACGGGTAATGAAAGTGAAACTTTTCAGCAGCAAGTGGGTTTTCACATCGTGCGTGACAGACATATTTCATGGTTAATAACCGTAATGTTAAAAATGGGGCTGCTGACGGTTGAAGGCTGCATTACACGTTACACAATGTCACATAGCCTCTAATACACACGATGCTTTGCACATAAACACTTTATTTATCTTCTGCCATTTCTCAAAGCCGGCTCATTTTTAAAACAAGCTCTCGTGCCAAGCGAATAAATCCACGTATTCAAAAATGTCCATCACTACGTCTGTCAGTCTGCCTCCATTTGTGTTACATTTTATTTTTGGCAGAGGTCGCGGAATCAGATTATTGTTGGAGAAGACAGCTGACGCTGGAGGCAAGAAAAGGAGCCATCATCACAGATCCCATCGCTTTTCTGGGTGAAACCCAGCTACAAGAAAAAGAAAAGAAGAAGAAGAAGAAGAAGAAGCCAGCACAGTGAATTCATGACATGAGTTAGACACAAGTTACCCAGAAACTGGTGGGATCCATAATAACATGGAAAGAAAAACAAGCGAGGGCATGAGCAAAGAAAGGGAGATAATAAAGAGTGGAGAGGACCAAACATATCCAGAGAAATTACACTTTTAATTATTTCTATATATGTACTTCTATTATAATCCATTCTTCTGAAAATACAAGTTATCAGCTGATTAAGTTGTCGCACAGTTGGTGTACCCAAGCCAAGAATTTGTGACTGTGATTAGATCCTGGGCAAAGTGACCAACGGGCCATTAATCTCATTTAAAAAATGCTCCAATCGTCCCTTGGTGGAGCTGCTGGGGTACGTCCTCTACTCTAACAATGATTCTCAAACATGTCCAACCAAACGCAGCTCTGTGGTTTCATTAATTTGATCCTCGTCTCCGGCAGGAGGTCTGAGGATCGTTGACATGAGCCGCTGAAGTGTTCTTCTGGAATGAGACCTGCATGAGTCAGGTTGGAGAAGCACTGAGCAAATCCAGAATACTAAACAATGCCTTGCCTTGTCAATGGCCTCCCTGGCTGTTCCCATGTTTCCCTTTATTGTACCTCCTCCACTGGCTGCCTGTGGCTGTTAGTATCTAATTCAGTGTCCTGGCGCTGCTGCATACAGCTGCCAAAGGAGTACACTCCAAGCCTTATTTGAGCTCCACACACACCAGCTCTACAGCTATTCTCTGCACCCTGTAACCACCAGGTGTAGGATTGTTGCCGTGCATCACCTGACATGCCCTCATGCATCCCCTAAAGTCAAACTTTAAAAACATGATGGGCAGCAACTTTTCACGACTGATCCATCTTATTTTCTCGACTAACTCGTCTATAAATCCTGTGCCGTCAGTTAATCAACTTATTGCTTCAGCTCTACGTGTGGTTGTGGATAGATGAACGAACAAATGAATGAACAGGACACAGAGCTATCCAAAGCCTTCGCTGCTAATGAAAGCCCCACGCAGGGAAAAACTGGACACAGAACACCTCTGTGTTTGGCTGCTTGCAACATTGGATCTACTCTGAGAGAGAGAGAGAGAGAGAGAGAGAGAGAGAGAGAGAGAGAGAGAGAGAGAGAGAGAGACAGGGGGGGGGGGCAGACTAGTCAGCTGGAGAACAGGAATGTTGCAGTGAGACTGTTTCCTTGCAAATTGTGGTTAAACTGGTCACCATTGTTTTTCAGTCCAGCAGAGTTGCCTCACCCAGACCAGTGAGGGCGAGGGTGAGGAGGGTGAGGGGGGGTGTTCATGGTGTGTTGATGATCCCACAGTTGTGTTTCCCATCAGCGCTGAGGCGTGTGCTTCTTGTTTTCATTAGATGACAGCGTACTTCACGGCCAGTTACTCTACCAGCACTAAGCAATTTGGCTCAAAGCTCTTTGTTTGTACCCATTAGTAAGTATTAAATAGCCTTGCTCATCCCTCATGGACAAATAACCACAGGAATTTGAGGAATGCTGTGAGAACAATGTTGCTGCTATTGGAATCCATCAGTAGCCACAGTGTAAACTATTTTATAGAGCCCACTTGCAGGGTGAGGCATTTAAATGGGGGGAAGGCATCACATCTTCATAGTACTTGCTGACACACTTTCAACTTTTCATTCTGAGGACTCGCTGACCAAAAGCGGCTTACTAGTTTGACATGGGTTAATCAGCTACCTAACCCACCCCCAAGAGGAATTTTAATGATCAGCATTAGTGGCAGGTGACCGGTATCCAAGCCAATATGTGAAACAAAGTCCCCCAAAACTTTGGTTTTCTTGTCTTTCTATCAGGTTCTGACAGCATCCAAACTCAGGGTGATCCATGTCTTATCTGGTTGTTCCGAG
Source organism: Nibea albiflora (assembly GCA_014281875.1). Taxonomy (NCBI): domain Eukaryota; kingdom Metazoa; phylum Chordata; class Actinopteri; family Sciaenidae; genus Nibea; species Nibea albiflora. Next base: position 15,084,304 of record CM024806.1, read on the forward strand.
CTTTGGTGTGCTTCTCTTTAAAACATCTGTATTAAATCAGTTGCAAACATGCATTGTGACCGGTGGCAGCAGCAGCTGTGTGTCATTTTATTAACACAAAACTGCAAAGACAAAAAAAAAAAGTCCTCCTCTTACCTTTGTGCTTCTCCATTCCCTCGCAGTTTCACCTTCTTGCCTTTCGCTTTCCTCCTCTCATAAAATCAAACAATCCCAAAAAAAATGTTTTCTGGAGTGATGGGACGGCCGACAAACTTCTTCTTCTTTTTCTTTTTCTTCTTCTTCTTCTTCTTCTTCTCCTCCTGCGGAATGCAGCCCGGCGCTCCCGTTTTCAACAACACACCGACTGACTGACTGACTGACTGACTGCGCTGGAGTGTGTTTTGACGGAACAACAGCGCTCTCCTCTCCTCTCGTCTTCCAAAATGCTGCTTTGGCGCACCTCCTCCTCCACCACCACCTCCTCCTCCTCCTCCTCGCTCCAATACGCAGCATCCAAAACCAGCAGCTCGGCTCGGCTCGGCTGCTCCTGCAAAAAAAAAACCCAACTGAGATACTCCAGGTGTCTTCAACAGGCTCCCACGGGTGCCATAAGCAAAGTGAGGGAAGAGTTTTCAATTCTTCCCATGTATGTAAAAGTTGGTGGCGCCGTGGGCTTTTTCTTATCTGTCTGATCCACGCTAAATTGTGTGTGTAACCACAAAACTACAGGAAATCCGACAGTTGCAGGGGCAAAACCTTCATCAGCACACATTCGTTCGTTTGTTTGGATCTATGAATCTTGGTTTGGACATGTACACATAAGATCTTTGAAGCGGGGAAACAAAAGAATGGTGGGATTCCTGTGAGAAATGTGTTCTTGCATGAAAAGGCTGCAAAAATCGGAACGAGAAGGGAGAAAACAGACTCTTAAGGGACGTCTATGCAGCGCCATGCATACACAAGGCAATTCAAAGTGCATTAGAGGGGAATGTAAATCATCAAGTTTCATATAGTCGTTGTATCGTTGTTATTGTTGCCGCTGTGCATCTTTGTCTCTATCCTCCTCACTGTCCACCATGACCCGGGTTCAGATCAAGGTCATTGCCATCTTAAAGGAAGTTTTTCTTTGCCACTGTCTCCGAGTGCTTGCCCATGGTCGGAAGTGTTGGGTCTCCGTAAATAATGTTTATCTATATGGAAAGTGTCGTTAGATAACTTCTCTTTGGAGCTACGTAAATGAATTATAATTTAACTGAGCTGAATTCAACAAGAATGTTTCAAGCCCTGATTCGTTCCACAGAAACGAAATGCTGGTTCGCCCTGTTTGGCCCTTACCAAACTGCTCGAGATAACCTGAGTGGTCTGGCTGATTTGAAAGCCTATCGTTTGACACACAGGATCAGACATGCGCACGCAGGAGGAAAAAGCCTTCCACCAAAAGTAATTAACACCACTTCGTGCATTCCTTGTGCTCGAACTTTGTTTCTTTTAGCTACAATCACGGATGACATTACATTCCATGACAAGACCTTGACACACGCGTCAGTAGGACGCCAAGTGTTTCTCTCTGGTCCCTTGTTAAGACAAGTGTTTGGTTGGTCACACCATGTCTGGGCGTCAACGGTTTTCACATTAAAATTGCTACAGTTTCTTGTCATAACATCCAACATCATCCATGGGAACCCGTGAGAGGGGGGGACACAAAAACTCCAGGGAAGAATCTATGCACTAATGGGACATGACAGGTATGGAGGACGAGAAGAGCTCAGTGCATGATGGTAAGTTCTGGGTCTATAGAAGCATAAGCAAGAGATGATTCAGGACTCATTTGAGCCAGCTCTGACTATAAACTCTATAAGCCTACTCTTGACTGGGAGTTGCTGCTTTCAAGACCAAGGATGACTATTCAAAAGGCAAACGCAGACAATATACTGCAATTATTGAACTGTTAGCATTGAACCTGTGTCTATTAGTCTGACCCCTGTATGGTCAAACTCAACAGTCTTTTTTCTTCACTTCATCGTATAGCCTTGTGTCAGTGGTGAAAGTGTGAATGTGAGTCAGGCATGATGGCTCGGCGTGAATTGAAAACAAGGGTGGTCTGGCCTTTTTTTTCTCTTCCACTCATCCTTTGTTTGTCTGTGCAAATGTCTTCTTAATCCAGCAGGGGATTTCCTATTGTGCAGCAGACCTTTGCAAGCCCCTGGCTACACGGGTGGTTTCAGGTCAGATACGGATGATTTTGAATCATCATACTTGATCCGTGTCTATGAAATATTCGTATGTAGGTGTCGAACAAGGGTGCTAACAGTTTCTAAGTGGGTCAGATGGACACTTGAACTTCACAACATTGCATTTCAAAGCCAAAGGTGTGACCTCTCTCCTCTTTTCTGTTGCTGATTAGACCACAAAGTGCATTCCTCAGCTGTGAGTCAGAGGACAGAGGTCACTGACTCAATTTCAAATCAGCTCTAGACCCTCTTGGATTCTGGGGTCTCGCCCATATTCACACACATATATACAGACGAATAATGCACCACCAATCCCGCTGACGAAAGACACCCCATTTATTTATTTTTATTTTCACCGAATCTAGTCTAAACCACGTGCCTCTTCTTACTGTTACGTCTGGGAATTTCCAAAGAAAGTGGAATCCACTGACTCTGCTGTACCTCCCTGTTGTTTTAAGAACATTTTGACCAAGAATGCAGAGGGCACTGGCTTCAGACACACTATACCTCGCGGAGATGGTGCTTGTTACCCTGCACCACAGAGGTGTGTGCACCTGACTAAACGCCAAGAGGCTCTCCCGTGGCTTAAGTGGAGGGGCGTTAAGTCATGGTGCGATAATGTTTTTGTTTTTTTTCTAAGGTTGTGTGTGATGAAGTTCACGGTAACTTCTGTGGAAAATAAACAGTGGGTGTTCAGATTTCAGTTTGTCCACATGAGTCATGTGAAAGCTGAGAAAATGTTGAGGCGATACTTTTTGTGGCAGCTTAAAACTTTGCCTGGCCGGTAGGTTTTGTCTGGGGAACAGTATGAGTAAGTCAAAGCCCCTCAGAGGTATTTAGATAGTTCACAAAATACACTAGGGAGTGATAAAATATTTGGAAAGAACATGGAAAATGAAATCTTTTACAGATTTACAATATGAGCAGCGATGTAACATGCCCAAAATACAATCATCACTTTACTTTTTGTCTCTCTAATATGTAAAATTATAGCATCAACTTGAATTTATGAGGTCTCCAGATGACACTCTTTGGAGGTGATTCACTGACATTAAATCAGGGAGCCCAAAGTACAAGCTGTGCTTTAAATATGTATCATATGCAGATGAAGGCGTCCAGCTGCGATAGAGAAAAAGTCTTGATATCCCTGTAGAATCACCATGGACATCATGACAATATTATTCGCCATTATTACATCTCTAAGATTTATTTCTAGTTTGTCTGTAGTTCATGGAAAGACTGGTTTAAACGCACAAAAGGAGCTGAGTTCTATTAATGTCAGTATCAGTTTTAGTGCGAACTGTCCCTTTAAATCAGTTTAGGCATCAGCTCTTCTTCCTTCCCATATCTGTGTTGGTTCATAACATAACTGCTGACATTTTGCATTTTGGCCTGATCTTTTTCGTGTATACCTCAATATGACACCATGTGTGGATAAAGATGATATAAACAAATATATGAATATTGGTATTAGATGGGTATTTGTGACAACATGTTGTGTGTGCTAGAATATTAATATGGCATAAGCTTAGCCTAAACAGGATAAAGCAGTACAGTCAAATGCCTGTCACACATGTTGTACATGTGTTGTCCAAATGTCTGCGGTGGAAAAGGCCTATTATCCTCCGTTTCTCAATTTAGTACAGTTATTTTAGTTACTTTTCAACATTGCACTAGTGTAGTGTTCACTGAGTTAGTACATGATATACTTAGACAGTCCAAATGGAAACTTCTGGTCAGTTACTTCCACTTTATTCCTGTGTATCTGTGTGACCCCACTCTGTGACACCACCTCTGAGTCACTGTGTAACATTGCCACCTGTAGGCGTAGATGTAGAAGTGTGGAAAGCCCCAGACAAATTAATCAGCAAATATGTACCAACCAAGATAAGATAAATAAAGAATATTAAAGTAGAATTGTTTGCCTATCTGAAAATCACTCATGACATTTCTGTTATAGTGAGTACCTGGTGCTGAGTACATGATTATCTGGTGGATTAGAATGTGCAACACAATGTCATTTCCTAACCACTGCTGACATTCTTCAATTTGCCTGCACAGTTTAAAAGGTCACGGGGAAAATTGCACACTTTGACTATTCTTGTCCCAGTTTGCACCATGGCAACCTGCACATCACACTTGCATCATGCTGTCACCATTTTTTGGTATAAGGCGGAGGGGCGGTTTAAGCAGAGTGTTTTACACAATGTACTGGGAACAAACAGACCCAGCTGAAGACGTCAGGCTCCATCTGCTATTGAGTCACCATCTGTATGATAGACAGAAACACAGAAGCACATCTCAGATTTCTCTCATCCCTACTGCATCATACAACTGCACTCCACCAAAGCCACTATCTGTCAGACTCCTCAGCTTGGCAGCTGGCACCACCCTGACAAGCCACATCCACAACAATGATAAGTGCTCTCTCGGAGAGGCGTATTGCATCTGATGTTAGGTTAGAGTCAGAATGGAGCCTCCTCAAACCCACGAATGATAAGAGATTTTTATCAAAAAGTGCCTGTCACTCCTTGACCTTCTCTCTGGTTTCCCCGCCCCCAACCATTAATGTCAGTTATTGAACTTTCAAGAGATGTGTCAAGACCTCAACAATAAAATAAAACAATAAAAGAATACATGTCCTTCCAGATTTAACATAGTGTATTTGGGTTTTCTTTATTTGCACAAGTGAAAATAAATAAATAAATGATATAAGCTAAACTTAACTATGGATTCTTTTTTTGTGCAAGGACAGTAAAACGTTAAAAGGGTATTATTGAAACAAATGTACTGTATGTTAGGACACATAAAAGACAATAAAAAGACATCAAAGGCTGCACCATGAAATAAATCTGTATGACTTTAGAAGATGTAATGTTAACCTGTGCAACAACCTGCAAATCTGGGCAGTACCGGTACACTGTAATTTATTTATTTATCCATCCACCGCTTACACTGTTTAGTCTGTTGTACATAGATATGTATATACTGTCATATCCACCTACCTCATGTATATACAGTATATCTTTCAAATACGTATATAGTTGCTTTTTATGTTTATGTTTCATGTCTTTTAAACTGTACTTATGTCTATACCTGTATGTACACTTGAGAGCAAAGTGTGTGTGTACACACACCTGGCCAATATTCAGAAGATTCTGATTCTGAACTTAATGATTAAATTAACTTAATGAGAAAAAAAAGTTCCATCATTTTTTAATTTTTTAACACACTTTAAGGTCAAAATAGAAGGGACAACAAGGACACAATGTTCTTATGAGAATAGATTTAAATATCTTTGACCTGAAAACACTTGAAACACATCCAGCTTTTAAATGCCGCATTGGGTACTTTTTGTGTGTGTGTGTGTGTGTGTGTGTGTGTGTGTGTGTGTGTGTGTGTGGTCTTTTTTTTCTGTACACTGTACCTTTAAATAGAAACCCAGTTCCCACTGTGCGCATGCGCATCCTGTGTTTAGTTTTCTCCAACCTGAGGAGCTGTCTAGTGTCGCTGCGCTAGCAAATCCATCGCTTCAAGCTCTTGTCATGTTTTCAGAGAAACGGCGGCGTTGCTTTTTGGGGTTTTATTTATTCTCACGGGGGTGAAACAACGTCGGAGGCGACACCACCACCACCGCCGCCGCCGCCGCCACACACTGCTGTCAACGACGTCTGCGTGTGAAGGTGTTTGAATAGCCGTTGGAATAGACCGGTAGGACGAACAACGGTTGAAAGTAGTCGCTCCAACAGTCGGCAGGGATAGCCTTCCAGTTCCCCCCACACCACATCCATGTTGACTGCGGCAGCCCTTAGCGCTGGGTCCCCGGGCTACAAACACCGCATCCCCCTTTGTTCTCCCGTGGACCAGAACCAGCCGAATTGTTCTGAAGGACCGCTGTACGCTACATTTGTACATCCCTGTTCCAGTGTGAAGGATTGTTTACGCGTTAAGATGGCTGCTCTTTGAATCAATGCAGTAACGTTACATTACCCTAGCCAGAGGCCAGGCTGTAATGCTAACAAATGATGCATTAGCTCGTCACAGTGTTACTTAGCTGCCGAAATAGCTTCACTCGATGGTTTTTGGTAGGTTCTTCCAACAAGAGGCAGGGTGAAGGGATTTCCTCCCACTCCAAGTCTATGCATGCGGTTAAAAACAAGCAGCTTTTAAAAGCTAACATTGCTTTTTTTTCCTCCTCTTTTCTTTCTTAGCCATCTTGTCCAAAGCTTTGTGAGCAGCCAGGCTTAATTATAAGTATGCATACCCCTCAACGAATATGCAGGACTTTTTTTGTTAGAATAGAAACAGCCTGAGTAGCCGAGGCTTTCTCCCAAAGCAAAGACCTAAAAGGCCCCGGTCTTTTACTCGGCTTGGTCGGATAAAAAAAGAAAAGAAAAGAGAAAGAAACATGGATCCTGGGGGCAAATGTAAGACCAAACTCTTTCTCTTTGGACCCAAGCTAGCCACCAACGGTGATCTACGGGGTATCAACAGATACTTGGTGGTCTACGTTTTGTTTTACTTTGTGCTCTTCACTCACGCCTCCCCGGCTAAACCGTGCGACAAGAACTGTCTCTCTGGAAAATGTATCAACGGGTCCTGCGTCTGTGACCGAGGATGGGTTGGAGATCAGTGCCAGCACTGCCAAGGGAGGTTCAAGTAAGTGGCAACGCAACACTACTTAATATTTAACCGGCGATCAACGTCGGATGACTTGTAGCGCCATTGTTTTCACGAGTCTCATGATATTCGGGGTTTGTGGTCTGAGTCACCCGAAGTAGGTTTGTGCCAGTGGTTGTTATTTTCCATTTAAAAAAAAAAACTCAGTGTCAGTGGAGATCATTGGCACTCAACAAGCAGACCTGTGTGTACACAGCTTCTTTTTTGGGGGGGAGGGAGATGGGTTGAGTTTGTAATAAAGAAAGGCTTTTTTATGCTCAGTAAACAAACTGACTGTTGCTCAAAATGTAACTTTATTTTTGAATGAACTGGTAATAGATTCACTTCAACTTTATTATTAAGGACCAAGACAGCGAAATGCAGTTTAACATTTAACCAGACATGCAAAAGACAGTAAAGAGCAGAGGTTGTACATATGAACTGGGATATATGAGTCATAATGCAGATGTAAATATAAATTGTTGGAAGATATTTTCAGCTCGTGCAGCAGCGGCAATTGCAGCTTAAATGTGATTATTATTGGTGTAATCATACAGTGCAGGTTAATTGAGCTAAGATATATTGTTTCAGTGTGAAATATGATATGTTTACAGTATAAGGAGTGCTGTTCTGGTAATAGGAACCCCAAATTTTAAGATAGTCTAATGATTTCTTTCCATCTTTTGGTGTATAAATAAAAAAACAAAACAATCTTTAAACCTCAGGGTTCAAATTGTTTCTTGCGTTCCTCACAGTCCCAAACTAGCAGAGATCATTGTTATTATCATTACAGGCTAATTACGCAGCAAATCTTTCATTTAAGACGCTGACATTCCCGTCCGTTTGGAAGACGTTGCAGATTCAATCTTGGTCGCTCAGGTAGTTCCTTTGTGATTCATCCGTAATCACCGGGGTGCAAAACAACATTTCATTTGATTTAATCTTATTTCGCGCGGCTGTCAGAGAGACGAGTGAAGCAACTGATCTTGCACACTTCAATCAGCACAACTGAGCATGAAGCAGATAACCGGGACTGTAACATGCTCTGCTATGTTGACTCAGGGCCTGACGCGTTTGCATTGATTCCAAATGAAATCTTTAAGCAAACAAATTCCTCCTGCTTCTAGCCAGAGACGGAAGAGTCTGCAGTGGCTGCGAGGAAACACATGCAACTAATTGATTTTGCATATGCCTCGCAGCCTATGTGGCGATGCAGTTAATGCCTCCAAATGAGAAGAATATGCCTTGTTGATAAGCATCTGTGTGACCTGCCGCTACGTAAAATGAGTCAAGTCATTTGTGTGCAAATAGGTAGTCGTTATTAGAAAGAGGCAGGCAAAACAATGACGAGTGATCAAAGAGCTAACCTCAAACCGCCATATAATGATGCTCATATTGACTGCTGCTCTTGACAGCACCGCCTAATGGTTTTTAAGTACACCTGAGCTCCACCGTGTGCTGTCTACAGAAGTGCTTTGATCATAGTAATTACCATCGCTCCCGATGTGTCTGAGGTTTTGTGTTGTCATCAGACATGTTGTCAGGGAACAACCTCCCGTCACCCGGAGACATGCTGCTGAAATGTGAGAAATCAGCGTCTCTGCAGTCGGTGGAACACAGACATGCACCCTCATTAATACCCAATCATCTGCCCATGAGCAGGTTGTGATTTCCCCCGTCGCTCTGAGCGTGGAGTCTGATTTTTAAGTCGCGAGCGTCACAGCGGTGTGGACAGCAGGAACAAACAGAGTTTTGATGCGTTTGGGGACAGATTCTTACACAGGATGTTTTTGTTTTCCTGCGGAAGTTCAGCATGAAGGAAAAAAAAAAGTCATCACTCTTGGCTGTCCACACAACCTTAACTCATGGCTGGCTGCACGCTGCTGGATGTTAAATCACAAGTGTTGACCTCCACCAATCAGCAAAACATGTATCTAACTGCAGTAGGTGGGACAAGATTTAAAGCTTCGGTGTGTCTGATTTAGAATATGTCAGGAGTTAAATATAACATGCAGAACTGTTTTTTCCTTAGTGTGTAATCACCTAAAAATAAGAATGCGTTATGTTTGTGTTACCTTAAATGAGACTTTTATATCTACAGCCTACGCCGCAGGTCTTCTTCCACAGAGTCTGTCAGAACCACCATGTTTCTACAGTAGCCCAGAGCAGACAAACTAATACTGGCTCTAAATAGGCATTTCTTGACCACCATTGTTTCTTCTTCATGCTAGAGAGGCCACCAAATCCTACACACTGGTAAGTAAGAGCTGCAAACAAAGAACAAAACATGTTTGGGTGAATCTGTAAGGCGCCCGTGAAGAGGGAATCTTATCATATCCATACCATCGCATCTTCATGTGATAATAACACATTCTTAGTCTATTATCTTGTCAAAATCTCTGAGATGAAAGTAATCTTGTACCATGTATTTGTCCTGCATGTATTTGTGGAACTTCCAAAGTCAGAAATAGAAGAAGCCGGAAGTCAGTTTTGTGGAGTCGTGAAGTACTTGCCCCAACAAAGTAGTCTGACGCAAGTCAGAAAATACATCACTGTGCTGACAAAGTATTTCTAGGTAATCGGCCTCCTCATCATTTTTAACATTCATTCAGTGTGCGCAGTTTTTGGATTCATACAACTCTAGTTTCGTATGATTGAAAAGCATATATCGTTGTGACACAGTGGTGTTTTCCCGTGAAGAATACTTTGCTGAAAATTGTTTCAGGCCTGGGACTGACCTTGGGTTGACTGCCAGTATTTCTGTCTCTCTTATCTTGAAGTGAATGCAGTGCGTGCCACTCTGATGTCTCCGAGATGTTTCTCTGTCTTTCTGGCAGTGTAACAAATTAGACTGATAACTTGTTGCTTCTGTTTTTTTTTAATGGATTAAAGTTGTTTTTTTCCGAGCTGACAAAAACTCAACGTTTAATGGTTTCTTTCTGTCTTCCAGGTTGACGGAGCCCTCAGGATACCTCACAGATGGTCCAATCAACTACAAATACAAAACAAAGTGCACCTGGCTCATTGAGGGCTAGTAAGTACTTTTATAAACCAGCATGTTCTACTCGCTACTACTAGTATACTTTTGTTGCTTAGACGGTGTGGTGTGAAGCAAAGCTGGTTTTCAACTGCTATATTTTAATCAGTGATTTAGGGAGAGGAGGCAGCCCTGTACTTGTTGATGCTTTTAATTGCCATGGCAACTGCGGTCACGGTGAGGACAGGGCTGTAGGGAAATTTTGATAGCAGGAGGGAAAGGGAGCACAGCACATCATCCTGGGATGAAAACACTTATTTATCGCTGTTAAGACAGACGATCTTTTGGCCAAATGATGACGTGTACTCGGTGTGAATCGTGTTATCCTGGCAATACATTGTTCAAATGTTCACCCGTGACCCTAAACCATGTTTTCAATGTTTCCTCTGCAGTCCAAATGCAGTTCTTCGGTTAAGATTTAACCACTTTGCTACAGAATGTAGTTGGGACCATATGTACGTCTACGACGGAGACTCGATATATGCTCCTCTGGTTGCTGTTTTCAGGTGAGAAGCTCCAAAGTGAGAGACTGTGTTTTGTCACCGTGTCATTTTAGCAGAGAGTTATGAGCTCATTTGCTGTAGCTTGTGAGTAACAAGCGATTCCAACGAATTGTCTCCATTCCTCCACAGTGGTCTCATCGTGCCAGAGATACGAGGAAATGAGACAGTTCCTGAGGTGGAGACAACTTCAGGCTATGCACTACTACACTTTTTCAGCGATGCTGCCTACAACTTGACAGGATTTGAAATATTTTACTCGTAAGTGGCCGAGTTAGGTCTTGTCACCTGAAGACATTTTTCAGGTTTTCACATGATGTGTCTAATTCAGTATAAACTACAGGTGACTGGTTTCCAGGTTCATTTATTTCTCCTGGCTGTTGATGGATGGTAACATGTTTCAAGCCCTTTTCTGCTGGGCTAAAACCCACGAGAACGATCGCTTTTAATGACCTGCTCGATAGTTTTTCATCTATTACCAATCTCTTTGCCAAACGCTAGATGATACTCATTAATCTTCCTCACTGTCCAACTAAAGGTCCTAAATAATGCACACCGTGTCGGCTCAATGAAAACACCTTTCTGTCTCAGGATCAACTCTTGTCCCAACAACTGCTCTGGCCACGGGAAGTGCACGCCTGGCAACTCGGCCGCCAGCAGAGTGTACTGTGAATGTGACAAGTACTGGAAAGGCGAGGCGTGTGACATCCCATACTGCAGGAACAACTGCGGCAGCCCTGACCACGGCTACTGCGACCTCACCGGGGAGAAGCTGTGTGTGTGCAACGACAGCTGGCAAGGTAAGCTCAAACCCCAACAGGTGTTGGATTCATGTGTGTAGACATACAGCATTGGCAGGTAATAGTGAAGACACCGTTTATTATTTTTTTTTTAAATTCACCGAATCACGAGTAACACTTTCGTAATCGCCGGTTGTAAACTGCTACCGCCTGTTCCGTGTCTGCTGTGTTAATTAAGCAGGAAGATGTGACGAAGTGGTAACAGAGAAGTGTGAACCGCTGTGTTGTGCTAGGATAATATTGATAAGGGACATGTGACTGCATTATTATGTGCCTCCAGCCGGAGGGGACCAAATTCTCTCACGTCATGGAACTTGACAGAACCATTAGCAGCGGCGTTCCTGCTTTCAGCGCGTTCTTCACTCACACGGTTTAATATATTCACACCTCCCTGCCTGTCATGTTCCTTTAAGGAGTGGTCATGCGTTTGTTTTGCTGCGAGAGTGTTGCGCGTGTGTGTGTGTGTGTGTGTGCGCCTCTCAATGTTTTGCTGAGTAGGTGTGAAAATATGTGTCGGATGCTGCTGAAGAATTTCATCCAGGGAGAGTTTCAGAGTCAGATAAATGTTTGCCTTTGTCTTTAAGTTCACGCAGCTCTGAAGAGAATCTTAGTTATCTCGTTGTTTTATTTCAGCATTAACCCTCAGCTGACTTTTGTCTTTGCCATCCTGTCCTGTAGGCCCGGACTGCTCGCTCACTGTCCCTTCAACAGAATCCTTCTGGGTCCTACCGAGCGTCAAGCCCTTCGGCACGTCGCTTGCCAGAGCTTCCCATAAGGCCGTGGTGCAGGAAAAGGTGATGTGGGTGGTGGGTGGATACACCTTCAACTACAGCTCCTTCCAGATGATCCTCAAGTAAGTTGGGCCAAAGTTTTGACTTCTTTGTGTCAAAATGTTTGACTCACTGTTGGATTACAAAACATCATTGTTGACGTCTTCTTACAACAAGACAGATTATATTTGTTCAGGCCACAGCACAATGGAGATCCACGAAGTAACACAAAAGCACGCCCTGCCCGCAACATGTATCATCTTTATTTCTTTTCGTGTACACAGTGTCAGATTAATCCCTGACTGTTCCTCCACTTTGAATGCTCTCACACACATCTAAGCAAAAACTACTAAAGGAGGAATTGCTGGAAAGCTCGCCGCTTCTCAGAATCCTATCTGTCAAGCAAATCCCTTGAGGAAACCCAACCCAGTGGGAGAGCTACCTGTTTCTCTTTGTCGACACTGACAAGTGTGGGAGCTCAGGTTTCACCGGCGTGCTCTGTGAGCATGTAGGCGGCGCATTACCTTTGCTAAACTGATGGTTATGTATTGAATGTACTTGCAAAAAAAAAGAGGAAAAAAAAGCAGAACTAACTTCTGTGCTGAGTCATGGCCTGGCGTGGGGTTAACTAGAGGTTTTATCTTTATTGCCTGGATGAGCTCTCTTCCATCTGCTCAGTGTTCATTCATCATCAGGTGGAAAAGTGATGCTGGGGTCCAAAAGTATTTTGGATACATGGCCAGTGTGTGATGACATGACCAGGTGTACAAACATACAAAACAAAAGTCATTTTTGCGTCTGGAAACTTTTTGGCAAGTCACAGAAGGACAAACTTATCGTATTCTGTCTGTTTAGTGTTAGTTATTTGTGTCCTGTATGCATTTTCATGCACACAAGCATAATGTTCTGTTGCTTTGGTCTGCAGCTACAACCTTGAGAGTGGCATCTGGAACACGGTTCCCATCAACAGTGGCCCCGTGCCAAGATACGGCCACTCACTTGCCGCCTACCAGGTAAACACACACAGATATGTCGCAAGCTTTCCTTGTACAGAGAGATTTGAGAAAAATCACAACTGTTGTACGTAGGGAGAATTAGACGGGGTGGAAAAGCGATCAACGTTTGCTCACACAAAGAGGAACCGAAACTGGCACTTTGAAAGGACGATAGCTTATTTTCAGTGTTAACACATGTCATCTTGGAATAACTGCGTATTGTAATCTATCTTCAAACACAAAGCTGAGAGACGAGGTTTTTTTCCCCCCCTTGACCATATATCCACAATTAATAGAAAAAAGTAATAACAGAGTGGAGCTGAACACAGGCTTGTTTAAATAAAGATGAAGATAAATCTTCTTCTGTCACTTTTATTACACCACGCGCCAGCTTCTCCGCATGCTTGTTTAAACATTCTAAAGCAAATGCCTCATCTTCTCCTCAGGATGACATCTATATGTTTGGTGGCAAACTGGAGGCCGGTTGGGGGAACGTGACAGACGAGCTGTGGGTGTTCAACGTGCCCAGCCGGACGTGGCAGCGGAGAAACCCTGTGGTCGGCCCGCCTGCCCAGGCTCAGATTTACGCCGTGGAGGGTCACTCGGCCCACTGCGTCCTGCTAGACGGGGGCGAGGCCATCATGCTGGTCATCTTTGGCTACTCCCCGATCTACAGCTACGTCAGCAATGTTCAGGAGTACGACCTGAGTGAGTCACGGCTTTTAAGAGCTGACATTTCAGTTGACATTTTAGATTTTAGAATGTGTGGTTGTGCAGGCGCAGATATTGTAGACAGCGTTATTTGGCAGTACGATGCAGAAATATTCCCCCCTAATAAGAGAAAAAAGTTGAAACAGCTAAGTTTTTGGATAATGTTTAATCACACTGAACTTAATTTCAAAGCCACCGCAGTTAAACTGAGTATGGTTGTGGTTTCAAATGGCAATGAGGGATAACTAACTGTAATTTCTGGTGTTTTGGAATATTTTCTTTATTGAAAAATTCGTTTGATTCCAAAATTTTACAACTTATGACACTAAACACCATTGTGGCTTATTTTTCTGTTGCCAGTGAGACGTAACAATTCCAAATATTGAAATTCAAAACCTATAAAACCATAACATTCCTATCCTATTTATTAATGAAGTGTACTTTTTGGATTTGAAGGATGTTTCTTTTTCTGTTTTTAAATGCTGTTCTGTATATGTGTCTCCGTCAGAGTCCAACACTTGGTTGGTGCCCGAGACCAAAGGTGCCGTCCCTCAGGGAGGTTACGGCCACAGCAGCACGTACGACGTTGCCAGCAGTAGTGTGTATGTTCATGGAGGGTATAAGGCGCTGCCTGCCAACAAATACGGCCTTGTTGATGACCTCTACCGCTATGACGTGAACACCCGGACATGGTAAGTCAACACATACACGTGAGCCAGCGCGCCGTATGACACCGTGCGCCGCATGTTTACTTGTCACATTGGCTCTTGACGCTGTGCGCGTGTTTCAGGTTCATTCTCAGAGAGAGCGGCTTTCCACGGTACCTGCACTCAGCCGTGCTCCTCAGCGGCACCTTGCTCATCTTTGGTGGCAACACGCACAATGACACATCGCTCAGCAACGGGGCCAAGTGTTTCTCCGCTGATTTCCTTGCCTATGACATCGGTAGGACTCGTAATAGTCTTGACATCATGCCACAATTTGATTGGTAACGTCTTGGCAACTTGAGTAATGTTTGTTAAAAACCGTCTTTTGTCACTGTGTCATCACATTTCTGTCTTAAACACAGTGCTGCTACTATTAGTCAACGTCAAGCGTTTCATTTAAGAGCTTTTGTGCTTTTAAAAGGAATACACTGAATCATAATTGAATAAAACGGCACAATGTTGCTGTTGTGATGTAACAAAAAGCTCATTTAGTCTCATAACATGAGCACACAGACAGACCAAACGCTGCCTCACATGTGCTGTCATGTCTTCCTCAGCGTGTGATGAGTGGAGGCTCCTGCCTAAACCTGACCTGCACAGAGATGTCAACCGCTTCGGTCACTCTGCCGTGGTCAGCAATGGGTGAGTCTTACACACAGTCCATTCAGCTTTCAAGTCTCAATCAACAGGCTCCCAGTCTTCTTTCACTTTTCGTTTCTCATCTTTATAAAGTTACATATGCTAATCTTCATTTTGGTCCCGATTGTTAACACTGTTTTCTCACGTTTTCTTTGCCAGGTCCATGTACGTGTTCGGGGGTTTCTCTGGTGTGCTGCTCAACGATGTGCTTGTTTACCGACCCCCCAGCTGCCAGGCCTTCTTGGCAGAGGAGGGCTGCGTGAAGGCCGGGCCAGGGGTCCGCTGCATCTGGAGCAGAGGCCGCTGTCTTCCCTGGGAACCCAGCATGGCTAATGGAGGCCTCAATCCTGCCTCATTCTGCCCCCCTAAAGCTGGTGAGGAAGACCTCCAAACCCGTTTTACATGCTTGTCAGAGCTTTGATGTCTCGCCTCCTCTTTCACACTTTTCTGCAAACTCAGAGTTTTAAAGTAACTTTTCGATGTCTTAGAGCTTATTTCTATATTCTAATAAACAAATAATTCTTATGACCATACACGTACACTCACACCTGCACTCTTATTGTCTCTTTTTAGCCACAGTTGACGAGCGCTGCTACCGTTTCTCGGACTGTGCCAGCTGCACGGCTAACACCAATGGGTGCCAGTGGTGCGATGACAAGAAGTGCATCTCTGCTTCCAGCAACTGTACCTCTGTGAGTAGTCCAACAGGGGGCGTCAGAGCACTTCTGGTCTTGTGTACAGCTCACACAGAAACATCACATGCCATGAAATCAAGTGATAATCCAGGTTGTCCTTGGTGATTCTGCTGCTTCTGTTTAGGAAGAGTACAAACTGTCCTCCTCGTAACAAGACTGTTGTGTTTTCTCAACGACTGAACACTTCCTCGCTTGAATTTAAAGCTTGACTTAACCGCTCCCGTTTTATCTGTTCTCTCCTCTCTCGCCGCAGAACGTTAAGAACTTCACAGAGTGTCCAGTGCGCAACGAGCAGGTGTGCAGCAAGCTCGCCAGCTGCAAGAGCTGCTCGCTGAATCTCAACTGTCAGTGGGACCAGAATCAGTCAGAGTGCCACGCTTTGCCCGGTGAGATAGATGCCGACCACACACACACACACAAACGCACACCGTGTTATTTAAGGATTCAGTCCTCGCACATGCAAGCGTAGCACTTACAGCATTTTATAATCTTGTTTTGTGCACGAAGATCGAGGATATGGGTCACGGAACACTTCATAACACAGTACAGCCACTATTGTGAGACAGTGTTGCGGTCACTAATGAATGACTCCACTGACATTCAGAGCTGGAGGGAATGTAAAAACAGATATTCATTGATTTTCTGTTCCAAATCAACAAAGTACTGCACATCTGATTAAAACACAGCATGTGGCACTCTCAAGATGTCACCCCGATGTTGTTTATCAAGTCTGGCAGTGTATTTATATACTCCTCATTCCCACATGTTGACTGTGGCTGAATCTGAAGAATTGCTGCTGTCACTTTATCCATAATTTTCAGTTCGTGAAGTCTTGTCGCCTAAGGGCTTCGTGCAGCAGTGGGAGCTGCAAATCCTGTGTGGTGTGTGTGTGTTTGTGTGTATTTGCGATGCCTGAGAGTGAGTCTCTGCAAGATTCGCATGCATGAAATACACAAACGCATGCACGCACACACACACACATTCACATGCGCTCGCACACATACATATAAATGAGCACCCACCATATTTTGATGTGATGCAGTTATTAACAGGCAATTTGGAATCCAAAAATTTCTCCATCTCTCTAAGGCAAATAAATGCTGATAACACTGCTGCTAAATCTGTCACACACACACACACACACACACACAACACGCACACAGTACTAAATCTTTAGTCCCCTGTGGTTTGGAAGAAAGCAGATTTCCTACAATCTGCTTTCATGTCTATGTTCTCCTCTTGCAGTCTTTTTTTCTTGGAGTATGCCGGTCCTTGTTGAGCGGTATTAAACCACTGTTCTGATTAAAAAGCATACTTTAATAATTACAAACAAATAAGAATGTAAAAACGTCACTTATAGCCGTAAACCTTCAGCTTTACTGAAGTTTTGTCCCAAAACCTGTATTATTTTGGTTCACTCTCACTGCTCTCCTAGCATTGTTTTTGCCCACAGCTGTTGTCGGCAAGAAAAGCACTGAAAATCCACTAGGAACAACAGACAGACACAATATGTGACAAGTGAACATAGTGGAGCTTTTAGTAACTAAAGAGCCAGATATTTCACTCAGGAGTTGTTAGAGACTAAAAAATTAGCTAAAGGGATGATTATTAGCCAAAAGCCAACTCCAAATAAACAATAATGTTGCTCAGTAACTGCTGGATATGTAAGCATACAAACTTACACTGTAATATGTCAATCTTGTGTTCATAATTGTTGTTTACTGCCCCCAAGTGGCCAAAAAAGTCATAACTCCAAGTTTAAGATTTTAGTCCCTCAAAAAAAGTTCTCTTAAAGTAGTTTGACATGTAAACGCTACAGGAGAAATACATCTATATTTGTCTTACTAAAATCTAACATGCCTTGGCCCATACTCATACACCTCATCATATTTCAGCCCAGCAGTGCAGTGAAGGATGGAGCCAGGTCGGCGAGGCCTGCCTGAGGATCAACTCCAGCCGCGAGAGTTACGACAACGCCCAACACTACTGCAAGAACCTCAACGGAAACATCGCCTCACTCACCACCTCCAAACAAGTGGACTTTGTGCTCGAGGAGCTAAAGAAGCTCCAGCAACAAGACAAGGTAAACATGCATAAGTATAAAAGGGAAAGCAATTTTCAAGTATAGGCTATAAATTGATTTGGTCATGTATTGTGGGGTCACGCCTGCAGAGAAGATGGTAAATATTTAAAGGTTCCCTCAGAAGCTGAGTGATTGGGTATGCAGCTTAGAACCTGGCGTTTAGCTGACCGAAGAAAACAGAGTGGTTATCTGTTACTCGAGCCTGTCAGTAACTGATGAGTTATGCATTTTGAGATGATTTTCTCCTGATCAGTTTTATATTTGCGCGCCGCTCTATTTTCTGTCTGATTGCGTCCCTCCTTTTTAGCCTGTGGAATTTGTGTCTTTCAGCCGTTTTTCATCAAATTGTTTTCCACTTGGCACAAACTGTACGCTTTGTTTTTTTTGTTTTTTTTTTTGATTGTGATGCAATTTCAAGTAAACAACATTTTCAGGCTTTAGTCTCTGCAGATACTCCACCTGATGAAACAGACCGCGATCATCACTTCACTTAGTTTTGCCTTGTTTGAATTCTTTTATCCTCTGTAGCTCCGTCAGTTTCTTCTCTCTCTGCTTTTTATATATATACAGACCAGCGCCACATGACTCGCTGTCTGTAGGAACAATAAGAAACAATTATAGCATCCAATTTGTCCTTGTCTTCTCCTCCTCTTCCTCTTCCTACTTCATCTTCTTCTTTGCCTTCTTATTCTCTTTTTCTCCTCCTCCCCTGTCCTTCTTTGCCTCCTTCATCTCCTCCTCCTCCTTCTTGTTCTTGTTTTTGTTCTTCTCCTCATCCTCCTTATTCTTCCTCTTTTCTTCCTGCTCATCCTCATCCTTCTTCTTCTGCTCCCCCTCCTCTTCCTCCTTCTTATCCATCTCATCCATCTCCTTCTCCTTCCTCCTCCTCCTTCTCCTCTTTCTTATTCTGCATATATAAAAAAATTCTAATTCGTACTTAAAAGGCAAAAATAAATCCACACCGCATTAACAAAAATCTGTGGTGAAATTCAAAATAAGTGAGTCGGTTTAAAATGTTCAATGCTAGGCTCCACATTCTTCAGTTCAATCTGCAAAGCAATGAGAACAGCTCATAAAATTGAACTCATAAATTCTGATTTGTTCATAGTCCTAACAGCATCATAATTCAAGCCGGAAATAATGAAATGCGCTTTTGGGCAAACACTCACCTTCTCGTCTGCCCGCGGCGACGTACCCCGCCCTGACTGAACGCAAACCGCGGAGCCCGCCGATGATTTGAGTTTGGTCATGCCTGCCGTATTCATGAGGATATCATTGGTTGCCAGTCTGCTTGTGTTAAAACTCGCCTGTTTGTTCCAACGCAACCTTGACATGCCATTTCCAATCATTTTCCCCATTACATTAGACGCCGAATCCTGAAGGCAAATAAGTAATCATATCTGTGAAATTATTTTCAGTAGACTTTTAATGGCATTCCTGGTTCCCAGGTGTAAATGGAGTAACCGTTGTTTTCTTAAATAGCGTGATGGAGCAGAAAGCCAGGCACACACTGTTTATCCTGCATGTAAATACCCGGACTGCTGCTTCTCGGGCCTTTTGTAAGCCCTTTGCTGTGTCTCCACAGCGGCTGTCTCCCTGGGTTGGCCTGAGGAAAATCAACGTGTCATACTGGGGTTGGGAAGACATGTCACCGTTCACCAACAGCAGCCTGCGCTGGCTGCCCGGCGAGCCCAGTGACTCTGGCTTCTGTGCCTACCTGGAGGAGCCTCAGGTGACCGGCCTTAGAGCCAATCCATGTACAGCCACTGCCCATGGCCTCATCTGTGAAAAAGCCACTGGTGAGACACCGCACACGCGCACACACGATATATTCTCTACATCTGTTTGGCAAACATTTTACACATTACACAGAAACTCATTATCCCTTCTCTTTTCCTCCTGTCCAGGAAACCCCAATCAGAGCACACGTCCCTCCTGTAAGAAGCCATGCTCGCTGCACACCAACTGTGCCAACTGCACCAGCCAGGCCATGGAGTGCATGTGGTGCGGCAGCGCACAGCGCTGCGTCGACTCCACCGCCTATGTCATTTCGTTCCCCTATGGCCAGTGTCTGGAGTGGCAGACCGGAGACTGCGTGGGTAAGTGTGTTTCGCCGAGCTCAATCCAGGCGAGGTTTCTTTGTATAGTCTGGCATGAAGGTGGCCGCCATTAAGCTTTCCCAGACTGGCTTCTGTAAGTAGTCAATATTCATCACAGAGAGAACGGAGGTGAAGGGAGGAAAAACGGCTTAAAGTGGAAGGTGTTTGTGTCAGCGGGAAAATGGTATTAGCTTCGTGTGATTGGCTTTGGAGGCTGTTTTTTGGGTTGTAATGGCCAATTATTCTCGCATATAGTCGCCCCAACTGTTAGATTTCCCCGTTGACTCCGCTGCAGATGGACTCTTTACCACTAGCTGGCTTTAAGTGGTTTAAAGACAGTCACGTATCAGTTTCAGAGATTGCCTACCAATAACTTCACTCTGGGAACACAAAGAGGGCATAATGGGAACGGCTCCACATACAGTATAGTAATGTGAATGTTATTTTTTTGGGGGGGGGGGGGGTCCAGTAACAGAAACACCTGAGATGTTTTTAGATCAGAGAACTGTGAACCACTAAGCTGTGCCAGAGGTGCTCTTTTCTCTTTAGTTAGATGTTATGGCAAATTTCCTGTAAGACACTATTAGAGAATGAAACTGCTTACAATGATTAAATTAGTCACTATTAAACAGTCTATCTATCTATTTATCATGTTCTCTTTATTCTTCATGAACAGATTAATAGGTTAATATTCCACCATTCAAACGTGAAACATTATTTTCATTTACTGAATTAAAAGGAACTAGCTAAATACAGAGGTAAACCTGTTAACATCAGAGAGCTCCTCCACTTGAAGGTCATCGTAGTCGTTCAGCGCCGGCGCTGTTGTGCCCGTGTTGTGTGTGCGTGTGTGTGATATATGATTTACAGCCACGGCTGTGTCAGATCGTAAAAAAACATCTCAGATCAGTTTAGCGAGTAACAAATTTAGGGAGTTCAGGTCTCAAATTCATTTGTGTCAGCTGGTGTTGGGTAACCCAGAGACGTTTTGGCTTGAGGAGTCTGTCCCTTTCGGCGTGAAGGACAGAGAAAGGGTATCCTATAAATTCCCCGCATGTTTCCGTCTCTTTCTGTTTGTTCTGCTCCTTCACGCTCGCTCTCAAAGTTTCGATCACCACTTAGGTGTAGGATTATCTCACCTGCTTTGCTCTTTTTCCTCACTTCCCTCCTTTACCCTTCCTTTCAGTGCACAGGAGGCGCGTGCTTTATGCCGAGCACACTGCATAAATGCACTTAAAACCATAGACGTAGGATAAAATATTCAGTAAGTACCATTGCCTGCGGGGGGACTTTGAAAGGGCACACAGTGTTGTATTGGTTTCTCTCAGCAGCAGTGTCTCATTCTGTAGATCTGAGGTTATTGTTTGGGAGTTCCTAATAGTTGGTAGCTGTCTGTTGCTTTGCTGTGGGGAAGAGCTCTTCATTTATGGCCTTCCACAGCAGTTCTGTTGAGATTTGCCCATCATGTGTCATGATTCGAAGCGGCATTTGTCATCTGTTGATGAGAAATTTTATTTAGCTTTTCTTTCTGCTTCATAAAGACGAGTCCCAAAAAAAAAAAAAAAAGCCTGAAGCCGCATTCTTTTTTTTTTTTTTTTTTTTTTTTAAACACGCAGGGTCGAGTTGTCTTTCCCTTTTTTCCTCAACTCATTTTCCCCGGTTCCTTTTTTATGTGATGTTTTATATCAGGACTGGCCTTTAGGCTTCCTGCATCACTGTTTTAGTTCCTGCTGTTATGCTGTAGGCTGCAGTATGTTAGCTGATCATGTCAATTAAGTGAATTTCCAACATTCACGAGCTCCAATTTTTCAAACGTGACAATCAGATTCAGAAATATAAACCATTTGAATGTCACCTTTATCATTTTCTAGAAAAAAAATAATAGTTGAACTGATAAATTAAGAAAATAATCCGCAGATTCATTGATTTTAATAATCATCAGTAGCAGCCCTAGCCTGGAGACAGCTGTTGAAATGAGGACAGCCGCTTGTTATCAGTTGATTGTTTGCTGCTTTTTGTGGTGTTGTTTTTATTTTTTATAGCAAGTGAAATCCATTAGCAAGTACTGGGAAATAATCAGTCTCTGCCATCACAGTATTCACACTTTAAAAACTAGATTCGCTCTTATTATAAGAGGCCTTGGAGAGAATTCAGGATGGAGTAAAAGCGGCAATGCTGCATTCAAAGACGTTAAATTCTTTACATGTCGGTGTACACATCTACAGATTCGAAGGGATGCTTGTTGATTCGTAGAGCAACATTTGACATCTGCTGATTGCCGGCTGCACCAGAAGACACGTCAGGACACAGAAAAATCAAATTTTCCTCCGATTGCTCTCAGATATTGGCGTTGTCATTTTAAACCATCATCTTTGTAGTCCCTGTGAAATCCAGCAGGAACACTTTGTGAGCAGAAAAACAGCCCGCAGACGCAGATTTAAGTCAAGCTGGGGAGACTTTTAGCAGCAACGTGGATGTACAATAAAACCGAGGGTGTAAAATCTGATTACAGAATACAGGCTATGTTTGCTGAACTGGTGACAGCAGCGCATGAAGCGAGGCTTGTTTTTGCCGTATGAGGCGTCACCATTTAATTCACATAACACACATGTATATGTCAGACGTCGTTGTTTGTGCTCACACATGTGGATTCATGTGTCAAAATCCAACACAAATATGCAGATTTTTGTGCTTCGCCGTGCCTTTTGTGTTGTGGCGAGACAAAAGTCCCCCAGCTGCTTTTTCTCTGTCAGAATGTTATGTTCCACAGAAATCCGCCACTTACGTCCTGTCTTCAAAACAAACTTAAATGGCCTTACTTCGTGCTGATTGCCCTTGCGTTGTCATGGTTTCACATCCATTAGCAGAATAGCTGGAGATTTGTTTGACATAAACCGAGGTAAAAGCACTCAATGTTTGTCTCCTTAAAATAGTAGGAGACAAGCGCCCTCCGCCACCACCACCACCACCACCACCACCACCACACACATTACATACACTGTCTGTCTGGCAGGCAAGTGGCGACGCTGAAACTTGTCAAGCAATTTAGTGGCCTGAAAGTTTGTCCCCCAACTGACAAAACGACAACGCTCCCTTGGGTTTCTGAGTCGCGAGCGAGGTGACACATCGCATTTAAGCTCTTCATTGAACTGAAATCACAAACTTTTCACTGGCCCCCTGTATGCCGACACATTTTCTGTCTCATTCTGTGGCTTTTCCCCTCCTTTTCAACTATTAAATGCTCCACACTTGTTTGTTATCTGCCCTGAAATCTGTTGCCCTGACAGCCCACTAGATAACCAGTTTGTGTTTTAGTACAAAGCACATTTAAGGTCCTTGATCTTCAGGCTCCGCTGAAGGCAACAAAATGGCTCAAGTTGTCTGTTACGAAGGCCGATGTGCTACTAAAGAAAGTGGATAGAAAGGAGGAGAACAGTTCGAGGTTTCAGTCATTTTTAATTGGAGTAAATGGGTGCAACAGTAATGGAAACTCCCCAGTATGATACTGGTAAGTAGTCCTCTAACCCTTCTTCTCTTATTTTTTAGCCCAGAACTGTTCAGGCCTGCGAACGTGTTCCCAGTGCTTGGAGCAGCCTGAGTGCGGCTGGTGCGGCGATCCCAGCAGCACGGGGAAAGGCCTGTGCATGGAGGGCTCTTACCGCGGGCCCATGAAGAGGCCGGTGAAGCAGGGCCAGCAGGGCCACGCCCAGGACATGAGCCTGGAGCCGGGCAGCTGCCCCAAAGACAAGGGCTACGAGTGGGCCTTCATCCAGTGCCCCGGTAAGGGATCCACTTCCTGTCCGTCTTGCTAAAATTACAGATCGTCTGCCATAAGTGTATCTTCTTGAGAGATTGTTACCTATCGACTGTCACGTCTTAAGTTTAAAAAGATGTTCTTATCAAGGAATCATGTTACAGCTTCCCTATGCAACTAATCCCTCCCTGCTGACTCTATGCAACCTTATGCTAGTGTTCCATTTAATGCTTTCATCAAGTGCCAGTCTATACAACCACGTCATGTAAGATGATAATATACTCACTGCTACGGTAGTTGTAATTTGAGAATGTGAGGCTTGCTCATAGGCTCAGCGGTATCAACTGAGGCCTAAAGTCACATGTAAAGGCTTTTTTTTGTTTTTGTTTTGATGTTTCGCTTTATTTAACAGGTTCAAACCTGTTTGTTTCACATAAATTGAAGCGAAAGGCAGTGACGAGGGGAGGGGAAGTGTGTTTTCAAAGCAGGGAATTGCAGTGACTGGCTCAGCAGAGGAGGGCTGCTGGGACTAACCTCAGAGGTGGAATCAATTTTAACAAGTGAAAAACTTCACTTCAGCACGAACGAGGTTAACGTGCATGTCGAGCGACGCCATCAAAAGTCTAATTTGTGTTTCCACACATAGAGCTGTACAGTGTGAATCTCCTGTGCACTTAGGATAGGTTTGTTAAGATGACTTTAATGACACAAGCCACTGACAAGTGTAATGTGTATGTAATTATAATAATAACAACAATCCCACGAGTCAAATCATAGTTATTAGCTGCAGGGAGGATGATCAAAACTATGTGAGGGTCCCGTGTGTACAGACAGACAGAGGATGTGACTGAAGGCAGTGAAACTCTCCCTCCTTGTCCCACATTTAAAAAAAAGCAGTGAGATTTACTCGGACCCCGAAGTCGCATTAATCCGTAACCCCGTCTCTGTGTATGTTCTTCCGCAGCGTGCCAGTGCAATGGCCACAGCACATGTGTGAACGGCAGCGTGTGCGAGCAGTGCCGTAACCTCACCACCGGTCCCCACTGCCAGACCTGCATGCCTGGTTACCATGGAGACCCAACAAATGGTGGCAAGTGCCAGGGTGAGTGTCGCATCGGCACGGAAATGAATTCTGCACACAGGAGACTTAATGGATTATCAGTGGTTATCATTTTGGTGAAGCAGTGAAGCCCCCCCTGCACGCTCTTTAATCGTTTCTCATCATCATCTGTGTGCATTTCATTTCAGTTTACAGCAGATCAACACCAAGCTTAAACAAATACAACGCAAATTACACTCTCTGTTTATTTGGACTAGTCCTGCTGAGTGTTAATGCAAATTACAATTTCAGAGGAATATAATCCACTTACTGAAGCCTAATAATTGTGTTGCATGACAAGCGTGCAGTAGTACAGCCTCAGAGCCAACAGAGGGCAGTATTGTGCACTGATTAGAATTGGTGGCAATTTGTCTGCCCCGTTTTGATTAATGGCAACATTACTCCGCATGCCGGTTTCATAAAGTGTTGCGATAAAAACAGCTGAAGGCGAAATAGACGTTTGGAGTCTTGTTGGTTTATTATCGCTGTTGCAACAAGTTGAAATAGCACTCTGGCTAAAAGCGGCGAAACGTCGAGATCAAGTGTTGTCCTGACATTGGAGTGCGTGCAGAGCAGCTGAAGGTCAAACGCTGACTTCTTGTGTTACTGTGGTTTTCCACACCTGCTTTGTTGGGAACAGAAACACGTTTACATTTCATGGTTTTACTCCCGTGGTATCTACGTTTACCTCTCTGGATATAAAACTGTTTTGACTGAGTTTTTTTTTTTTTTTAAACGGCACATGAGGCAGATTTATTATCTGTGTTTCCTGCTCAGAGCTGAATAAATTGTCTTGATTGACTGCAGCCCATAATTTATACGGCTTTCTTGTCGTCAAAGCAAAAAGCACATAATGCTTGCTGGATTTAATGTGGAGTATGTGAGCAAACAATAGGCTGTTAGCACAGGAATGGCTGCGTTTACCGCACGTGTGCTAGGTGACGGCGTCAGTCACTTTTCATTAAACACATCGACTGACTGACAGTACAGCTTCCCTGTCCAGAGGATGTCCCTCATGACACATGAATAGCATTCCTAAGAAATTACATGGGGGATATTATTTGAAGTGGGAGCCACACCACACACCACACACACCTGGGAGCGTTACAGTCTCGGATACCATGCACAGGCTATAGCTGTAACCTGTAAAGTGAAACTACACAGGTGAGCATCTGAGAAGTGTTCTTATTCTTACGGAGCCCGAGGATCAAATGAGTCACAATCATTCTGCGCAGATGCAGCCATGCTTTAATGTAAAGACGAGGGAGACTGACATGACACGGTCACAGCCACGACATGAAGGAATCTCTGTGAAGCTTTAGGGAAGGCTATCCCTGACACGGATACGACGGTGTAATTACAGTCAAAACCAACCAAATCTGATAGCATAATGAATGCAATGTAAACACAGTCGTCTTATGCACGCCCCTGCACACTCCAATGTTTCTCTTACTTACAGTGGGCTCACGGTACAATTATAGCCCAGTATCGCTGGTTGTCAGTATGATGAAGTGTAGGACAAAAGTGCTAAAAGCAGCCCCGTTACCTGAAACGTGCATATGTGCCATCCTGGGAAATGTGGTAAGGAGAAGATTTAACATTGTGAGGGGAAACTGTGTTCACTGACCCCAATGTAACACCCCGTCTCAGTGTTTTAAAGCCTAGTCGACTGAAAGAAGTCGTTTTCTCTCTTTTTTTTGTCCTGCAAATGCAAACCTGAAAGGCTGCCACACTAGAAGCACTTCAGGAGCCAATTCACTCATTTTTCACACATCTATTGCCGCACTGTTGGTATTCCGCACACACACGCACACACACACACACACACACGCCTAGCGGGTATCATAATGTCGTATTTGGGGGATCTTTGAAGTTCAGCCAATCTTTTGGGAAATACACTTGTTTACCGTCGTGCTCAAGATCAATATCAATTTCGTCTCCGCGTGTTCAGTACAACAGAACAGGGTTTGTAGCCTTAGCTTAGCACAAACACTTCAAGCAATGGGAAACTGCTAGCCCAGTGTTTAAAAGTGGAGAAAAAAACAACAGTTATTGCACAGATTGTGGGAACTGTGGGTTTTATTGTGCCCCCAGGAGATCCTGGACTCAAAGATTTTAGGCCGAGATTGGAAATCCCTGACTACACAAGCCCAAACCTTCACTTTATCCACATTTTTTTTAGCTTTGTTTAATGCTAATCAATAATGTTTCGGATTCCTCTGCTCTCTCTCTCTGTTGCGCTCCCTCCCTCCTCTCATCTACTTTCCCATCTGTGTTTTGTCGTCCCCTTCCAGCCTGCAAGTGCAACGGTCACGCGAGCGTGTGCCAGGTGTTAACTGGAAAGTGCTTCTGCACCACCAAGGGGATCAAAGGGGACCAGTGCCAGCTGTGAGTCCTCCAACCACACGCTAACACACCGCTACAACCACGTCAAACACCATTACCTTGCAGACCTGCAGTGTTTATAAACGGTGGCGATTTGCAGCAGTTCCTGATGCAACTTTTTATTAGCACCGGGTTGAGGATTGTTCATTACACCTAGACCACATTTCCAAAAGTTCCGATCTGCATCACAGAGGTTAAATGAGTGATGTGCCATGAATATTCCTACTGAAATTCACTGACTTAAGGTACTGTCAATCAAAAGTGAGTCACTGGGCCGCCTGTCACCGAGCCAGTAATCACTCGGGATGGAGGCCTGATGAAACGCTCGGGGCTGTTTTAAGGGAAACCCATTTTGACAAGTGAGACAGATGCATATGGGATGGCATTATGTGCCGTTTTTTTTATATTTTTCTTAGAAAAAAAAAATAGAATATTGGTTCAGTGATTGCAGCATATTTGTGCTCTGCCTTTATGGACACAAACAAATAGAGCCTCTGTTACGAGTTAAACAGTCATCCTAGAGATTGGAGATGAACAAATCAGCCCCTTGCTTGTGACTTAATACATTCAGACAAAATGATTGATAACATGGCATTGAGAGAAATGATGACACATCATAATGGATGATAGGAGACCCAGATGAGATCGTTTTTTTTTCTTTGGTAACTTCGTACAAAAAAAATGATACAAACATTTGATTAGGACTTTTTTCCTCCGAGTGAATCAGTGTTTGTTGAATTCTTCTCCTTTAATTTATTTGCAGTTGGAGAGCTGTCACTAGGCACTAGAAACTAAGTATATACACATTAAATGGATATTAACTTGATTTGATTTTGAATTATGACGTCGTTTGACTTTCAGTAACCCTTTTTTGTTTTAATTACATAATAGGAATCGTAGACGGTGAGGTCACGGGTTTATATAGAAAGCATAACAGCCAAAGTAAATGTGCAGATCAAATTGAAATGACCACTAAAGTGATTCACGATTTTCGCAATGTGGTTATGAGCACTGATTTCTGATCACTGAGAGCAGCGGTGGTGTAATAACAGAGAGCCATCAGTCTGCGTTATATTGGGAAGGAACTCCACCTCCAGCACGATTTCTGCTGATGCTGTGGATTCCCCCCTCCGGCGTAGGAGGACCATCTCCACTTAGCTGTCTGCTTTCCCGGTCGTAAGCAAGATGGACACTGATGTTTTTAATACCCCTAATGCAGTAAGAGTTATGGTGGGGTCACCGGCAAACATGAGTGTGCATAAACAACCCATCGCGTGTGTTTTCTCTCCTCTAAAACCACATACCCCCCCAAAAAATGTCTCTGACACCGTCTGCTCAAAATCACTTATTCACTTTCCCCCGTGTCCGAGTTTGTCATCTGCACTCGGTCGGTTACGCACTTCACACTTGATTTGCGACGGCGATACAATTCATATTCGACACCTTCTCGCCGAATAAAATGACTTTAGTCAGATTCTTTAGGCAGTGACAGACACAGCCAGCTATCACGACACCCTTAAAGGCGCTCTGTGGAATATGCAGAAATTTTGTTTGCATTTTTATTCTCCGCTTTTGTCGGGGTATGACTACACTGTCACAGAATGGTGTGAAACCAACGTCAGGATGTGAACTGCTGAGACAAAACATTAAAAAAAAACATTCCTCTATACAGTACTAGTGGTCAAAACATTCACAGGGTACCTTTAACCTTTTTGAGTTGTTAAATCTCACAGAAAGTTCTCTATGTGCTGTTTTTATAATAACTGTGAACAATGTTTCATAAAAACACAACTTGAAAGTCCTTTTTAAAATGAATTTATGGAGCCGATAGAACAAAAACTCACAGTGCTGGAAAAGAGAGAACGAATATTAATCTCTTGGAAAGTGCAAGGGAAGTGACGTCAAAGCCATGGTTCACAATATGCAAGAAAAACCCCAGAGTGACAGGACACATGAATGTGACGAGAGCGCGAGGAAGGGAAGACAAAAGATGCTCGGGATGAAGTGGCGCCGCAGCGAGAGTGAGACCTCTCCAAAAGCCCTCGATGCTTTCTGTTGACTTTGACAGTATACGAACGACACTTGCACGAATGACAAAATGTCACATTCACTCGCGCTGCCAGATGGAGCGCGGCGCGGTACAATGCAGAGCAGCGCCCGTGTAGCAGGTGGTTAACAGTTGATACAAGCAACTCCGTTTCTACTCCACAGAATCAGAATGAGGTATCAGAACGGGCCAGGCACCAGCAGGCTAATCATCATCGGCAATTTAGAGGGAAGATGTGCCCGTGCAGGTTTGGAGCCAGCTATGGGGGAAATGTTCCTGCACTACTGATTATCAGCTTAGCATTTAGCCAGCAACACAAACCAGCGGAATATGCTGTTAATTCAGTCCCATTTACACGCTGTAATTAGATCAGTGTTGTCATTATCGACAACCGCTATTCCAGTGGTGACTTCAACTCAAAATCAAGATGCATTCTCACATTCAGACACGTTGGAGTAATCAAGCAATCGCTTTTTTTCAAGTACAATCTAATTAGTGTGTGTATGTATTGACTAGCAGTCGGGGTGAGGTGTTGTTGCCTTTTTTTTTCTTTTTTTTTTTTTTTTGTAATTTCTGGTATCTCATTACATGTAATCAGCGTCTCCCCAGCCCCGCTGACTCGCACCATCCCCAACAGTAACCCTTAAACAAAGACCTCCACACAAGGGTACAGAAAAGTACACACACACACACACACACACATGCGTGCGCCGCAGCCACCGATGCCATTAGGACCTCTGAATAATAGCTGCAGTAATGAAGTGAACGGTGCATCAGTGCAGAATGGAATTGTTTTTGAAAACAATTGATGGGGTCTGCGCTGCGTTACAGCGGTGACTCAAAGAAGAGCGGTTAGGGGGGGAAATATTTCTTATTACAGTGCTCATTTGGGTGCACACATTATTCAAAGAGGTAACTGCTCTGGGAGTGTGCACACGCACGTGTGTGTGTGTTTGCTCCAGCCTATTATGTGTGAAGGGCATTGTGTAGGTTCAGAGCTCATTTCTACTGTTTGTTGTCTTGGTGTTGCGTGTGTGTGTGTGCGTGTGTGTGCGAGCGTGTGTGCGAATTTCGCCTGTTAAATCACTGTGTGTGCACAAGCGCAGACAAAGGTTCACGTGTAGATCAAATTAAGATAGAGTGGAGGGGGGGATCGCCTCAAGTTCAGATGTGTGCACGCATGCATGCAGGTGTAGATTAAATTAAGATACAGCGCAGAGGAGTTGCATTATACACTTCACGAGGAGTGGTGTGTACGCGAGCACGCGTGTGTGTGTATGTTTTTGCCATCTGCAAATGCCAGGCAGCCGAAACGCCCCAGGAGCGATGTTCTGTAAGGTTCAAAAGCCTGTGGCGGTATTTGTCCCCCGTCCTTTGTACCGTGGTAAAAGAGCACTCTACCCTGTCCTTGTCGGGGCTGGCTCCTCACCAGCTAAGTGTCCTGCCCCCATTAGATCATTCAGTCCACTGATGCTCGTCCTTCAGGACTTCTTAGATGTGGAGTCCGAATCCATCTTGATCGGGTCAGGTAATATTGTCAAAGCATTCATTTACTAGCTGCAGCTGCTGGCGACATGAACCACGACTGTCTAAATGTTATACAAGCATCTTCAAAATCTACAATTTGAAGCAAAATAATAATTTCAAGTTAAAGTTTCATGACTGTTTGCTGCAACACAATCACTGGATTTCTCCCTGGTGATATTTAAGGTGTCGGAATACGTCAGATGTGTTACCTCCACCCACATCTGATGGACTTTTTTCCCTTTTTTTTTTTTGTGGAGCACCGTCGATGGTGACACCATCTGTCTCGTGAATCCCGAATGCTACAAAACAACCGATGTTGCGTTATTTTTAGAGGCAGACTCATCCACTGTAACATCACTTACGGCCAGCTCCTCCTGCCTGGCATTCGTGCCTCACGGCGGGTCCGCTCCTCTCCTCCGCTTCCCTCCTTCTTCGCTGGGCGTCCCCCTTTGACTCCTCGACGCAGCTGTTGTTGTTGCCTGTAAGATAAAACAACGTCAGTGTCACATAGGTGTCTTGTATGTTTCAGATTTCCCTGTCATCTTCACTTTTGTCGGCGCACACCTAGTGCTCGTCTCTGTGCTCTTACAGCAGCGAGGGGTGACGTGGTAGTTTAGAGTGAATTGTAGACAGTTAAAGATTGAGAAGCGGAGCGGAGAGATGCATTAAAAAAAGAGGACGGCGATCACTGTAATCCAGTAAACGTCGCCGTATGTTCCTTCTCGTTAAAGGCTTTCGGAAAGCCAGATAAAACACAGTCATGCACGCACGTACTCTGAGAGCAGTTGATGGCACTCTGTGGACGTTAACCAATTATTTTACTTGGCAGCACTTTATTTAAAAGTCAGACTGCTTTGGCGGATGCCGCGATATCTCTGTTGTGTGAAAACTGTGCACCGTCTGCCGTGGTCTGAGCAAACGGCGCGACCTGAGAAGCACGACGTCCTTCTATTTAACAAACACACAGGAAGAGCTCTGAGTGAACGGTTGCATTCCCAGGAGTATCATGTTTAAAGTTGTGCGCCTTTTAACTGTAAAAAATCCGTCAGTGTTTTGTATTTGCCTCTTTGCAAGGACAGTGGCGATGTCCCAGGCTTTAAATGTGGAGTGTTTGTCAACTAATGACAATGGATTGGAGGCAAATGGAACCTAGTAATTGTCCAATTTTCATGTTTATCCCCGGGTCACGACCTTCATTAGCTGGCGTTATGGATTCATTGGCCCTGGGCTTACAGTCATTTCACACTTGCAGCAAACCCAAAACCACGGGTTAAGCACAGGGTAATTATAAGCTGCATATAAATATATATATTTGTGTTTTCTGGATTTTTTTTACTTTTTGTTTACTTATTTATTAAAGTTTTATAGTTGTGTTGTCAAAGGAAACTGAAGAAGTATTTAAAGTGAGAATCAAATGATATATTTCTTCATCATGAATACGGTCAGGGAGTGTGTTTTTATGTATAAATGAATCCACGTAACTGTGACTGCCACCGTTTTTTAAAGGCTTTAGAGATAGTTTTGTGTTTTAATGAAAGCACATAACTCTCCAGCAGGCTGAATGGCATTATTTAAAAGCAGCGGTACATTTATTTGATGTGCGTGTCAAAGACAGCATATAAATTGTACTCCTCCAGCCGCCGTACAAAGCTTCTGCTGAAGAGCGAGAACAGTTCAAATTCTGATTCAAGTTTACTTTTTATTCTTTTGCAACATAGCATTTTCATTTCATTTGAGCTGTATTAGATGTAGGGTTTGTTTTCATGTTTATGGTTGAGACGTATCCTCTATGTAAGTCTAGTGGATACCAAACTCCACTCCAGACGAGCTCCATTTGAGCCGTTTCCAAAAACACCGGGTTAACACTCCTATAAATCGGGAGCATCGTGGAGATATTCTCCCCGAGCTTTGATTATCAAGTCCGACTCCTAAATCTCTTGAGTTAATAAACACGGGTGTGAAACAAAGATAAACTCGCCTCGGGCTTCGTCTCGACTGTTTTGAACATTTGCCACTCACCAGCTGCGTATCTCTTCAATGACTTACCCGCTCCATTTGGTTAAAAAAGGATCCCCCTCGATTGGCGATTATTCTTGATTTGGCGTTCACATCTCACTTCAGGATTATGTACCTCAAATAAATGAGTAAGCATTCATTTACATAAGTTGTGCTGTTTGCTCCGAGGTATTTCAGGGATTAAACTCGGTGCATTACTTTTAGATGCCACACACCGTTGTGCTCTGTGATCAGGTGCTATGTAAAGTTTCCTGCGTGTCACTGTGTTGCTTTGATAAACAAAAGTTTTGAAAAAGTCTAATTAACTCCTGCAAACTATCAGATTATTTCCTCGTCAGAAGTAGAGAGACTTGATGAGGCGCCAACAGCAGGAGCTAATGCGCTGGCACTTGGCGTACACCGCTCCTGATAAGAGGCATTCTTGCTCTCAATCTGTTAGCACTCGTCTTCATCTTGTTCTCTCCTCTCTGTTTTCTCCACTGCAGATGTGACTCAGAGAACCGTTACCTTGGCAATCCACTCAGAGGAACCTGTTACTGTGAGTAATTCTCCACTGGACAGCTACGTGCTGGAGAGACAGCTCACATGCACCCACACCGACGCACACACCAACACAGGCGCACACCTCCTTGATTATTCTTGGCTATTCTCTCTCCGCTTTCCTGCCTCTCCCCGCTCTCCCTCTCCCTCGCTCCACTTCTCCACTTGCACTCTTCCGCTCGGGGCAGATGGGGCATTTTAGCACTTTGGCACCAGGGGCGCTGGTTCGGTGACAGAATGACTTGTCGTGAAAATGTCAAGTGCATCAGAAGGAGTGAGTGATTGAGCTAATCAAGGAGACGGAGGAGTAAAAAGTCTACACTTGTCTGCTCACTCGCTCAGTCACCCACCTACTCATTCATTCATTTAGAAAGTTGACTAAATGTCAGTTTGCCTGGAGTGGGACGTACATGGGAAATGCATGAAAGGTGAGCGACGCAGAAAGCTGCATTACGAAGAAGTCAATGACATAAAGTCGACGCCCGGGTGCCGATGAGTTGTAGCAACTCTGGCTGTATTCCTGCCTGTACTGTGTTTATTTACATGATGCGGCGTCCTTCACGGCGCTGCAGTACGTCTCTCTTTCAACACTCCGCTACAGACAACAGAGCCTTTGCCAAGGCTTTGTCCCTTTTTTCTTTTTCTTTTTTTTTTTTTGAAATGCCATGGCATGACAGCGGGCGCAATGAGGGGAAGACAGAAACGAAAAAGCCCGGAGCTCGCTTTAACCTCTGCACAGCACCGGGACTTTTTCCTGAGCTCTGGCCCGCAGTATTGTAAACATGACACTTGGATTACCGCGCTGCAGTCATTTTTATCCAGCTCCTTCACGGCGCCCGTGTTTATTAGCTGACTTCACACTGTAACTCTTCATTTGGAGCTCACTTCTCTTACCTTCCATACTGTTTGTGCAATTAAAACCCTCGCACTATAACATGCATATATAACTGCTAAACAGAAAGCCCTGAAGTGACAAGTTTGATGCTGAAAAATGCACAAGATACAAGACACCTACACACAAATGTCCGTCATAGCATTTAGCATTCAAAAGTCAGCAATTCAGACCATCTAGATCTGTAATATTTCAGGTTTTAAACAGGAACAGCCCTTAGATTTACTACACACAAATGATGTACACCCAGATTAACCTGTTCATTGATCATTGATGGATTTATACAAACAGGTCAGGCTGATTATGCCGTACCTGCGTGAAGCATCCATGATACAAATCCAGAATTTAATATCCAAGCTTGTCTGTAGTGAATTCATTCATGTGACCACTAATAATTAATAATTTGATACTCCATTAATCACAACAGGGGGATTCTTAGAGCTTGCTGTCAGGGTCAGGTATCCCTACTTGTTCTCTGCTTGATGAGAAAATTGTGCACCCTGATTGCAGTCATTGGAATTGATTACATTTAATTAATTACATAAAACCGACATTTTGTTCTCACTTGCCTCCATTAGTCAGTCTGTTGCTTGAAAGTTTCTTTTGAGCGTCCTACATTTATGCTGTCATAGTAGTTTCCGGGAGTGTAGGCTACAGCCAGCCGCTCACATTGTGTGTATTCATCCTCATTTTGAAACCTTTGTTTCCCGTCCGATTTTCTAAACAGACAATCTCCTCATCGACTACCAGTTCACCTTCAGTCTCATCCAAGAAGACGATAACCACTACACTGCTATCAACTTTATGGCCTCACCTGAGCAGGTAGGTTCACAGTCAGGGCAGGGGCGGCGACAAATCTCAAGTCTGCCACATTTGACCTCGGCAGTCATTGATTGGTGGCATGAGAAAGTTGCACCAGGATCCTGAAATGCCCCACAAACTGTTCAAGGCTTCCTGATTCCTTGTTAAATTTCATAACCTCTTTGTAACATCTCAGCTTTTATTATGTGCTTTACTCTACTGAGACTTTTTGTGCGATATTTTATGTTTAGCTACATTAATGTGCTCTTATGTTCTCCCTCTGAAGGCTAACAAGAACTTGGACATGTCCATTAATGCATCCAACAACTTCAACCTCAACATCACTTGGTCGGTGGGATCAACAGGTACTTTAGCTTGATTTATTTATTTATTTATTTACAGTCAATTTGTTGTGTATTAAAAATGACGCACTCTGTTTTTGTCTTTCTGTTTGACCTTGGCGAGGGACAAACTGCGTACACAGCACATTAGCTTCTGTTATTTATACATCGATTCCAATCTCGCCAGAGTGGATTGAATAATCAGTTCCCAAGAAAGTTTAGTTTAAGTTGTTGTCTTTTCATTTCACTGTGTTGTAAATCCACCCATAAGTCCATAAAGATACATATTCCCAGTTCAGACATTGTCTGATGCGTCAATCTGTAGAAAGATATTTTTATTGTGCGCCGAGGTCACAAATGTTATTATAAATCCTGGTTAAAAGGTATCAGAATTGTTTTGAATATTGCCTCAAGTAAAGTCATATTTGAATGCTGTAAACATTTACACACATTATACATCTCATACTGCATCACCACCACACAAAATAATACAAGCCGTTTTCCTCCACACTGGGATTTATACCAAGATGTCAAACACAAACCCAGACTGATAAGATATATGATCTTTATTTCTTGTCATTTCAATGCCAAAAAAGGTGCCTGGTGAAAATTGAATCACCCACTTCCACAATATCCACTGAAACAATGGAATACACTGTTCAAACAGACATAAATAGCACATTATCATACATGTTTCAGTCACAAACAAAACTGAAAACAAAGTTTTGACATGCTGTAATATTATATAATTTGGATACCAACACTTTTACCTCATTTAGACGTCTGAAGCTTTAGAAACTGAGCTTCTAATGTACAGGATTTGATTTTAGCTTAATAATCATTTATCCAGTTGGTACAGCAGGAACAATAATGTCCCCTCTCTTGTTAGTGTGTACTGTGTCACTGTTGAGTGGATATTATAGGTCCCCCGAGGAAAGACACCCAAGGACACTGCAGTCGTCCAGTGCCCCCGTTTATCTGCCGCCCTCCCCTCCTCTCAAGTCATCTGCCACTTTCCTCCCTCCCCACAACACTGACATTTTCCAACCACTAAAACACGTTAACCTCCCGCGCCACCTTAACCTTTTCGGAGCGCCGTCATTAATATTTGAAGTTGGGTCCCCTTTCCCCCGCAAAGATATTGTGTCTCCGAAGGAATGGGAGCCTCTTGACAATCGACAAGAGCGCGAAGCGCCTTTGGGTGGGAGGAGGAGGGTGATTTCAATTAAGATAAACATGCTCACGTAGCCACACTCAAGCTGTCATTTTCAGTTCTTTTGTTTCAGGGCTGTGGGTTGGAATGTCAATGTTGAGGAGCCACTGACATGAAGAAGAATAAGAAATGGCTTGAATCATTAAGATAGATAGGGAAAATACTTATTTTGGGTGGGATGGGTGTTAAATAAAATCACATATAAACAAGACACTCCGCAATGTTTATCTTTCCGTTTTGACCCCCAGAAAGGAAACAGCACTCTGCTCATTAACAGTGGACATAAATGGACATAAACAAGTATTTATAATAGACAACAGCTGATCTGTGCAGATTTTTGTTGCTCTCATACACTCTGCATTCACCCCCAAGGGCATAAAATGCTAAATTCTTGGTCTCAGATATACTAAATGCATTAGCTGATGGTGGTGATATGGATTCAAATGATGAATATGTGTTACGTGACTCAGTTTGGACCCGCGGACAGCAGCATTTCAGTCCCATTTTCAAGCTGTGCTTTTCTCCCACGTCCATTTAACAATAAAATATGGACGGTGTGTGTAATTACACAATAAAGCTGTACATTGTTTTAGGTCAACCCAAAAAAAAAAAAGTTTGATGCACTTAAGATATAATAATAACTGCTTATGAGAGCTTTCCTGTTGCCCCAAATGGCTTTATAAAACCATTAATGGAGTCATAATAATATGTTGCAGCCAGTTCAGCTCCAGCTCTGCATGTAGGAGAACGTAAAAATGTCAGTGTGCTCAACACAACAACTCCTTGCTCCCCGACAGCTGGAACGATCTCTGGAGAGGAGGTGCCCATCGTATCCAAAACTAACATCAAGGAATACAGAGACAGTTTCTCCTGTGAGAAGTTCACCTTTAGAAGCAACCCCAATATTACCTTTTATGTCTACGTCAGTAACTTCTCATGGCCCATCAAGATCCAGGTAAGCACTGTGTGTATGACCTTGGACTGACTCACACGAAGCAGATACTAACACTGATCTGATCCTCTGTATTAAGTTAACTTTCAGATTATATATGTATGTGTGTGTGTGTGTGTGTGTGATATGTAGTAAGCGTTTGTGTAGTTATGCAAAATCATCTCATTGATGAACAATTGGTCCATGCCCTGCTTACGTAAAGAGAGCAGGAACAGTCATCTCTGCAGACACAGAGCTCCGCTGTTGCTCAGGGTGATTTCAAGTGCACTTTATTTTAATTACAGATTTAATGAGCGATGGTTACCGTGCATAGGTGCACAGCTGTTTTTTTTAGCAGGCTAAAGCAAAGCACCATTTAACCTTTTCGAACCCCCTTTTTTTCCTGAAAGGAGGCTTTGATGTGAAAGGGGCGAGAAATAAAGCACACTGTGAAAAATAAGTACCATTTGCTGTCAGTTATTTTAGGCTTTGCAGGAAAACAACAATTAAGCTTTTGTCAAAAGTATTCATGGTTTACTCTGGGCTAAAGGCCACATGGCACTAATGTGAATAAAAATGAGAGACTGAGAGTGATGTGCAGTGATTTCATAGTAGAGAAAACACCAGACTGTTCTCTGTCGGATTGTTTTGGTTTTTTTTCTCGAGCTGTGATTATGACAAACAAATGTGGTCTCACCAACTGTTTTACGCCATAAATTGCAGCACTTTAGCTTAAAAAACAATTCAGCTGGATATGCTCAAAAAAGTGTTTAATTCAATCAGTTCTTCTGTTTAGAAATGTCAGCAGCTGTCAGCACAAAACAGTGTTAATGCTGGTGAACATAGTGGAGCCTTTAGCTACTAGAGTGCCAGATATTTGCCCCAGGCGCTGGTGGAGATCAAAACAGAGCAAAAAAAAAAAAAGTACAAATACCACTGACAGTATAAAGAATGGGCAGCGTATATGTGATGTCACACATGGTGTTTTTTTGTACCATGTTGTGAAGTTTTGACATTTTAACATGGGGACTTATGGAGACTGACTCATTCTGGAAACAAGCTCAAGTGGCCGTTTGAGGAACTGCAGTCTTTGGCACATAGGCTTCACCTCACAGACATGGTGGTTGCTGCTTGATGAACACAAGTGAATATTGGATGTATATTTATTAGGTGGCCAGAGACTCCAAATGAAAGATGATGTTTCTCTGCAACCGCTGACATGTAAATAGGCTATGAAGTTCACCATGTCAACTTCAAAAGTGATAGTATTGGTGATATTTTAAGCATGCACAACAAATTACAGGTTTAACTGTATGTTTATAGACCTTTGCATGCTTTCCTACACTGTTTAATGATGGATGAAACAATAAAACCCTCTCCGACAGTAGACCTTTTACACAGCAGCCATTTTGACATAAAATAGCAGGGTGAACACAGGTGTTTTTAATGATACTAATTAAGGTTTTGTTCCATTTATTGCAGCAGAGACTTTCCAGTGAACCGACATGCACCAGAGCAGCAGCCTGACTCTGTTTGACCTGAATGGAACAGCACCTTAATTCGTATCATTGGGGTTGACCCTACTGTTTCATATCAAAATGGCTGCCGTGCTATTGTATCGCTAAAATTCTGTTCAAGCGAGAAGCTAAACACCATTTACCAAGAAGTTTGACGGATACAATTATCATTCCCAACAATAGCACGCAATTCCCCTTCTGCTAATTAGCCCACTTCCAAGTATTGATTTTTACATTTGTCCTGTCTCGCCCTTTCACAAGGTAGATGAGTGGACCACGGTTGGGGTAATAATAGCTCTAGTGTCAGTCCATCTGTGGAGGTGGCTCAGTAATAGTTTTCTATTAGATTTCCTGGCCGACAGTCACTTATTTATTATGGACTGCCCTGTGCCGTTAAAGCAAATAGCTTCTGTAACAGGATAAGGTCCCTCTTCCCTTGCTTGCCTTTATGATGCAGAGATAAAACCGAATTTGAGAATGCACTTACGAGCCTTTGTGTTCAGGGTCTGAGCCCATAAAATAAGCATATAAATGTGGGCGGAGACGGGTAACGGGAGGTCCCGAGCTAAGAGTTCTCTGTGACGTCGTCACGTGTCGGTGTAATTGTTACCCAAGAGACTGCTCGCCGTAATAAAAGTCCACTTGAAATGGAGGTGCGTTCTCAGATGACGCCATTGATTGGCTGAGTTTGATGAATTGAAATCAAATTAACCCTAAATGTATTGCTTTGACCTTGTTTGATGTGAAAAGCAGGGTTGTGATCACTACATAGAACATACTAAAAAAAAAAAGCTAAAGAAACATTTGTGTCGTGCGCTTTTGAGTGCCCGCCATGTCAGTGAGCATCTCATTTCAGATCAGTGATTCTCATTTTCTACTTAACGGGTCGAGAAAGTCAAAGGTGGGAGACGCATGTGAGGAGTCCTGTGAAGATTCCTGTCCTGCTACATGACTTGAAAAATGCACATACTGCACTTCTCACCTGTTACAGTTAGAGAAACTCAAGATATGTGAAAGGGATACATGTTTTCTCGCACCTTCCACGGTAAATCAGTGCCTCTGTACCGTTCAGCAAACAATGTGTTTGAAATCTGCGCTCTCTTTGCCTCGCTATTGGCTTTGGCAATAAGACGAATGCATCATCTGTCAGAGATACAATCACTAAAATAAGCACCCCCCCCTCCCT
This sequence comes from Nibea albiflora, assembly GCA_014281875.1. Lineage (NCBI taxonomy): Eukaryota > Metazoa > Chordata > Actinopteri > Sciaenidae > Nibea > Nibea albiflora. Next base: position 15,124,458 of record CM024806.1, read on the forward strand.
TTTGCCTCATGCGGCATTCAAAGCATCGCACATGACGCAAATAATCCACCTCTAAAAGCACAATTTGTGCCCTATTACCAAACTCTACGTGCTTATCAACCAGGAGGGGCTCGGTGCTGCCGCAGATGACGTTGTGGTTTTTGTGTCTAAATGCTTTCAGGGCAAAATGTCTTCAAAGCATCTACAGTAGATAATAACATGACTCTGTGATGCGGCCTATCAGATGTGATTTAGCCGCTGGCACTCTGCGTAATCCCTCTTTTAATGAAGGTAAAACATGGCCATACAGGCCATGCTGCTACACTAATCAGACATATAAGAGATAGCCTATCATATGTTGTTCACCTCGAGCAGATGGGTTGTTGTGAATTATTAGAAGATGATGAAAGTGTTTTAAAGTCATTTATTAGATTGTGATGTTTTTGCAACTATTGTAACGCAGAGAGAAACTAATTAAATCTAAATAAATTGGAATTTTTCATCATGAACCTCAAAGTCAATAAACAAGAGCTTTCTGTTATTAGACATATTTGACAAACTCAGTAGTTTTAGATGACAGATTTGAATCATTTAGTCTAGTTTTTCTGCAGTAGTTTGTCAAAGTAATGGTTAATAAAATTAATTTATAGTCCACGAACAGCAACTTATTCGTTTGTCAGTAGAGAACAGGTTGTGAAAAGACGCCATCTCAGGTTAGCTGATAAAATAAGGTTAGCTTGCATCAACCCTCTCCATCACGCAAAGAGATTAGTTCAGATTGGATCTCTACCCGGCTCGTCCCTTCTTTACCTGTTCATCTAGTTTTTATTCGTTGACAAAAATGTCAGTTCATCGTCGTGTTCACAACGTCACGGATCGAGCGCGAGTGTAGTCGCTCGAAATTAACAGAATTCTTAATTTTATATTTTTCTATACAATGTCCATGTTCACAAACACATTTGGAGTGACAGAAAATGCTTCAAAAACCTGATTCAGGTTTAGTGTTGTGTTTCTGCGTACAGTCATTTCTCATTCTCTTCTTTTTCCTTTTAGATCGCCTTCTCCCAACACAACAACATCATGGACCTCGTCCAGTTCTTTGTGACGTTTTTCAGGTAAGTGACTTAAATATTTATGCAACTTAAATATACACACTCGGTCGTTTGTTTGGGCTGTTGTAAACGTCGAGCAGTTAAGAATCTGACCCGCCACCTCTTTACTTTCCACTCTCGCCTCTTGGGGCTTATTGAGTTACCCGAGCCTGTTGGACCGGTCCCTTTTTAAACAGAGTACATGTAAATGCTTCTTGTGTCTTCAAGGCAGCTATTTCCCCCCTTTCAAGTGGCAAATGAGCTGCCAGTAACCCTTTGAATAGGTGCGTATTGCTCTGCAAGTGCCATCTAAAGGGAAGGCACGGGCAATCAAGATATGAGGGCTCTTAATGATTTTTCATCCTGAGAGCTGCGATGGACATCTTTTCTCATTGAAATGTTTGATACGAGTCAATTGAGTTCTCTGAAAAAGCACAGCAGGTCTGAATACATTAAGAGGATGTGAGTATAATTGGAAAATTTATGCTTCAATTTCGATTCTGGCATTTGTAAAAAAAAGCAGCATTAACGCCTTCTCAAAGGAGTTCTGTCACAAAGCGTTGCTTACTGTAGTCATGCCCGCTCTAAGCAGCTCTCATCCGTAACAGTTTTACCGGCTATAGGCCAAATCGTCTGCTTGCCATTAGTGGAATTTAAATGTTGTTTGGGGGGGGAAAAAAGTACCGCCCTTTACCATAACTTCTAAAATAATTAACACACAATTGACCTGTAAGTTAGCTATAAAAGATTTAGCGTCGTAATAATCTTTTAAGTGCCGTGTCCATAAAGTGCTGTCTCCGCAAAAAGCCTGAAAGGACATGATGTATTTACAACGCCACGCTAAAAGACAGTGCAGTTTGGGAAAGCTGGAGTGAATTGTTAGATTCGGCACAGAGACATGAACACATCACTAGTGGAAGGTAGTTTTAAACATGATGCCATGATGCCGTTTTCAGTTTGCATTTTATTTCAAGGTGTACTGCCCACAGTGGCCTGATGGACTAACACATTATCTGTGTAGCTGTCAAGGTTGGAATAGAAGACAGCGTTTGCCCAAGGCGTTTGCCCATCATCACCCAGTCCACAATAAGTTTCCTGAAAAGCTGTCACACAGTCAGTTATCTTCTGCCTCCATCCGATCGAATTTCAGTTGAATAGCCAAATTCAGGAATTCTTGGAAGGAAAGGTGAGAAGGACAGAGCTCATTTTATCAAAAAAATGTGTCTCACAGCTTCTTGCATCACTCGCACAGGAAACCATTTTAAATGGAGTCAGAGCACGAGCACAGGAAAGCAGAAGGCAACAGAAACATATCAGTGAACACTTTCACTCATTGCATTGTACTCAGTTCTCTTGGAAACTGATTGAATATTACTAATAAAACATTAATTCCTTAAATAATGAATTTATTGACTTTATATCGTTAATGCTTTTTAAATCCAATTAAAAAATCACAAAACAATCTGTTCGTTGCCTAATTGTGTGCATCTTCTTCCGTCAGTCACTCCACTTGGTGCTCTTGGTTTTCATCCACTGCTCTGCAGGTTATGCTAATTCTCTTGGGTCTTTTTCTGCACATTTGGTGTCCGGTTCTCACTGACCCATAACTCAGGAAAAAGTGATGCAGTCACAAGCCGCTGTGTGCACGTGCGGGAGGGTTGAAGGGGATGAACCCGCAGGAAGCATAATCAGCCTGATGAGAAAATGTCAAATCGCACCGCAGGGTTTCAAGACCTCGTTGTATGAGAGCTAGAGTAAAGAAATGACAACATGAGTGGGAACAAGCTCCATTTCCCCACCCACCCGACTGTTGTTTTTCAAATATCAGCACCACAAACCTCCCAGAGAGCAAGTTTTTTTTCCCTCATTTCCTTTTGCCTTTTCATTTTATTGACTTCATAAACAATATTTACTCGCACAGTACAGCCTAAGTTGTAATCTCATTAAGAGTCTGATTGTTTTATCCGTTCTGATTAGATGCTGTAGAAACTCTCTAATAGGATGCTGCTGCCATACTTGCCGTGGAACCCCAGGGTCTGATTTATGCTAATTAACAAAATCAGCTTTATTCCAGTCACGTCTCTTGTGTGTGTGTGTGTTATGTCTGTGTGTACAGTATGTATAGATATGAACATTCAGAGCTTTCAGGATCATATTTTCATTGTTTTAGCAGCCTAAAACTCTATATGAAGCTGCTATAGATATTATTGATTGTTTCCTTGGTGGTAACTGAAGCCTTTTGGTTACAGAAATGAGCGTGTAGTTAAAAGACAGCAGTGGTGAGTGCAGTCTTCTTTCCAGTCGTAGGCCTGTTGTCTTTTGTTAGACCTTGTGCGACGAGATCTGTACGTTAGTTATAACGTGTAATCAGACGAACAGATCAGCCTGTGATTAGATTTGTCCTTCAGTACCTTAAAGAGTGAGAGCATGAATGAATGTAGGACTCCTGTTATTGGCAGCAGAACGGCAAAGTAGATGTAAGCTTCTTTACTGTCAAAAGGTAGCGGTGATGAAAGCCAAACATCTGTCTAGAAATTCTTGTTACTTCCCTGCCACAGGAAAATGTCACTGAAGCCCCCCGCACACCCCCCTCCCCGTCCTTCAAAGGTGTCTAAGATGGTGCAAATACTTCTAAAAGAATGAAACGGTTTCCAGCTTGTGCACCTCTAAAATGAATTCCACGTGTGATGACGAGATGTTTGAAGCGCAGATTTTCCCATCACTCAACACTTTAATCCCACTTCCCTTCGGTTTTCTTTGCTCTGTAGCCTCCTTTTTTTGCTTTCACTGGGTTTTTTTTGTTGAGAAGCTGTATTTTCCAAGTGTTATCAACTTTCTCACAGCCGTTATCGACTTCTTCAAAGATCCCGGCCAATGGATCTAGCAGGTGTGGCAGACAAATTGAAAGCTTATTCAAGTTTAAACATCTAACAAATGGGCCCATGAAATCAAAGCTAGTCACGTGTCTCTGGTGGAATGTGCTTATTGGACCAGACTGCCCATTTTAGTAATGTGGCAGGTCCCTAAAGACAAGGCCTCATTGGTCATATTACAGTCTGTGTTTCAAATCTGAATATGATTGTCTTTGTTCCTGGACGTCAGGAACGGGTTCATGTTTCCCTCTAATTCAATAAATACAAAATAATTAACTAATGAAGAGGCTGGAGAAAAACTAATTAATTTCCAGGTGTTTTTCTAACAATGTATGCAAAGCAAGCTGGCATACTGCAAATATCTAACACATACTCTACAGACAGATAAAACATCAGCCACGTTTAAAAACGTGTCTCTTTAGTACATCATATTTTTTACATTCTCATCTGTCACGGGGATAATGAAGTGGGATCCCTCAATCTGTCATATTTTTCTATCCCAGTAGCACTCGGACCTTGCTGAATTTCCCTTGACTAATGATTTTTGCTGTTGGGTTATTAATTGAAGTAATCAGCCAAAATACTCAGTCTTCTAAGAAATGAATGTTCCTCACATCATCTCCCCTCTTAGCTAGGCAAGTTAAAAGGAAATTTTGAATATTAAAGTCCACCGTACTCCAGCTGGTAATACTGCAGGTATTTGGATATATCAAACAAATATATAGTGAACACACAAAATTGAAATGTAATCTGGTTTGTCGAAAGTCATGGCTGCTCGATACAACATTGCAACTGCATGGTTTTGAATTCAGCTAACTTTCTATGTGTTATCTTCTTCCTACAAGAGAAATTATGTTATGGAGAATATAAATTAGAATATATATTTGATTGACAGAAAGTGTCTTGAGAGAAACTCCCCTGCAATGAGTAAATATGGACACTTTTTTAATGAGGTAACTAGTTGAAGTCATGTTGCTTGATATTATTTCCTCTCTTTCATTTCAGTTGCTTTTTATCGCTACTCCTGGTGGCAGCAGTGGTGTGGAAGATCAAACAGACCTGCTGGGCTTCACGGCGAAGAGAAGTAAGTCCACAAAACCTTCTGTTGACATCTTACATACACCTGACCATGGCAATAGCTCAATAGCTTCCAGTTCCTTCTGTAGAAAATAGTTCCTTAATATGTTAGCCATGAAAACATTGTCCCAAAAATAAGTCCCAATTCTCTTGTACTCAGGAGCAGGTGATTGTTGGAAAACAAACTGTAAGATGAAACAATACATATGGACACCGTTTGCTCTCAGCATTATAATAACTTCAGAACTTTTAGACCAACGTTCAGAGAAGGTTTGTGTCTGCCAAAGACAAATGCTTTTTTAAGTAAGGAGTACGAAGTTCCAGCATTTGATCGATTATTTTGTCTGAAATAAATATGGTTCAAAGTAAAGATGGTGATTTAGATTAAGTGTGGATTGAAGTTAAATAGACCAGTGGGAGAAGTGTGAAGGAAGCCAGTAGATACTGCGAGTGACTTAAGGAATAGAGGGGATAGAACGGAACATTAATATTCAGTGTTGGTATTAAAGATAGGGTTCGTGAAAAGATGGGGATGAGAAGTGTTGAAAGATGAGATGATTGGCAATAGAAATTAAAGAAGAGGGTAAGAAATATACTGTGCCGGAGACTAAATGTATGTAAATTCACCTGACTGCCCTTATCTCAGAGTGCATGGGGCGGTTGCTGGTTTCTGTAAAAAGCAACAATCATTTCTATCTCTCCAGAGTGAATCCTATATCTCCCGGATGCTGTTTGATACTCAATAGCAGGAAGTTTAATTTGGTTCACATCCAGCCTCATGACCTGCAGTCTACTAATAAAGCTCCCACAATTTATTTCCCCTTTGGGGATGACATTGATAATCATAGGATCTGAATTTTATATCCTCTAATTGATATATGAAGATAAACAAGAATGATAGCTACCGTGACAGCGAATCATGCCTATCCAAAGAATTAAAGTCAATAAAAATTAATGCAGGCAGATGGGCTCACGTCATTGAAATTCTGCTCACTTTTCCCGTCTGCTCTTGGCATTCCGATCATCTGTTTGTCGCTGCCCTTCAGCTGCCGGATGGAAATAGATAAATAGTTAAATAAAAATCTCCATCTCTTAATTTCAGGTGATTGAAAAGTTTTGTCACCGGAATAACAAAACCATCGCCGATTTCTCTGCGAGCGACTGAAATATCTGTTTGCAGATGACACGCTCATATTTATGAATGGATGAATTGATTAATATACAGTAAATCCACTGTATAGATTTATTGCTCTGTGTTTGAGTGTACATTTCCCTGGAATCTGAACTGAACTTTACATTGGAAAGGACAAAATTATTTTTCTCTTTTGAAATGTGCTGTGCTCTTTTCTCTTCTTCATCCTAAACCCTAAAACCCAGAGTGCCACTCTCTGTTGGGATTTTTTTTTCTTAAAGATATGGAATTTTAGATTTTATATTGTACAACTCGAAGCGTGGTTCAATCATTTGTGTTTGATTGTATCACTGTTCAAAGACTAAACATTCATTTTTCTGGAGGTTGCTGGTTGTTGTGGCATTTCCAGGTGCCCTACTTTTGAAGAGAAGTAAAGAGAAGCTGTTTGTTAGTCACATTTTCCTGAAAGCTGTAAGAGCCTAGGGGAAGTTCTTCAGTGTTGTACTAAGTACTTCAGCTTCTCAAGTGGTCTTTAGCTGCATATTACAGTGGCAGTTCTCTTGCCACCATGATATCTTGAGTCATTTGAATCATAATTAGTGATTATTGTTGAACTAATTAATTCTCTTTTATAACTCGACAGAGTAAATAGGTCTTACAGTATGTATGAGATGGGACAGCACTTACATTAACACTTAGGTCTGAAAAATGCTTTTTGTAGCTATTAGATCAACTGAAATCTACCATAAAGCCTGCACACGTCATTCTGCAAAAAGCTTTTCATGTTGATCCAGGCCTGTGTGCTGCTATTACCACTATTTGCACTGCTATTGTGCTGAAAAAAAAAATTACCCACGTAGGATGACGCCAGAAATAAACATTTTAGAGTAAAATCTGGTTTCTTATGGCTAAAATACGAATGGCTCAGCAGGTGAAAGGGATCCAACAATCCTGTGAACAACCTCCAACTCACTTTTTTTTCTAATAAGCTCTATTATCAGTGTCTAACAGGTGCAGAGATAATCAATCTGTCTAACAAGAAAACAAGATGTTCGGCCTGTAGTGTTGGCCTCGGTGTGTCTCTGTTTTAAAGTGCACGATAAAGTGATGGCAGCAGTGTTATTCGGTCGGTTTCTGGCGTGCATCTGTTCACTCCACCATAGATTTGATTATTTCTTAATGGTAATGTCCATGACATTGCTGTCATGACACAATGTCTGTAGCAGTGTCCATCATGGTCAGTGTTTGTCAGAATCGCTGCTGATTTTACTCATAAAGTCAGTTTTTTAGGTCTTGGGGAGTATTCGGCGAGCCGTTTGAAATATGATGAATCTATTGTGAAGTCTTTCAGTGGAATTAGTATTTGTCATTACCCTCTTGTGTTGAGAGACACAACCAAGTCTTGTATTCTATTAGATAGATAAACGTATTCAGTTCCGCCAGTCTTGTCCGTTGGCGGACTGATTGGCTCTTCACGGAGCATTGTGTCCAGCTAATGTAAAAGGACTTGTGAACAGCCACTGCACTTACGAGGCTTGTCCAAATATGGAATGGGACGATTGGAGCTACAAGCCATCTAATGCTGACAAACCCCGTCTGACATAAGGACATGGAATAAACGATTCTTAATGAGGCTTCTAGAAATAGCAGAGACAATAATGAGATGCCGATCCTGCCAAGTGGCGTGGATGTCTGGTACTGATTGAACCTTTTGAACATTTTTATTGGCTTTCTGGTGTGAAATCTGTGTTATTGCCTTTGGTAGTAGCTAACCTTTTGTACGTTACTTAAGATTTTTACTTGAAACACATTAAACGTGAGTTTTTGGGCATTGTCTGTGTTTTAATTTTGAACGTTAGCTTTGGGTTTGAGGAGAGAATAATAACCACTGACAGCCTCTCAAAAACTTAAAGTCAAGAGGTGGTAAATGTTTAATTCCTGGTATTGACTTAATCCTACAAAGCTGATCTTTAGCCGCACTAATGCTCTAATTGGATAAGGGCTTTCCTTTTCAGCAAGAAGTTGAGAGGACTTGATTCCAAAGGTGCAGCTGTTACATTTGAATAATTTCAGTCGAGGATAGGTGACGAGACTTGGACAAAGGGATGAAAAGACAACAGCTGTAAATGCCACGGAGGAGGACGGCGGCTGACCTCTTTGAAGCTACCTGTGGGGGGAACAGATGGGAGGGGGCGCTGACATTTCACGAGACTGCATCACCGAGATGTTCTACACACAAACACGTGGACGTGTCTAATGCAGCCCCTCTATCTTTATCTCTCACAAACACTCATGCAAGCAGGCGCACTGACGCGCCTCGTACACACTGTAAACGTGTACTGACCATCGTGTACAGAGGTGATGTTTTACTGGCTCTCTATAAGCACTCAGAATCATTATTTGGCGGCGGCTACCATAAAAAGGACCATTCTTTTTTTCCCGAGTATGTTTAAGCACCGAAATCAGCCCTGAGAGTTAGCCTTGGCCATGACACTGGTAATGGCTGTGATTTGTAAGTAATGATGTGATGTGAAGTGAAGGCTAAGAGCAATAGCTATGTTGTGTTGTAGTGGTGCGCCACTGATGTAGAGAAGTTCCCGTCGTCTTCTTTGTGATTCATTTAGCATTGTTAGTGTTAATTTAATGTAGTACAGATCACAGCGGTGGCCACAGGATGACTGCTGCTGACTTTTCCACCAGCACCAACACAGGGGTAAGAATAATGTCAGTTTTCTTGTGACATTCATCTACTAGAGTCATTTCTTAATTTGCCCGATGATTCACACATTCGTGATTCCCAGACGATGTATCCTAATGAATAATTTCATGCTCAGCTAAGGTGGTTAACAACATTTGACCGGCTTAACATCCACATGTTAGCATTTTCAATATGAGCGCGGTAGGAGGTTGTTCGTAGCATTAGCAAACGCTGCTGTGCCGGAGTACTCACTAATATGGCTGTTATGCACTGAAAAGAGCTGAGTTAAAACCGTGCACTGTGTCGTTGGTGGTGGTGGGGGGGGGTGTTGCATCAGGTACCAGTGATGAAATATGATCCAGAAAGCCCAGCTTCATCAATAGATCAATGAGTGTGAAGGCTCATCAGATGTTAAAACGCTGCACAGCTGTTAAGGTTTTATATTTTTTTTACATGCTGGCACCATGACCCTTGAACTCAAGTATCGGCCTCCTAAAAATGGTCATAAATAAACCAATTTTGATTAAGAAAGCTCAGCCGTCGACAAAATCACGTAATTCCGACATGTCACTCTGCGGGCCACGTTCCGCTTCTTCCCTCGAAGAGCTCAATCAACAGTCATCGATTGCTACAATAAGATTATCCTACTCTTAATCCCCTGGTCACCTTGATTGTCCTGTGTTCAGTTTAAAGTTTGCTCTCTAATAATTTCCTCTAAAGTTACAGATAATGCAGCGTAATGCTGCGATTAGGACAAAACTTAACCTCGGAAGCCTCAAAGCTAGGCAAGGTAGCATTTATTCCTTTTATTGATATGTATTTTGTGTTTATGTCACCACACTGGAATCATATCGGTGTGGTGTGCAGTGGCTGTATAGACTGGATGGATTTATTTAGCGATCTTCAGTCCATTAACTGTGTGTTTTAGACTGTGAAAGTGTGCATCAACATGCAGTTACATAGTCAACAAACAGAAACTGCTACCAGAACACACATTTATTTTGTCCTTTTTAAATTTGAACATTAGACGAGCACACAATCTAATACGTCCCCCCACCTTTTCACGTTATTTTGGGTTTTTTTTTCATTTTGATCCTGCAGGACAGCGCCTGTGGGTACAGCCAGTGATCTTTGAAAAGGACAAAGTGACCTGCTTAGGTGTAGAATATGCTCAGAGGCGGGGTGACACTTAGCCTTTCATAGAATCCAATGAAGGGAAGAAAACGCTGTATTCACTAGACAGATAATTCACACACTCACTTGCCAAATTAATCAAGTTGCATAGCAATGCAGCGCATGCCCACCCTTATCACGGCCGTGAATGGCTCCAGCTTGTATTCTTGACAAAATCAGTCTCTGCACAAACGTTACTTGGTTTTTACAGAGTACGCTCTTGCCTTTTTGTTATTAACTTAGTATTCATTTCTAGCATCCCTCCAGTATTGTGCAGGACCTTTTGTGATGTTTGTATTCCCAGCACATTTTTGATGCCTGTGCCGGACACGGAGCAAAGCGCTAGCATTCCTTGACTTTGCTTCTTTCTTTTTTTTTGCTCACTTCTTCTGCTTTTGTTGCTTTAAACGAATTCCGCAACATGATAAATAACATTACTGCTATCTGACATTTAGGATGAATGTTGTTGGATTTGAAGCGTTTATGTTGGAAACCATAATAAGCCGTGAGCTGTTTTCTTGTTCTGCAACAACCCTGCCGGGCCCTCCGTCCTGCTTTTTATCTTTTTCGAAAAGGGCAAAATTTCTCATTCTGACCTGCAGTGGCCCAGCAGCTCTAAGCTGCGGTTCTGCTGTTGCTGGTTTGATGTTTAATAGTAGAGATGTACAACAACCTAACATTGGGCCTGGAAAAAGAAAAATCAATCAGGTGATCAATCTCAATTTCATATGACTGTTGTTTTCTTTCTCGGCTTAACCTCCCTCAGGGAGTGTTTTCTGAGTGATTTAACAAAAGAGTTCTTACGTAGAAGTGACCTGAACTTTCCTGTCACTCGCTAGTCTTTGAAGAAATGTTTGAGGCTTCAAAATGCCTATTTATGATACACAGCGCATGTAAGATACACTGCAGTAGCTTTTGTTTGATATAGACCTGTGATTCAAGAATCCATCTGAAGGACCGTCTTCTACCAATTTGCCTCAACGATGTCTCATTTCTATACAGTTTTTGAACATTGGATAAAAACATACTTACTCAGGAATTGTCCAAAGTGAATGCCATTTGTAACTATTAAAATAAATATTACTCTCGTAAACTGAGATGGGGGGAAAAAAAGAAAATTAATGACATTGTTGTTTGCCATTTGAGGTGTATGGGGCAGGTTAGAGTGCATTTATTTAAAAGGTTTATTAAATATCAGCTATATTTGGGAACATGGTGTTTGGAGCGATTGTTTTGTCAGCCCGTGTGAGGTCTTTTTTATTTATTTATTTATTTATTTTAATTTAATCTCTCCAAAAAGCCACAGATGATTGAGGCTATGGTCGATGAGAACTGCCTGCGCGAGTCTAAATAATGAGTCACTGCTCTCCCCCAAATATCTAATCAAGGTTTTGGACATATTAATTAAATACCGCCATTTCTATCACTTCACGAATATTGTCCTGTGTACACCCTCAACAGAACTATAATAACATGGAAGAAAAAAATGAACGCAGCGCTGTGACATACTCTTTTTGTAAACCTGTCATATAGATGGAATCCTCGATACCCCGACACATTGAATCAAAGCGTCTTTTACGGACTTTTTTCTCTCCCTCTTGTTCGCCTGTACAATGCTATCAACCTCTCCAGACCTCATTTGAATTTTGCCAATTAATAGCCAGGCTAATGAATACTTAATTATATTCCGAGTGTGTGAGTGAGGGTGGGCGTCTGGACAGAAGAATCTCAGGGTTCATTACTACACCAAGGACAAATTTCTATTCAGGAAGGAGCCCACCAGAGAACTCGGGGCTCTCACACAGTTGACCCAAACAGGCGCAGAGTTTTATTAAAGGGATGATTTGAGATAATTGGAAAGTGCTTTAACATAGCGTGCTTGAAAAATCATAGAGTTTCTGAGTTATTGTGCAGTAAATTAATAATTTTTTTTTGTGAACTTGTTTTTTTACTTCCTTTTACTTCCTTCCTGTTAAAGCAATTTGTTTTATTTGCTGTTGTCGTCCTTTCCTTTCTTGCACAGTTTACAATGATAATGGTGGCGGACAACAACATGAAATTCTCAGTGATTTTTTTCTTTTCATATTTAGACAGCAGCAGACAAAAACAGGCTTCTTTTTTCCAGACGATGACCACCTCTTTATTAGTTGAAATGGCACAGCAGTTGCTTTTTTGGGGGGTTTTATCCAGTTAATAGGTTTTAGTTTAGTGTCACATCCAACAGAATGGCAGCAGATGTGATGTAGACAGCATAATATATGTACACTAACATTAATAAGTCATTGAAAGATAGAGCATCTGTGTATATGTATATATACATCCTATTTTTGGGAAAGAATCATAAATGAATAGCATATTAAATTTTGAGTTTTTACATATTTACTATGAAACGTATAGTGTTACGTAGAGCCACATGTGTGGAACTTCAGAGAAGTACAAAGGAAGGGCAGGTTATGAGGCCAATCATCACCACCGCTTCATGTGCTTCGTAATCTGAAGTACAATTAGGTCTTAATGCAGCACACTTAAGCTCATCACAGGTCCAATACCAATCAGCGATGTCCTTGGTGCTAAAATGGTGGCCTGTTTCGATATTGATCAGGCGCTGCGTTGCTGATGAAAGTGTGGCGCTCGTTGTTTTACAATATTGATTAGAGGAGAAACAAGAGGAGCTATTTTCTGTTGCAGTTTAAGCAACAGAAACGGCGTCACGCTCAGGCTGCAATGCTGCATTTCTATACACAACCTGTGGTGGTATGGCAGGCTCGATAGTTTTCAGGTCCGTTCCTGTCCCTGGTATTTGTGGCGGTGATGTTTTTTGTTTTTGTTAAAACAATTTGTAATCACAAAAAAACCCATCATGAAACAAAATGAAAGCTCACACAACTGGAGATCCTCAAATAAGATTTGGGCTCGGTGAGGAACGAGGAGCACAAAATAATTCCCCCTGTGCCGAGGGCGTGCATGTCTTTCAGTGTTGTCTTAATGTTGATACCTGCTATTGATTTCTAGCTTCATAAAGTACAAGCCCCACAGTGATTTGATCATTACTTCGTTTTCATTCAGTTGTTCATTGTTGAACTCTTTGGAGCGTTTTATAAAATGTTTCATGGTATCTTATCAAAAGTTTCAATTCAAAAATATATTAAAGCCAGATAAATCTTAATTGAAATACGGTATCATCATCAAAACAATGATTAAGTATATCTATCTCATAGTTCTCAGTCATCTCTGTGTTAATCTAATGTTTGATTAGACTCTGCTGTATTTTTGCTCATCTGTCATCTGTGTTTGACGTTACAGCAACTGATGAGAGAGCGTCAGCAGATGGCCAGCCGTCCATTTGCCTCGGTCGCCGTTGCACTCGATGCCAGGGGAGAACAAACAGAACTGTTTCAGCCTGTGGTTGACGTGAGTCCTGCTCGCTTGCTTACACACACACACACACACACACACACACACACACACACACACACACACACACACACACCAGATAATTGTCAAATTCCAATGCCAATACAATGTAGAGAGTCGCAGTGCGACTACAACTGCATTCCTGGAATGTCAAAAACCAACCGGATTCCTGACAAGGACCAAAAAGTTAGAGCATGTAACCCCTATTTTGTCATCTTCACACAGGCATCTGGTACAAACAAGCGCAGCTCCGTGTGTGCGCTTCTGACATTCACATCATTTTTTTTTTGTGCTATATAATTAGGCTTCATTGTGCTGCACTCATCCAGCTCATGCCCTCTACTCACAATACGTCAGCCTTTTATCCACTCCCTGCGTCAATAAGAAATCTGCCAGTGATGGCCCTTTCTTCTCATGTCTCTCTTCTTTAAATGAGTTGTCCTCCGCAATCAAGGCTACAGACCTGCTGAAAATTTTCAATCGATGATTTTAAAGATTTGTATAGATTTTTCTGCTCGTTTTTGATCCACTTACAAAGAAAAGTTGGTCACCACTTCGAAAGGCGCGACTGCGTCTGAAAGAGCGCGAGCTCCGATACTGAAACGGCGGACTAATGTTAATGATCACGTTGCGTGCTCGCGTGCTTTCACACTTCTGAGATTTTCGCCGCCGTCCAGTCGCTACTTCACTCCTTCGTTGCTGCGGCGCGACCTCCCGCGCAAATCAAAAGTAGAGAAGAATTCTGGCACTTAGAACAGTCAAGGACGTGGTGCCACATTGGATAAAAGCGTAGCTTCAAGCAATATGTGGAGTTTACGTCCTCAAATTGACAACCGAGGACCGACAGTGTTTCCTCAGCCGGGGCCATCTCTCTGCCTCCTGCCACTGAAAGAAGTATAAACACTGTGGCAACCAGCAAAGAGGGACTACATTAGCTATTAGTGTAGCGCCGAGTAGCACTCAGCATGCATTATGATATCGTGAAGGGCAACGTAAAGAGCAAAAGTGCACTTTATTGTTGCACGTTTAAAGCAGAGAGGTACAACCTGAACAGTGTCGCAAACCGCTGCTTTACATTGATTTAAGTAAAATGTTAACTACATGCTCGCCAGTGTACGTCTCCTATTTTCTAATATATTCCCTCCCCTCCCCTTTCCTGCACACACACACACACACACACACACACCTAAGACGGTGTTCTTGTTAAGGTGTAGACATCCACTGGAGAGTAAACAACATCCCAAGCTGTTTTGGAAATGATAACCAGAATAAAAATAAAAAAAACCACGCACACACGTCCTCCGTCTTCTGTTTTTCGACCCTTTCAAGATGCAGGATGAACCCGTGAATGCTTGACTTTCAGTCTCGCTTAGATATCCACACAGCTTTTAAGGAAGTTGCCGTGAAGGCGCTGTCGCAGAAAACACCTGACACTGTTGTCTCGAAAATAATTTACACGCCTGTGTTCTTCATTTATTTAGCAAAAACTTAAATACATGGTTTAAAATGCATTTAAAGAACAGAGGCCTCAATGACAATCATGTTAATTAAGTGCTGTTATGTTAATCATTTCCAGATTTTCCAGTAGCACAAGAAGAGCACTCAAATCACATCTAAGATGTGAGATCATTGATAGCCTTACAGTTGTTAATATACAGAAACATCTTATATACTTCCTGAAAGCTCATGAAACATACCTCGCAGGGAAACAAAGGCAGAGGGACTATGCTCATAAGGATTAATACACAAATATTATATCCGCACTCTTATGGCGCTTGCTGTAGCAGCTGCGATAGACACACAACGCTGATCTAGACATTCGCACTCCTTACAAGCTCTCAGGTGTTTCTGAAGTATTTTTATTCTTAATTAAGCTTCCAGGAGTTCAAATAATATGCATTTAAGGAGCTATGTCTGCGTCTGATATGTTTGTATATATGGAAGCTCATTAATCTACTCAAATAGCCCTTTCCGGCTGTGTCAGTGTATTTTGGACTAAAAAAATCGTTTAATCGTTTCCATGGTTTGAAATGTGCAAATGTGTTGGAGCACATACAGCTCCATCACATGCCTTGGCAGTAGCGCAAGCTGAAGGTGAACCATATGAAACAAGCCTAATTCTCTTTTTATAAAGGTTAATTGGTCAGCATCTGGCGCCACTTAGCTATTTGAAATATTTGTTGATGTCACTGAGGACACTAATGCCACGCTTGCATCGCTAGTTTCCCATTTGTTTCCCCAGCTCCGTTTTTTGTACTCTGACCAAACTCATTCAGCCGGCTTAATGCAGATCGTAAGCGTACATGCAGGCGCGTAACGGAGAAGTGCATGCAGCACAGGTCTGCTGGAAGTCTGAGGTTTGCTTAAGATATTCGGTTTCAGCGACAAGGCCACAGGAGACACCGAAACGACCCCTCCCATTCCAACGCGTGAAAACAGTTATCCTGTGATTGTACTGTCAGCACTGATCTCACTGCATTAGTTAGTACCCGCTCTCTGTCACTAAATCTTTGCAGACCCTCCAGCTGGTCTGAGAGAAAATGAAAACAGCCTTTGTGCCCATTTCCTCTTTTTTTTTTTTCTTTCCCTCTTTGGTTCCCCCAAGAGATGGACATTGCTTTTAGTGACCAAGATGTCAGCAGCTGTTGGACAGAGCGCCAGTCGGGTCCAAAACACTGCAGGCCCAGACCTCAGTGCCACAGATGTCTCTATTTGCAATGGCAGGCATTCAACATATGGAACCGCTAACAGACAGCTAGCATGATGGATGAAACCTGTCAACAGTGGGAAGGAAAGCTGATACATTGTGTGTATGTGTATGTGCTTGCATGGTTATGAATGACCATAATGCAGCCCTCACGCCTGATTAATGCATAGCAGAGACGCACGCTTTGTAAACCTGCTTCAGACAATATGGAAATGGACACAGCAATTTTAAGCACCTGAATAGAAAACGCAGCCCCGTGATTGAAATGGAATTAAATGATCTATTCATCTTTTTATTTCTTCTGCGTTTATTTTTTTTCTCCGGCATCGTTTCCTCTCCCGTGCATCCGTTATCTCGGATTAATATAAGCATTTCACAGAAAGACCAGAGACTGCGAGAAGAACTTTCATTTTGAAATGATGTGGTCTTGATTCTTTTTTAAATAGTGTTGGCGTGACAGAACTTCAGCGCGCAGCAAACAATGTGATGCGGAACTGCACGGGCAAAGGATATCACCTTTTTCGTCATTTAACAGAAAATCAGCACTTCAAGAAAACATTAGTTTGCCTCTGTTATTACTAAGAATACTACCAACTTTTAATATTTCTATAATGACTGTAGTGCAGACAGGGTGTGTAAGCCAATGAGGTTCATGGGTATATATGCACCGGTTACCGGGTAGGTACAGCGTCCAGCTTGCGTGGTGACTGCTGCATGGTTGAGCTGTTCTCTGCAGAGAAACATGGATGCAAAGTATAAAATATCTGGACCAAACTTCACGGCAATCTATCTAATAGTTGTTTGATTAAAACCATGACTGTCAACCTTGTTGTAGCACTAGTCGGGGGATAACCGGTGTTGGTAGGGTTCATCCTCTGGGTACCATGAGCATCATCTTACTGACAAAACAAACCTAGAGCCACGTGCCAATAATAAAACAAGCATTACAATTACTTCATGATTACCTTGCTATATTTAACATTATACGGATTGGGGCAATATTCCTACATATGCTATCCAGCAGTGCTGCAGCTTCTATAAGAAGTCTCCGTGTTACTAATTAGTTTGGAACAGCTGTAATGACGTCGTATCCAGTGGTCCATGTAAGTATAGCTCGCAGTGGAATCTGCTTTAATCAAAAATCACCATAGCTTAAATTCCCTCCCTTGCGTGAATGCCGCTCATATAGATATTCATTAGAGGAATCATTTGAACG
Organism: Nibea albiflora; assembly: GCA_014281875.1. NCBI lineage: Eukaryota > Metazoa > Chordata > Actinopteri > Sciaenidae > Nibea > Nibea albiflora. The sequence continues at coordinate 15,141,818 of CM024806.1, forward strand.
CTCATGTGATGGCTGCCAATTTAATTGCCCTTGTATGTCAGCGGCAGATCCGCTATGTATCTGAGACGATCTAATATGGACATGTGTACCGTTACTCGCCCCAATTAGACCACATCTGTCCAGAGACGAGTCTCGTATGTCCAGCGTGCCTCTCGTGTTTGCTCTGACCGAAGGCTTCGAGTCATTCAGAGCATTAAATATAGAATAATTGAATTTTAGAGGTAACTAGACTTGATGTGCAGTCCAGGGTTGCATGTAAATTAGTATACACTATACTTAAATGAAACGTATAGCGAGAGGGTAGATTGCCTTGTAATGTACATTTAATTAAGCTATATGGCTTGAGTAAAGACGGTGTGTAAGTGTCGGGCTTCCTAGACGAATTTAACAACTGATTAACATTTAGAGTTTGTCTCCAGTCACATTGAATGTATTTTCTCTTCACCCCTTTTAAAATAAATATAGGATTCTTCACCTTTATCCTGCTCACCATTCCTTCTGTCCGCCTGTGTTAGTTCCAGCTGATTAATAGTACAGGCAAATGGAAAACAACTCAGGCCAGCGTTGACAGCATTCATAACCTCAGCAAATTATTTGAATTCTGCGAAGAGAGACAGCTCTGTTTTGATGAAGGACAAATCCAGTACCTCTCATAATCAATATTTAGCAGCACGTTGGTGGAAATTTGCAGTATTTGTGCACTAAAAGCCTCACATCCAACAAAGATAAGACTAAATCATTTGCAGTACAGTATGCCCTAAGACGTCTTCCCTTCCCTTGGTACCACTTGTTGGCTCAGACGTTCATCTTTATCCATAGCGTGCTGTAAAATGTTCATTATTATGTCAATGATTAGTATATAATGAGGTGTTCAGTGTCATAAAGTAACTCAGAAACATACCGTAGCTTGTGAACTGTGGCAATTCAAATGGCGAACTTAATTGGAAACTGCACGGGGGAGTTATACCGCACGCTTCATTGGAAACAAGAATGCACTTTACTATTGATTAACTCCGCACTTATGTTGCAAACAATGGGCGAAACTTCCATATTCAGTTTTACACCTTAAACAAATCTTTATCGATTATACGGAACACACTGTATACATTCGGCACGTTGAGGCTTTTAGTTCATTGAAAATACACAAATTAGCGTCCGTGTTTGTTTATTGCTGTTTGCACGGGGAGAGATGTGCCACAAAGTCCATTCCATTTTATTCCAACAAATTAGTGCATCCGGCTCTTGATTCTCTCATGTTTTAATGCATGTGCTCGCGCATCGCTGTTTCTCTCCCATTTTGCCTCCACTGGCTCTCTCTCATCTCCATTTTAAATACAGCCAGACACAAAGAGAGAGAGAGAGAGAGAGAGAGAGAGAGAGTGAGAGCGAGAAAAAGTCAATTCTGTTCAGACATGTTATTATTGCCCAATTTCTATCCCTTCATCCAAAACATGCTGTGAAACCCCTTGACATTCATTATCAGGATGACATGTTTTTCACGCTTGAGACAAGCAGTTTTGGCCATTAACTCCGAGGGTAGGTCATTGCCTCGACACGTGGACCGTCTGACAGGGACGCACGCAAACACACACACACGAGTGTTTTTTTTGTTGCGTGACCAATCGAACCATTTGTCTCAGGAGGAGGGTGTCTCTTCTTAAATGCCGCAACACCGGCAAAAAATAAATAAATAAAGAAATGAAATGAAAGAAAATTCAGCGGACACGTGTGGCCACTGCAGAAAGCAGCTATCAAGATTTTCCAAGTGTGACTGTCACGTCACGTTGATTAAAGCAAAAAAAAAAAAAAAAAGAAGTATGCCAACCAAGAGATCCCGGCCCGGCTCCTCGTAGTCAATTAAGTACTTTTATCATGCTTTCTGTCTGTCACACCTTATCGCAAATTGCTGTTAATGGTGCCGTCTGTGCAGGATACGAGCAACTTTTCATCATCTGATTTTTTTTTTATAACTGGAAAATCACAATAAACCAGTGAACGTTTCTGTTTTGGGAAAGTTAACTTTGTTGCATAGTCATCCTGAAATACGTGTTGTTTTTTGTTTTTTCCCTTTCCTGTCGCTCATCTCAGGGTGCACCTAAACCCGTTGCGATGGAGCCGTGCTCAGGAGGGAAAGCTGCTGTGTTGACTGTCCTCATGCGTCTGCCGTCGGGGCCCTCAGGCTTACCTCCACCAGGACAGTCAGGTAACAAATACACACATACACAAATACACACACCATAACAACTGTCATCACTGCGTGTGAGCAGAATTTTTTACTCATGTGCCGGGCAATTTGAAAAAAACAAAACAAACCGTTGATTGGAATAATTAAACTTGCAGTGATTTCTGTTTTCAGCGTCGGGTCGCACCTGTTAGTCGGTGACGCCAGCGGCATCCAAATTAATTACTTGAGTTAATATGATTGCGATGGTCAGCTGATGACATTTCACTGCACACCAGCAATTAGCACAACCTTTATCCACATTCTCATGACCGGTGATTTTCACAAAGAAACTTTGTTTCCCTCAGCCTGGTTTGTGTGTGTACTAGAAGTGCTTTACCAGACTAATGTGCAGCATTGTGCTGTCTGTGCTTTTGTATCGTAGTAGAACACAATGAGACTCACTGAATTCAACACAAATCAAGTCCATGTTTAAGAAAAGTGTGATTTCAAACAGCCGTCAAAACCCTACATTTGCATTACAATTGAATACAATTAATCCTAATACTCCCACTGAATAAACTGGAATAAATACATATAAAATAAGAAATATTACAGAAAGACCTGCATTGTTATTCTCACACCCTCCCCTCACGTTTTATTGTTTTGTTCCCCCCCCCCCCCTTCTTTAGGAATCATCGTCGCCAGCGCACTCATAGACATTTCACAGCAGAAACCAACAGATTTTAAGGACAAGTCCCAGGCTTTAAAGAACCGAAAAGCCCTTCCTCCGGCACACCAAGGCACCTGCGTCTGAGTCTCACCGCGTCAGTCCATCGGGTTCCTTTTTTTTTATTTTTATACCATCTGAGGTCACATTGTTCCGAAAAGCCGCAGGTCCCAGCTGGAAGCCTTTCCAGTGACTCAAGACGTGGCGATATGTAGAAGATTTCATTTTGGCTGCTACCACTCAAGTTTTCTCTTAAACTTGCCAAGTCCCAAGAGCACAACTCTTCTTACCTTTCCTGCCCTTTCGCTCTCCTCTGCATAAATCAACCTTTTGGGTCAGATGATCAGAAATTCAACTTTTCCTCCAACCTTCCGGGCCCAGATCTCAGTCATCATGGAAAGATTGTGCTCGGAGGGAACCTGCCCGATTGGCTATCAGTGACATCGGAGAGGTCAGGAGGATCTGCGCATCGAAGCTTCAGTCGTAAATCTTTGGACACCTCATCGTCCATTCGCTCAGCATGAAGGAAAAGGAAAGGTGTCTGTACATTGTGGCTTATCTTAAAGCGAAACTGATTTCCCTCACACTGCATCACAGACAAACGGAGGGTTGGGGGGAAAAAAAAGCGGCTGGTAGACATCCAGCACGTGCTGCCTATGGGACTTTTGTTCTCTTTGCTTGCCAACAAGTGGTATTCTATGGTGCTAAAGCATTTTAGTTTTTATGACTCTTCACTCAGCCTTCGCTCTGTGGACTGAATTCATTCTGCCTTTGTGTGTGGGGGGGGGAGCAATGCGACTCTTCATGACCCCCCCCCCCCCTCCCCCCTTCCTGACCACATGATAGTGTTTTTTGACTACTTCAGTATTAGTAAAGTCACCAATTAGCATTAACGATCTGTTTTAGCATTTACTGTACATATGTACCATCCACCCAGCTGAAGCTAAAGTCTGTATCTTCTGTGGAATACGTACACAAATGCTGCAGAGACGTGACGAGACTGCGGTCGCTGCCGGCGGCATGTGGGGGTAGACTGCAAAGCCGGAGGAGGACGAACCATCAGTCATCAAGCTAAAGCATGGAAATCTCCCAAACTTAAGTTTAAAAAAAAAAAAAAGTTTCCTTTGTTACAAAAATTTCTTTCTCTGTTAATGAAGTTACAAAAACCGCTGAGAAATCCGAGAAAGTTCTGATCAACTCTTCACTGTTTATCGTTTTTGCTGTGCAACTCGGACATAAGGCTTCTCGAACTTGCCCTTGGATCGGTGTGGTGGGTGGATGCCACAGAGGAGAGAGAGACGTCTGCGTAATAAAATTAGACCAGGGACGTTGTGCTCCTCTGGCTGTTTACTAGTTTGTTTTTGTAAGTTTTTTTAAAGAGTCCTCTGAAGCTATGACTTTATTCCCCCATCTTTGAGTACAAGGAGTCACGTTACCTTTTTTATAATGCCTTGGCTTTCCGTGAGCTCCTGAGGAGGAGGAGGAGGGGGGGGGCATGTGTTGATCTGCAGAATTTTAAAAGCTGTCGACCATTTTTAGCCCACGACTCCACCCCGAGCTGTACAGTGTCTTGTTGGAACAAATGTGAGTCTTTGTCACTCTTATCTCTTGAGATTTCATGTGTTTGTCAGGTTTTTATGACAGAATGGCAAGAGATTATCATTTATTTTAGGCCTTGTTACTTGTTACTATTATATCTATGATAAATTGTCTTTTGCTACACTTGTGAAAAGAGCATTTCTGTTATTATTTTTTGTTTTGATATTTAACAGATTCCTGTGTAATAGCGCATTTAACTTGATTTTATCGTTGGCTTCAATCAGTCGATTTGACGCCAGCCCCTTTTCGAGTCGTGCATCTTTTAAAGGACTGTATGGGCATTGTCTTTTCGTTGCAAAGTGGTCACGATGATGCATTTCATGAGGATAGTATGCCAGCTAATGTGTTTTTATTTTGTGTTTGTAGAGTAACCCTGTAACGGTGTCATTACACAGGAATCGGTCTCACTGTACCGTGAAAAAAGAAAAAAGATAAATTGCATATCAATAATCTTCAGTGTATTTTAAAGATGGACAACATGCCAGAAAATAAAATAAAAAAACAGACCTGGAAAATCTTTTGTGCGTTTGAATGTTTCCACATGCAGTATGTTATACATGCACTGTTTCCCACAGGGTATTTCTTGACTTCCTGCGTCTGCATTTGCCTCTGTGCTGCTTTTTGCCTGTGAAGCTTAAACCTACAATTTGCGAGTGCCCATTGTTAACCACAGCCTGATTGCCTCCGCTAAACATAATTACTCTCTCTGTAAGTATAAAAACCAAAACCCAGACCTGAATCTGGGTGAATTTTGTGCCTTAAAAATGAGCACTTGATAGTGAAAGATACAAAAAAAAATACATATTTTCAACAGGTATAAGTTCTAATCTTCTTTTTTTTTTTCTCGTGTGGTACTTGTTCATTTTCTGAAGCTCTATGTGAGTAGTTTCATGTTTTACATACAAATATCGCATGCATTCCAATGAACCCTCATTTGTTTAAGCGGCTTATCGTGTAATCTGCATTGTACCAGCTCTGATAACGGGCGAAACCCAAATGCACACAGAGTTTAAGCTAGTTTTAAAACTGGCCAGAGCTACCCAACGAATGCAAAGAGACAAAAAGGAAGAGGTGTGTTAATTATACAATCCTAATTTAACATCTAGAACAGTTTTTAAACTGTAGACAAACTGAAGTTTCAAAGTGCAAACGAACATTTCAGCAACAGCAAAAAAAAAGAAAAGAAAGAAGTACGTGGCATTATCCTCTTTTCAGGATCAGCCTGATATGAAGAGGTTTGTCCTTCAGCGTGTGACATTGTTCAGGGTGCTTGTGCTCCCTCTTCAGCATTACCGGCGTGCATTTAAACAAGGATGTAAAGAAAAGGGGCGCAGCTTGCCAAAAAGCTACTCTGGATAATCCTCATTTATACTCAACGGTACACTTATTAGCTGCAGACACCCTTGGAGGAAAAGTCACACCAGTTAGCACTGTTATAAAGCTGATATGATGAAGTGGCTGTGTATATGAAGGGCACCTACAGGGCGTAGCACGAGTGAAGATTTTACGTAATGTCTCATTCGACAGTTTCAGCGGGGGTTCGCACTTTCGGAGGGCTTCTTGACCTGAACTCTGAGTTTAAGGAGAATCTACACGCCCTGTTTGCACTTCCAGCATGTTGAGGGAAAACCAGACAGCTCTGGAGGTGACAGGTGGTTTCGAGGCTGCGCTGCACCGTGCAATTTTGTAGCGCTCATGGCTGACGGCCGTACATTTGTGAAGTGCTGGGCCTCTGCTGCTGACAAAAGATACGATAAACTGTCCTCGACATAGACGCTTTTTTTTTTTTTTACATTTGTGCAGCGGCCAGTATGGTCACAAAATGACAAATGAATGCGGATGGGTCCAAAATCTTCGGAACATGAGAGGTTAGGGTTTACAAGTCTAAAAATATATTTTCCATTGTATTATATTCATGAAATTTCTCTGTGTTTTCCTGTCTTGTCTTCTGCATTCGTTCTTCTTCCTGCAAAAATATAATTAATTGGATTTTTTTGGAAAAGGCAGTTTTTTCTCTTTTCTTTTTGAAAATGAAACATGCAAAGTGCCAATTTTTTGGGGGGAAAAGATGGAGTGCAGACAACCTGAGACTCAAACTCAAAGCCTCGCCTGAGGCGTAAAAGAGAATTTGTGAACACGTATTATTGATTCATGAAGGCGAGCAAAGAGACGCTGAGGAGTTTCCACACGACAAACATCCCATTTTTTGCTCTATTTCAATTACGGCGAGGAGAACATGTTGTTGTCCCCGCTTCAGATTGCGGGACGGTGAACTCAAAGGTGTGAATCGGCTGACGCTTCAAACCAAAAAAATGTTGGTTTGCGCCCCAACAGTTTGGAGTTGTTGGTACCAGCCGCTGATGAAGCTGCTGAGGGCAGCTCTCCTTCCAGTGCAGCACACAGTACTGCGCGTTAGCTACATTTACACGTTGTAAACAAGCTGCTTTTAAATTCATATAAACACACTTACTGAGCGGAACCCTGTGAAACTGCAAACGGCTCCCAGTGAACACCGGGGGCTGGCTGATCAACCCCCGTGTCTGGAAAAAGTGCCAGAGAGGCACTGAAGTCTGAGGGCTTTTGACCAAAGTGGCTGGTGGCCGTTCCAAGGTGTGACTGGCTGTTATTTTTCACAATGACAGTGAAGTGGGCAGAGGTCATCGCTAAGCACTGGAGAGGGATGTGCTGGAAATATTCAGAGCCGACCGCTGTGTTGAAACTGAGTCACTGCTGGCAAACGGATGTCTGCTTTGGTCCAACTCTGATCCCATTGTCTGACTTTTGCAAATATGAAATATGTGTATGATGTGTATTTATCCACTGCGTTGGCTTTTTCCTCTATTGTTTCGGGCGGTTTGCCACGTATATATTTGGTTATTTTTTACTGATGATGCGGATATGTGAGAGTATGTGTGCTGTGTGTGTGGGGTTGGCTGCCCGTGTGTTTGAGTGGGATGCTATGACGTCTGCAGCACCAAATGCAGGACTGGCAGGTAAGTCAGGTACAATGTTCTCTGAGGACATTAGCACCTAGATACAAAACCTATGTAAACACTGAATGCCACTTTAGGCTTTGCTTGCCTTATTAACCTTTGTCTTTGGTTACATAACCACAGTCTCTGTGCTGATTTAGCGTTAATACAACAAACAAAAACCAAAAAGTTTCTTTCGCGTGGGTTGGAATAGTTTCATAATTTGACAATAAAATGTATTTGACGGCACCTGGACAAATGACAGTAATTATTTCATCATTCAAAACTGGAATCTAATTTCTGATTTTTAAACGGATTCCTCTGTTATGACAAGCAGCTGTCTTTGCCTTCCTGCCTTCGGTGACAAAGTCAAATCGCCGAGCATTTGTATGTGCACTGCGCGCCGTCTGTGTCACAGCGTGTGTTCCCTCCCTCTTATAAATATGTCCTATAATTCATTTTCCCTTCCTCGCTGCCCTGATAACATTACAAAAATGTTCCTGAGATTAATTGAACAAAGTAGGGGAGACCTTGACTTTGTCTTTTGCGTCACAATGTGTCACAATGCGCTTCATCCGGCCACCAGATGGCACTACGTCAAAAAGTTTGACTGTCATACATGACGCTAGTCTGCGGTTTGGTTGGTGGCACTGACTGCATCAGAGTTCATCACCGCCGCATGGGCGGATGGCCTCGCACGGGTCAGTGCAAGTCTCTCCAGTTCCCTGATTCACTGATGATGGAAGACTATTGATTTTTATTCCTGTTTGTCTTGGTTCGTCTCCAGTATTACCAAGTGATGGTGATTACTCTGTCACTTTCAGTATTATAATTCATGAGGGTGTGTCAGAAGACAAATGTGCCAAACCATCTAATATATAAATAATCCTGCTGGGGTTTTTTTTTTTTTTTCCTCCTGCTGGAAGAATTTGGACGCCAGCACACACTGTAAATCACACCGTCCAGGCATTCGCTTCACGAGATATTATATATATCAGTTCGGCTCCTGATTTGAACCCCCAGCTGAGGCCTTCCTGGGTGCATGTCCTCTTCCTCGCACAGTCCAAAGACATGCACTTAACAGGTTTATCGGTGACTCTGACGTGTCCAGGATGTACCCTGCCTCTCTCCCAATGTCAGCTGGGATCACCTCCAGCCCGACATAACCCTGATGTGAAGTGCTTTTATTTGTCTGTGGCTTTTCTCCCTGCCTTTGTCGTTTTTCCCACCACTTTAGATGATCTGTTCCACCCTGATTAATCCTCATGCCATACCCAACCTGTATATTAAGACTCTGTGTTCCTTGTCAGGTCGTCTACATCCTGTTCTCCAGTCTACTGTCTACTGTATGACAGGATTTGTCATTGTTTCTTTCATATTTGGGATTACTTTGGATTGTTGGATGTTTTTGCTGCAAATAATGATAAAGACTGAAAAAAAAAGTCTGCAGAAATGACCCCCAGTTTACTTTGAGAGAGCCGATTCTTATGCCAATTTCAGTTTACATAATTTGAAGTCCATGAAAAGGTGGAGGTGGAAAAAGGTGGTGCATCTTTTGCAGGATTTCTTTTACATTGTGTGTAGAAGGTAGTTCTCGTTTTTAATTTATGCTGTGTGCTCAACCTGTAAACATTGTTTTCACATTTTGGAGAAGTCCCTTATTAACAAATATAGCACAGTGCATTGCACAACAAAGTGTATAACGCAACAGCAAAACTCATTTCCGGGCTGCGTTCACGGCCATGGGGGAAGAAATGGGAATTTCCAGCTACCTGTAGTTACGCCAAATAAATAATAAATAGAGCCTGAATGTGTCTTTTTCATATGTGGTTATATTTGTGGCGGTTTGTTATTAAAGCAGACATAAAGAAAAAGCAGAGAGGACCATAGCGCACGGCAGCAGCGGCAGCAGCCTGACCCTGTCCGCCACCTGAACGGAACGGAGCCTTAATTAGCGTCATTGACAACACCTGTGTCAAAATGGCTGCTGTTAAGACGGTCCACAGCGGGCGCAGGTAGCAGACACCTGCGGTACGTCTGCCAACGGTGAACAAGCTGAGAAACTTGGTGTCATTTTCTTGGCCAGGAGTGAAACTTTTTTCCCCCCCAAACTTGGTTGTCTTGTATTTACGGAGGGCATTACGTGACTGACACATGGCGGGCTGTTTAAACTTCTCTGAGAGTGCTGCCAGCTTACTGCCAGACTGTCTAGCTTCTTCAGCTAAGTCTGCTTGCCAGAAACGCTCTCCTGTCTCTGCAGGACGACTTTTGGGGGGGGGGGGATGAATATCTGTGCTTGAGTTGCTCTTAAACTCGCCTGTAAAGCTGGAGGGCAAACATTTGGAGCACCCTGCCTCTCTCTTCAGCAAGGTGAGTGAGCGTCTCTGGTCGGTGGTGCCTGGGCATAGTGGCTGCTCTTCTGCTGAAGGTTGCCTTGGCATCTGCTGGTTCGCTCATTTCTTCCTTTTTTCACTCCCCCTGCCTGCATGCAGCATGTGCGGCGTCCGCTTGGTATTCTCAGCTCATTTGTCTTTGGTTGTTTGGCAGGTGCATTATGGCGTTTTGATTTACATAATAATGAAATATGAGTACTCATGTTTAAGTGTTGTGGGCTGAGTTGCTGCATACACCCCCCCTTCCCCACAGCACCTACACGCAAGTATTCTCTGCAGCATTGGCTTTTATGGCAAACTTCTCACGGCTGTTATAAGAGGTCATAATCTCCAGCGTCTCCACACGCTTCATATCTGCAAAGCGTTACTAAATCAACTCAAATCAGTGGCTTTATGAGACCGTCTGCTTTACTGTTTTTAATATCATAATTACATCTAAAGTGCTGAGCTTCCTGTTCTGTGGATTCTGCTGCTGCTGCACTCATCTGCAACCTTTTGAGCTTTATCAGTGCTCTGGTGGTCATCTGCCTGTCAGTGCCGCACAACATTTCAGAGACGGCTCCAAACAATATATAAATATATATTTATTTGAATGAATATCCCCTGCATAGCTGACTTTATTTTGTTCTTTATCTTGCAGCTGCATAGATGGACTGCTGGATTCAGGTTTATTCGTCTCACTTCACTAAACAGTAGCCTATATTCTGCTTGTCGCCTGATTTGCTTAGCCAGGGGAACAGTCGCATGGCTGTCATCTGGCTCTGTATAGAATTTGCCTTTGAGGAGGACTTTTACTATCACCACTCCCCAATTTCTGTCGAGCTGAGCCGAATGTGTGTGTGTGTGTGTGTGTGTGTGCGCTTGTGGGACGTGGCAGGGTCAAGCCTCGTTGCCAAAAAAAAATCAACTCTGTACATATTTTGTTTTGATATAATAAATCTGCTCTGCTGCGAGGCGTCTGCTTGCTGATATCAAATAGCCAGAAAACACAAGGTTTACCCAACTAGAGTCATTTAAGGTGCCATGTTTGTGCGGCGATTAGCCACCAGCTGGGCGTGCAGCTCTTTCTCATGAAGGACGCGGCCGCAGTGTCAAGGTCTGAGATGTAACTGCACCGACGCCTTTTTATAATCTGACATTATGAAGTAAGGAAGCTGATTAGTGCTTCCTTGATGAATCAGGTGTCCGCTCAGAAGCAGCCAAGTCTCAGTAAGCGCACAGTTATGGGAGGTTGTTAGCTACTAGTTGGAAGTCGAGCAGACGCGCCCTCTCAGATGAATGGCCGTCCGTAATTTGAAAGGAAGCCGGAGCGAACTCTCATGTGGCGGAGTCATTACTTTGATTGAGAACAGCTGGTGTCATATTCAACGTTGTCAACCCCAGATTGCCCTTTGAGGAAGTGGCGCTCTCCGTGGTGCTTAGCAGTCCACAGTTTTGTGCCTAATCCTTAATAAGAATTAGGCTGCGCTGAAATCTTATTAATTTAGTTCACCCTGAAGTCTCTGCTGTAATAAATGGAATGAAACCTTGATTGGTATCATTGGAGAAACCTGTGTCATGTCCAAATGGCTGCGCTGAAAGCGACCAGCGCTGGTCAAACTTTTGACACCTTGCACCGCCTCAGAAAACTTGCTGTCACATTCGAGCTTGAATTTGAGCGTGAATGTGACTACGTGGAAGGCGGATAATGAAATAACATTCTAGCAATCTCAAGCTACTTCCATTCCAAATTTTGTAGTATTCATGATATGTTTTTAAATTATTTTTATTTAATTTGTTTTGAAAATATTACAGATTCCTCCATGTACCCTTAGAGGGAGGGCACGTACCACCTGTGGTATAGTATCAGTGATTATTTATTAAATGCAAATGTTCTGCTTCCGGCTTCTCCGATGTTGGGTTTTACATCATTGTAAATGGAAGACTTTTGTGTTTTGGACTGCTGGTTGGACAAAATGAGTCATTTCAAGATGTCACCTTGGGCTTTGGAAGCTGTAAAATGCTATTTTCTCTTTCTCTGACATTTTATCAGCAAAGAAGGGGGAAAAAAAAACAGCTGACAGATTTATCAATAATGGCAAAAATCATCAGACGCAAGCTCTGTCTGTCTGCAGTTTACTGGTCTTTTCAAATCGCATTTCTTAAAATAAGACGATGACTTATGCGATCAAATCCTATCGAGGTCAACACAGTCGTGTCTCTGTCCAGGCTGGACATTAAACGGTAATCTCCAGCTCTGTCATGTTGACTATGGTCTATTTTCTTAATCCACCCAGGAATTTAAAAAGTTTTCAGTCCCTTCCATCTCTTCAGTCAAGTAGAGCTTATGGTTTTGGCTCGACTGTGCAATCAACGGATAGTGTTATTATCTCTTATCTTTGGCCCTGCACTGCCCTGGAAGAGATGTGAGGTGAATCATCTCAAAATAACTGATGCCATGGAGTGTTTATTGTGGAAAAAGCCTGGCACGCCTTGACATTTGGGCCCAACAAAAAAAAGAGAAGGTAATAAAGTGAAATTGCTGCTGTTCTCCTGGTTAATGGAAAAGGTGAAAGCCACAGAGGAGTTCTGTGTTAGTAACAATGTGGCCGCTGAGGTCAAAGATGCAGTAATTAGATGCGATCCCTACCAGGCAGTGCTGCTATGATTGAACTGTTTTATCAGTATCCTCTTTAATCTATGCCAAGGGTGAACGTTCGGATTGAGCATACCTGCACTGGGTTTATATCTCCCAGTCCTCAGGGCTTTATGGCAAGGCAACCGTAAACCTGGAGAGCAATAGTATTTATCATAGATTTAATGATACGGGCTGTGGATTTGGGACTTTGTGTCCATTTGCTTCTATTAAAGACGTACATCTTTAAAAATGAATCACAAATCCATATCTAAAATTAAAAAAAAAGACTATATAATAATTACAGCTGGACACTTACTCAGGAGTAAATAATGCATTTATAAGGTACTATATTCAGCTATGGACTAATACACATTTGATGTTCTAGTGAGCATTTCTGGATTTTAACATAGAAGGTCTGGTTTAGAGGAATTACCAAGCTTTTTTCTACACAGGCAACATAAGTATGATTTAATTGTAAGTTTTAGTCTTTTAGTTTTTAGAGTTAGATGAGAGGATTAATACTTCTCCCACAACTGTCGGTTAGATTTAAAGCTACAGCCAGTGGTCGGTTAGTTAGAGAAACCGCTAGCCTAGCTCTGTGCAAAACTAAACCAGCCTACCGGTATTACTCAAGCACACTACTGGGACCAGTAACGTCTTGGGAGTCTCCACAAGTAGCTCCAGCTAAACACATAACCCCCTGTCAAACAGCAGATTGTAAGTTTTAGCCTTGTGTTTCCAGTCTTTGTGCTGAAATGAGTGAACTCAATCCTGTCGTAGAGCTTTACTGTATCATAATGGACAGATGTGAGAGTGGTATCAATGTTCTCTCACCCAAGTGTATTTCTCTAGTTGTTGAACACTGTCTAAAATCATGTTTTGTGAATTTAGTTCCAAATTATCTCAAGGATTGTTGAGAATAAGATGTTACACTCCATCCAGTCACGATATTACCTCCTCTATCCGTTAAAACGGACAGTTGTCTTTTCCTGCTCATGCAAAACATGAGCAGGATATTTTAGCCTTTTCCGCTCTGTGACAAGTCTAATAAATCTTAGGACTCCCTCTCTAGGTCAAGTATTCCATCACTGTGCCAAAAACAGGTGGGCCATATTCTTGGCGCGACGTGTCCCCCCCCCTCCTGTCCACCGAGCAGTCTGTCCTCTATAGGCTGCGTCCTTGTCCGCCGGTGTCACTCCGCGCCGGGACTGATGTGATCTGACTGACAATAACGGCCTGTCTGCCAGGTGTTATCTTATAATCCTGCTTTACAGGAGTCCCTCCCAGTTGCTAAAAGAGCGGCTGGTGTAACATTGAGGGGGGGGGAGGAGGGGGTGCATCATTTGGTGTTGATTTGTAGAAACCAGCATGAGTCACTGTTCACCATTTTTATTTCAGCTGAACACTGAACAGATAACCAAATTTTAAAATGTTTTGTCTCGTCGACGTGTACATAAAGGCGGCCTATCTTGAGGTTTATGCTTATAGGTCAGATTAGATGAACCAAAACCATTTTTGAACCTTTCAAACTCTGATACACCATCTATAAAGAAGTGCATCATTACAGGCTGTAGTTTCAGTGTCTACACGGTTCATACATGGAAGTCATTTTAACACATTTTACATGTTTTTTTTCTTTTTTTTAAATGTCAAGGATGTTGAAAACAAGTTTTTAGTGTTCATTGTCATTATGTTGTACATTCTTTTAATGTCTTTGATAATTAGGGTGTCATTAAGTATATAATAGCAATGTAAGTGTTTTCATCTTTTCCTCCATTTGCATCAGCAGTAATTGCTAGCAATTAATGTCTGCTGGCTTTTGTCTTTTGCCATTTGCTCTGCTTCTGGGTATGTACACATTCTTTATTCATCATGTCCGTTTGCTCTTCACCGAGACACAAAAATCTGAAGTGGGGGGGGCATCCATCAAAACATGTTCACTTTCAGTCGAACAGAAGAATAACATTACTTCGTTTCAGCCATTTAAAGACACTTTTGCAAATTCTTTATGTTCTTGTTGCTGTTACAGAGAGAGACCGAGACTCCTCAAGAGAAATACCGTTCAAGATAACATTATGCACTTTGCCATCAAAAAATATTCACACAGTAAAGTCATAGCTGTAACCACGAGTAAAGAACCGCAGCCCGTCACATTTTAGAAACCATAGCTACACCGGAGAAAGCTTAGAGGCCTCGGTCATCATCAGATACTAACATAGACTCTCAAAAACATTACAGACAATATGTTACAAGCTAACGGCAGCATACTGTAATAGAGTGTACACTTTATGTATCGTATGTACAAAATGTTCTTTTTAGAGGCGATGTGATCAAACCACAAACCACCATAACAATCAAATAAATCTACAAAACTGATCTATACCTAGTACCGAACATGTAGAAGAGAAAACTGTGACTTTCTTCTGGCTGATGTGTCATTGTCCTCTGAGGATACTCTGACAGAAATGTTGTAATGAGTTCAAATATTTTCTGGATCATATTCCATACAGTGTGTCTATGAGATGTGGCAGCCTAGTCCATTGTAGCGTTATTGTAGATCAACACTTTTAGATCAACACTAAAGTTTTCCCCTTTTTTGTTGAACTAAAGCGAGTTTATTGGCAGGACAAATCAAAGCACAGTTTTACAGAAAACTGATCTTTATCCTCGAAGCGCTGTTCGGCAAACTGGCAGTCAAACGTGCGCTCGTCGCACACATTCCAAAGGAGTGAATTTATTCACGTGGTTATCAGATCACAGGGTTTAACTCCAAAACACGAGTGTTCCTAAGCATGAATCTGATTCTTGAAGCAACCAAATTGCCCCCACAAGGCATGGCAGGCAAACAAGCTGATATCTCAGCAACAGCTTCAGCGGGTCTGTTTTTAACACAGCAGCAGTCAATATGGATTCAGATGTAATCCACTTTTGTCTGACTTTTGGTGCTCTTGCAGTGTTCGTTTTTCGAGGAGGATACAGGCGCCACACTTTGGTACATGTCTAAATTAAAATGAGTCGAATCACTTCTTCTTGAGATAAAAGTGTTGATCCGTAGTCCGAAGATCCTACAAAAGCTGGAAATCTTCGCGCAGTGAAGCTGTCGGGGTTAAAGCAAAGACTAGTGCGAGGAGCATACTGGAGGGGTGTAAGCAGGCGAGTCCAGCTGTTGAGCTTCTTGCAATGGCGTTGGAGTCACTGGACTCATCCAGTTGATGGTCCTGAAAGAAAAGATCAAAATGTTAGTACTAAATTTAATAATAACTTTATACAGGATGTGTAATCTATAAAGTATAATTACAAATCCTGATGACCTCAAACCAGGTTAGACATTCTTATTTCTTAATGTTGTGGCCTCATTTGATTTATACAAACACTAACTTGCCATTACAATAGCAGGCTCAATAACACCATGATGTACTGTTTGTACTGATGTACTGTTTTTCCATCTACCTGTTTATTATGCAGTGGAAATTCGGGAAAGGGTTTTTATCTGTGGCTGAAGTGGAAAAGTTGGTGTATTGATTTAAGTACAAAATGTGATAAAGCGCAGTGGATACAGACTTTGCAAATGCATCACGACGCACATAAAGCAAGTCCATTACTGTCCGATGAAGAGACTAAGAATAGCGGCAGACGAAAGCATCAAATGTCAACCTCCAAATAGATACATGAAACAAACACTTATTTGTATTCTGCGTTTCCACTTCCTGGATTTTAAAACATGTTCGCAGCATTTCTGGTTTAAAGCCACCTGACGGGAAAGATAACAAGACCCATTGCATATTTTCTTTTAGCTATTTGAATTTGGTAATGGCAACACTGCAAACATCTTTTGGACGGCAATTTCTTGATAAATACAGCAACACACAGGAATCTATATCGAGGTTCCAGATTTTACCCAGAGAGCATTTTTTTTTCTTTTAATCAAATTTATACAAATATTTGTCTTTATAAAATACCAATATGCTTATTAGCCTAATAAATCTCTATTGTTCAGTCTTGCAATAGGAGCTTTGAGTAGAATAAATCCGTTCTTACCACACAGAGCGCAGTATCCACTGTTTGATTTGACACCAGTTTTTGGGCCTGGAAGGAAGAAAACAAGAAAGCAGGCACAGAAGCGTCAACGTTCGTTCTTTTTTCAATGCATTTGTCTGTATTTAAAGATGACAGACTGGCTGATGGCCACTATGGAATACACCGTGTCCACCTTTTATTATTTATTCAGACTGTCTCGATGTAGTCAGATGAAGAGATCGTCTTGGCCTGGGGATTGAATTGGCTAAAGGAAGGGCAAAGACTTACAGTAAAGCAAGGTCGAGCAAAATCAAACCAAACTTGCGCTGCCACAGTCGTACAGCAAAATACACACAATAAGATTTATGACAATACTCTTAGTGCTCACCAATTCCCATAGTTTAGATCTACATGGACCTCTTTGTATAATCATCCTTCTCAAGCAAGATGTGTATAAAGTGTTTGTGTTTGTGTGTGTGTGTGCGCCTGCTCAAGGTTATGACAGTTTAATACATTAAAACTTTCCTCGGACTGCTCCAAACCTTTTCCAGCCGCACATTAAAAATACCCCCCACACACAAACAGAGCCACACAAGTGCACACTCGCAGATACAGAGATGGAGCACAGAGAATGATGAAGTGACTCTACAGTGGTTTGGGAACATAATAAACACTCCACGCGTTGGTTCTTAAGTAGAAAGAACCCAGATTCTGGAGAAGAATGATTAATTGCTCTATAGGAGGTCTTTCCTCTTGGAGGATGTTTTCACTGGTGATAAATCATATTATCGCTATTAAAAGCCAATATGATAGATTGTCTCGCTTTAACGTGGCTGATATCATCTCATTTAAAAATATAGCCCCATAGTATTTATCTCAGGAAAAGAGCAGAGGTGTGTTGGTGAAGCCAAAAAGTTCCAGAGCCGGAGGTACTGTAACCACATTTTAAGCAAAACGGGCATTTTGTGATGTTGAACGTCACAATTAGCACATTAAATTGGTTCTGACCACAAAATTTGGCGTTTAAAAACTAATATCCATCTCATTATCTGCAAAAATGTGTTTCTGGTAGCAGTGTTTCAGTCAGATCGGACGTTTCCTCTAAATTGTGTGTGGTCTTATGGACGCCCTTTGTAAACGCCACCACAAGGTCACTTTAGTAGTCTGCAGTTTTGGAGCTTTCGACCATATCACACCGTCTTCCTCAGCAGCTGGAGTGTTCTCAGTTTTTCTGTTTAAACTTCCATGAGCATTTGAAGGACTTCTCTTCCACGCCGGCTTAAAATAATTTGACTCGTATGTCCTCTCGACGTGGGAAAAAATCGCTGCGTCCATCTCGACTGACGTTTGTCTCCTGCCACTAATCAGCAGTGACGTTTTTATTATCTAACCTTGAGCGCTAACACGTATTTTTGTAAACATAAACCTCAATCTGAGGGACAAAAAATGTGGCACGTCCTTACAATGATACCGTGTCCCCGCGTACACGCAGACACACACACACACGCAGTCACAGGCACACCACTGCCTGTGGGCCATTTTCTGATGTTACTGTGGCAACCAATTAGCTTTGACATGACAGCTTTGGAAACTCTGACTCCACACTGACGTCTCATCTTTCTGCCCAGGAGGGGGGATTCTGTGACTGCCATCATAAAGCCATCGCTGATCCATCAAGGTGACAGAGCCAGAGGTCTGACACTCAGACAGAAGCTCTGCAAGGTCTCAGTTTGGATTCAGGAACTTTCTTTTCAGAAGTCGTGACGCCTTCAAAATTCACAAGAAACGAGCCTGAAGATCCATCAGAGCATTTGTTATCGCGTTAAAGGTTAAACAGCTTGGCTTAAGTGTTTTTTGTTAGCGGAGACAAGCCGCAGCCACTAACTGCAACTAATCTACTGCACTGAGATAAGTAGTTATTATAAAAAATTGAATCACTTTGCAATGCAAAGCAGTGATGCACTTTTGTTTCAACAAGGAATTCCAATAGAGAACCAATAAAGTTTCTGCGTTAATGAGATCAGTGGAGGCATAAACGGGTGGACAGTCATCTGTTTGAGTCAGAATCAAATTAGGTAGCTCCATTATTTGGAGATTTATAACACTGAGAAGTTTATATTCTCTGTAAGCATATATAAGCTATCCAGTCAAATAAAATGTACTGCTGAGCGGATTATGTTGCGGGTCCAGAATGTTTCTCGTTTATTTTCGATGAGTTTAGTCTTTTGAGTTCTGATGGGGTAAAATTAAAAAAACATTAAATAATTCAGATAAATGCAACTTGGATAAATGAGTTTTTTTCAACCCTTCTCTCAGATCTCACAACACATTTAGTTGATGACTTTTTAATATTATCAAAATCAACGCAGCGATTTCATCTCCGCTTTCTCTCTCTCTCTCTCTCTCTGCTTTTGAACACCGGTGTTCTACGTCGGCTCGTGCCCAAACACAGAAACTCTCTCCCCTTTCTCAATGCTTCACCTGTAAGGTCCCGCAGATGTGATATAGCGAGTCGGCATCGAGGTCCATTTTGGTCACGTCCGTCAGGGCATCAAGCGCGTTGCCCGTTCGGTCTTTACCCCTCCGAGTGACGCTCGGCTCGAGCACAGTCGGCTGGATCGGAGGCTGGGGTTGCCAAACTCCAACATCTGTACCGTTGCCAAATGCCTGAATGGCATTCCCTGCAAGAACACGTACAGAATATCGACGTTTAACTATACGCTGTCCACTTAAATGTAATTTGACACAAGTGAGAAAATGCTGCACAGATATATGAGGAGCTATACGTCCAACGTAATGACAGAATGTTATAATTGCGCGTAATAAGTATTATCCCCCCGAGTGCCCTCTGAGTCCTGTTTTTAAAAAATATAGTCTTCACATCTAACATGCTCACAGGCGCCTTTTGTCCTTGCTATGTTTAATAAATGGCACGGTCCAAAACATTTTGTTCATGTCCAACTAAAAGCTGCTTCTAATTGATACTTTAGATAATTGGGTAGGAACAGAGATGACTTGACCTTTTCTCAAGTGCCTTTTTTTAAAAGCTGTGTCTGCCTGTAATAGCTATGATTCACAAAGCAGTGCAAACATTAACTTCAGAGCTGCCTGAAATAAAATAAAAAAGAAACTTATATAATATTCTCATCATTAATTTGACATTTAATCTAAGTTACTTTTTCATAAGCAGAACTGAATATGGGGCAAAAACTTCATTTTTTTAGTCTTAATCATAGTCAAAAACAATCAGGCATGAGCTGATTGAGCCGCCCAATTCAGGACACCGCAGTTCATTTAGAATTGCTTCATTTTGGAGTTTGAATGTGGAAGTGCCACTGGGAAAAAAAAAAAAAAACGCTCAAAAGCTGTTTGCTTAAACAACAGTCAGCAACAGAAATTGTATTTAAAGAGCGAACCAATTATCTTCCAAGTTTAGACAATACGGCCGGTCACGCTTGACTGTACACGGTGAACAACGGTGCGACGTCGGAAGGAAGAATTCATTTCTGCAGGGCGGCTAAGCACGAGGAACTCACGTAGGCATCGATTGCCGGCGAAGAACTCGGCAAACCTATCACAGTCCGGCTTGCTGTTTCCACTGCTGCTGCAGTCACACCATGGCGACAGGCTGATGCCAAGCGATCGCTGATAATTGGGCGTCATCACTGTACCTGCAGCATTAAGGAGAAGAAAAACCGTTTAGTCATCTTAACCGTAGTTGGACCCGTTTTGGTGAAGTCGTCATTATTTATCTTTTTGTATTACTGAGAATCGTTCAAGATCAGCAAAGGTGGCTGAAGTGTTTTCAAGGCTGCTGTGGCTTACCACCCAGAAGCAGTGTTGACCAAGTTGTACTTCACAGGCAGGAACGCATTTATTTCTTTTTTTGGCTGGTTTGTCGTCGCGACGTAACCGAATAACACTGTTCCATTTTTTTTTTTTTTTTTTTTTTTCAGTAGGCTCTTACTTAATAGCTGCGCAAGTACATGCAAATTTCTGTGTGCACAGACAGAGATGAGTGGTTAAAGCCAGGGGAGCCCCATTAGAGGGTGTAACCTGTGTGAAGTAGAATATGAATGGCGAAGATTAAAATGTCTGCCCGTTGAGTTTGCAATTGGTCACTGTTGCCCCGCGTTGAAATCTCATTACTAAAACTCAGTAGGACATCATTTTCCCTTTTCTACATAATGAAGCCCGCTGATGGAGGAAAGACTGAACAAAAGGAAACCGGTACTAATTCTCCACAGTGCTGTGAGCTGTGATGTCACGCACACCCGACAGATTTTCAATTTATCGACTATAATTTCAGCTGACTGGGTGATTGTAAGACCTGATGCCATAATCTCTGCTGTGAAGAATACCTTAAGGGCAGGAGGTACCAACGCGGAGGTACTGCTGTGCTCAGGGGCTGCAAAAAAAATGTAATTAAGTCATCAAAAATTACTTACCTAGAAAAATACATATCAACGTGTGCACTGTATTTAGAATATTTTCACCACTTTAACTTTCAGACATTGCTTTCCGACGGCAAAATGAAGCAGTTACATCGCTCTCGCCAAAGCTACGACTTAATTGACAAAAAAAAAAAAATCATCATTTCACATCAGAATATGTTCTGTGAGGTGAAATTATGATTTTTGTCGTTTAAGTCGGGTGGCTTTGAGGAGAGCATGGATCAATATAAACACTTATGGTTCCCATCAGAAAGAGCTGTCTGATATCAAGGTAAAGCATTGAAAATACTAAATGAAGCGTACACTTAAACTCATATTGATTATTTTTTAAAATATATATATGTGGCTAAATATAAAGATAACATTTTGTTGCTGCCCCCACCAGCACGGTGTATTGCTTTGCTTCAGTGCTGGTCCTCCTCCACTTCAGATAACCTGAACTGTCGCTTTAACATCTGTAAATTAACCTAGCGTAGATCTTTTATGTCTATGCAAACAAACCATGCCTGTGCAATACAATAAATGCCACAGTACGTGTTGTCATTATGTAGTTACGTTATATTTCATTTCTTTTATATCTTAGATTACACTTAACGAAAGGTCATGACTGGAGGGCGATTGCATCATGTTTAAGATTCACCGCTGTGCTTTTAACTTTAAAGAACTAGTTAATATTCTGCGTCGCTGTTTTAGAGAAAGAATCATCTCTCCACACTTTTAATGGCTTTCTGTTATCGTCTTGGTTTCGGAACAACAAAATCTGATGAAACATTTCTACATCACTTCTAATCAAGCTAAGAAAAGCTTCACATTGGCACTGCTCATAAAGAAAAATCAAGATTGGAAAAGAACAAACAAGTCTGACGGCTAAAAGATCGACCGTCAGAAAAGTATTTCTGATTTGATGAAGTGCCATGCGTTTGATTGCATTCATTCCTTGTGTCTTCTTATTTAGTTATACAAGCCTAGTTGCGCAATGGATCCAATAAAGTCTGAAGCTAATTTTAACAGCTTGAGAATAACTTACCAATAAGACCTGAATAAGACAGCAGGCAGTCGGCATAGTTCTCCCTCAGACAGCCAGATATGGAGCGAGCTTCAGGCTGACAGTTGCTGATGAAGTCTGCCAGCCTTGACCTGAAAACAACAGATGAAACTTATAGACGGTGATTTCCTGATACTGTTATTAGACTCTAAGTGCGTTGTCACATTTATAAACTAGCATAAATAAACAATAGTTAGTAACTCGTCCTTGATCACAGATTTGAGTCATCTCAGACTTTGGACTTTGCACAGTAGTTATCTTCTCTATAATACACCGTCTAAATTACTGCTAAAGCTCTCTGCAATCTGGTGATACAGTATGTGCATCCTAGAAATATAATATAAATGGTGTACCTGCAGATGTAGTTGGTCTTGCACGTGTTCTGCAGAGACAGGCAGTTGGGTTTGTCTTTATCCTCATAGGAGCAGACGGGCACGATTGTTTGTCGTCTGCGCTCTGCACACGCTGTCTGATCGCCCGTCGGACAGGAGCAAAACAACATCCCGTAGCTGTATTTAGTTGGAACCTTTTAATTTTTGGAAAGACAGAAGAACACATCGACACAGGTGGTATTATAGCCTGAAGGGTGAAAAGACGAATTTCACTTCCTCCCAGTTGATGTTGTTGTTGCTGTTGTTGCTCCCACTGATATCGGCAAAACTCATCATCTTGCCATCAAAAGAAAAAAACTTCAACTCCCACTTGTACTAAAGTAGCTTTTACTGGAGCTAAATGTTCAGCTCAGATTCAGAGTCAGCAAAATTGGACTTTAAGCAGCATTCTTTATTTGATATCTGACACCCGGTTTGGCCGTTGGTGCGAGCCATCAGCTGCACGATCAAACACACAGGAAAAAAGTTGCAAATGGCTCTTGAAATTAGCATGCTTCATTACCTTATCAAAGAACTGGCGTAGGGCTTTGTGGCATTTGCGTTTGTTGCAGACCTCAGAGGCAGACACCCTGCTGGTGCAGGGGTTGATGTAAGCCGAGCGGTATTTCTTACACGTGTCATTCAGGTTACAGGCTTTGGCAGCATTCAGACAGTTGTTCTCCCTCGTGGACGCAGGCTCAACTAGGAGAGAGGAGAGACACAAAGGGATTGTAGGGACTATTGCTTTCTTGCACAGGTTACATGGTAGAGTGCTTCAAAACGTAGAAGGTAGCACATTGTTTATTTTAAACCAAAAATGGTTTAATTACATTGCTGCTGAGGAGTTGTACATCTACATTTCTGTTAGCAGCCCCCCAAAAACTCATTGGACAATATTGTTTCATCCTGGAGTCACCAGAACAAAGCTTTACACAATGCAAAGAAATGATCCACTTATCTTTTGTATGTATTAAAAACCGGTTCCTGGCAACTTTATATTAGAATTGCACCATTTGCTGTAATGCCTGTTTAAACCCGAAAGACAGAAGCTGTGTGAGAGCTTTGAGCCTTGTTGAACTCAATTATTCTCGTATTTGCAAACACGATATTACACAAATTGTGTGGATATAGACTTTTGACTGAGGTTTCATCATAAATGATTGCACCTCGTTTTTTTGTTGCTCTAGTTAATCCTTTGTTGCAGATGCTTCTGAGCTCGCTAAATGGTGTACAGGTTATTATCAGATCCCCTCTCAGACCTCATTAGGTCTGACATTTCCGATCAAACCTTTTGTATGTGCGACAGAATGCCACAGCTGGACCACGCTGCCCTCTCGTCTGCCTGAGTACACAACTCATATTAGTATATTGTGCGTTTCTGTGACTCCACACATCCTGATACGTGTAATTTTGAAGGTGACTTTTCTGTCTTTAGCCTCACAGTAAACACAGAAATTACCTCCTTGAAAATACCAACACCTGCCCAAATGGTTTTTCCCGTGACTCATTCACCCATCTTTGCTTTCATCCCAGAATGCCTTTCTTTCCATCACAGCAGAAGTGCCGTATGGCCAACACAATGGCCCTCACATCCCGTTTTTTTTTTCTCATTTGTTGTAGTAAAAGTCTTTTCTGCTCAGCTGACTTCTGCACATAACACAAACAGTATCGCCAGCCTCGGCATGGAAGAACGAATTCTGTAATTCTGCTTTTCGAGGCGGAATCGAAGCTCACTGCTCTCTTTCATGCACCGCAGAATGAGCCATGATTAAATCTGAATACATTCTTGAACCTTGGGTTAATCACATATTACAAAACCCATTACTTACATCTGACAAGTGCCTAGAGATACGGGCTGTGATCCTTTTAGTGGCTGTTTGTAGCTCATGGGCCATAGGTGTGACAGTTCTACCTCAATTACTGTTACCCACAAGGAAATGCTTACCTTCATTTCCCCCCCGTCTTTATTAAGTTCATACTTTGAGGACTTGGATTAAACCATGGTTGTATACTTCTTTTAGAAGAAGGTGGCCCAAGCTATGTGTGAGTAAGAAGGTTGGAGCTGTAGGTCACAGCATGACTCCATGTAGACCCAACACCCCATGGCACGAAAAAACCTTTTCCATCAGGACCATTGTTGTATTTAATAAGCTGATTCTGGGGTGAGTTAGAGTTATATTATAACCAGGGCTATGTTGAAGATTTATACTAGTTGACTGTGCATTGTTCTATTTTATTTAGTGTCTTGCACTGTGATTGTAACCAACAGAAGATTTTTACTTGTCCGCTTGCTGTCTTTAAGTCTCTATTGTCGTGTTTCTCTATAAATCGCAGAGAAATATGACTCGATCTCACAGAAAAGACTACTACCTGAATTTAACTTAGAATCTAGTCTGGTTTCTTCTAGCATTAGTGTATCGACAAGAACTGCAATCCTATATGTCTGCCTAAAATACAACACATCTCTTTAAAGGACTGTCGGGCTCAGGAAAACGCACACATCTTACTTAGTCTTAAGTTGCACCCCCTGAGCAAGGCCAACACGTCGCCATTGATGTAGACCAAATAACAAGCCTGTAGAGCAAGCACTGGAATCTGACCCTTTGACCTCTAATAGGTCCAAACAAAAGACCTTTTCTGAAAGGCCGCCAGCCAGGTATAGGCTTAAATATGAATCTCAGCGCAGAGGTTAATTATGGTGTCCTGGGGGGTCTGCTCACTAAAAGTGAATTTGAGAATATGAGTCAGACTTCTGTATTGTACAGCTGCCAAGGCGTCTCATGTGCCCTAACTGCCACTGAAGGTTTAGCAGCGTAGATGCAACATTTTGTAATGCACTTCCTGAAAACGCTCTTTCCAATCAAACTCATTTGACACATGGCATACATCTGTGTTGGAGTACTGACCTATGAACACTGGTCCTAAAGTTCCCTAAGTTTCTCTTCAAAGGTTTGCGTCTGCCCTGACATAAATCATAACCACAGACCGTGACGAATGCTTGTCTTATGATCCAGAGAGCATCACACTGTCTCTCAATTATGTTGTATGTCACTTATTTCTGTGGATTAATCATCTCTTTGCACAGGACACATGGACTGAAGGGTGGTGAGAGAATTTCCTGGCGTGATGCCACTGTTGAGGTCAGAAGCAGTAGAGCTGGTCCTAAAAACTCTGTTCTCTGCTGGGTTTAATTCCAGTGTAGCAGCTCTTGATGATAATGCTCTGCAAAGCAATTGCTTAAATCTGCTTTTTTTTTTCCTTGACTAATAAGTCTATGCATAGGAACATGTGGTCAGGGAGCTGATGTTGTTGTTTTTTTTTTTTTTCATCATCTGTTTCTGACATGAAAATCCGCCCATATCCAAGATACACAGATTATAGTAATTCAGAGCATTAGCACGACCCTCAAACCAAACCTCAGGAGCCAGCTGTGTGCACGGAAATCTAGAGGCAACTGTGAAACCGCTCAACAAGCTCAGTTAACGATTATCTCACTCTATTCTAAGTAACTCCAAGTCCAAAAACAAGGTGCACTAGTTTAGTAAATATGTACTGTCTCTCATTGATTATTTTTTATTACATTGTCCATTGATCATCTCTGTAATATTGTGTCACTAACCGCCTTTTTATGCAGATGATGCCTAATTCTATATGCCACACATTGAGTTGAGTTTATTTTGAGTTTAACCAAATTCCAGCCAGAACTTTCTATAATTTGTATATTGATTATGTTTTCCAGTCATATCACCTGTCCTCATTCTACAGTCTGTTTTCATTTCCCAAAACATTCATTATCCCAAGTACTGGAAACCCAAAAGAACTATATTGCAGAGTCACTATATGCTCTCTAGATAATGGTCCAAAATCATCCTTCACAATGTATCACTACTTTACTTAATCTTTCTAAACCTATCCCTCCAGTTAGTGCCCACTTTGCTATTTCCCATAATGGAAAGAAAACAGCAATGGTCAGAGCTGACTCCTTCATGGCACTCTGCCTTCTATCAGGCTCCCTGCCAGCTTCACTAAATCCACGTCCCTGTGTCTCAGTATTTATGACCAGACCCAGTATCCATTTATTAAGTGCACCCATGTAATTAGCAAAATCTCACTTAGTTCCTATCGGACCAGCTATTCCTTTCCTTCATTTAATCCTCTAGTCAGTCATTAATCTTGTATTCGTTTAAACAGAAGTACATTGCTCAGCATTGCTGACATCTCCCATATTCAGTATCTGATATAAGATCACAGGGCTACTGATGTTGTGGAGCAGAATCCATGTTTCCAAATCTTATACTTGGAATGGAAATTCTTACAGAGAAGGCAATGATATTAGTAGGGCTGTGTGATTATGATGATATATGTAATCTGATAAGAGATATTATGCTACTGTTTATTTCGCTGGGTAGCAACACTTTGCATTGCGTGGCAGCATGAAGGCAACACAAACAGGCAAACATGGAGGAGAGTGAACGTGATACAGAACGGGGCTATTGTCACATTGATGTTTCTGTAAAATATGACATGGACCTTAAAAACCACAAATGATGCTGCAGGCCACTCCCCACAACAAACTCAAATACTAACCTATCCATCCACCTGTGCAAGAATCATAGGTGCAAAAATACAGAGAGTCTACAGATGACTCACAAAAGTACCTTTGAGTGCTCAGAACAAACCCCAGACTCAGAAGTTACAAGAGCATTTTGGAAGAAGATGGAGGCTGCAGCTGCAACTTAAATCTGCAGTGACTAAGTGTTTAATGTAATAAGAAAAGGGCTTTTTCATGTGGTCGTTTTTTTTATATTCACTTTTTATTTAATATTTAATAAGTATACTTTATTGTCCCTGCGGGGGGGACTTGGCTCTGGTAACAGAGTTACACACAGCTGCAATCAACTTTAAAAGTATCTGTGCCAACAAAATGGTACAGTCGTGCACCGATGGCACAATGACAAATTACACGCAACAAAAAATAGAGATTAAAATAATGCATTGTGAAAACTGAATGGTTGAGCTGGTCAAAATTGAACAAAATTAAATAAGGTTAGGTTGTAAGGTTAAGGTATTAAGGTATTTGAAACACTTAGATAACCAAGTTGTAATTCAAATGCTGCTGGGATGTACATGACATGCCAGCTCATTTAGACACAGCCAACACACAACACTGGTGTCATTTCCAAAATATTGCCAAACCACACTGATTTCATGATCTTTGTCCCACTTTCCACCTTGCTGGTTTAAATCCAGGCATTGCAGTTGACTAATTACGCACATCCCTTACTGCAAAGTACTTGATCTCTACATGTTGTGCTGATGATTCTGGTGGCAGCTTCCATCATCAACCACACCTGACTCCCTGTTCCCTCCTATGAAACCAGCATCTCCTGACTCTGGCTCAAAGCCATGAATGTGCTTCGAATGAGTCTTCTGCAGACTCTGTGTGTGTCTAGCGTAGACACAGAGAGCTTCTCAGCAGCCACTGTTGGCTGTGAGAGCATCACAGAGGTAACGATATGACACAGGTACCACACGGATACATCTACGAACAGACGTGAATGTGCTCTGCGCGACTATCAAAACTCCAGCAGATGCTCTGCGTTTCCAGTGCCTGACAGCAGCTGCTCATAGCTGATGAGTTCGGTTTAGCTCTGACCACTGGCAGCTGTATTCCTGCCGCACCGAGCAGCAAACTATGCAGCCATGAGGCCACGGCCGATATACCGAGAGAGACGGGGGCTAGCAGAATTTGGAGGTTGCACTTCAAAATAACTGGACATATGGTGCTAGACTGACTGCAGGATAAGGGAGAGGGAGCAGGAACTTGTTGATGCAGTGCATTAGTCAGAAATGTGGATGCCCAGGCACCCTTTGCTTTCCATTTTCCAGATTCGGTTATCCACTAAGAACACTGGGGTGATATTCTGCTTGGCCAATTAGCTTCTTTGCAGTTAAAACCGTGCACCTGTACATCGATCTGAGAAGTGTGAGGAAATCCTGAGGTGTACGGGAATGCGAGTCAGGTGCTTTGCACATAGCATTAATGCACGCAGTACTTAGTAAGCTCACAATCAAATATGCCCGAGTGAAAACATTATCCTGTGTTACCTGCAGCCTACAGTGTTTTTTTTTTGTCTCCCTATCTCAAAGCCATGATTAGCTATTGCCTTCATCACTCATGGTCACGTATCCACCAGGCGCCCTGCACAGCTTGTCACGGCTAAGCCGTCAGGTACACTCATCTTGGTGAGAAATTTCTGCTCCCCAAGCTGCTTTACTGAGCCTTCATCTTCCAGTAAGATTCATATGTGTCAGAGTGGCAGGGGAGTGGGTTAGTCAGCATGTGAATGAGTGTGTGTGTGTGTGTCCGTGTGTGCTCATAACGTGTCTGTGATGTTTGATTTGTGCAAATCAAAGTGTCCAAACACAATAGAAAAGTAAAAACACACTCATATTTTACACCTCAACTTTTCATGACGTCTCCTCAGTACACTACATTTTGCTTTTTCTACTCATCACAGGCTGACGTTTGGGCCTGATCATTCATTAATCTAATCCTTAATCATCTATTTTTTATCATATCGGGATTATATACATTGCATATATATGTAGGGCTTTACAATGTGCCTCTTATTCATATTCACACACAGCTGTCAGGCCAGCTACCATGCAAGGTGTTGGCCTGGCACTTCTTGCCCAAGGACAATTTGACATGTGGACAGGAGGAGCTGACCCGCTCTACCTACTGAGCCACAGCCGCCCTCGTGACACCCAATTTAGTTGTACAGCAAAGCAAATTACGGAATCCTTTTCTCTCCCACATAGACTATGAGACACTCGAGCTGGAAGGTACAGCTACAGCTTCCAAATTCAGCACAGTATGCTGGCTCTGGTAAAGTTTTTATGTCAACTTTTATGCTACTGAATGGAGGCTGAACTTTTCATATTTGTTTATGCAGAATCTAAGTCGGCACGCTGGCAGTAGCTGATTTCCCCACTGCTGCAACAGTGGACTGTTCCCTCCGGGTTGGGAGTGAGTTACTGCCCCAAGCGAAGGAGTTTAAGCATCTCGGGGTGAGGTGTAAGCAGTAATGTGGATATTGTACGGTACCGTTGCAGGGGTAGAGGGAGTTCCAACGCTCCCTATGAGCGTTTGGTAGAAAGAATAAGATTGTGGATAGAAGCAGCTGAAATAAGTTTTCTTTATAGGGTGGCTCAGCTTTAGTGACGGGGTCAGGAGCTCGGAAATCAGGTGGAAGCTCTGACTAGAGCCAATCCCCCTTTGCATCGGAGAGCTAGCTGAGTTGGGTCGGACATCTGATCAGGATGCTGTTCCAGTCACCCAGAAGACCCAGAACTCCCCCAGGAGGATCTGGAGTGTGTTGCTGGGGAGCTTAATGTCTGGAACACCCTGCTAAACCTGCTTCCACCCGCGACCTGACCCTGAATGAGCGGAAGGGAATGGATGGCTGGCAGCATCTAAGTGAATTTCAAACTTGTAATCCACAAAGTTTTGTTTTTGAACTCCTTCCACTTAACTCGGTTGGAATAAATTGTATTATGCAGCGGTTAAAGAGGGGCAGAGGCAAAAACAAAGGAGAAGTGTGTGAAAGGAAAAGCCTTCAGATGATTCAATGATACGGCTGAGAGCAGTGTAAAAAGGCTCCGCAGATTAAAAGTGTTTCTTCTACTGAACGTCCACTCTGACGTTCAGCAGTTTCATATGCACGGTTCACAGGCAGTCCGGGCCACTGGCAGCGGACAAAGACTACAGAGGATTAATCTGTTGCTTCAGGCAACTAGACCAACTGAATTATTCTTGAGATCTCTGCAATGGAAAATCATCATGCTAAGCGTCATCTCTTGTTCACTGACTCAATTCTCTGTAAGACTACACTAAGAGCTCTGAGGTAAGACTGGGGAGTAGAGGAGAAATATACTGGGCTCAATGGTAAGGCCAGTAATGGTGAGATTTCCTCAGAGAGTGGCTGCTTTCATGTAAATCCAGGAAAATCTGAAGTTTGTCAGTCTGCAACTGAAAACGTTTATGCAGTTAAGAAGTTATGTAGTTTATAGTAGCTTAATGGGAACATGAGTGGCAGGATTTTTTCGGTGTCAGCTTCGAGACACGGCTACATTCATTAGGGATCTGAACTCTGATTCACGGTGACGCATCGCTAACTTACAGTAATCTCTGGACACAAACAGAGGGAAGCGGTGAACATGCTGAAAAGCAGAGTGAAATGGTTCCCTCGATCATTCTCATGGACTCTTTGGATACAATCCTATAACCACTGGTGTCAGACTTGTTGAGGGAATGCAGAATCAGTTGATCTTGTCTCTAAAAAGTATCTTGAGTTGGGAAGATGAGTTGCTTTGGGGTTGCAAAGAAGCAGCACCTGAAGCGGTGTCTAGCTCACTGTAATGTAAAGACTTTGAACATAACGCGGTCGTACCGAGGCTCCTTTTTCCCTTTACGGGCAGTTCTATAGTTCCATTGTTCAGTCTGCACCGCAGCGTTGTGTTACATCTCTGAAAGGCACTTGCTCATTGATTTATAAATGACGCAGCACTTAATTTCAGCTATTCCTGGAGACTATATTCCAGCAATTATTGGCTTAGGTGTCACGCCTTTCAGCTTGAATTAATAATGTTATAAATACACCGTCGTCGTGTATAGCTTTCTGGAAAAGCCATAAATGAAAAGTGCCTTAATGAAGGAGGTACTCAAAACAGAAAGGCGCTATAGTAGTAGTCGTGCATGAGAAGAGGAAAATGAATCATGGTGTCTTTGTTTTAGCCGTGCTAGCAGGGCGGCTGTGTGGATTGTTTGTTTGGATCTGTTGATCATCTCTGGTCCAGACTGAAATCTCTGTTCAACTTTTGGATTGATTGCCATGAATTTTTGAACACCTTTACCTCCAGTGCCACCATTTTTGACATTGAGTGAACTATTGAGACTAACATTTCCGCTTATCCCGTTCAAGTATGTCAACATTTACATGATGGATGGCACAAAGTGGTCCGAAAACAGACATTCACGGTTCACAGACGACAAATCCTAAAGACCTCCCCATGAGGTTGGCATGTGGTTTGAGTTAAACGCCTCAACCGTTGGATGGATCACAGACATTCTTGGCATAAAATGCAGTCACTGATAAGCCCGTAGGTGGGTGCATGTGCTTATTTCCTTTTTCCCCTAACATGATGTTTTATGACATGTATTTGGACTCAGAACGGATTGAATGTATATAATAACAAGCATTGATTTTCAGTCATTTGGAGTAGTGGGCATCCTGTCTTAGCAGTTGACCCATGGGATATCATATGGATTATTGTATGCTGGCTCGCCTGTGCATTATTCTGCACGGAGGATGGCCTCAGGCCTGGCTTAGTTGCAGACAGGAATGAGGTCACTTATAGCAAATGGATTCCTGATATCTAAGCCATTAAGTGATTTATCCCCCCCCCCCCACAGAGCCCCTTCGGCTGTTTACACACTGCTATACATTAAACTGGCTACTCAGCTCCGGCTACATTTCTGAATCCCGATTTATGCCGCTCACATACCAACACACACGTTGGTGATTTAATGTAATATAACAGCACCTGATGGTGAGAAAAGAGCACAGGTTAAATTGCCTTAAGTCTTCCAGATTGTACATTAGGGACTATGATAGAAGAGCACACCAGCAGCAGATTAGATTTTTGAATACATCTTCATCAAGATAAAAAAAATGTGTTTGTTCAGTTTGATCTGCTGTGTCATCTCAGCTGCATCAAGCAAATGATTTTGCTTTTAAATAACGACCTGTGCAGGCTCAGGCTGCTTTTTTCTTCTGGGCCTTTCTTTTTTAATAATTCCCGTGTTGTTTCACCAGCAGACCCATTATCTGAAAGCCTCCACGAATCCTTAACCACTTTTCCAATTTCAATTTTCTTCCAATTCTTCTTAGTCTTGCATTGCTAGACTTATCTCTGCATTACATTTGCACTATTCCAGCACAGCAGAGAAATCCAAATTCCAATATATATATATATATATATATATATATATATCTTTTTTTTTTCCTTCCCTTTATTCTCCTTTTTGAAATACAGTTAACCATTATGTCATCGCATGTGGAGCAGAGCCACTGTGATACGCTAAGTGGATTCAATCACGACGAAAGCCAGAGAGAGAGAAAGGGAGCGCAAGAGGGAGAGCGAGAGCCAAAGAGGGAGAGAGAGAGAATCAAATGACCATTTTTTCACTGAAATGGTAGCTGGCCAGTGCAGCAGATGCCCTCCTGCAGCCAGAAAGCCCAACACTGAAGAGTGCCAGAGAGTGCTGCACTTGTCACACACACACACAGCTCTTGTTCTATCAGTTGCCATTGAATGCAGACAGATGGTTAATTGCACCTCTGTGGCGTGTGTGTGTGGTGTGATCTCTGCAGATCTAAATCTGAGCCTGTCTAAGGTGTGTGTGTGCTCCCAAATCCACCTGCACTCCAGTGGCGTTCGAGGACCTGTATGGCGTTTTTTATATTCACAGCAACAAACAGAAAGCAACATTGTCTCTCCGGGTTTCTTTCTTTCTTTTAACCAGGCGTTCATCCCCGCAAGCTCCTGGAGTCCAAACGACACAGACTCTACTCTAAAAGGATGATTAATTCCAAACTAGCTCATAAATGCTATACTTCCAGCACTAGTACTGCGATAGGGGGGGGGAAACATGCAGACCTTTCATCGTTGCTCCGAGAGCTGAAAGTGAAAAATACTAAATGACTCTGCTTTGTGTACGGCGGGTCACAGCAGCAGATAAAAGCTTTTGTGATGTATAATGGGCGTTGAAAGCCGCAGCCCTGAAACCAGACAGCGGCAGAAAAGAGCGGTTGTCAAACAGTGACAGCTACGTAGCGGGGATAGCAGTGACTTAACTCTAACCTCGGCGTCCAAACTCAAACCTGAGGAATGTCAGCGTCTTACCGGCTATGATGGGGGCCAGGCGGAAGATATCCGAGAGCCGGCTGTTGACTGGTTCGTACGGAGAGTATTCCAGCAAGTCGTTACCTGTGTGGGAAACATGTCAACAAATTATGTGCTTGAAATTGTGGTGTTTTGTTTTTTTTTCACGTACAGTACATGCAAACACATCTGCTTGGCGTGGGTGGATGTTAATCGATGCTCTTTAACATCATGATATCAGTTCTATCAAACGGATGATTATACGAGGACTTCTCTTGTAAATATGTCGTCGTGTGATCGCTCAGCAGAACGCGTGAAGAAGGTCGACCTTGTGCCCGTTTGGTATCAGCTCTGCCTCACGTAGGTTTAACGCCTCATTACACGTGTCACTGTAACGCATATGTGGGACTACAACATGCACTTGATGAACTGAAATACTGATTTGAGGTACTTGTACCTTATTCTAGAGTATTTTTCTTTCAAGCTACTGTAGACTTAGTCCACTGCTGCACGTTTCAGGTGCAAAAATTCAAGATTCTTCCATAATTAGTATGATTTTTCTCATATTTCTGATTTGTCTTTGACTTTTACTCAAAGGATCTTGACATTTTCTCCACCATTAACCCATTAAATCATGATTTACAGTTTCCTCGGGGTCAGTGCATACCCTGTAAACTCTCATATATGCTCCAAAAGATCCGGAGACAGTTCTTCTCCTTCTTCATGCCTCTTCTGCACCTGCAGTTGTAGAGGGGGCTTTGCTTCATGGCTTCTATGGCGCTGCGGCACTCGCCCTGCGCCTCGGGACCGGTGACCGCACTGAAGTTGCTCTCCCTCCCCGCCACGCACTGCCTCATGGTCCGGTACTTGGTGCTGCAGCTGTACTCCTTTAGACACTGTTCGCTGGCCTTTACGCAGTCCAGGCGGGCGGCCCGGGAGGGTGAGCCGTTGTCACCCCTCAAGGTGAACACTGAGCCTGGAAGTCAGAAAGATTTGTTTTCACGGTGGAAACTAATCGGCCGAAATTGTCCTGCACACAAGAGGCAATCAGCCGAATCATACACAAAGATGCAGTGAGCATTAGGCAAACTTTCTGACAATGTAACATCTGTCTGGTTTATTCTTCACTATATCACAGCCACACATAGAAATTCAACAGATGACTGCGTCACTTACCCAGGAAGGACAACATAATGACAAAAGTTGCTAAAATCATCGCGCTTTTAGAAGATTTCTGCAAGCGAGAGAAGAAAACGTGCGGCGAAGTTGTCACAGAGATCCGCTCCTCTTCGGGTTGCACATTCTGTGAGTTCAAGTGATGATGCACCCCGTAGATCCACCAGAGCCCATCCCAACTCCCGACCCGAGTCCAGCACCTAAGAAGAGGAAGAAGACCACATCGTGCGAACCTGCCGGAGTTTTGGACAAACAAGTGAGACGCGCGGAGGAGACCATCTCCACTTTCACTCCGCGTGTGCGTCCCCGCCGCTCCGTTACGCAGACGGCGCGGGTGTGTCAGCTCCGACACGGGAGCTCGGAGGGCAGAAACTTTTACAGCCGCAATGGGAAAACTCTCAAAACCAAAATCAGTTCAACTCAATGAAGGATTTAGTTTCATAATCAGTTGGCCATCACATCCCTGAACGCGCCCCTTTTTTAAAAAAAAAAAAAAAATTCCAACAGCTGGAAAACAACAAATACATCCCGTGTAGCAGGTGGAAAGAGGGAAGCGTTTGATCCGGACTGTTCTCCACTCTGATGGGAAAAACTCGAGAGGCTCGAGAGGCAACGCGCGAGGCCGTGACGTCACGGCTCTGCGCACAATTACCTTAATAGAGCCATTAACGGCCTCAGTTTTCCGTCAAACTGCAAAGAGTCCCAAACAAATGGATAGCCAGAGGCGGGCAGGTTACATCTGTAAGAACATTTCAGCCAGGCAGAGCTCACTTATTAACAGCGTGGGGAGGGGGGAAAAATCTACATTAATAATAGCTCATTATATATTTATGCGGCCTGCAGAGATTTCAAATATCTCCAATCGATCAGCTAAACTGCAATGATTTTTGCAAGTGTCTCAATATGACTGAAAGCAGTTTAAGTTAATTTTTTTTGTCCTCTTAGCTCTGCTGTTGACAGCCTGCAGCGCTTTCATTTGAAGGAGTGTTTCTTTGTAGGTTGTTTTTAAACGTTTCAAGGTGTTCCCTCCTCAAAGTGAATCAGGCACACCAAATGACTCGTACTGCTTCTTTATCTGAAATTAGCAGCTACCATATAAATTGCGATAACTACTGACAGAACTTTTCCCGTCAAAGTTTGTTTTTTTTAAAGATATCAGATTTAGAGAATGAGTGAAAAAAGAGACGATAACACTCAATAATTTAGCCCGGTCTAGTGTTTTTGGGACGTTGCAGCTTGCTTTGCAGTCCAGAGATTCTGCACAACAAACCATTCAGGCTTGAGTTCAGTTAACAGACTACATTTGACCAGCCACTCATTAGATTAGCGCTGTCTATTGGCTGGCATATTCTACCAGCGTTTTGGAGGTACCTGATGCTAATTGCTGTGGCCCGTTTTTGTAATGCCAACATCCGGCTCAACTTTCACTTTGAAACTATGTAAACCCATTACTGCAACAGAAACCCTGTTAATGCACAGATTTCCCTTTTTCACTTCTGTTTGGTTCGGTTCAGTTTCATCCACGAGACCAAATGTAGCTTGTAACAGATGCCACATGAGTTTTTTTTTCCCTCCACACACACACACACAGACACACACTGCTCAGCAATGCAAGACATCTGGAACAGATAGCATCTACCTCTGCAGGGCTTTGTGCTGGCGAATGTACCTGAAAGAAGACCACCTCTGGCTTAAACTTTAGAAAGTTGTTGATACAACTATGACGTGTCATGTTAAATTTATAGAACAAAGTTCTTTCAGTGCCAAACCTGCTTTCATTTATTTACTATCCTTTTCTTTCTCTTTCGTTTGCCTCAGGCCACTTTGCTGCCCCCGGGTAGCACCAACATTGACTTCCTCATGTGTCAGAACTTACCAAAGAGTACCAGAGAAGCAGCTGTATCACGCTGTGAGAAGCACCGGTTTGTTTCTTTACTGGAGAGGAAGCATGAGCAGAAACAGTCTTGGAAAACATACTATCTCTTGATATAAGAAAACTCTGATTAGAGAAGAGATCCTCCAAACTCTGCTTTGAGAGGCTGAGGGGTTCGATTTGGCCTGAGGAAACTTCCCATTTACCAAATTGATATTTGTGGGTTGTAATAACAAATCAAGTGATTGCATGATTGGAAAATTATTATACATTATTGTAAAAAAAAAAGCTATTGATTGAGCACTGCATATGAATATCCTTTATGAAGGAGAAGAGTCTAACTGTGAGTTTGCCAGCAAATTGAATCGATTGGCCCACGACTGATGAATTAATTGTGAGTGCCCAGTGAATTGCATTAGTATCATAATAAAAACTCATCCGGCTAGATGTAATTCACGTCACATTTCCCCATCCTAAGTAAAAGGAAGCCTTAAAGACATTGATTTTGTCTGTTTATTGTGCGGATGCAGAGACGAGAAGGCCCGCGCGCGCTTTGACATCACGAAAGCATCAACGGCGTAACATCGACCAGCTCTCGTGCTGTCCCAGCAGAGTATTTTTTTACTTATGCGATTTATATTCAGTCATATTGGTCGTATGGCAATGAAGTGTTTAGACAGTATTGGATGGGCTCTTGTAAATGCATTGGGCTATTAGACCAATAAGTCAATATTTCTCTTCAGTGCCTGTACAAGTGCTTTAACTCATAGACAGTGCTAATCATGAAATATTTATTTGCTGTTTTTACACAGCGGGCCTGTTAAAGTAGACAGCGGAAGTCTGAAATCTTTGTCACGTTTAATTATATTTGCTTTAACTTTAAAAAATGTGGACAAATAATACGTATTAACTTATGATATTCATCGCCCCGTGCCTCTATCGCTCACTTAAAGCATATTTATTACATAACATATCTAAATAACCACACAATGATGCAGTATTATAGCTTTAGGAGGTGATTGATTACCGCTCATTAAAGCCCCAGTGGAGGTGAGGAAGCCATCGGTTGTTACGTTTTTACTGACAGTAGCTAATGTTGTTTCCTGCATATGATATGTCCTTCTTAAACAAATGAAAAATCTATACACAGTCAGCAACAGGAGAACGCTCAAGCCCCCCCTCGCTCATTCATGCCGGGATTCTTTTATTACCTTGCAAAAGCTCTCTCTCAGCATTATCAGTCTCCGATCCTTTATGGTGATCATTCATTTGATGTGTCCCCCAAGAACGCTGAAGCCTTCGCTGCACAAGAACACTTGCAGGATGAGATTTATTAGAGGGTAATCGATATCATTGTATATCACAAGATCAACACTAACCAATTACCGGGTCCCTAGGCCGGTCTCTACACCCCTGACAGGATGCTATAACTTACTTCATGTTAAAAGGATTAATTTCTTGTTAAAGCCCCAGTCGGTCATTTTGTTGATGGTATAAATTACAGGTATGTTCATATATAAGTAGGAAACATTACTCATTTAAACACACCTTTAACAGCAGATGTTATTAAAGCATTTGTACGCGTGTATTTGTTCTTTTATTACTTATGATAAAAAACCAGTGAGCCAAAACTCTTGATTATGTCCAGTCCAAGGTTCACTCTCAACCTCTTGCTTGGTCACTCTTTCTTTTTGTCTTCCTTAATTCCCCCCATTGCCTCCCCTTGCCTCTGCCATGTGCACAGAGGTCGCTGAACCAGGTTAAATTGCCTGCTTCCCTGGGCTCCAGTTCTGGTCCAACACTGGCTCCACTCCCCATCAGCATTCCCCTATTCCCCACGCCTGGAAAAACTCCTCTTCCCTATGATCCAAAGTGCTCATCTCCCGCTTTGAGCTCACAGTTTGGGCAGCCCAGCTAACAAACGGAGCTGGCTTTAGCTAACAGCAGCTGTAGTTTACTTCACTGTCCATCACAAAACTCTGTAAATCACTGCGAGTTGATGTGGAGCAGCCAGAGGACATCAGAGGGAAACCAGAAAACATCTTCTCCATTAAAACGTGGGATATGTGGGACAGGATCATACCCAGACCACAAAGTTAAATAATGCAAGAACAGATGTGGGGGGGAATGACAGACATTATTCACCTGATTTAAGTCAGTGTAGCATTAAAATGATTTAAAATCTGTTATTTTATGGTTGAAAAGTTGTACCTAAAATCTCATAGTCATCTTGTTTACTTTGCAATGTTTTTGTACTCCTTTTGAAATCCAATGACCAAAGACTTTTCAAACCTCTCTTGCAGCACAATGCACTAGTCAATATGGTCCAGCGCCCATGGTTGTGCCAAAATGTCTGAATACTGTACACAATGTACATCTCTGCCAGAACATGCGAGTGACATGGACAACCATGAGGAACCTGGAAGTAGAAGAATGGAAGCTGTGTATTTTGGTTACGTTTTCACTCAGTATGGTTCAAACCCTGTTTTCACCAAAGCCCCAGAAGAGTGTGTTGGGAACATACTGAGCATATGGACAGACCGTATGTGTGTTCATTCTTTTCGCCAAAAAGATGGACAATGGATGAGTTGGTTACAGTGCAGGACTGTATGTACAGTTCACTCCTGTTCATCTGTAATAACACATAATGATAGCAGATTGAAGCCCTGTTAAGGCAGGTACTGATGAAAACATACTTGGATTTTACATAGATTTGCTGTATTGTAACATCAATCTACCAACGTCCTATTTAATACTGTGATATTTACCACCTATCCTCACCAAACGCCTATATGGTTTGTACCAAACCATGCACTTGCAGCTCTTTGTAAGATTTTCCTGATACCAGCGCCGTTATTGATCCTGCTTCTTCTTCATCAGTTCCCTTTTATTGATTCCTAATTTTCTCTGTAGAGCAAAGTAGGCCTACGCAGTCTGAACACAGTGTAGAAAAGAGGCGAGCACTGGTGACTCTGGTGTACAAAACCTCAACAGATTCATTTAGGTTTTTCTTAAGTGTACAAAACAAAATGGCTAAGCATGACGCTAATATTGTTTTAACATCAGATGGCTGCCCTCAGTAATGGAGGTGAACACATGAAGATGCATAGAAAGATGTTTAGGTCTTTAAACTTGAAAATAAAATTTGGATTTGTGGCTGTAATATTTTCCTCTTAAGTAGATTATGTTGTTTGTTTACAGGTTTACATGTTTCGATTAAATTAAATGGGCTATTTGGGAGGCAAATGATGAATCATAGGATTCCCCGATCACATTGGAGGAAGACGAGGGATGGTGTGCGTTTGTGGTAATGGTGAGCCACTAGTGAAAAAAACAGAGACTACAGTACCATCTAGTGGAAAACACAGCCCTGTACCTGCCTGCTGAATCACGGTGTGCTTGACGTGACTTCTGCAATTCCAATTGATCTCCTGATTTTTCTGAGATGCTCTCAGAGAAAAGGTGTCTTTTCTTTCTTTGGTTTATAGTTTTGGTTCAAGTGCAATAAGTTATTTTATCTTGATCGCCGCTAGATTTCAAGAGTTCTTTGGCCTCAAGATAAAGCCACTAGATTTTATGATTGAGACACGTAGGACAAGACAAACCTGTGTGCATCACCGGGCTATATTGTTGCTGTGGGTAAATTGCCCTCAGCTCTGCCCTTTGCTGGCTTAAATCCAACATACCAATGTGAAGCCAACCTCTGCTCACGTATCTGCTGTCACAACCATCATCTCCTTTGTTCTGTGTCGTCCGTGGCGCCGATTATTTCTGCTTCCGACGACATCTGTCTGCGCTGGGTCACTTGCTGTGCAGCGAACCCACAGGATCCACCCACTCTTCCTATTCCTATTCCCCTGTCTCCTACAGGGAGATGAACACATCATATCACCATAGACGACGTTGGAGTATCGGTGTGATTTTTCACATCTAAGTGAATACAGAAGTTGGAAAATAACTGATGATAAAACTGATTTAATGTCTGATATTATTACAGTGCGCTCTCTCTGTGCCTGTTTTCTCATTCTGTCCGAAGACGCAATAGCTCACAGAACAAACTCCACACTTTCACCACAGGTTTCCCCTGGAGAGCCGATGTTCTGATTAGATTTTGGGAGCACCTTGCTGCATTAATTTGCATATCAGAGATGCACATGAAAAAATAAATAAAAATAAGGCAGTCCATTAAGCCGCTCAAATGCCTCATGGTTAACTCACAGCTTCCCTGAGGCAGGAACAAGATCAGTTTGGTTGCGATTATCATCAGGAAAAGGTTACTTTGATTAAGCTAAACTAATGGGAACAACAGAGTTGCTTTGGGGTCGGGGTTTGGCAACACTGAGCGCATCTGTTTCAACAGAACAGGGTGAGATGTGCGTCCTAGAGCTCTAAAACTTATCTCCCGTTTCCTCCGTGACCCAGAAAAAAAAAAAGATGTTTGTGCTGCCATGTTTCTCGCTGTGTCGGTAATGGAGGATTGTACACGTTGCACTTGTCTCACTTATCTGTGACTAAAGAGAGAATATGACAGTGATCTGTGATAAAACATGAAGAATCGCAGCAGGGGAACTGTCAGCTCATAAGTGTGAGCGAAAATGTGTAATTACAGTGAGCAGTTTCAGGTTAATGTGTGTTTATTCTGAGCTTAGTCTGAACTTAGAGCTTCCGTAAGGCTTACTGGGGGCTCGTACACGTCCATCCGCTCCATGGTAGACATCTATTTTTGATGAGGTTGTGAGCAAGCTACCCTAAAGAGCCTCCACTTTCCCTACCTGCCTTCCTCCTTACCTACATTCCTCCACTTCAGGTTATTTTCTGGCAGCCGTGGAGTGGCTCTTAAGGAAGAGGGGTAGTGGAAAAAACCTTTGGGACGCAGCCAAGATCTGGTTTGTTCTCCTTCTAAATTGAGATATTTAAATTCATAGTTTGGCTTTTGGTGAAAGGTGGAAAGAAGAAATGTTGGCAGGAGTAACCCGCTGCTATGTCAACTGGAGCCCAACGCATACACTGGTGATCACAGATACGCCTCTGATACGTGTATCAGCCTATACATCGTAATCATTTCCTCTAATTCGAAGTCTTCTTTTTGAAAGTGTTGTATAACCGAAAGTCGGTTTAAATGTCTGTGGCACTTGTGGTGTGTCACACGGAGGGTTTGTTCAGCGCTGACTTGTGGGTGGTGTGGTTCAGTTTTTATCTGCCGGTTATAGAATCAGTTATTTATAATTCTCCTGTTCCAAGTTTTCAGCTTTAACTTGAAAACAAAAGAAATCTAGCGTGGTCCAGCGTTGAAGATGCAGTTGTGCCTTTTTTCTTGGCGGGATGGTCCCGGTACACACAAGATGCCAGTTCACCGCAGGCCACACATAGAGACATCCATTCACGCTCCCATTCACACCCACCAGTTAAGTTATTAAGTGCGTGTCTTTGGGCTGAGGGAGGAAGCCGCCGGAGAACCTGCATCCCCATCCAGAACCTTCTTGCTGTGCTGTCCATTGCACCGTATCTACCCTCATACTGTGTCCACCGAGGCTGAGGCGAGGTTCTTTCCTATCAGCAGCTGCGCCACTAGATGCCACTGAAACCATGTGAAATTTTAATACATGCAAATTCGCCGCATCTGCCAAAGGCTGTTGGGCTGCGTCGACTTTCGCGTTGGGGGGGGGGGGGTCGCCTGTATTGTTCATGATTTACTGCAAATGATCATGCAGCCAGTGGACATATGGGCACACGCACACTCACACACAGACACAGACACACCCAAAAGTGTGCACTCAGCCAGCTGGCATTTAGGAAAGCAAGCGGGCAAACATGATGAGTAAATTGCTTCATGGCACCGCTATGCTCATTTGGCATCACTCTCGTGTCAGCTGTTTAATAAAGGGCATTTTTATCATTTAATGCTTTCAAATGGCAAAGAGACGGATCCCTTACTGAGCACAGCTCGCGTATGTGCTGCATATGCATGCACACTGTGGAGATGGAGTGTGTGAGAGAGCCATTAGGGGGCAGTGTTGTTCCACTGTTTGGTGCCATTACCAAAGACTTGGGGGGGATGTGAAGGCTGCACTACATTTCATAACACCACCGTGGAGATAATCTTAAAAATAGTGCTGAGTGTTGCACTGCCATTGTCTCATCTCCTCAAATGCACCGGGAGAATTTAGCCATCATGCAATGATCTCGCAAGCTTGATTTTTATTTATTTATTTATTTTTATTATTTTGAGCTGCGTTTTCTATCTCCCAGTTACATTAAACTACACTGACAGTCGAGGTGTCACAGCCGGTCATGTGGAACACTTAATTTTTCATTATATATATTTTTTTTAAACCATAAGCTCTGATATTTATGCCCCCCCCCCCCTTTTTACCGCTACACACATGCACTTCGGCTGTGTGTGGGCAGATTCACAGTCCCAGAGGAACACCAGCACCGGGCTTCATGATCACACAAACGGGAGGGGGGGGGCTTCGCTAACACGCTGACAGTTTTGTCATACAGTATATGTTAATTATAGATGGTCCACTTCTAGGCAGCTCCTGCGCCATAGCAATGCTGCCATTGTTTTAACAGTCCATAAATATCCTGCAGTGCTAATCCTGGTGGGGTGAGAGTCTGTATGTACAATGCAAAGCTTTGGATAGTGTGTGGGGTGGGAGGGGGGGCTCCAACATTGCTTTCCCTCCCATTATAGAGCCCCGGATGTTTTGGCCTCCAGTAGCTTTTTAAGTGAGAAAGACATATATTTAGGCTCGTTATAAACCAGCTCCGTTCACGTAGAGCAATTATAAGGAACTGCTAGGCGGTTGCTCCCATTTGGGATGCCGCCAAAGCAGTTACATAAGATGGTATTTTCTGGGGATTGCATCCAATTTCACAGGGATGGTGCAATATTTAAAGATTCTGTTAACATCATTTAATTGATAATCTTTGCAGTATGGGTACCTAAAGCACAGACGGGGAATAATAATTACGCGAATGAAAACCCTACAGCGAAGTGTAGGAAAGAGGGGGAGAGAAAAAAACAAACAAAAAAAACAACAGTGGGCGCTGACAAGTTTTAAAATATTAAATTTCCTTTGTCAGCTCTTTGTAAGTTCATCCCGACAATAATACGAGACCAGAAACACACTGTCCTTTTATGTCGA
This sequence comes from Nibea albiflora, assembly GCA_014281875.1. Classification (NCBI taxonomy): domain Eukaryota; kingdom Metazoa; phylum Chordata; class Actinopteri; family Sciaenidae; genus Nibea; species Nibea albiflora. The sequence continues at coordinate 15,185,327 of CM024806.1, forward strand.
CATTCATAATAGTCCAATTTTATTCTAAGCTCTCTACCAGTTCTTTTTTTTTTGATCTTGGGAATGATGTTAACTTACTGCAGCAGATATACGAAAATGGCAAAATAATGACATGAAGTTACTGATCTGTTAGGTTTGCTTTCAGCACACAAAAACACAATTTAACTCTCATTAAACAATCATCAGTAAAAAAAACAATATACTAAATATTTATCAAATCTGGATGTGCTTTGTCCTAATGCACCTTTTAGTCCCGAGAAGATGAATTCAATCTTCATACACTTTGCAGCAGACTCCACACGATGATTTTTAGTGGGACAGTAATGCTCTTTGGGTTGTGTCTTGTAACACATTGTCTCACCCGTGTGCAGGTAGCTTGAATATTGCTCTCGGCTTTCACTGTTTTCCTTCGCCGTCATTTTGTCCTCCGTATCCCCGTTTGGTATTCCCCCCCACACATCCAATTATCCTTGACGTGATAACACACTATAATGTGACACACAAGGGCAAACGGCTACTCTGTCTAGTAACAGATCTCCCCCGGACCAGCTCTTCCCTCTCCGCCTGCTGGTTGAAGGAAAGTGTCTTGAAAGTCTCACTGTGTCATTAACTGACAGATTTGCACCTTCATTATTTACAGACAACACGCCGCGGCCCTGAAACGCCCATTCATTCAAGTATTTTGCAAGACGGCAAGAAACTAGCTACTTCTGCACTTCTGATAATAACCTATCACAGGCTGATTTGATGCCATTTAAAGGCAGAAAAGTGAAGCGAAGCGCTCCACCTGCATACAAACTTAAACCATGGGGGGAAACAACTAGCAAATCGCTCTACGCCCGAGGCAACAATCAGCACTCAGTGGCAGTTCTGCCACCAAAATACCAATAACAAAATATACGGAGCCTATATACTCAAACTATAAACAGCATCCCAGCAAACAAGCCACTTAACGTACAAATTACAATATCAGGTATGTCGGTGATGCACTGTACGCGCGTCAGTCAGCTGGCTGTGAGCAGACCTTTTACTGCTGGCTTGAAGCGTTGTCCACAAATGAACAAACGCATTGATTTACAAGGTGGAGTTTCCACCCACTTCAGCATCCGCGGCGCAGTCGATCCTTTTACTGTACCTCTGCCGCCTCAGACTCGGGCGGAGGTCCTTTAAGGACCATTTTCATCTCTTAGTTTCACGGTGATTCCTGTAAAACAGCCAGTTTCAACAAACAATTTGGTTTGGTTCAGCTAAAACTCCTTGATTCAGTCTGTGTAGTAACAATACCGGGCCTTGATTAAACAGCGGGATCAGCTTTCTTCAATTTAGACGAGGCAAACCCGCTTAGACAAGGCTTTCTACTGGGGATGTCAGTTTAGATCCTGCAGAATGGGCTTCGCTGGCTGACTCTCGGGCTCTTGATTAAGTTCAACCGTTTCCCCCCTCTTCCCCTCCCCTGGTGTTTTTATTATCTTAATTTGAACAATATCGTGGTAATAGTCGGCTCATTTAAAGTTCAAATCAACGAGTCGGATGTTGTTCTTGTTGTCTGGGCCGACGATGACATGAAACGACTCCGTGCTGCGTTTTTAAAATGCTGGTTTCTCTTTGCTGTCAGTTCACAAAGGCATGAAAAGCATTTTTTTTATTCCAGCAATTTATTGTTCTAAAAAATAGTTTTACGCGAGGCAGTGTTCAGTAACCTCAGAACAATGAACATTAGCGAAGGGACAATTGTATATTCCATCCAGTTTTTCTGTTTTTCCACCACTTAATGGACTTTAATGGGGTATTTAATTTACTAACACACTGTAGGCAGTGAACTCTGAACCTTAATGGGGATAATGCTGTGCTCTCGCCAGCTGAGCTGAACAGGCTCCCTGCTATATGCTTATGTAGTGTTTTCAGCTGTGCAGCTTCAGCAAGTATAAAGAGCAGCACATACTGTAAGCCACGAGCGGGCTCCTCAAATAGGGTCCTCACATTTTACTGGTCTTATACCTTAAATGTCTTCATATCCATCTTATATTTAGCGAAACGGCGCACTGATCGCAGCTTTAGTACAGTTAGGCAAAGTTTTAAGGCCGTGTCACACGATAGACGGCTAATATAAAGACAGATTTGAAGATTTGGTAGATGGAGCACAACAGCTCATATGTGACTCCTAATGCTTTAAAGGTGGTTTATTCGTTTCACTACCTGCCCGTCTGATGAATTACAGCGTGTAAAATTCAGCATTTTTTATTTTTTTGTTAATCATCGCATCATTTTCACCACCAAAGAAAATGTCACCACGTCCACCAAGGAAATGTCACCAATCAGGCAAATTTTGATCACCGACCACTGCGACCCGACTGCGCAGGCTCAGCGGTCGGATCAGCAAAAGAGGAGAAATGTAATGAAAGGAGCAGAACACAATGCGAACGTGCAGGGGTGGCGTCGTTGGGGGGTTGTGTGAGGACGGGATGGTCGACTCGGTTGTTGGTCCCAACCTTGTGACGCACGGTAACTGTCATTCCTCAAGGTGCAAGGCCTTTTACGCGGCGCGTTTAAAGGAACATTTGCAGTGCGATCGAAGTTTCGCTTCACTTCCTGCTTCCCCTTTTATCAGCTGTAATCACTCTGTAAGACGCTGTGTTTGCTTTGTGCGTCCTGAGAGTAAATACATTGAATTGTGTTCTTTTATTTCCATTTCATACTCAGACTTTGGTTGGCATGAGGAGACTCTTCAGTATATCCACATTTAGGAGAGGAAAGCCTGGGATTATGAGATTATAAATCAACAATTAATAGTAATCCAAGATTAACCAAGGCACTCACCTCCATTATAGTCGCGTTACTGTGTGTTAATATGAATCTCTGAGTGGAGCTGAAGTTTATGTCCTTTTTGCTTATTCTCATACAACTTTGAAAAGAGTGATTTGCAGCCTCCGGTTCACTTTGATGGATTGCTTTGACTGCCTGAATTAGATGTCTCCGGAGTTGTTTTCTCCGGCTTTAGGAATTGAGCGAGGCAAAGAGGTATGACAAAACCAATTCTTACAATGCTCTCGGTCATGGTGCGCGCATGTAATTATGTCACAATTGACTTTAGCGACAGAAAGTGAAAAAATCAGCAAAAAGTCGTCGCACACCGGAACTGCCCTTATAATATAGACCCGGATCTGGCTGTGAAGACATAAACAGTCTTTTTTCCCCCCCTCGCCTTCTTTTCAGTGAAACAGTGTGACTCGCTGAATGCGCGTGGAATATTGTGCTTGTGTTGCTGCTTCAGCTGTTCTGCCGCTTATTCATGGAGCGAAACTTTCCAAAAAAAAAAAGAAGAAAAAAACGCCTCTTTCATTTGCTTGTCTCAGTCCTCAGGGTCTCTCCGTCTTTATCACTGTTCAGCGCGTTCATAAACAACTCATTCACATCACTTGTTATTTCTACAAACCTGTTATAAAAATGAAATTACTAAACCAATAAAGGTGCCGTGTTGTCGTCTCTCTTTAACTGCTTCTGTTTCGCTCTGCAGAAAGATCGTATCCCCTAACTCTCTGCTCTTTAGCGTTATATTTAACCTTACGGTAGTGCACTTGAACACCTCATGTGGCTAGATGGACTGGATACAAATTTACAGTGTATCCTAATTTTTATCCAGCTTTCGCCGTTTGAATGTACTAACCATGAGTAACACTCGCTGACACTCTTTCAGGCTGCAGTTGGCTTCTCCGTCTTCTATTATGTATGGTAATAACATTCATCAGTTGCACAGTCAAAACTCCAACAGATTAAATATGTATATAACATGTTTTTTAGTATACCGTCGCCCCTTTTCCAGGCTGGAAACACCCAGTTAGAATTAGCATATGGTATGAAACTGGGACACAGCTTGTGGGCCACAATCTCTCCCACACAAAGACACACGGAAAGAGCTCCGACGCGGGACTCCGAGCCATTTCCTAGGACTTAACCACTTTGCTATGCAGTGGGTAACTCATGCCATCAAGCCCTGAATTAATCAAGGCAACCGAGCAAATCACAGGTACTGCAAACTCTGACTCGCCTAGAAGGGCCTAACCTCTCCGTATTCAGCGCCTTTAACCGGGGACATGCAGAGTGTAGTGGCTATTACAGCTAAAGTCATTGCCCTTTTTGCTCCAGGTGGGTGAAATGACCCTCTGGACCTAATAATTAAATGCTAATTATTAGAATTGTCATAGTATCGTTGTGGCTTTTTTATTTATTTATTTTTTGGTTAGAATATGAAAATCCTGCCCACCAGTTAGTGAGAGTTAACATCATCTTAAGTGTCTGCTGAGGCCTAATTTCCTTGAAAATGAACACCACATGATCTGTTCTTCATTTTAACACTTAGCATTTACGGTCGGTTTGAATGGCTGCCTAAAATTAAGGCTAGCAGGTTATTAAGTAGCCTAAAGAGCCCGACGAGAAGGCTGTAGCTTTGTGGTCATTGTTTTGTAGCGGTTAGCTTCCTTTGTAAAGCAGATTTAGGGACTTCCTACAACACTTCCCCTTCGTCGTTTCTGGACGTTTGGTTGATTTGGTAACCATTCGGTACGCAGCAGTACAGTTCTTAAATTATTCACACTCTTCACAAATAGCGGTGGTGGTGGTGGTAAAGCACAATCCTCCCCGCAGCCTTTTCCCTACCTAACCACACACTTTGATGCTCTTTGATAAGCTCAAGAGCTCAAAGGCTAAAGGGGGAAACCGTGCTCCATCTCATTGTGGTTATTTTCATGTCATGCTGCAGTGCAGCCGTGAAGCATATCTCAGTATCTTATAAATATGACAGACGTGTACGCGCGTGATGGTCGGCAGCCCCGAATGTTAGCGTCTCATGTCTTATCACACTTGTCCACGCGGCCTTTTCTTCAGGCTCGGCGTACATTATACATTACAGCTAGCTTACACACTCTCTGAGCTGTCATGGGTTTACACAACACTATCTTTTATTGAACAGTCAGTATATGTCAGCTTGTGCGCATTAGGATAAGGCATGACGACGCATAATTTCAGATAACTCTGTGTATCGAATAAGTAACAACAGCTGATATTAATCGCCGTCCTCCTGCCCGCTCTCACTGTTCTTGGTTTTTAACTCAGCTCGAGCTGCGTTTGGGCTTTACATCACAGATTTAAGGTGGATTCATTTTAAATTCGTAAACATGTTGTAATCTTTGCTGCCTTAAGACAAAGACAGGAACTACAGAAACTGAGTTGAGAGAGAAAGGAATATTATACATGGTGCAAAACAGGATGACCGCGGACCTTAAATGACATTTAGATTCTGCACCCTGTCCGTATCTACAAAACAAGTTCTTGTTTCCTCTTCAGCTTTCTTCAGCAGACACGATGGATGTAATCACTGTGCTGGAAATAAGTGACAACCCATTTCCTCAACCATCCAAGTAGAATCAAGGTCCTAACCTATCCATAATACACGTTCTTACAAATGAAAAAGGCCGTTTGCCTACATCAGTGTGTCACTCTCATGGCTCAAAGGTTTCTGGAGTGCGCCTTCAATTGGGTATGTAGCTAGGTCACCATAAACATGCGTAAAGTCCTCCAAGAGAACTGATACAAAAAAACAAACACGAGAATTTGCTCAAAAATGGTTCCTGAATTTTTAAACTGACATAATGTGAACCTAAGTATAACTACTAAAAAGAAATCTGTGAATATGTCTGATCACATGAAATCCTCTGGAGCTGCAGAGACTATCGTTAGGTAACATGCTTCACTAGCTTAACAGCCTCTAAAGTAGCAGTTAGAGCAGTGAGTGTCTAGTCCAACAAGACTAGCTACTTTTCCCCCCATTATTATATTTAGCTACTGCCTTATTAATAAGGCAATATTGATTAATCAGTTGTATTCATTAGATGATTAGTTGGTGGTGAAAAAAATGTTGATCGTTGTTTCCCAAAGCAAAAGCTGACAAATGTCTTGTTCTGTCCAAAACCCCAAAGATAGTCACTTTACTCTCAGAGAGGAGACACCAGAAATTCTTCACATGTAATCTGGACTTTTTTTCTTCAAGAAATGACTCAATGATCAATGAGTTGTCAGCTGAATCGTTTAAAAGTTGACAACTCATCGATTAAGCGACTAGTCGCTGAGGCTCTACTTATTAATGCAGCACAACAAACTCGTTGGACCATCAAAATCGATTTTCCAATTTCAGGAAACTGTAAAAGAAAAAAAACCCAAAACGGGTCAACTTTAGCTGATGCTGTATGTAGTCACTGCAGCTTTTTATAAACCATTTTTCACCCCAGACTTGCACATTTTTATGGCATCATAAAATGGTAAAACAGATGTCAAAAATATCTAGCTTCCTCTCAGTTTTGCCCTTCCACAGGAGATACTGCGGTATTGATTTAAAGTCAACAAGAAATCAACTGAATTCATTTGGATTATGCTGATTTTTGAATAGAGATACGCGGACTGTGACAAGGCGTCGGTCACAAACAGCTTCCACACAGACACGAGACACCGTCTGACTGAACGGATATCGCCTCACAAATAATACAATAGTCATCAATCAAGCCACTACGATACTATAGCTGAACCCATAGCAGCTGAAGTGATACAATGCATATTGTAATCTCTGATTACATAGGGAAAATGCTCAGGGCGTCTCCACGGATTCATCATTCAGCATTCAAATAGTATCTCTCTGGCTGTAATCTCATCTCTTAACAGCTCCCCTCTGCATGAATCCTCAGTTTTTAAGAATGCCCCAAAGATTCCCGATATAGCGATCACATTCAAATATGCAGCAATTGCTCTTTGTCTTAATCTACATCTGTGTCTGCGACGTGCTAACAGAGTAGTGCATGTTTTGTACATCTACCGTGCATACATATTGGGCACTGCATGCTTCTGGGTGTGCCTGTATCTGTATAAACCTATAAATCATTGGCCATCCATCACCACGCCATCGTTTGCATCCATAGGTGAGTGTGTGGCAGGATTGTAGCTGCACGACAGAAGCAGAGATGGACATTTTTCTCTTTTCCGTTTTGCCACATTTTCTCGTTTCTGTTTTACAGAACGTTGTAGAAACTGTCAGTTTTCCAATTATCGAATCGGGTGTGCAAATCTTGCTATTCAGTACATTGGCAGGTGTTAATAAATAAACACTTCAGATGCTAGCACAGCTTGTGATTTAAAAAAACAAAACAAAACTCAAACCCTTAATTAAGAATGAATTTAAATCTGCTAGTCTTAATGTCTCGATAATTATCATCCCGGACCAGACTGTGCCTCTAAGCACCTAGGCGACCCCAGGCTTTTTAGTTTAGTTTAGATTTGAGTGGTCAGTGACGCAAATGAAGGCCAAAGCAGAAAATGCAGACTGATCATTACTAATCACTAATTATCCAAGATGCTTAAATCAGTGTGTGTTACTGCTCCAAACATGAAGGAGGTTTAAGAATCAATCTATACACACACACACATTCATCTGTCTTTAACCTTAAATGCCATTTTTGCCACCGAGTTAGTACGAAGCAGTGGGAGGATGAAATAAAAAAAATAAAAAGAAGCCAACAATAGAGAGGCTCAACATGAAGTCAAACCTGTAGGTGGACTTCCCCCGTTGCTTTTTGCTAGTCTTGCACAGTGCCTGTGTGCATATATGTTGGCTTTACAGATGGCGGTTAGCTGAGCCTCAGGCGGCACAGCGTCTCGAGGAAGACGGCTCATCAATATGACTGACAAGGGGCTGCAGAAGCTGAGACCAGACAGGTGTAACACAGATAGCAACTTCAGTGCTACTTCTATCCACACTGAGATACCACTGGGGTAGATTAGGGTGCTTCAGTTTTGGCCGAGAGCCACTGATAGTATTTCACACCTTTTTTGTTTGCAGGAAGCGACAGTTGTTGACTCTAGAATATTGCAAGCGGGTTCCCCTGCCTCTAAGCTTTTCCACTTTTTGCAGACAAGGATTCCGACAGGGTGGAATAACAGCATGTGAAGTACATTCCCTTGTTCTTCAGACGCTTATCATTGGCAAGACTAATAATGCTCTTCCAGCATTAAGAGCGGAAAGTCCCTAAATTGGCCTTAACTGTTGGTGGAAACAAGAATCCAAGGAGCTACAGACGTCCCAGAAGAAAAGACTGAAATCTGGAAATCTCTGTATTTACTTCTTCTTCTTTTACGGCTGTTTTTCTTTGAGGCATTTAATTTATTTTCTCCAAATTATCATAACTGAGAGCTGAGAGAGTATTGCCAGTTGTAGGTTCCTCGGGCAATCCCTTAGGCAGCTACTATTTGTGGTGATATGTCGCCTGTATTTTCAGTAGTAAACTACCAAGGAAATAATTGCGTGGTGGTGAATCTTTAAATTGAAGTGTTCTGACTGACATCTATCTGCGGTGCCAACAATCCAGGCGATTATATTATAATCTAAAAGCTGTTTAAGGCTGAAATAATGAAGTGTTATTAGATATAACAGTAATTTTTAATCCATTCTATTTGTTGATTTTTTTTTTTTTTACTTTCTCTCGGCATAAAATTCAAATGAGCGTGCCTGGCAGCCCAAATGTCGCCCCCCCCCTTCAACATTATGCGATCCCAGAGGCATTCACAAAAAAAAAAAAAAAAAACTGATTAATTCAACGGGAGCAACCTCGTTTTGTTTTGCCGTCGTTCAAAGCAACTGGGACAAGGTTTCAACACTTTCAGACTCGACTAATGGAATAAAGCAAAGTGACGTTTCGGAGTGACAGTCAGGTGAAGCGCTCTCAGTAAAAGCATGTAGATGAGTGCCATGTGACGGCCCGTGCCGCTGCGGACGCTAAGCCGGTAGGAAGGACTCTGATGTGCTTCTGATAAAAGATAAAGAAACGCAGTACAGCAGTGCAGTGGGTACATAAATCAAATGACAGATAGCCGATATGAGGCGCTGCCAGTTCAGCAGATGACACTTGCTACTTGTTCCGACTTGCATTACATCCGATACAATATTGTTAAAAGGTGGCATATTTACATGCACTCTTAAATTGCACACTCACTGGGCTCGGACCAAAAATGTGGGACTAAAAATATTGGCTCTCACGGCGAGAGGATAGAATGCCGCTTTCAAAACATTGGCTTTACATTTAAATCATGCTAATTAAATTAAACAAAGAGTATTGCCAAGCAAACCTCAATGGTTCCCACACACCTGTTCAGTTTGGACGGAGCGTTCGGTTAATTTTAAATTTGGCTTCGCAGGGCCTGTCTGCGGATGGCATTTTCGTAACATTGTGTGTCAGTTTTTTTCCAGCATTTGTAATAACAGCAAAGCCTGATCAGACTCTCCGAGATGAGCGCAGGTGATACTGCAAGTCGTGATGAACTATTTTGCATGCAACAAGGAATAACTGTCATTTAAAGAAGGGGGGGATAGTGGAGAAGTGCTTTGGAGTTCAGCCCTGTTCATTTCTCTTAGACAACGTTTGAGCGGCCTGTTGAGCGTCCCTCCAACACCAACCGCAGATCCAAGCAAGTATAGACTGATTTGCTACAGCACATCCTCTAATTTCAGTCTCTGCGAGCGTGCAGTATCCGCACATGCTTCACCAATCATTGTCTCTCCATCCGCCTCGGCAGTATCTTTCCCTGGGGAGGCTGCTCGACTCGCAGCAGCAGATCCTTCTTGCCTCCTTTGCAGAATCTCCTCGGCAGTATATTCACACAGAAATGCCTTAAGTGAAGGCGCGGATAAAATGTGGTTGAATATGTCATCATCCATTTCATCTTTAACAGTGGGATTCCTCTCTGCAGCTCTTACAGTAGCTTAGCTTCGGGAAAAAGCCAGCTATATTTAAGATTTCATGCTCTGCCACAACTAATCAACCCCATTCACACAAAGGTAAAATCTTCGAACATTTACTGCACATCCCATTTTGGGTTTTATTGGCTGGAGTGTATCCACTATTTACTGAGCGGAAGGCAGTGAAACACAAAGCCAAACCCGAATCAACGAGCCAACGCGGGCAGGCAGTTTCGAGGCCTCCTGTGCACTCGCTTGTCAGAACGTGGAAAGAAACTCATCAAGGCTCGCTATCCTCGCGGAAGCCACCAGGTTGCCCGTCCAATTTAGATTAGTTGTGTAATTATGATGTCGTGAACACTGAAACCCAGAGATTGAAAGATGTAAATAATTGCAAGTAATTGATTGCCTCAGGTAGGCCTCGGTACTGAACTTCGATACTTTTATGGCACGGCTGATTTGCTACGATAATAGTACGTATTAAAAATAAATAAATAAAAGGGGGTAATCTCATTAGCATGGGCGTGCAGCATGCTTGCACACAGATCTAATAATTCTGGTAATTTACATTTCACCATGCAGAAAAAAAAACACACACTAGCTTACAACAAGAGACGGGGCTCACAGCTGGATCCCTGGCCTCGGCAGCTCTTTCCCACTGCTTCACTCTGTTCTTTACATCGACGTTACGCCGACCGAGGGCAGGCTAAACGCTGCAGTGACTCGCTATCGCTTCTGGGCTTTATTGTTCTTTTAATTGTTCCATATGGTCACACTATTATTAATATATGTAAGCGACTTTAATACAAAGTGGTAATCCAAAGACGAGCGTTCCCCGCACAGTGTCTCCCGCCGCTGGATTTGTAATGAACCACGTTAACGCTCGATTTAGGCTCATCATCTTTATAATTCCCAGACGTATTTCTCGGTCATTTCAGTCAGAATGAAGCAAAAGTGGTGTATCACATAGCTTACACACTCTTATGAAAGTAGTGTGTAATTTATTACATTTTTGAAAGTAACTTGCCTGATACAGGTTGTCAGACCCAGGCTAGCTGTCGCAGCACAAATGTGGCCGGACCTCTTTCTGCACTTCACTCTAGCTGTCATACTAACTTCTTCATTGTCTTCTTTGCCTTTGACGTCTTAATCTTCAACCTTCCTGACTGCATCGTCTTCTTCTTTGTCTTCTCCTCCACTGTCTTCGTTGAACAGACTACAGTGGCGTATTTCTGCCCCGCAGTTTGTTATCAAGGGTCCTTTGGAGCACTGCACATCTGTGCAGGGAGCCTGTGAAATGATCCCATCATTAAAATGAACCGCGGCGGCAAACAATTGTTAGCAGTGACGCTCGAAAACACTTCGCGTCTTTTGATTGGGGAGGATTAACCTCCAGACAAAGCGATCGCTGCTTTCAAACGCGCTTTCAGACCTGTCTCAAATCTATCTCAAATCTCACCAGGCTTCTCAGATTCTGGCGTGATCTGAGAAGCTCCCACTTTAATGGAGACCCACAATGTCGCAAATTTAATAAAGAAGAATCTGAAGCATTTTAAATATTTCAAGTTGAAAGTTAGCATTTTTCAAAGCCAGACGATGAGACGTTCCATCGATCTTCATCCTCTGTAACTCCGGTCTGTTTGTCAAGATGTTCAGAGTTTTTGACAACTGCTACAATCCTGCAGCTATGCCTGCTGCACATCAAACACTGTTCTCAACAATGAGCAGGCTGCTTAAGATTCAACTAATGTTTATCCAGGCATCAGATGCATGCATTCTAATCATATCTTGTGGGGAGAGATGAGACCTCCAAACAATCAAAGGTTAAAATCCTGCACTCCTCTACTTATTGAAAGCAATATTTAGCATTCTTTCACCAAATATAGTATGCTAAGATGCAATAAACAGGTTTTTATGAGCGCATAACTTAAAATGATCATTTGAGTCATTTTTTTTTTCTCCATATTTCTTCACTCCTCTGAAGTAAACTTTTGCCCTTGTGACCTTTAACAAGCTGTGTGCTACTTTGATTTTTGGACAAACAAAAAGACCCCTAACAGCTTCGAGCTAGCACTGACTCACACACACACACACACACACACACACACACACACACACACCGACGGAGACAGATAACAATGAACACAGACAGTCTCAGTTTGTCTCTTGCTGTGAGCATCTTTCTGTGCTGGCGCCTGACGTGTGCGGACAAACTGACAAACCCACACAGATAGACGCAGACCGAGAGCGACCCACGCGGACACCGCAGGACTGCGGCGGCCGGCGGAGTTGGTCCTAAAAAGGTGTTAGGTGTGCGTTCACGACGCGGGCACGTGAATTAGTGTTTCATGTTCAGTAACGTGCCGCGTCCCTGATGCCCTCTAAAAATCTGCTGTTTCTCGCTGATTGTCTCTAAAACTTTTCTAATGCAGCACTTCAAATTTCTACTCTCATGACACATTCTTCGACATCCAGCACACCCTGCTGTTCATATAGCATTTCGGAAGTCGCGCCTCCACCCCTGCATCCACCTGTGGGCTCTCAGTCTACTTTACTCTTGGCAGAAAGTTATTGCCGTCACTCCCAACTCCCCGCTGCGCTCAGCTTGGTGCTTCCCAGTAGGGAGCTACAAGGTCAGTGCCTAGATGGCATGAAAACGGCGCCGTATATATTCTATATTCATATAATGAACCATTCCGTGTCAGAGGCTGACTCAAAATTTTGAATCCGTTTCAGCTGGAACGCGGAGACGTTTGCAGGGTAGTAGCGGAGAGAATTGTCAATCTGTCACGTCGTGTGTGAAACGTTTTGGGCACGTGAGCGCGTGTGTGAGCATTTGGGGGTTAAAATTTACATTTCATATGAAAGTGCAGCGGCACAGTGGTGCAGTGATTGGCACTGTTGCCTTACAGCAAGAAGGTTCCTGCTTCCAACCTCAGCCGGGGCCTTTCTGGGTGGAGTTTGCACGTGCTCCCCGCGTCTGCACGGGTTCTCCAAAGACGTGCACTTAATAGTTTAAATGGTGACTTGGTGTGAGTGTTTTTGTCTCTCGCCCAAAGCCAGCTTGGACAGGCTCCAGCCCCATGTGACCATGAAGAGGTCAGGGCAGTTCAGATAATGGATGGATCATGTAAATAATCATGTTTTTTATTTTTTATTTTTTATTTACATTGGAAATATGTTTAATGAACCACCGTGTTTAGGTTTTGCGATTAAAAACATATGAAAGTCTGAAACTAGAGCAGAGACACGCCATCGTTTACAGCTTCTGTATACGCAAAGAAAAGAGGGAATTGTCTCGGGCATTAAAACATAAACGGAACATATTGCACTCTTGAAAACTCGCGAAACCGGGTTTAAATATCTATAGAGCACGGTGAAGTGTACTGTCGAAAGATATTACCTATAACGCCATCAATCTTCTCAACCAAAACAGTTCATAACATTTCTCAGTGGGTGAGTTCATCGTGCGGTACGGTATGTGCGCCTCGATATGGAGCGGGTAATTCAGATTAGTGGCAATATATTAAGAAAGAAAAAAAAAAAGATCAAACTGATCTCTCATTGTGTGGTATATAACTTATCTCTGCACAGCAGGAATGACATCCTGCAGGAGATGAGCCTCTGGCTCTTTGCTTATAATGCTACACAGCTTATAACATAATGTGGACCAAAGGTGCTCAAATGTTCCCTCTGTGAGAGATAAGTCCTGAAGTCTATAAATTGATAAACGCCTTTATCACGCTGGCACTCAACTGTTAGGCTGTTGTTGCGATCCCTGCTCAGGATTAATACAGTTTCTCATCTGGCAGCAGCGACTGAAACGTATACAGTAGATACAAAGAGAGCCAGTTAACCCGGGAGTCACTGCTTCCCAACCAGCGCTCAATCCCCACCTGCTTGTCAAAGATAGCGGCAAACATTAAGAACTGTAAAATGTTATCGACGCGTAATTACATCAGCCTCAAAGCAGCGTTAAAATTCCTAATTAACCTGCGCTTGTAATCGGGAGACAGTGAAGAGATTTCTTTCATTGCGTGCACAATAAGAATTCGTGTTTTATTGAATGTCGGATGATGCAAGATGCCACTCAGTCTTCCTGGGGAAAGAAAGGGAAAAGAAGCCGCTCACGGCCTGTTGCTCTAATGTAATTTGAATTAAAAGGCCATTTGATCATCTGTATTTACTTTCACTTCAGATCAGACTGAGAGATTTCAGCATGTGAGGTCACTTCGCCATCAGTATTCTCTTCTGTTCATGGCCTGTGACAACCTCCGTCCTGCAAATTACACCCTCTGATGCTTCAAAGAGCACGGTGACAAGCCTCCGCCTGACTCCGACCAACTGCCAGTATTCCTGCTCTTGGATTGACACCTTAAATGAAATAACCATTGAACATGTAGAGAGGAGGCCATCTTTTTTTTCCTGCGCAGAGGCATCTGTACCCGCTGAGTGTTAGACAACAAAGAGCCGTAGGGGGCCTACTTGGGTGTCGATGGGGATTTCGGTGGTGTGTGTGTGGGGAGGGAGGCGGAGTAGGACGCTCCGCTCAGAAATGTCACGTCTATGATTGTCTCTGCTGCTTTATGCCAGAGATGCAACCTTTTACATCTCGGAGCGCTGTCATCAGATGAGACGCCTCCGGTCGTGAGTTTTTCCCCGACGTGTTCAGCTCTTAGCGGCGAGGGGAGTCAGAGGAGCACGGTGCGGACGCTCCGCTGTCGAGACGACCGCGGCAGGGCAGATTTACAGTAGATTGGTTTGGAGCTGTTGACGCTGAAAGTGCTATTTGCGAACCTGCAGATATCGTTCCATCTAAAAATACCGCCTCAAATGCAAAGATAGATACTGTAACTAATACTATACAATTATAATATGGCTGAAGACTGTAATCTAATCACTGACCTTTAGACATCATACAGCGCCCGGTTCAACTGTTTCCTCGCATGCACGAGTCATCAGTAGCTGTACTGAGATCTTTTTTTTTGTTTGTTTTTTGCCATGCACATGTTGTCACAGTGCAGTTTTATCTTCGTAAATGTGCATTATGTTTTCCACTTATCACTTTGTGGGAAATGTATCAGCAGGATATTTATACCACACACTGTCATGAGCAAATTCAATCTGCAGCCAACTGATTGAGCAATTTGCTCAGCAATTGAGCACAATAGGCCATCAGCGCGCAGGAATACTAATGTATATCACAGACCCGGGAGTAGCGAGGAGTTGCAAAGAGAGAGGGAACTGAAGTGAGAGGTGTTTGTATATTATCACTGATGATGCAGTGGGTTGGCAAACGCTGTCAAAAGGGCACCCGGGGGCTTCGTCTTCTGAAAACGCGTGTGTGTTTTGCTTTGCGATTGTTGTTTTTTTTCGAAAAACTCTGTGTACCCCAAAAATCACACAAAAACCAAAACTAGTTGTTAACTTTTTGATTTATGAGTTTCGACTGGTTTATTTTCGTGACACAGACTTGGTACCCAAAAGTAGGCTGAGAGGAGGCAAACAAAGGCTGAGGCAGGCAGGCAGGCAGATCAGGAAAAAAAAAAAAAGGCTGTTTAGGAAAGTGATAGTAGTGTATGCCGTCCTTTACAGGTGACAGATAGCTGTCGTCTTTACGCTGACTCTGAGGGTCGAAGGTGACGAACTGAGGAGGGAAGCTCGACGGTGATGGCGCGTGGACAGGTGTGGGGAAGGCAAGGCTTGGGAGTGACAGGAGGGGATTAGCATGCCCCGCGCACATTCATCTCATGCTGAAAAGTCAGGAAGAAGAGGGGAAAGGTTCAGCGAGTGTCGCCGTGACAATTTAGACTTGTTTCATGAATGCAAACTGCATGTAAAACCTGCACAGCATCTGTTCTCGGGAGCTCCGAATGCATTTTTAATACGAGGATTTCACTCTCCAAACTTCTAAATAAGTTTAAACCACGACTGTGGAAGATTGGTTTGGGAATATGTATGAGACGGCACACACACAGGAAGCGTTCGAATTTTGCTGAAAATCACTTTTAATGTATAAATCACATAGCCTTGAAATGCTGTACTTAGTCACTGCAAAACAAATGAAAACAAATTTCTCCTTACATCCTTCTTGCAAATGGTAAACATGACTTTTTTGAAACCGAAGATGGCATTGTACATTCAACGTGATTAAACGCCCCGGAAATATTTTTCATGCTAGAATAATCCCATTGAAAAGAAGAAGGTTAGAAATAATGGTTTGAACGCATATTGTGGTTTCTGACTCCTTATCTAATATTCATCACCATCAGAGACAAACTGATGGGTGTATTAAGCACCCTTACAAGTCTACAAATGCACACACATATGGCGAACAGTGCATCGCACACATATGGCATAAAGGAGGGCATATTGTGTATAATATTATTTAAAAACAGCATCCATCTGGGCGCCTGAATTTGTGTCCTCGGTCTGAGCAAAGTCAGACACAAGGCGCAAATGGATTTTTACTTACACTGCAGTGTCCGCCGGGAGGATAAAGGGTTTTGATATGAATACTGAGTGGAAAAAACAAGAAGCAAGACATCCAGGACTCAAACACTGGGAGTTAAAATAGGTTATTGGGCGTAAACATACCCGCTGAATGGATGAATAATGTAAAATAGGCTGGTTAGTTGTCAAAAGAAACTCCTCGTGGATTTTGAGTTACAGCAATCTGCTTAGCAAAACTGACTTTCCTCTCATTAACTCTTCAAGGCAGGCCACCTATTCATGAGCTCCTATTAAACCGCGGCATCGTTTCTTTATTCCGCTTTTTATTAGCCCCGATTTTCAGATGGACAAGAAATAAGAGAGAATCATTTTTGCATGAAGGCTGACCTACATGTCAGGAGAGGAAAAACTAAACTGGGTTATGCTTTGATGCAGACAAGTACTGGCTTAGCTCCATGTTATTGTATTATTAAACTGTTTCGAGCATCTGCTGAAGTGACCACTGACATGGAGTGCTAGGTGATGCTGTTGCCAGAAATGTGTTCGCATAAATATGGGACAAGCTGGTGGCAGGTTACAGATGTATCTTGTATTAGTGTGACCTAATGGAGGGAGAGGGAGGGAGGGAGAGGGAGGGAGCAGGGATTGCAAAAGAAATGATGCAGAGGTAGAAGTAAAGATTATGAAACTACTGTTTGATCACGCTATTGGGGGGAAAAAAAAGAAAAGGTCCAGCAATCATAAGTTCTACACGGCAAATATAAAGACATGACAGACTGTAGAAAAGCAAACATCTCTCTGCGAGCTCCAGATGCTGAGTACCATATTTTTTTTCCACTTAAAAAGACAAACTTTTTTTATTCCAGGAAAAAAAAAAGAACATAGTTTCACACCGGCCATGCGATGCCTGCAGTAAAAGGCTGGCAGAGACACAAAATGAGCTTGACATTAATTTGGGTGACCATGATGGGGGCACCTTGGAGTCCAGGGCAGGTGTGGGGGGGGCGTTGGGTTGGAGAAGAAGGAGAAGGAAAAAAAATCAGCGTTGTGGCTTGTTCCTGTAACCCACCATCACTCTCTATCAAATTAAGAGGCCAGAATCTATGTTCACCTTCCAGAGTGTCGGCCCCTCTTGTCAAAACCTAACAAGTAATTTGCTGAAGGTTATTGTTATTGTGTGACATTTAATCCAAGTCGTGATATTAGCATAATTTTTGACCGCTCTTCTTAACCTCTAGTCACCTTTAATTGGTCAGATTCTTTTAATGGCCTTATTTCAAATTGCAAATTGAGTGCATTTCTTATAATTATCACGTCTGCCGGACATTTTGTGGATGGTAAAAATATTCCCCTGGATTTCTACGCGTTCTTGCACTTGCTCTAGCAGACTAACCTCCATTGCTTATTATTATCTCTTGATGTCAGAGCTGATGTTGATTCTTGAAAAGTAGTTCTGGTTAGTGTGCACACTGCTGCAGCAGCGGGCAGCACACGGGCACAAAAACAAGTCATCAAGGGTGCAACCATCTGGGTTCAGATGCGATCGCTGACAGATATGTGGACCCTGCAGCACCTTGCCGTGTGTGAGATGCGTGCCCCCTGTCTTCTCTCAGCAACGCTCCATCTGAGATGCGTTAACCCCTTAGTGGCACGCGCATTGTCAGGTGTGCTGTCATGACACAACAAGAGTGATTAGTTCTTTCACCACGTGCGGTAGCCAAAAGATGTCACAGTGTACTGAGAGAGTGACAAATGGATGTGGATTTCATGCACTTCCTGTAAAAATGAGTGTCCAGTCGTGAATCTCAGACAGAGCGAGCCCAACCTAGCAAATGTGTGGTCTATTTTTTTTTCAGTCTTCAATGGAAACTAATTCAGAAAATGTGTCATATTTCTTTCTTTGCCTATTCTCTTTGTCCTCCTTGCCTCTACAGTATATTCAATTTTCTTAATGAGACACACAGCCGAAAAATTTGATGAAATACCGTCTAAAGGTCGATGAAAAATAGATAGCAATAATGGCTGCATTCATATCACAAGCCTTAATGTTCAAATCTGGTATAACGCTCCATTCTACCAAAGATGTAACGCTCAAGAACCTCATGCTGAAATATACACTGGAAGAAGAATAACAGTTTTCTTTGAACCCGATGTGTCACTTGTATTGAAGCAAATCTGTAACTTACTGTTGTGGAGAAACTGCTGAAATCAAAGGTCAATGGTGAGGTCAGGAAGGAAGGAAGAAAGTGTTGGAAGAAAGGAGCCTCTGATGCCTTATGCTGTATTATTAATTGACGCCTGGCCAAGGAGAATTAGAGACGCTCTCGTGTTGCATCAGAAGTGCCTGAGTCGGTCTCGCATTCTGCCCAACTCATGCTGCTGGATAGACTTTAAACCCCAAGATAACAGCACAAATACTATACGCCCAGAATTAGTCAAAGAGAATGTTTGTTTCTACCCATGCTGGTGTTATTGTCAGCATATTCTAGTCTGGAGACACAGATGTCTGTTTACGCAGATTGGACCGTCAACGGCAAGCCATCCATTATGTCTAGGAAGGCAGCAATAAGTCTCCTCGACCCTGCCCATCACAGTCTTGAGATAGACTGGCGCCTTGTGTTGTCAACCAAAGCCAAACAACTACTACTGCCGAAGACCTCAAGGCCCACATGTGACCTCGTGTAACCTACAGATAGAAAATTCCATAACACTTACCTGACCTCATTCACTATTTGCAAGTAGCATACTGCCACGCCTCCATTTCTCCATATACTGTAAGGTCGTAGGAGGTGAATCATGAAGAAAGGGCCAAATCAAACAGAATTCATATGGCACCTGTCAACACAGTGACAAGAAGATGGATTAAAGAAATGATTTAGCAACTGATGCATGCCAAGTCATACAGAAAAGTTAAATAAGACAACAGTAAAAGACAGTTAGAATGGTAGTTAAGATAATAAAAGCAATAACAATAAAAAAAAAGATTTATGAAAAACTCCACAAAATGATGGTAAAATGGTAAAATGCTGGTAAAACTAAACACAATTAAAGAAATAATGGCGACAATAAAGTTAAAAACAAAACAAGTACTTATTAAAAACCATAAAATTATAAAGCGGTACATAAAAGCCAGGCAGGATAGATGGGTTTACATAGCATGGGCCCTGAAGCAAAAAAACAAAAAGAATTTTATGACTGGAAAACTCAAACAATAGTGTCCGAGCTAAAAACCAGAGAGTGTTTACTCTGGAGTGACGATATTAAAAGAAATCCAAAGCAAGGCCTCAAGCAGGACTAGACGCGGCATCTAAACACTCTGCAACATATGGCTACACATGCACAGTTTCATGGCACGAGTGATGGGAGTAGCCAGTGTTTCTACGATAAAAGCAGTCGACTAAAAACAATTAAATCCGCCACCTTTTAAATTTCAGCATGCACATTTTCACATACACTCTGGTGAGCTAGGGCCCTTTTCAGACACTCACAACCTATTAGTGAATTGACGGCTTTAGATATTCTTGTCTATTTAATGAATACTTTCGATATGCCGTGAAATGACTTAAGATGTGTTTTACGTTTTCTATGATGTCCATACACATGGACCTGAGACGTCTGAGGCGTTGAATTAAATATCAATAAGTCACAGAGTTTAACGTGTTCACACGCGCACGCACTCTGGTTTAAGCATCCTTCCACTGACAAAAGGTGAATGAAATGATGACGTGACTTGACCATGGCTAGCAGATCTCCAGACTGAATAGTCATTCAGCACTGAGATTCAAGACCTGAGAAGTTTCCGCAAGATAATCTATACGTGTCCTGTACTCTGCCATGTTTGTGCTCCAAGGTTAGCACATGTCCTTGTGTTGAGCCTTTCACACTGCAACCTCAGTAAACAAAAAAATAGACTGTATGCTATACATTCATGTAACTCTAGCAGTTGAATTCTTCCTGTGCATGAAATCTTCTGGTTACATGAAACTGGCATTTTAATGAGTGCGTCTGCAGAGCTGCCAAAGCACCTACAGGCGACAAACTAACACAGTATGTTTTTCAGCCCTTTTGGCATGTAGGTTACTGCACAGGTACACCCAATAATCCCATCATCAGGGCCTGTTTGTAGTTCCAACAGACTCTTTACCTCACTGCATACTAAACCTTAAATTCCCTCCAGAAATATTGAGCCAAATTGTGGTTTCTCCATTGTCTCTTTGCCTCATTTGCCAGCCAGCCTGCGACTATCCAGTCCCTTCATCATCTCATTGTCCTCAGAGAAGTGGTCATCTGTAGTCTGGCCTCGAGGATGTCACAAAGGGGATCCATCCTACTCCTCAGAAGCAATTTCTGATGTTGTTCAGTCAGATTTGTTTATTTTCTTTCTTTCATTTCCTTCCATCCATAAATTACCCAACCACTGACCACCGCATCTTAATTCAATATTCATCGCTGTGTGAGCAGTAGCTGACTGCGTCTCTCTTGTTGCGCAGCGAAACATGCTGGAAAATATGTTTAATGTTTTGATATATGACAGGTGTGTTTGAATGGACGCTCGTGAGTACAATTTTACAACACAAAATAATTCAATTGAAATTAAAAGTCTTTGACCAATTATTCTTTGAAAGCTTTTTACATTTATCGTACAAAAGGTTCGGCCGCGTAACAGGTGCCCTTGGCTTAGAGGGTAATGGTCACATCTTTTGAATAAACAATTGTCTGCACAATTTCCATTAGCTGTTAGCTGTGAAGGAAAAAAAACATTTTAAACACTCTCCACCTGTAAGTGGAAAAATGTAGCTTCGTGCTGAAAGATTCAGAGTTTGTGCTCCAATTTCTCTCTCCTTCGATTTTTACGTTCTCTTTCCTTGCATTCTCCTTTATTTGGTAGTGACAGTAACAATGTTTGAACATTTCTGTAAACCGTGAAGACCATTGAGGCAAGCTTTCTTTTGCAAGGATGCCCTGATTGTGGTACATAACAAAACATGCAAAGAAAATACATCAAATATATAACAGGCAGCATTATACAGCAGACAATACAGCAAATAGACCGATGACTTCCACAACTGCTCTAAAGCTAAAATGGATTTAAATTGATTAAAAGAGATCAGCTTGTCTAATTTTTTATAAGCTTCTGTAGATGGTTACACTTGTTTGGTGCAAAGTATATAAAACCCAATTTCTGAATCAATGTTGATATTATGATTTTCGAGGACCAAATAGTTTTGCAACCCAGTGCAGTGTGAAATTGATCTAAAGTTAAAAAGTCATGTAAGATGCCCAGGAAATTTGCCCAGAAGTGTGTTGTAAATAAATGCAGTGCTGTTTCCTTTCCACTGCCAACGACTGCCTCCCATCTTTCTCATAAAGTAAACAGCGATGCGTTCCAAAGCCACAGCCAGTTATGAACCTAAGAGTGGAATGATAGACTATATCAGAGAATTTAAGGGTAGAGGCAGGAGAGTGCATATAAATTACATTGCCAAAGTCCATAACAGATAAGAAGGGTGACTGAACAATTTGTTTTCTGCTGTCGTTGGTAAAACATGACTTTTTTCTGTAAAGAAAAGCCAGAATTGTATGTCTTTGGATGATATTCTTCAGTTGGTGTCCCAATATTCACTTCAGAGGAATTGTCAGTTTTCTAGAAATCAACATGAATTTATTTTATGAGTTAAATGCTACTTTAAAGGACTAGAGTTTAGGATTTAGTGGCATCTAGTAGTGTAACTTCTCTAAGTGCAACAACCTCGCCTTGTCCTTATCTAAGAGTGAAGCCAGTGTTGTCTGTACTGTAGAAACATGGTGGTTCAACGTGGCAGACTCTTTAGAACCGGCTCCTTTCAATGTAACAAGGTTCTTACTTTCTGATCATTATTCTCTGATGAAAACATTGCTGTGCAAATTATATTTATTTTCTGTGTTGTTGACACTTCTTTGATTTAAAATTGTGAATAATAGTGGTCTCACAGTAGAACCCTGTGGTACGCCATTGTTAAAATTGAAGCGCTTAAGACAGTTAAGGGACGGAGATAATTACAAATTAATTATGGGATTTATCAATTCCAATAGATTCCAGACATTTAGGGGAAAACATTATCAACAGTGTTGAAATCCTTGGATAATTCAATAAAAATGTATATCTAAAATCTGATTGATGTTTTGGCTCAGTACGGATGAGTTTGACAAAGAAAGTCTACAGTGAATACTTAACAGCCTGTATGAGTCTGTCCTTGTATGATACAGCCAAAGAGAACCAGAAAGAGGTGGGGTGGGCAAGCTGGTGTGTGTGTGTGTATGTGCAGTAAGAGGTACAGTTGAATATAGTCTGAGTGGTCGAATATTTGGGCCCAGCCCTAATTCACAGCCATCCTATTCCCAGTAGAGCATGGTTTTAATTGGTGGTGGTTTTATTCCCCATGCTGTTGTCATGGCAATGTTAACTGTGAGAATGTGTGTGGTTGCTGCTGAGTTCACGCATCAACGTATGGGAGAATTTGCTATCAGCACTTAAATCACAGATACACAGTGTCTCGTTTCCTCTTGTACACAATCAATCTAGAACACAAAGTTGTAAATGCAGGTGATTGGGTGCGGGGTGATATCCCAAATCGATCCAGACCGCTGACCTGGATTTTATAGACCTTTGAGTAAAAATTCTAAGAACCCCGTGCATAGGCTGTCTTCCAAAAGCCAGGCATGGGTTCAGTTACCACAGACGGATTAAAAATATGAGTTAAGCACTCGACTAAAAATGGAGCAGCTAATAATAACAGGCCTGGCTCGAACTGATCAGCCACAAGTGGCACTTACTGGAACAATAGTTCAAAGAGCATTAAACACACACAAGATTTATACAATTCCTCAATGTCAGATTTGTTTGCCCAGCAAGGTGTTATGTGATCAGAGACGGTGGGAGAAAATCTGGTCATTTCAAATATCCTGATGAAATAAATGGTTCACAGGCGGTAAGGATGAAGTAGAATTTCGTTGTGACGATTTAACCGTTAAACTTTGCCGGGTTCCTACTGTTGTCGTGACACGTTTGGTTTTTTAGTTAGCATCTTGTATTTCTGTAATTTGTGAACAAAAACAAGGATTGTTCCTGAATTTCCCAAAGGACACATGCTTTTGTCTCGGAATGGAATTCAATGTTAAAGGGCTTGCCATTGTAAACCCAATATTAGTGTGTAGTACTGTAGTACAAATCAGACAGAAATGCTTGAGAAAAGCTCATTTTGACAGCGCTACTTTGTAATTCTGTCTCACAGATGCATGCTGTTGGACAGTGGGTAATAAGTCGGCAGGAAAACTGGATTCATAATGCTGAGGTCTGTTGGTTTCTATCTAAATACATAATATCTACAAGTGTGGCATTTTCTGCATTATTTGTATTCAGCTGACTAAGGGAGGAAAAAAAGCTGCAGCAATCTTTTTTTTTTTTTAACAATTATAAAGGGTTATTTAGCCAGTTAATGTTCTTATCATCCAGGATAACAAGTTCTGAATTATCATAGTTGGATATTATCATAGTTAGAAGGCAAATCAATCATTTATTGCCCCTGCAGGTGCAGATGCTGAACGATGAAACCCTGTAACTAGCACATTTTTCTATATTTTTCTCCAGACAAACGCCGACAGCCAGAATTTCCACACGACAGTGACAGAAACACCACTTTTAACAATAACGGTAACACGTCCTCCCTTGGCATGTTAATCCTATTGAAACATAATATAGTACAAGGCCCAGAATTTTGTAAATCCCGGAGAATGTCAGTGAGACATATAAAGTCATTCTTGAGCCTCTTGGATTGGCTGTTCGGGGACGGGTTTTTATCATCCAACGTTCAAGGAGCAGTGACATTCTCCATTAGCTTGTAAGTCAGGAAGATGAAAGGTGATCATTTTGTGGTCAGCATCAATAATATTATTACTGTACACTGAAATTAATCCCATTATGAAACTCTGACCCTATTACCACCTGGTCACCTCATGCCTCTTGGGCAGATTGTATAGATAGAAAAGGTGTAAATGCATTTGTGCAGCGCTTGAGATTGATTGAAAGCACTTCATGCGATGGTTTGGAGACCCATTCTGGCTTGATGTTGAAAAGGTGTGAATGGCTCCATCTCTACGAGATGAATATACAAGCTTGTCCTGAGTGCAACTATGTCAGTAAATGGTCTGTGAAAGTAGCCTTTACCAGGTCTGCCCCCCTGTGATAACGCCAGCTAAAGTTACCCTGAAATTAGCTGTCCCTCTCTCGGCTTCACCAGTGACAGGAAAAACACACATGTGGTTCAACACACAGGTGCACTGTGCTGTTGTAGCTACTAAAAAACATCTATGTGGCTGAAAGAGTGATGTAAAGTGAGGATGAAAAGTTTTGTCCCGTTCTTTGGTTATGTGAGTCATGCATTTGTTTGTGCTGGTGCATGGATGTTTTCTAGCTAGCTAAACAGATATTTTTCCAGTTTCTGAATAGCTTCGCGTGCATCACCTCCATCTTCTGGACTGGAGTAGTTTTTACTAATTTGCATTTTGTTCAGAAAGAATCTGCCTGACAACGTGCGGTCGTATCCCGATAATAACTGGCTCTGAAACTGGTGGAAGACAAAGACTAATTCCAATGAATGTTTTTGCAAATTCACTACCAACTTTGCAGCAAGAGTATCTGTCAGATGTTGCAAGCTAGGGGCGATGGATTTAAATGAAATGAGAACATAAGAAATAGTGTTTCGAGTCACGTGGTCAGCAGCAGTATTTTTGTGTTGCACAAACTAGTAAAGTTAAATTGCAAAATTAAAAGAAAGAAAAGACATTGCTGCCTGCAGGCCTGCCTGAAAGGTGAATCAGATCATACAGGGGTCTGGAGGGAAAAAAATAATAAAGCTTGAAAACATGGCCGAGAGGAGTCCAAGGAATACCAATGAGTCACCTCAAAGGTATTTGTCATTGGCAGGAAATAACCCATCTGTTCGCTAAGCAGGTATAAAGACTGCACTTGTGAATTTGCTCCTTTTCATGGTTGTAGAAGCGGAATATACTTAAGAAAATGGCTACGCCATAACATATCGAGTCATTTTCTTACAGAATCCCTTGCTGCCCAGTTGCCCGCGCTATCGTCGTAATACGTTTCGAACGATTTCATGAGGATCCTTTTCGACGCTTGCATCTTGTGTGTGTGCAGTGTGGCGGCAAAATAATGATTTGGATGTCATTACCTTGTGCTGAAAAGATAATGCCATTATAGCCTTATGATCCCCGTCCGAGGCTGCCGTATACCCGGCACAAGTCAGACAGAACTTCATCCATTGTGAATTACTTCAACAAATGAGATTATTTCTGCCTCTTGAACATTTTTTGAACAACACCCACATCTATGAGGCGAGAAGAAAGAGAGGTGAAGCTGTGCTACTGATTGGTCTCCGAGCGAACCAAAGACTGTAGGCTTAAGGGTTTCAGAGGCAGTTATTGACTGTAGAGGTTAGGAAACCCTGAGTACAGGTCACTTGAGCTTATTTGAGATGGTTTCCGCCGAGCCCCTGTGGTGAAAGGTTGCACTAGGAGGGGTGCCTATATTGTTTGTGCTGCGTGCATGCATTCAGTCCTCAGTTCCTGCGGCTCCATTTCTCTCCTCCCACACAACCTCTCATCTCCTACCAGGAAGTATAGCTCTAATGAGGGGAGGAAAATTCATTACAGGAGTTGTGTGCAAAACTGGAATGAGACTTTTTTTTTTTTTTTTTAAAGTATCATCGCAAATATTTGTCGATAAGACATCAAGTGGTAAGCCAGTCGCTGGGATTAATCATGTTTAATCATACCCAGCTGATTTGAAAGTGCACAAGGCGACTGTTTTTTTAAACAGTGTGTCATTAAATCCGGTTTTAATTGCCATTTTTTACAAGGTATTACACAGCGGCAAAAACAGCCGTATGTAGGAGTTTCGGATTAAGCCTGTACACTCACGCACATATTTCCTAGGACAGATACATCGTGAAAAAGTATTACCCCAAAAAATAACCCTAACCCTAAAAAAAAACAACATTCTTTCAAACTAATATTTTCTGGCAGCTATGGATCTTTTTGCTACACTAATGTCACTTGAAAGCGCAGTGGTACTGTATGTAGGTCAAGCAGCTTGTGGTGAGGGGCATTGCTTGGGAAGATACTTACTGAAAAGTAAGTATCTCCTCTGACAAAACTGCCGTGACGGATGTCAAAATATTGGGACAGTCACTCTGATTGTAAGTAAACATCAGTCTCTTAGGTCCCAAAGGAAAGACGGAGGTAGAGATGATGGAAGGACACTGATAGGAAGCAGCTGGGTATGTCTGAAATTAAAAATGGTCAGAACGGATACCTGCATAAAAATGCGCCTTTCTAGGGCAACGCTATTGTCTATGCGCATCGGCCCTGAACGCAGACGTGTCCACGTCTACGCCGCAGGACCATCCTGCGCTTTCCATAATAACAACAACCTGAAATTATCAGTATTTTAGTGCCACTGCAGGAAATGTCACCTCAACAGTTCTTCCTTCCTCAGCAAAAAAAATAAATCCCCACCAGTGGCTCCATTCGCTCCTTATTCAGCCAAACATTAACACACTCACACTGATTTTATTTTTCTCAAGTTTTACTTCACCCTTGGCTGCCGCATGCAACCAATACACAAACCACTTCTTTTCCTCGCTGAAAACAATCAAGCGTTCTCGGTGATTTCAGCCGGGAGGAAACAGAGATTGAGATATGTGGAATTATTAGCCAAGTACTGAGGTTTGAAGAGAGGAAAAAGGAAAACAGTCTTTCAGAAGGACTTACTTTTTTGCCTCGCATAAATTGGTGAAAAGCCTTGATGATTTGCCAATAAATGGCTGTGGTAAGCTTTGCTTTATAGTATGTCTAATTCTTAATGGTTCCCCCAATCAAAAGGGACACAGAGCCATTTATATTTGGTTTAATATAATTGGCAAGACTGGTATTGCAGTTCATCTTGCCCTGATAAAACAGGCACATTAATAACCAATTTGGATGTAATATAGATCTGCTGCGAGAATAGAAAAAGCCAAAGCATAATGGCTCTTTTGTGTGAGGTGATGTTGCTGCCATAGCAACTGCTACCTGTTTCCACTCTTTGATCTTGTTGATTGGTTAAGTAGCCCCCCCACCCCCTGCTCTACCTTAAATCCTCTGTACAGTTGGTTACTTATTCACCTCTGTTATCTATGTATAGTTTTTTTTCCTTCCCCTTCTAACCCGGTCCAAATGAATACAAAAGTCGAAAGATGCAAAGAGAAATTCATGAGGAGCTGCATCCGTCCAAACAGCGTGAGGCGAAGCAGGTCAGACGGTGTTTTGCAGGGAAATGAGCAGATAGCAGCAGCGGTGGTGGTGGAGAGAAGGAGGGTTTCTGTTGGTGTGTCTAGTGCAGATAATGAGAGCCTGTGCTCTTGGATCTTAAGGTCAGCACTGATCAGACATCTTTATTTTGGATCTCATAAATCTACAGTACTGCGGCAAACAAGTGTGGTTCATATCTTCTCTTTTATACATGCATGTGCTGTTTGTGTTTCTACTTTATTAAATCATGTGCTGGGAAACGGCGTACTTTATTTTTTGAGATTTATGGAGTTGGAGATAGAACATGATTACCCTTGCTTAGCATAATAACTGCAGGGAACTATGGCAAAACCTGGTTCTGACAAAGTAAAAAAATATACCTAACAACCCCTCGGCCAGCACAGCATTTACTAGATTTCTTTTGGTGCTTTGAGCACTTCTGTGAGGAGCATCTTTGGCTCCCTCGCTGAGACTCTGCCAAAACATAGTTACAGCATATATATTTCCCTAAAATGGTCACAAATGGTCATTTTTACATTTTCTGTTTGTGTACAAACAAACAAGAGAGAGAGAGAGGCTAACTCTTTCTCCATTCCCCAGTTTTTCTCCTAAACTAACCCAGTTGCCTCGGGGCTCAGGGCCTCTGCTCCATACTTAATGTTCAGATGTGAGATTGACTCATCTAACTCTGGGGGAAGAAAGCGAATAAGCACATTTCGCTGTTGCATCCTTTCTGAGATCAAGACACTTCATCCTGACGACTTGCTAGCATTAGCGGTAATGTGTGTGTATTCGTTCGAACCGCTCAGTACAGGATCTTCAGTTCTGAACGTCCCGTGATCCAAACAATTACTGTCAACATATTCATGTCTATTACTACTACACACACACACACACACAAGAAAAGAAAGTACTCAGTGTGAGTTTTACTTGGCAGTGGGCCAATTGTTGTCTATCAGCTGTAGCATGACCCCATCTGGGGCCGTGGCCGGTGCCCAGAGGTGTCAGCTTCAACTTCGGTGTTGTTCTAACCATTATCTGCTGCCCTCACACTCCTTTACACACATAATTAATTTACAACGGCGTCACCTGAAAGACGACTGGAAGGTGAGTCCTTTTCTCGCCGGTGTTCGGACTCTCAGTGCGGATTCTGTCCAACGGAGTGTTTATCACTGCAGATGTGTGGCCAAACTCGTGGAGAAAATACAGGGTTGCTGCGGTAACCGTATATTCGAGCCAATAAGCAACCGATGAATGTTTACATATTTTCGTAATAAATGACACGTTATCTACATTTCTTCGGTTCCCTGGTGTATTGAAAATAGTTCAGACTGTGACCCCAAAACTGATGTGCATATCCAACTGTGAGTTTCATGCACCGTTACACCCGTATTAGATGGGCATTGCCATTCAAATGTGACATGTTAAAGACCAGCTTGTTCCTGAACCAAGAATTAGCCAGCAGAGGAAGGTGAAGTTTGTGGTAATAATTACAGAATTATAGTCATCGAACACACAGCTTGATATTCAACAGTTGCTAATCTTGCCCTTTTTGTCTCACACTCTACTTCTGATTCACACAGAGTTCACACAAGGCTTAAACAGAGCCTGTCCACTCCAATTTTACATGCAGTCATTACAGATTCAATTATGATCACTTAATACGCTGGCACGCCACTCCTGTACATTGCTACCACCTACCTGTATGGAAAAGGGAGACGCAGTGAGGTTATAAGTGTTGTAATGCGGGTGGCGTGCCTGGTTTGGATCTTGGCCTTGCTTCTTCTCGTTGGGAGGCAGGTTCGCCTCTTGTTTGTGTGGGTTTTCCTCCAGCTGCTGTGTATTCCTCCCACCATTCGATCACATGCGGCTCAGGTCAACACGACTCGAATTGTCCAAAAGTGCAAATGGGTTGCTTTTGATTTGTAAAAAATCTTTTCCTGCTGCTGCTGCTGCTACCTCAGTTCATGCTGAGGCTGACTTACAGGCCCCCATGACTTAAAGTAGGAACAGTCGGTCATTAAAAATCAAGGGAAGTATAAATCAGAGAAGGATATGAAATGCTGGAAGGAAAAGTGAGTATGCAAAATTTACAGAATTGCATTTAAATTGAATAAGGTGTTTTGTTACTGTCTATTAAATTATAAGTACACGCTGTAAATGTCTTTTCTTTCAGTTGAGCTGAAAAGGCTGAAAGCTGCATAAATGCATGATTTTCATTTGTGAAGGATTCTTTTAGTCCCTGAAAATATGAAGATATAACCACGTTAATAAAATCCTGCAAGCCCTCACTTGTCAAAACCAGAAAATACTAGTTGGCTACATTCATTTTAATATTTTATTAATGTACCATGCTGGTTAACAGTTGTGTCTTTACGTAGCCACCTGTCCTTAGCTGGGACTGCCGCCCACCAGGCGTTAGTCACCTCCCCCTGCACCTTATGTTCTTACGAGATATTATCTTTGTCCTGCTTTAAAACCGAAGTTATAGTCATAACATTTCATTACAGCAGCCTGCTTTAAGATTCTACCAGCCAATTTCGCTCTCTACCCATCCAACAGCCACAACAAATCTGTTGGAGATGGCACTATTCACGGGAAAGTGGATAATGGAACCGGTGCTGAAAAGAAAATGCTGGAGTACGGTGAGTTATGATGACATTAAGCATTGAGAAACTAGCAATCACGTTATAAAATACCTGGAAAAGCAGTGTGTATTATCCGCTCTGCAGCACATTCCGGCTGGTGTCTTTGCGTGATTTCACCAGAAACGCTGCGACGCATGTCAGAAGCGTCTCTCTGATCTGCTTCGCGGAAAACAGGCGGCCGGTCTTTTCTTGACAACTACTGCGACCAGCCACATCACATAGCACAAAGCAGATCAAGACTGACACTCTGCAGACTTTCAATTGTAAAAAAAAATGACAGGAGGGAAACAATTCTACTAGTCTACTTACTCATGGTAGAAGCACATAAACCAAGGAAAGACGGGCAAATCTGAGCAAGTAAACAAGACAATATATACTGAGGTATCTAACTTGGCAGAGTAACTTGTAAAGCGTGTGTGTTTGTTTTCTCATTCTCAGACTAATCGACCAGTCTACATTTAAAATTTGATCACAGAATTGGTTGTCCGGAACATCCCTATTCTCACCTCACTACAGTTATGTAATAATACCACGAGAGATACACAGCTGTGCGATACGTGTGCTATGCACTTGAATCTAAAAATGATGTGTGACCCACCCACTGCACACAGAACTGCCTCATGCATTTATATGAATGGGGGGAAAAAAAGCATGTGTGCGCATGTAAATCAGATCACTGTTGGACACATTTAGACTGAAATATTAAGGCCCTGCTTCACTGGGACACTTTTATGATGCATCTGATATATTCACTTATCAGTTTCAAAAAAGGTCATTGAAACGGCTAAGATAAATGCTTTTCTAGATTGAATTATGAAGGAATCGCATTAGCAATGTTCAGATGCAATTTGAAGTTCTTTTTAAGTCTCTTGAACTTGGGATTTTACATAATTTAACAAAAGAGAAAACCAAGCGGGATCTGCACGCCAAAGCTTTTCTTTTGCAGAAGCAGGCACGGATGGGTAGATGATCTAAGACGTCTTTGTCCCGCTACATTTCCTAGCTCTTGTCCACAAGGCAGTCCATGCACTCTTCCACCCAGCCAACCCGTTCTCCCACCAACAAAACCATTACATATATTACTTTACCAAATGATCATGTGCATATATGCTTAAAATAGGCATGAATCATCCATACTGGGAATCAGATTTGTGGATTAGTCCTTCTTGCACCGTCTCCAGGGTGCAATCATGTCATTCGCAGTAGCGCTAATAAATACCTGGCTCATTTCACACCACGTTTCACTTCGCTGTTGATGACATCGGAGGCATAATCCATTTCTGCCATGTGCATTATGAGCCGAAGGGAGAGCGCCCGCGTTAGTTGATACATCAGCTGTGTGTTTTTCTGCATATTCGCGAAGAGGCGGAGGCAGGTGGGTTAAACTGTGAAGTCCATAACAAATAGGTGATAAATTGAAACAGAAACCAAGAAGCGGAGGTTAGGATGCTGGTGGCGTGACAGCAAAAACACTGGCGTTAGGAAAAAGAGACGTTATGGAAAACAGCTGAATGGATGAAGTGGGAATGGTTTGGGCCGCGTCGTTTAAGGTTTTAAATAAAATCACTCAACTGTCAAGGAGTTTTATGTGGTAAATTACCTGGAATCTTGCCGAATTATCTTTTTCTTTTTTTTCCCTTCATGTAGTGGCTGACAATTTAACTACTCGTGCCTGATTGCAGAGGAGCTATTTCATTTTGGCAGCAAGCCAAATGGAAGAATTGCTAATTAATACAACAGGTTAACCGCTAAAGCAGTGTATGTGCTTGAACTGTCGGTGCAGCGGCTTTGCTCTCGTCTAGATCAGTATGGAATTATCATCGAAATGGGCTATCGGAACAAAAAAAAGAGCTTTGAACGGGGAGGTTGGCTGGCATTAAAAGAAAAGCCGCATGTTTGAACTGGCTCAAAGTAATTTGAAAGTATGTTTGTCTGTCAAACAGTGTAGGTCAGGGTTGTCAAACTCAATATCTGAGAGCGCGACTCTGAGGAATTAGAAAACAAGAAATTAATGTCCTCTAGGAATCTGTTTTGTTAGATAGAACACGAGGAACATATCCTTGGATGACCTGCTAAGCTATTCTAGTGCTTTAGACCTATCATCCTTGAGATTTTTAAACTCTTCATGCTGTTTTGAATTTTTCAGCATTATCTACCCAGTCTAAGTGCATCCTGTAATTACCTCTCCTTGTAGAGGAGTTGTTACTGGCAGAGTCCGCCATTCCCGCATAGTATAGGGTTCGCACATGTAATTTAGCGATACTGTTTGCAATTCTATCTCTATCACATCAGCCTCACTGTTTACCGCTAACTCTCCCAAAGCCGTACCAGAGATGTATTAAGTTCCTGCCGCTACTTCACATTAAAAGCATCCAACTGGTGAAAACACGAGGTGGATTTTATTGTGGAAGCGGTGGCAGGAGGGGAGGGCTCCCGTCTCCTCGTTCGCGGCGTGGTTGGCGCGGACGAGCTGTTCATTGGAAATGTGTCCATAAAACAAAAGAAGACGAAGTGCTGCAGGCGACAGGCAGATAACTGTAACTTCTCAGCAATGGAACAATCCACTTTCACTATGCCCTGCCGCTCTGTGTAATACTACTCACGCCGTGCGCAGCATGAAATCATAAAGCTGTTGCTCATGTGATGATATAAAGAGGCCAATTATCAAACTTTTGGGTTAAAACAGTGTGTTTGATGGACGCAGCTCTGTTTTAGGAGTGTTTGTGGCTCCTAGACAGACCTGTAGTATTAAACTACGCTTGCCAATACCATCGGTAACGACAGGTGTCTGTCAATCAACTTGAACAGAATTCATTCTAACTTTATGGCATAGTTTAATTCTCTGTATTTTAAAGTGTTTGTTGTCTGAGTTGCACAGAGTCAGTAAGCTGTAGAGTACCAGAAAGAGCCTCTGAATTAATTACTTTCCCATTTCTAAAGTCATTTGTAATAATATTCTGCTAATTATTTTGAGTTTGGTTAAAGTTATTTAACATAGGCAGAAGCAAAGATGGCAGACTAATCAATCTACCCACGTTTAAACAGAAATAATTGTCACCACTCATATTCCTTCACGCGCGGCTTTGCTGGCAGTAGATTTGCACATCGTGTCACTCGATTTGTTGAGAAGCTCGTTGTGACCAAGGGTGACAAATAGGAAGCATGACCAATCATTGCAATCTGCAGGGGGTCAGTGCCTGCTAATGAGTGGTGACCATTTTTCAGACTTCATTAATCGCACGTTGCAGTGAGTAATAAATGCTCCTCGCAGCAGTGTTATTGGCTGCTGGGCAGAGCAAACAGCCACAGCCATTGATCAGACTCGGAGGACGCACATCTGCTGTGTTTGTTTGCATGGCTGCTCTGTGCCTGCTCTCCGCGGCCCTGCCTCGATTTCTTTGACCTTGGGGATTCTGCGTTTCCCGGCGTCTGTAATGGTTTCTTTTTCCAGCCGCCTCGTATTCATAAAGCACTTGTTGTTATTAGGAAAAGGGTTTTCCAGGTGGCTCAAACACTGAAATAAATGGCCTCTCTGTGCCTGCAGCGACATAATGAAAGGTAAAATGTCCTTAAAATCATCTTTACGTTCCAGTGTTGACAATGTAGTTAAATGGCTATAGACTCAAAAATGCAGGCAATGCTGTTTGAATTTCAATGCCGAGTGAACAATATTGCCCACTCTATAATGAGAACTGCGCGGACGCATGATGGTGACAGGTGGCTAATGGGGCACCGTGCGCCAATCACGGATAGAAGCGTCAACATAAAACGCCACTTGCTTCGACAAATAATAACACTCTCATCCAAAAACTCTTATTACAAAAACATCAAAAGCATAATTGAAAAGCCACTACCTCTTCAAGGACAACTCAGCGATGTAATAGGTGTTTTAAAACTGGGCTGGAGCTGATTATTACGGTGCATCCTCGCCAGGTTTCTCACGGACGTTGCCTGCAGCTTCCCCTCTTTAAAAACAATGTTCGAATCCGGAGCTCAATTATCCCCGCAACAGAGTCACATCTGGACGTAAGTGTCAAATGTGGGTGGCATCCACCAGACTTGTAGACTGCCATCTGCATATGAAAGACTTACACAACTCCCACGTAAGATTTAAATATGCGGAATGTAAACATTTTTTTGAACTCGCTGCTGCTTTCCACAGCATCGCTGCTCGGCTCAGGAACCTCGCCGCTCCCGCAGCTCCACTTAATGTAAGTTTTTAGCCTGACGCTATCAGATCTGTCATTACACTTTCTGTTCTCTGGCTAATCCCCCTGGCCAAAAGGCTAAGCTTATTAAACCCCTCGATAACAATTTAATAGGAGAACCTCTTGGCTATCAGTCCTGCCCCCTAGATATTATTGCCACCAGATTTCTCAGAGACGTGATGGAGAGTTTAGCCTCTAGCTTCTGTTATAATTATAACTGTATTCCAATTGCTTGCAAACATGGAAAGCATTCTGTCGCTCCCAAAACACTTGTCCCTTGATACATGCATAAATCCTGTATAATTACCAAATGTACAAGTTGATATTAACACATTTATCACCTTGTCTCCCTAATTCTGCTTGAAAGGAGTGATATTAGTGGAAATGTGTCCAAGTACTGCCGAAGAGGTCGTATTGAACTCCTGGATATTTATAAATGTGTCTAGATGTATCTGGTTGCTGATTTTGTACAGTCAGTGAGTGAGTTGCACACCTCTTATAAGTGGTTCTCAACCATGTGGTGGAGTGGCACTAAAGCCTGTAGGTTTTCTTTACACCTCATTCTACTGATTAGTTTCCCACTGTTAAAGATGCTAATTAGTGAAAGTATCCTATAGACAGTTGCTGGGCCGTGATCGTGTGTGTGTGTGTGTGTGTCTGTGATGGAGCAGAAACTATTGTTGGCATGTTTGCTGAAAACATTTTTCAAAGTTGCAAATCCAGATGAGATGGCCTCGAGCTACATTTTTAAAATTGCATGCCGTCTGACAGAGCTGTGCAACAACTGACAAAATTCCATCGGTTTTGATCAACATTTATTATCGGAATTATCAATCAGCCGTTTTCAAAATGTCACGGGCTGCAATCCGCACTTGGATGCAAAATAAGAATGTTTGAACTTTAAGAGTGTTTGAGAGAGCCAGAGCCGCAAGACAGAGGAGCTAAACACACAGACGCAACAGCCAGTGGCCGAACAAAGGGATATTCCGAGTGGCCAAATAAGTCATCTGACCTTAGTCCAACTGATCATGCGTTTCATTTGCTGAAGACCAGACTGAAAGCCCTTGGAGCAAGAAAGGAGAGAAGATGTTGGCCATACAGGCCTGGAAGAACAGCTGCACACAAGACAGTTCTGTAGCCTGTAGAGCAGAGCTTTTCAGTTGGACCACATTTTAAAACCAAGAAATACAGATGGCCCAGACATTTTCAGCAGCCTACTTTAAACAAATAGCAACGTCTATTGCTTTAGCTTTTAAATAATAGTTAAAATGTCAGACAAAAGTACATTTTTAATAGCTGATGCCGCACTAGTTCTAATTTTGTCATTATTTACCACCTCATCCACGACGGCCAGCGTGCATTCTTTCACGGTTGATGAGTTTGTGATTGGCCTTTTCTTCTTTGCCAAGACACACAAGGGGAAGCTGCTGTAGCTCTCGCTTAATCCATGCACGACTGCATCAGGCAAATCGGCTCCAATCGTGAGATGCAATCAAACTCTGCTGCTCTTTAGCATCTCGCTCTCCTTTGGGAAAGTTTGTCCAGAAAGTTTTGCGTCGACTGCAAATATTCTGTTCGACCACAACACGCTCATTGCAAATGAAACGCACTGTTTTGGTGTTTAGAGATGGCAGTTAAGGTACTTGCCAGGAGGGGTGGCTGTGAATGCTCAAGTAGGATGTTAGTATTTGTTCAGCGTATCAAGTACCTGCATCTAGATCTAGAATGCGCTGATGCGTATAATTTTCAGGCGCACATCACTCATGTAACATTACAGACAGAATTACAATCAAGCAAAGAAGTGATGTTTGGAAGTACTTTCAAAATATAGATGGGACGAATGTCTAGTGCAAGTCATGTAACTTTTGTATCCTAAAAAGAACCAGAGTGATGTTTAATTGCAAGCACAAGGAGAAACAGCCGATATGGTTAACAGCCAACCTTTCAACACTTCACTTGCTAATGTTCGCAGTGAAGCAAGTGTCGTTGTAATGCTACCAGGGCAGGGAAGATTAGCCGGCTTAAAGCAAGAAATGATGATTGGAAATATGCTCCCAGTAACAATGTGGGGCATTGGCAAGCTGATGGCATTTGTTGAGCCAGAGCACAAGCTGCCATTTCTGCCGTCAACAACTACAGGGGTGGAGAAGATGCATGAGGAAAGTGCCAGGAAATTGAAGGCTGATTTGCAAAGTGCCTAACGAAATTAACTTTAAAAAATAACAAGACAAATTATTGAACTAATTGTGACATTTTAATGTTTGTGGATGTTTTATTCATGCAGACTTATTTCTGCAGTGCATCACGATATGATAACCCTACCCCCACCTGCATTTTCGTTAAATTAAGGACCCTGCCATTCCAAGCAGGGTTGAACTGATGGTTTTCATTGTTTTATTGGGGTGGCTGTGGCTCTGAGGTCGTCCACTAATCAGAAGATTGGTGGTTTGATCCCATGTCGAAGTCTCCTTGGGCAAGATACTCAACCCCAAATTGCTCCTGAGGACTGCGCCATCGTTGTGTGAATGTGTATGAATAGTTAGCTCCTCAAACTAATGAGCACTTGGCACCTTGCATGGCAGCCAATGCCATCGGTGTATGAAACGTGTGTAAATGGCTGAATGAGAGATGTACTGTAAAGCACTTTGAGTGGTCGGAAGACTAGAAAAGCGCTACTGTATATAAGTACAGTCCATTTAGCTGCAGGTAGCCTTATTTGTTCCACCTCCACAATAAGTGGGTTAGTAAGTTTTTATGAACTCTTCCTTTATATCTAATGCACTGTTGCCTTTATTCATATATTCTGTACATTGGAATTTAAGTTGGTTATTATTTTTAAGTGATTATTTGTCGCCCGTAGGCCTTTCTAACAGTGGGTGGGCTTCTGATTGCTTTGGCCTTTCCTATTTCATCCCTACAGTGGAGGTTTGTTACATTTATTTTTACCTTATTTTAACGTAAGTGATTGTGTCCAGCTGTGTACAGCCTAATTATTGGTTTTCCACTTTTAGCCCTTCATAGCTGTTGGACACTGTTGTTTATTTGGCCTTAGACATGTTATTTTTGCTGGCTGTGTCAAGGGCCTTGTGATAGCCATTGTGAATGCCCTTCTCGTTTGAACACGCCGCATTTATTTTGGGATATTGAGAACATCTGCGGGTTAGCAGTGTAACTGCCAGTTCGATCCCCTCCAGTCTGCATGTCGAAGTGTCCTTGGGCAAGATACTGAACCCCAAATTGCTCCGGAAGGCTGTGCCACCGGTGTGTGAATGTGTATGAATGGTTAGCTCCTCAAGCTGATGAGCACTTGGCACCTTGCATGGCAGCCATTGCCACCAGTGTATGAATGTGTATGAATGGGTGGATTAGATACATAATGTAAAGCGTTTTGAGTGGTCGGAAGACTAGAAAGGTGTTATATAGGTACAGTCCATTTACCATTCTCAGGGTTGACAAAGACATATTTTCAGTAGCGTGCTTCTCTACGTGTGCCTGTCCCAGATGTTTTGAATTGCTACTAAACATGGTTGGAAGTCATATTGTGAAAACGATGATTGGCGGTGTCACTAAATCTGATGTTTCTCCTGTGTCAGATGTGGCCTGTGGGCGGCCAGTTGACTAGACTTTGCAACCAGATTTTCAACATGATGGCAGGTTTGTTTACTTGTCCAATTACTTTCTGTCCCCTAAATTGTGTACAAAAAAAAAAGACCCATTCCTTCCTACACTATTCATGTGATACTGAATAAACATCCTCAAATTAAAGCCGAAAGTTAACACTGTCCCCTAAAAGTAATTCTTTCCTGTCAAATTAAATGTGCTGGTTTACATTCCCAGAACAACAGAAACGCAGCATAAGGCCGTATAAGTTTTAACAAGCATTGGTTTATTATAAAGTCTGGGATTTTTGTTCTGCATGCTGAGTACCTGCACATGTAGCACAAGACTTATAAAGCTGGAACTTTTCATCCTTATGCAGTCAAAGTGTATTTTGTAGCGTCATACAGCATCAGATGAGCGCTTAATGAGAAAAAAAAGTTTTAAAAGCAAACCTGGACATCAGCGTTACATTCCTAGCCATTTACTACAATGTGTCTACTGGGCAAAATGTTAACTATAGATGCAGTAACCTTGGATTAAATGATGAACAAAATGAAGCCCTGTGACATCACCACCCCCTTTTAATGTCTATATAAGTAAGCGTATCAGAGTTAACAGTGCAACGGTCAACCAGCCAAGCTTTGCGTTTCCTTGAAGAGCAAAGGAAAGGTGGAGACTACTGATAAGGCTTAGAAATTACATGCTTTATATTAAAATCCTTTTAGCTTTTAAAAAGTATTACGGCCACTCGTGGACCTTGGATGAACCTTTTGCACTGAGATAATGACAGAGAAAACTTTCCCTGAATGTTGGAAACTCGGAGTACAGGTAGCGGACAGTATTTTACCGCATTGTTTTAGGTCACCTGTTCTTATCCGGGTCAATCCAATTAAGATTTCTTCAAGTGACTCTGCATAGACAGCAGCCTCAGGTGCAGTCACAAAGAACAAATATACAGTTGAATAAATTCATGAAAAGCAGAAGACAGAAACAGAGCCCAGAAAAAAAACGAGAGTGCAGAAAGAGATATTGAGAAGGAAGAATCGGAACCTTTTTAATAACCAACAGATGTCAAAATTATTATTGAAGGAAACTTACAGAAAAAAGGGAAAGAAGCAGTCAGGTTCAGTTCAGGAGATAATGTTACATCGCAAACCAGGGTCCAAAATTAGCACCATACAACACCTAAATGCTGATAAACGTTGGCCATTGGACAAAAAAAGTAAATTTAGCAAACAGCGACTGATCTACTTTATGGCACGTGTGATTTTGACTAGATACACCACTGACTCCTTTGGAAATATTTGTAATTCACAGCCAGAAATACACCAAGGTCAAGGTATTGTTTCTCAGATACTGTTACTGAGGATTTGTATTGAGGAGACAGGAGACAAACACGATGACATCCAATGGAGGTGCGTAGTCTCATAGTTGTTCTTGTCATTTGCAAAAATAGCAAGTACCAAAATAAACCAAGGTCATGTCCGCTCCATTTGTTGCTGTATATATGTGCAGCCGTGGAAAAGTGGTTTCAAAGTACAATAAAGCACATCTGGCCATAGATGTATACCCACCTGTCAGCGCTTAATATGCATCTGTTAATCCTGTATGAGTATAGCAAACTTTTCAAAGGCAGTTTGACTCACTCACACAATAAATCCTTTCAAATATCCCTAAATATATATATTTTATCATTTGCACTGTCCACCAAATGCCATTGAAATCTAACGAAACAAAAAAAACCCCATAAACCTGCGCATGCAATAGAATTAATGTGAAATGAGTGTGAGTGCCCCTGACAGCTACTAGAGCTCAGGCAGCTGGCTTCGACTTCTCCATTAATAGATTAAATCTTGGGTTTGGATATCCAAGTATGGCAGTGTTGATTCTTCCGTTGGTTTTTCTTAATTGGTATGTAGCACTTTTCAAATTAGGGAAAGAGCCTTTGAAACTTCATTTTAACGCGAGGCCAAGAGGAGTCCAACCATCTTAAATAGAAGAGCTGTCTGGATCTCAGCCAGTCCTCTTTGGAATGCTTTTTAAATAATCTGAATTATAAAACATGTTTGGCTTTGTTTGCACACCATATATTTGAGTTAAGAAAAATCCTTAAATGAAAAGGCGTGTCCAATCTTTCACTGGTTATGTATGGATGGATGGTGGCTTGTATAATTATATTAGTGTTCTTGTTTTATTTTCCCTGTATATTACTAGAACAACTTGAGGCCACATGTTCGCCTCAGAGATTCAAAGGCATTATTTATTATCCTGCTTGAAAAAAAGGCTCATTCATATTTTCAGGCTTTTGGTATTCAAGGTTGAAACTTTCTATTGTCAACTCCTCGCGTTTCCCTGGTAACACTGAGGGGTCTCACTAATACATGGATCAAAGTCTTTGCCATTTCATAGTTATCATCCAATTCTTGTGTGGTGAAAACCTCTTTTAAAATATAGACCTCCCTATATTCCAGCACACAACAAACTAACTTTAGAAAGAACCTGGCATGCAGACACATTTTTATTTTCTCATTTTCTCGCTCTATAGGGCTGGTACAGTA
Source organism: Nibea albiflora (assembly GCA_014281875.1). Classification (NCBI taxonomy): domain Eukaryota; kingdom Metazoa; phylum Chordata; class Actinopteri; family Sciaenidae; genus Nibea; species Nibea albiflora. Next base: position 15,225,909 of record CM024806.1, read on the forward strand.
TACAGCATATTGCATAAAATTATCTGCAGCTCAGCTGGGATGTAATTATTCTGCTGAATCAACCAAACGGTAGTCTGTTGCGATCTTTCTGTTTACTTTCTAAATTACACAGTACCTTAGCATCCTCCTACATAATGTTATGACATTATGAAAATAAAGTAGTTGAGCCTCTTGCCACTTATTTGCTGCCTTGGGCAGATGCCTCTTGTTCTGATGCTATCATCGGCTTTGCCACATATTTGGCCAGTGTCTCCTTCCCAGGAGGTTTAGATGTCCCCTGCAGCTGCCCACCTCACCCATTGCCATCCTCAGCCTGGCCTCTTTTCATGCTCTGGGTTTGAAGCATTGCTCAGTTCCCCCCTGGCCCTCCTCCACCAGAATACTTCTAGCACACAGCCTGAGGACAAGTCTGAGGTCAGGAACTCGGCAGAGAGAGAACTCTCAGCCTTACCACCGAGATGAAATTCAAATCACACTTCATCTCCCCTCATTGCTCTGGTTTTATTTGAGAGTTAAGAGCCCATCATATCAGCCCACTGCATCCTGCGAACTTTCATGCTTGCTTTTTTTTGTGTCTTTAGTTTTAACCAGTTATTGTGGGAGGCAGAAAAATGCTGATGATGATGATTCAATTTCTGCAAGATGGTAAAATAAGTTACAAACTTTAACCTTATTTATTCTATGGTCATTGTTGCATTTTAGCAGAATTTACAGTTTATATATACTACCTTATCTACCCATTTCACACCCATTGTGTATAACAGGCAACAGTTGGCCCATTTAGCTCTGAAGATGCTCTGAAGATGCTTATTATGTCATGTCTCTCAACCCCAGCATGCACCAGAATGACAAACACGCTCTGTGTTGTAGCTCTGCAATGCAGTGTCTCATTCATGCGTATTTATGCAGGTTCACACGAGGCCGCGATCGTTTTAAAAACTCAGATCGGATCCTCGCGAGAAGCATTAACCACTCCAGCTCCAGTGGAGCCCAACAGGTCCCCCGGGGTGGGGGTGGGGGGGCGGCTCTTGAAGAACAAACTAAACTAAAAATTTGGCGAGCAAAAAAGTGGCCGCGCTTCAGTCGGGTGCGTGGACGCGTCACACTTCACTTCGCTGAGTTCAAAGTGTGCTCGGCTTGCTGGAGAAGGCCAAAAGACGAGAGAGAATTGCCAAGAGCAATTAAGATGAGTCAGAGCGTGCTGCTTCTGCTATCCTTTTTGCACTGAATAGTCGTTAGTCAATACATTCGTGGTGTGAAGACACAGAAATCAATATCCAGATAGTTATGTAGCTAGGAGGAGATCCATGACAGACAGGCTGCTAGAGAGAAAGACAGTTAGATAGATAGCATATGAATAGGTAGTCCATTATTCAGGCACCTCTGGACTTTCTGACTAATATATATATGTATACACGTATATATAAATAAAATATATGTAAAGTTTGAAACGTACCAAACAGTATGTCTTCTTGCATGAATGCATGTATACATACTGTAGCAAACTTACCTGCTCTTCTGTTTCTCGTGCTCGCTTCCTGCTGAGATCATTTTCAGGTCAAAATCTCTCCAAACAAAGGTTTCTGCTGTACGACATTTTCTATCCCACCTTAATATTTTTGGCACCATTTCTAATTCTCAGATCTTGTTTTAACTGTGATCCCAGGAAGAAATGGATTTGAAAAAAAAGAGAGGAAGAGAGGAACAAAAATCTGAAGAGATAGTGGAAAGAAAATTGTGAAATAATGATGCTTTCCAAGTAATTACTTGGTATAATGGGCCACTTTAATTGAGAAGAATAAGAGCTGTAACAGGTAGGCCAACTCGTGTCTGGAACAGTCTGTCTGACTGGAACCTATTTTAAAATACCTCACATATTCTTATCGAAAGTCTTTTTCACAACTTTAGTTCATAAGCTGGTTAACTTGCATATGTGTATTTATAGATATATAAGGTAGACTAATAAGTTTGTTGGCGGAAATGGGTGCACCTAGCCGATTAAAGCACAGGTTTTTATTGCATAAATCAATTATTGTTTGGCTGTTTTTGGTTCCAGTTGAGGTTATTAAACTGTCAATTGGCAACTTACCAAAGTTTCCACTTAAGGTTTTCAAGCTTCTTATGAGAGTCGAGTGCGTCTGTAATATTTGGAGCACAGCGATAAGAACTTTACTTTGTGTTTCTGTTCGCAGTAGATGTCGATGTTGCCAGAGCGGTTTGTTGAAGTTACCTCTCTGCTTTTTTTTTTTGGGAATAGCTTGTCCCAGGAGATTTTCTTTGCTTTATTCGGAAACTTACTGAGGTTGAAACGTTTTCACTGTAGACCTGACAGCTGCCCTTTGGGAATGTTGTTCTTGAGCCGGTGTGGATGATGATTGCTTTGAACATGTAAAATTGTGTTGCGATTGCTGCATTTTTAGATAAATGGCACTGCAGTCGGAAAGAAGGTTGTTTTCATCTTTGATCATTTCTCGGTGTAAAAGATTGATTCAGTCTGTACAAGTATTGTTATTTAGTTTAAGTCAGACATATAAATATAAGGTAATACATAGATGTTTGTATGTTTGACTTGATCTAAACTTTTAGCGTTTAATGCTGTGATCGTATGCTTGTGTGCATCTTTTTTCCCCCGTGTGAAGCATATGTTATATAAATAAACTTTGTTATCATTATATAATATGATGGCATGACACCAAAACAATATGATTATTGGTTTTGCGCCATTTGGCTGTTTTGAGTTGATCGGGAATGAGTCATTTTGTAAGCAGCCAGTGTGAAGATTCATACAGAACTAATCATGCGAGTTTTGGCTCATCAAGTTACTTGAGAATATAATGCGAGATCATTTCTTAATTACTTAATTACTTGTATGAGAGTTACTCAGGAAGTACTGGTTAGTTACTCATAAAACCGATGTTTCTAACTTATTTATATCTTAGTGCAAAGTGAGAAGTGAGAAGTCATTTTAACAGGCCGGTAATCTAAAACATTATCCAGAGGACGAAGCTACACAGAGATAAACATGACTAATACTTAATGAACTCTGCCATAACTTCACCGCAACTTTGTGAGTCACATCTAATATATGTTTGAACCTTATCAGACGCATCCATTTGATGTATTTAGTGACATTTCTGAATGCACTCCCACTGGTCTGTCTATGACTATGTTTATGAGGTCACAGCTAACCAACGTGCACGCTGAATCACTGCCGGCAATTAGGTAAAGCTTTTGATCGTCTTTGTACATTTGAAAGTACACAGGAGATGATCTTAATTTTAAATGAAGACCCTGTCAAGAGAGATTACATTTCGAATGACTGGTTTCTTACTAACTAAAAAAACATTTTACAAAATAAAGACATGAAGCTACATCTCTCTTTTGTTCTCGCCAAATAAAGGCTGAACACATTAATGTCTTTGGCAGCTTGTTTTGAATGCCCCACATCCATTTCGGGCGCCTTTTTAATATTTAAAAAAGGAATTAATGAACAGAAATGCACAACAGAAATGAAGTGGATATGTTAAGAAATTAAAAGGACAGAACAGTCCAGAGAGAATGTGCACCTTCCCCACGGCATTAAAGCCTCCATGGAGAAAAATCACAAAGCTCCAACCAACTAAGATCGGTTGTTATTCAGCATGTAGAAATATAGAACATAACACATAAACAAAAAAGAATTACAAAAAGCTTTCAGATTGTGGAGACCATGTATCGTGAATTACGTGAAGCAGGGATTTCTTGATGGATGGATGGAAACGGAGAGAAGGACACAGAAAGCTCCGCCACCTTTCTCCTCAAAGACACGAAGATTAGAGAATAGCTCACGTGTGCACGTCGTGGCCGCATGCCGTTAAGCCTTCATCTCCAGCAGCCGCGGGGCATTGTCCTGGAGTTTCCTGTAATGTGAAAAACAGAAGAGTGTTGTGGGATTTAGAGTGAAATTGAATGTTGTCTTTTGTACCCAGCTCTGTTACTAGGTGTGGTGTTTGAAATGAGAGATAAAACAAGGAAATCGCCCAGCAGGCATTGAGCAATGATTTTCTCATCTATCACCATGAGAGATCATTTCATTCCAATTTATGGATGGAAGGGGGGAGTAAAAGCATGTAATCACCTCAAAGGCCTTCCTTTGGCTTTACGAAACATGAATTGTTGTCTGGAAAATAAACGATAAATATGGGTGGCCATTTGCAATGTTTACACAGTGGTCTTCCGCATCCTGCGGCACTAAATACCTTTGTGGAGTCCTTCAAATATAAGACAAACTACCATTAAAATAAATCAAGAATTGGGCGCCAGTTAATAGGATTTAAAACCGGAGCTCCTTATGTGATATTTCAGTGAAGACAAGCGGGACAGGTTTGGAAAATGGACAAACAATATAATATTGAGGCTGCAGTAAACTAGGCAACCATATAAGCTGTATAAATCACATTAATGAACATTTATTCGCTATTCTTGAAAAGGACCTTCACCTTTTTTTTTTTTTTTTTTTTATCAGGAAAGCACTTTCTGTTGGATGTTTTAGTGAATTAGGCTTATCACACACCCTGAGGGCTCTTTCCTCTTTCTACACTGATAAAATTATCAATTAAAAAAAACACAGAGTGCAGTGAGGATGTGCCGCCTTTACTCTGCAGACATACTGTACTGTAGAGCTCTAAGATCATGTCAAATTCATTCACACTTTGCTTTTTTCGCAGACGGCTAAAGTAGTCTGTGAAAAACTGCGTGGTTACGACTCCTTGAATGACATCGTGTTATGCGCCTGATGTCCAGTAGTGGTTATGGGTGACTACCAGTGTCTTAAAGACGGAGATAAGACAACCAGGCACAATTAACAAATTATTTTCATGGTTGATTACTTTATTGATTTTTATTTTGATTTGATTGAAATGTACATTTTCCCTTCATTTCTCAGTTTTCGTTTTTTTGCTCACACATTATAATTCCGATTCTTCAGTTATATCATATAATACATTATGATTTATTTGATAATATGTCATGATAACATATTATAAAAAGAGATTTACAGCCCAAGGGGGAAGATTTCTTTCTCTCTTTTATCTTGTAAAATGTTACGACAAATTGATTTCTTAGTAGTATTGTCATTTAAAATGGCAGTTACAATTTCCCAATAATCCAAGATGATGTCTTCTAACTGCTTTGTTCAAATCACAAAGGCGTTTCACTTACAGTGACAGAGCAGAGAGAAACGCAGCAGATCGTCTCGAAGCTGGAACCAGTTCGCGTTAACATGGCAACATGCTTTCCCGTCAACCCACCAGATGTTTAATCGACTGACGCGTGATTTAAGCTGTTTGCATCCATCCTACGGGTGGCCCAGGTATTGTCTACTTTCAGCACTGAGCGCTATATTTAGAATTCTGCTGTATGTACTGCACGTGAAGAGAGAAAGCATTTGAAGTCACATTTTATGTCAGTGTATCGCAGCCTGATGGATGTATTCGCCGTTCTTTAAATACTCCCCGAAGCTTCTGAAGTCACTGCCCTTTCTTCTACAGTACACTTTAACATTGCTATGGTTACGATGTGCAGTGTGCACAGCTATGTGGAACGAGAAAATGGACCCTGTCGACTGCTCCATATGCAAAGTTCTCATTTCAGTCGGCTCAGCTGTAACATGTACACTACAAATCTGCATTCGCTTTCCCCCGATAATTATTGTTTTCAATCCCAAACACTGAGAGTTTGATCATAGTCTGTGACTCAGCTTGTGTAATGATACAGTGATTGCTTTACTGCTGTTCTGTGGATGTTTGCCAGTGCAGCACAAAAGATAAAATGAATCGAGAATATTGGGAATAAAGAACAAGATGAATAGTTTGGCCTGTGACATAAACATTGTGCCCAAACCTCATTAAAAAGGAAAGTGTTGAAATTCATTAATTATTAACTGTACCCATACCTCCTATTTTTATCAAGAATGTGCTACTTTCCGGCTGATTTGGTAACCAGTTTTGATAGCAAACTGTTACTTTGGGAGTTATTACATGTCAGCGAACCCAGCAACCCATTTCAGAAGGCATTTGTGTCACAAATACACTGAAGTGAGTTTCACAGTGCTGTTCTGTCTCAGTGTTTACATCACACCCCAGAATTAATCCGCTCTAAAGGTGTTGATGTTGACAACTTAGCTATCTTCGGAAACTGACCATGTGCCTATGACTTTCACTTACTATTTATGCCTCGGCGTGACATCCCTCGTCACTTTCATTCAATCAGCTCCGATACTGCTCACATATTCTTGTCCTCTTTGACTCCTGTTCGCCGCATAAACTGCCTGATGTGCTGATTTGAAGAAACAGTTTTGCGTCCCCATTTAGAATATGAGAAGAAATGATTGGGCTCAAACGCAAGCACTTAATTTCATTACTGAGCACACGGTAAAGGCTGTTTAGGGTAAGCCATCAATCAGCTTGCCAAACTTTAGCTAAATCCTCGCCTGGTAGCAGTCCCTGCGTCACTATTGACAAAACCATGAACACATTTTCGGTTGAGTGTCTGCTTCCGGTGTTCGTGATGAGGATGCCATTCAAGGCAAAAGAAAAGTAGAATTGTACCATGGGTATGCCTTCCAAGCCGAACACAATGACAGATTACAAGAATATGCTGTAAGTAATGGCAGAAGGGAACTAAAGTTCTGAATAAACCAAGGTAATTTTGTGCACTGGAAACTGCCTTAAATATATGCTTTTGGTCGACTGTCTGTGCGATTCAGAAAAAGTTGGAAAGGAAGGAAGGCAGTGGAACAGATCTAGTTATTTGAAACATGGAGGAACATGTTGGAATCCAGTATTATAACTGCTTTTAAATTAGGTATTATACCTAACAGGGAATTTAGTTTCCTACCATAGCTGTGGTCTGAAATAATTCAGTATTACTCAGCGGTTTCTCCAGTGCCTGCAGCAAGTCCTCTGATTTAATTGGTCAAGCTTTAAATACTGAAAGATTGGACAATTAAGTGTGAAATAAACAAATGACAATTCAACATCTAAATATGACAATATCAGAAAATAATGCCTACCATACTAATGTGATTGTAGGAAACACAAACAACCTTATTTTCCTTATCGGTACCATTGCGAATCTCGCCAAATAGCATTTTAGCCGCTTCTTTAGCACCATGCAAATCAGCTGTGATATTCTGACAATTTATGGTGGAGACGCAAACCGAAAAAAACACACAATACCTCTGCAGATAAGACTCAACAGTTTTAAAGTAAACAATGTGCAACAGTGTCGTCTGACTGAGAAGCCACAGTATGCCATGTAATTTATCAATCTTGAAAAATTGATCTGCCTGCCTCAGAGTTGGCTCCTGTTATGCATACACCCACTCCAACTCCACACACACACACGCACAGACACACAAATATCCAATCTAATCAAATCTCAGCCACAGTACGTATGCAAACCGGAAAATAAAACCTCCACCTTCTGTCTACATTTGTGCATTTTCACTGGCTCCCTGTAAAACCCTGCTTCAAACGTACGAGATATTACCCGTCCCTGCTCCTCAATATACCGTATGACTTATTGACTCACTCTCTATAGGCCCAACTGCGCTGTTCCCTCTCAGGTTGCAGGGCTGCAAGGAAATCTATATATCAGAAAGCAAACCGGTGGGTGGGCAGAGTATTTTCTTGTAGGGCCTCCTACCTCTGGAACAAGCTTCTTGTCCTTGTCAATGATTCAGACTCGACAGTTTTCAAATCCACACTCAAGAGCTGAAATTCAGCACAGCTTGCAACCTGCAGTCACTTTCTTCTCCTGCAGACTGTGCTGGTATTGTTGGCTGACGGGATGTGATTAGTGGATATGCTTGTGTGTGTGTGTGTGTGTGTGTGTGTGTGTGTGTGTGTGTGGGCATACGCAGGCAGTGATCTACTGTACACATGCGCAATCACAATTGCACACACTCTCCCTCTGTCTCCCTCTCATGCAAATTAGGTCTGTCTTTACTGCAGTTTGCATTTGCCCTATATCTTATTTTGTACATATCTTCTGTGTTTGTCTTTACATCAATATATTTTTTGCGTATCAAACGTATTTATGAAATACACTTAACGTGACTTGACCCATTGTTTCCTCTTTGACCTAATCACAATAATAATTACACCATTTCAGGAAAACTGGGACATTTTCAACTCTATCACTAGACATTGGTAGGTTGCTCAATCTACCGTTATAGTTTGGACTGAAATATCAACAACGAGGTGGACTGCCATGAATTTTCCTTCGGTCTGGTATAGATGTTTTCCAAGCAATGTGTTTTTGATTACTTGGTGACCTCTTGACTTTTCCTGAGAGACTAAGATGTGTTGTTTTTTTGTTTAATGCCTAGATAACAAGTGAATGGATTGGACATCAGACCCTCCTCAGACTGACTCACAGTAAATTTGGTGATTTGGAGCTCCATCGTTGCATCAAAACTTTACTTTGTTCAACACTTTGGTTTATGAAGAAATACCTGCAAGCTATTGACATTCACATTAGCCACTTTGTGTACAGCTAATCTAAATATTAAGCTTAAACATTTTTTAAGCCTTTTTTAAGTTTAGGTATAGATTATTTGATTTGTGGCAAATGGCCTATGGTTAGGGATTGAGGTTAGACACCTAAAGTCTCGGTAAAGGTAAATGAAATCTTGTAGTTATGCTTTCAAGAGAGGTAATGACAGGTCTGTGATGGGACACCAACTATGCCCTATGTGTAAAAAAACATATGGGACCATGCACCACCCCGACCTCTACACCCCTTCTCGCCACCTTGTTCCATGAAGGGCGCACTATTGCAGTAGCACCGGACATAAATTGGAATGGTTCAACATAAACATAAGTGCACACATATGGATGCTAGTCGGGCTAACAATCTTGATGCAGGATTGTGATAAAATTTGATGATAATGATGATAAACTTTGGACATTTTTATTCCATATGGGTAGAACAGCCTGTCGCACAACGCAACAACAACATCCAGTAAGACTGCAGTGTTTGGCTCCACAAACCAGTGTTTGTGCTACCCATGAAGGAAGTCATATATCACTCATATCTTTGGATGCATGGCTCGCCAATCATAAAGCACCCAGGTGACCACACTTCATTTGTGCTTGGGACTTACCAAACCATCTCTGTGACAGATGTCTTGGCTTCTAAGTAGTTCTTCCCATTCTATGTTAAATAACAGATTACACCTGCAGGTAGCCTTATTCGTTCCACCTACAAGGGGGCACCTTTGTTCACGCACAATAAGTGCGAGTGTGAGTTTTTATGAACTCGTCCTCTATATCTAATGCACTGTTGCCTTTTTACCTCTGTGCACAGCAGGTGGAATTGTTTACTTTATTCACCCGTATATTAAAGTACATTGGGATTTAAGTTGGTTATTATTTTTAAGTGATTATTTGCCACCCTTAGGCCTTTTTAACAGTGGGTAGGCTTCTGATTGCTTTGGCCTTTCCTATTACATCCATACAGTGGAGGTTTTGCAAGTGTGTTACATTCCTTATTTAATGTGAGTGATTGTGTCCAGCTGTGTACAGCCTGATTATTGGTTCTCCACTTTTAGCTATTCATAACTGTTGGGCATGGTTGTTTATTTCTCAAAGAAATGGCCTTAGACGCGTTGTTTTTGCTGGTGGCGTCAAGGGCCTTGTGATAGCCATTGTGAATGCCCTTCTCGTTTGAACATGGCACATTTATTTTGGGATATTGAGAACATGTGTGGGTTAGTAGTTTAACTGCCTGTGGAGGAGGGCGTCCAAAGAATGTTTTGCTGGGGCAGTTCAGCCTTCACCCACCTAACTAAGTATCCATGTTTCTCTGAAACATCACTGAAAGATGTGTGCAGATGGGTGAAATTCGCCCATTATCGTAGCCACGTAAAAGACACAACAGGCCAGGCCTTTTCACCTCCATTTTCACCTGCCAAAAAGTGATTGAAGGCCAAATACAGTTAAATGAAAGGTGATTTCTACCTTAAATATGACTTAGTTCCCATTCCAGAGCTTCATAATATAAAGATCTGAGCTCACAGGACAGCCTTGGAATTCTTGTAAAGGACCAGAAAACAGACACTTGGAATTTTGGATGAAGCTTTATGCCCATGGAGGGACATGGCAATTTTGCTCTGGGGAGTCCTGGGGAAAATTCTATCCAGAAGGATATTGTAGCCACAGATGCTTCCCAGACAGGTTGGGGAGCAGTCTGGAAGGCAATATGGTGCACGGTGTGTGGAAGCCCCCTTGCAAACACTTCAACAACATCTTTGAATTGAGTGTGGTTCACCTTGCTCTGAGCGCTCTCCTCCTCTCCATTCAGGGCAGGCATCTCTTTATAACAGCAGACAGATCCTCCACTCTGTATTGTGCAGATTACCAGGAAAGCACCAGGCCCCTGCATTGACTACAAGTGGCAAAAAAAAAAAAAACTCAGGGCAGGCAGGGCAGTTCATAGTCTAGGGGTTGTAAATCTGGCAGCAGACCTCCTGTCCTGGACTGGTCCTGGTCTGGGAGAGCGCAGGGTTCATCCAAAGGTGGTAGACCTCAGATGGGACTTATGGTTTGGTATAAGACAACTCATTGCAGGATGTAGCTCTTAATTGAGGGAGGCATTATTTTCCAATACTCCTTTGCTTGGTTTGCAGTCAACCTATTCTCTCAGGGAGGGGATCAGATATGGCACCCCAGTGCAGCTTTCCCACGGCTCTAGGCAATGCCCTTTCTCAGTCCCTCTATCAAGGGTTCACTGAGGCTGTTGTGAAGACCATGGGCAATGCTAGGGCTCTCTCCACTCATGCTAACTACTGTATAACCAAGTATAACCAGTAGAAGCCGAGAATGTGTAGTACGTATGGTGTCAGAATAGGCAGGAAGATCCAGCCACTTCCCTCACTAAGCTGCTTCTCTGCTTTCTTCTGTCACTCTTGGGCCCATATAGGATGACTAACACTATTATGGCGTACATTGCTGTTATATGTCTTCCACGAGGCAGTGTCTCCATTTATTAATGGAGCACCTGAGACTGGGTAGAGCTCTCAGTGCTCCATTGGTGCTACGATTCCTAAATTGAGTGCGTTACAAACTCTTGTTCAACCCCGTCTTGAATAACAGCCTCCCCTTCGGCTACATGTTCTGCCAAGAGAGTGAGTGAGTGAGTTACATGCTCTAAGTGAACAAAGTGGTAAATCCTCACAGAGTAAACTAAGCGGTAGGCCTGTTTACCTTACCAGCGAGGGCACGAAGGACTTAAGCAGCACACACTCTGGTGCCTCAGTCTACAAGAAGTGTAACCATTCCTTGAGCCACTTCCAAAGGATTTCCTGTTTCATAAATGTGTGCCACAACAACCTGGATAGCTCTTTGTACATTTTCCAGATTTTACTGAGTCATTGTGACATCCCTTGCACTGTTGGGTTCCACCGTTGTCTGTCCTCAGCTGCTGGGCAAAAACTGTGTGGGCGTGTGCCTTGTGACGCTGATGGTACTAGTCATGCAGAGTATAGATCATGGTGACTTTCTGACTAATGTCGACATACATTGCGAGTTAATACAGATCTACAAGACAGAATATAGTACTTCTATGGGTATTGAGCAATGACAGTATGATGATGTCACCCACAGGTTTCCGAAGTGCAGTTTTTAAGCCTGGTGCCATGTTGGATCTACTGCCTAATCTAAATATCAGCAAAGACATGGATCATCAGCAGACCTGGGGTGGGCCGAATGACACCTCGGTGCTCTAATAAGTCATCCGTAATGGCCCCTACCTGTCAATCAAAGCATTAATTATGCGCAACTTTAAACTTTTAAAATTATATGCATGGGTGAGTGAGGGGGGAAAAAAAATTATGAACGATGGAATTAACGGTGAAATTGGTCGTAGATTTTTGTGCCAGGCTGTTAATTTCCGCTGTGAATTTGGGCATTTTAGTAGAAACTCTTTGTTTTGGAGGTTGAAATGTTCTGTAGCCAGCCTCAATTCGTCAATTCGGCCTCATTTCCAAGCCACGCAGGTTGCTGCTTGGTGGTGAACCAAGCCTCCTAAGGTCAGCCACATGACTTTGTTGATGTATGGTTGCAAGGGATGGATGGATGAAGGCATCATTCAAGGTAAAGAGCATGTGGTGATGGTCAGATCGATAGTTGCAGTCATAACTTCACATTATGCATTTACATAACCATGATTCGTGGAATCGTTCATACGTCATAATATTCTAATAACAACCGCAATAAGAAATAAATGATCCTAGGCGCTGTTTTCATTTAAGTTCTCATCGTGGCTTTAGAGTAGAAGCTCTGCCTGAGCGTCTCAGTACTGGCCTGGTGTGTCTGGAACATTCTTTCTGATCACAGCAGGGATAAAAGGTTGTATTCCTGGTGGTACGTAGGATCCTTAATAATTCTCCTTGCCTTGTTGTAGCCTCTGGTATTCTGTATGTCTTTTAGTCAGGGTAGAGCACTATCTGTTGTATGTTTAACTGAGCAAATTCTTTGCAGGGCCCGGTCTTGTTCTATGCTATTTCCATACCAGACGGTGATGTTCCACATCAGGATGGAGTATAAAATTCCTCAGTATTTGAGGTGGTACCTTATTGATGCTTGCCATATAAATAAAATAGTAATATTTACACAAGGCGTCGATAAAGTGTGTGACTATAAATTACCTCAGCTATGCTATCATGCGGTTCCTAGAATAGTCATGAAGTAGATTTCCATATTTTACATTCCAGCTGGTGTCTTTTTCTTTTCAGTCGCTGACTGCTCTTCTTGGCTGCTTCTGAAGAACGTGTGTGCGCTGCTGTAATCCCAAACCACAAATCCCTGTAGACGCACGCTGCAGCTAGGCCACCATGATGAGCCTACAGTTCACGCGGTCCAGGATTTTTTCTAGAAAACCAGAGCTCTCAATTAAAGTTTAAAATATGGTTGCTGCAGAGCATGCATGGTGATAATGGTCGTTCTGAGACTTGTCTGAATTGGTCTGTTTTGTGCGTGGGTGTCTCTTGGCTGATGAGGCCCAGTTATTTGCATTAAATGAATTACTGGTCTAAACTGCAACTCAAAAAAATGGATTTACTAAGCATATTAAATACATAATAGTAAGGAGACATGATAATGTGTGCTTGTTTAGCTCACAAAACAATTATAATAAATTAATTATAAAGCTCACTCTTAGAGATAGGGGAAGGAGCTCGGAGAAGGACCGCTGCTGCTTCAAACTGCGGGGAGCTAGTTGAGGTGATTTGGGCACCTTATCATGATGTCTCATGGGCGCCTTTTCTGGAGCGATTTAATTATGAGTGTCTCATTATTTCACAAGCTGAAGTAACTTAATACTATTATATAATCACAAATATTGAAGTCCTGTTTCCATTATTCTCTCTGAAAATGAAAGATAAATGTCTTCAGTACAAATTCATGGTAAAGCAACGTAATGTAAAATAACTATATACATGTATCTATGTTCCGTAAAGCTTTCCATATGACTGTTGCTGAAATTTACAGTTCAAACTTCTAGGTATAGTTTAGAGAGATGCCGCGTTTCAGTGTATTATTTTGATTTATAGCCTACTCGAGGCTAGATGTTAGAAAGTCTAAATCTAGGCTTGTTTTGTTGGACACGAATTTGGGCTCAAATACTGGTGCCCTGAGAGAGCACTGCCACAATATTTGAAAGATTAAATTTTGACCTTTTCAAGGTGTTTGAGCATTATTCTCCTAATCCTTTTGGTAGTTCGACTCATGGGTTCTCGTGTTAAATATTAGGAGGCCGTCTGTGAAAGGAACAGATCCTTGGGCTGCTCAACGCTTACAGTATCAAGTTTGACTAAGACTTTTTTTCTGTGAATAATTATAGACTGTGGTTTGGCTGGTGGTTTTTCCCCTGTCTTAGAGACCTGTACAGTACACCGTGGTTATACGACACCTCACCGTCTCAGCGATGACCTGCTTTGGGTCTATTTCTGATTTTTGAAGACGTTTTAGAAGATATGACACCATGAACTTTGTAACATCTAGCCTAATTTTTAGAATCATTGCAACAAGCTGAATAACAAATCTGCAGCCTTATATTTAGAAGATGTGAGTGGAGTCGATCTTCTTATTTAACTCTTGGCGAGAAAGCACATTTCCAAAAATGCTGGATGGATGAATAACAGCAGTTAATCCACATTTTGAATCATGTGAGTGTCTTTGATTCGGAATGTGTTCCTGACCCGACATAGACTGACAACGTCATGCAGGACGGTAATGAAGTACTATAATATACAATAAATAAGAAATACAGTACGATAATAAGTGATAAGTAATATTAAAGTTACAAATTACTTTTCCACTATGCCACAGGGGTTTTAAATAAACCTCCGCTCAAGGAAAGGAACCTCAAGTCATTTCTACGTATCATCACTTAGCGTATAGGATAGAAACATTCCAGAGGTGCCGGTATCAGTCTGCCTGGACCCAGGTGAGTGATGAGTCAATCTACCACAGAGAACTGTCCAGACCGAAGTTTTGATGACTCCAATTTGATGTTCCAAACCGAAGCATTGACTTTGACTTTAACTATGACGATAAAGGAAATGAGAATTGATCCCTGTTTAGTCATTGAAATGCCAGGGGACGGTGATCTGCTACACCCTCGGTTAAGATATAATATCGATGCATTTAATAATAATAAAGGCGTAGAAGGAGATTTCCTTCCTGCATTTTACAGATTACAAATCCTTTGACATGCATCCTGTGTCCACAATAAAGTCTGCAATTAGCTTGTGTTATGCGAGCGCCAGTTAATAGGTCAAATTCTGTGAGCATTCCTTAAGCTTGTAAGCGGGGTTGCTGCATACACATTCACTTCACGGGGCACACTGCGATCCAATACATCAGCTCTGCTATAAAACCTACCTTTACAAAGACAATGATGTTCAGCTTTGATTGACACCGGCAGAGTGGTATTCATTTCGCTATATGCTCATGGTTGACGTCGTAGTTTGCAGTCAACTGTACTGCATTATGTCGAGACGCGTTTCTAATATTTTGCCCGTCCCATTTTAAATAAATGAGGGGACAATAAAAAAAAAAACTTTCAATATGATGCATTCCAGTACAGCATCACCACCCACGACAACTTCAGTAGTAAACAGAGAGTAGACTTATTACCTTTCTGACAGTGTCAACAAAAACACTACCTGTTCCCAGCTGACACATCCACTGTGTGGGATTCGAGATGTTACTGTATCAGCGTACAGAACAATATTGGCTATGTCCAGCTCCTTATTTGGTTTGGGGAATTTACACTTGAGCAGCTCCAGCCAATATATATATATATATATATATATATATATATATATATATATATATATATTTGTTTTGCTGAACTCATATTCCTCATCCTCAAATCCATGTCTCCTGTAAAACTGAAGTCTACTGTTTTGAAAGTACAAACTTTATAGCATAAATTGAACTGCTTTATTGCTTGTCCGGGTCTGTTTTTTCCCCCCTCCTATCTTGACACCACTTTTACTTTGAAAAGCAGAAGGCTACGTGCAGCCCAGCCAGGTGTTTATTTCAGCTGCAATAAAAACAGACTTTTCCACGTGTTATACTGTGAACCACAGGTAACTCGAGGCTCGGAGAGCAGCAGTAGCACTTGCTCTGATCAGCAGATTTAAGTAACACCCCTGCACTAATTACCACGTAGGATATCTCAGAACCTTTAAAACCCTGGGGACTCTTTTAGCCGGAACACCTTGGAGAGGAGACACAGCAGAGGTGAGCGACCTGAACGCAAAACATTACAACTTTAGAGAATTGCACAATCAAGCCTGATGAGTTCGCCCTCATCATTTTGGTTTCATTTGACCGCAATAAGAACATTATGTTGAGGTCACCAAACTAGCCGAACAACAGCCCGCGCCAGTCATTCGCAGCTGAGAGGCAGCTGCAGCGACAAAAGGCACACATCATGAATGCACGTGACAATCTCAATTAAACCTCCAGCCCTTTAGTTTGTGCCTAATCTTACTGTATATACATTGTGTATATACATTGTGAATACGCTGTTACTGCATCGCCGCTCACCTTCAGTAAGCAGAAGCTTAAGACAACTTTTAGCGTCACAGCGCAGAAAGAAAAGTGCCTACGCGTGAGAAACGCTGCTGATGCAGTCTTCTTTTCGGTGTGTCCTGAAGTCTGAGCGCTGACGTAATTTCAGGGCGAACGAGGGCTTGCCGTTAAAATCTCAGCTTGATGATTACACTTCTGAATTCCCTGCATGAGGAAAATAACAAAATTATACCTCTATGCTTGTATCTCACTAAGGGGATATTCTCTTTACAGAGAAACTAGCGGATGAAGTGTAGGCCTACGTATGTAAGATGAGCCGTGGAAGTGTTTTGATTGGTATATTTGTGGGTGATGCATGATTTTATCCTGAATGATGTATGCTGACAACATTTATGGAACAAAGTGAGGTGCCTAAGGTGTGCGGGATGCAGTATACTGTTCAATTTCAATCTATCGCTGAGGTCAGGGAAACAACCATGACATTTCTGCCATGACTTGATTGTATTTAAAGTAAATGCGTGTCACGTATGAACCTTTATGAAAAAGTGGGAAATTAGCAAATCAAAAATGTTAAAGGTTACAAAAAGGATTAGTCACAACTTGAAAGCACTTGAATGCCAGTTATGGTAAAATGTTTTTTTTTGTTTGTTTTTTTTGCATAGGGCAGGCAGAGATCAGCAAAACACTCAAGCAGATAAGAAAAAAAAACTTCATCCCGAATCGCTGTAACTCCGATAATTAGGTCCCCGGAAAACAATGTTTTCTGTGGTTCGATGTGAGGCATGTCTATCAGCAGTGAAAAATGCTGTTGGCGTGGAATGACTCCTTGTCCAATCTGAGGAAACATCTACCTCATTTGAGGCAAATTTATGGTTTCCGTGACTGTGCAGCGTTTGCATTGTTCCATTTACCATATATGGTGTCTGCAGCAGCCGCGCAGTTCATCAACTGAGGATGAATGGCTCGCAGGAAACTATTAAATATTTTGAAAAATAACTCGCACTGCAATGTGGTATATATTTTTTTCAAAGCTTTGCCTCACCAGACAGGCTCATCCGAAGCCAAAACATTTGCTTTTATTGAATTGTATCCAAACTGGATCTCTCTTTTTCTGTTTTTACATTTAACGCAGATACTGATGTGCTAACAGTTTGCTGCACTCAGAGTACGAGTTGAATATTTGTGTGGACAAACAGCTTTACAGAACTATTTAAGAAATGTTTAAGTAGCGTTTTCTGCATTCATTTTTAATTATTTGGATGCCACGTGGGGGGAAAAAAAGGCCCTTTTGAAGCTTCCGCCTTAATATTACCCGCTGCTATCTATCTTCATGCTGTGGTGGATATCAATTAGGTGAGTCAGCCATGTAATTGATTTCCACCCTGTTACCTTTAGCGCTGGTATTTGTGATGTTCAGACAGCGCTACCCTTGCCTGTCTTTTTCTGCTGCCTTGTGTCAACACCTCCACACGTACATGCACTTTATTACAATCACGAGAATAAATATGATCTATGTAATCCATTTAGACCACATGATCCGCTGCTCATTGCGATTTTATTAAGTTAAGCTGCACACGGGCGCAAGACGGACACCAGGTCATTACCAAGTCACTATTACAGCCATTACAGTAAAATCAGATATGAGAACAAATTACATTTTTGTCCAATCTAAGTAACTGTCTGATCTGGAGTGACTGCTACCCGACCAGACATTCCTCTCACGTAACAGCAAAGGGTTGTATGCACCTCTTGCTCTCGGCAATTTGAATAATTCACTTAGATGTGCGGATGCGATTGGTCCTGCGACCTGTGTCTGTGCGGTCTACCTCACTGTATGCACCAGAGAGATAAGAACGTGAATCAGAGACAAGAGACACCTCAGGGAGGCTTGACGAGAGGAGCAGAGGGGCAACCTGGGGTCAATTACCTGCCCAAGAATGACAACTCCTGCCAAGGAGATGTGGGGGACTCACGAGATAAGTCTATTTCCTGGGGTTTTATGTTTTTTTTATTCTATTTTGATATGTCGAGTTTTGAGACGATATGATAAACTGAGATTTTAAGGCTTTCTATTCTCATCTGACACCACAGATTGAAAAGAAACCAACTGTAAACTGTGTCATAACAAATCGGAGCCAAGAATGAAGAGAGAGAAAATAACTTACAAGAACAAGTCAGAAATAGAAATGCTTGTAAGGAGTAATTTCAGCGCTATGATTACTTTCACCGGTAAGATATTTGCTCAGTACATTAGGGAGCTGAATTGTTTAATTTCAGGTATCCTTATTAAACTCAATCTAGTCGATTCATGACTGAGTCTATGATATAAATACCAGCAGCTGCTTAATTTCGATCACATTATGTGAAATTAGCCAAATATCTCATTTCTTGCCTGCGTTTTGTGCACCACTTGTCTTTTCAAGTTTTTCTTGTTTAACAGCGCCGGTAATATTTTAGCCCAAGACCACCTCCAGTTCTTAACTCTGTAATAAAAACCTGTAGTGACGCTCAATGCGATTTTATTCCTTAACAGCTCGTGTTGGTGAGATATTTATTTTTTATCTCTCAGTATAAACTGCGAGTGTCTTTGCCCCCCCCCTGTAACGCTGCAATCCAGAAAATTAGATCGAAGGAAAGGGAGAAGGAAGCTGCAGCAGCACAATAGAAAACACCGGTGTGTTTTTCCACTGATAACCGCGATAGAGGAAAACATGTTCCGTTAAAGATCATACTTTTGATGGCGACTCACCTTGTTCTCTGCATGTACACTGTGTTGAGATGGAATTTCTGGGGGGGAAAGATAAGTGTGAGTCTGCTCACGGGGGAAAGGAAAATACACTCTGATTGAAGATGGAGTGATGAATGTACCCTTTGTCTCTCCTCTTTCGCCATCCTCTTTAATATTCTGTCAACATAGACTATGAAGGGTTACTCATGGAAATAAAAAGGCATAAAGGGAGGTAATTTTGCTTGCAGCCTGCAGGTCCCATAATTTGTTTTGTGGTCCTTCTGGGTTCTCACGTACTCCAAAGGCAGCGCTGCTCAATGCTTCAAGGTTAACACTGAAGTGCTGTTTTCATCCACACATTCCTGGAAACGCAGAGTGCCTCAGTCACTAAAAGCTCCTGTCTCTGTCTGCTGCTCTATATGTGTACGTGTGCGCACATGCAGATGAGTGAGCGCGCGCGTGTGCGCCTTTCCTTTCTGCCTACACACATGCACCATCTATCAAAAGAGCTCCTGTGTTGCCTCAAGTGGAAAAAGGAATGTTATTCCGCCGCTAACTGTTGCGAATACAAACACATCCCCGGCATCAGGCTAAGTTATGTTAAATCTCAGTCAAGCGGTTACCTTAAAGGACCTCTGTGCAACGTGTGCCTTCAGAAAAAACGGATATCTTGACTCTGAAATTGAACGCTATAATCCGCGATATGTCTTTATGATGATTTCGGATGAAATAACTGCTGTGTCATAGATCGTGCACTGATGCTGGCTTTCTGCGCGTTGTTTACCGCCTGATGTGAGGCTGACAAGATCACAGCGGGGAGGAAAGCCTCTTACAATGGCCAAAAGTAAACATCAAGGCGAAGATGGCGAGTTGCGTGGAAGTGCTATCACACCCGAGCAATAGCAGGTCTACCTGACGTGACAACTTTTGAATTTCTGTCGGTATGAGTAGAAGCTGCTGGAGGTAGTTTGATCATTACAGAAAAGAAACATGTGGGCAAAGGAAAGTCAGCAGTGGGAGTTACCTTGATGTTATCAACGACAGGGAGTCTGGAGATTCTATCATCATATGAATGAGTAATATAACTTTTTTTTTTTTTTTTTTGCTTTCTGGTGCATCTTTTGTTTCCCCGGCACTCATCACGATCTGAGGGTTTCTGGTCTTTTGAATGGAGGTACTGAAATGTTCAAATCCCACTTCAGCTGAGAGTACTTTATTTGTCCCTCAAGAGGCAATTCGAGGCAAGCGGATGTGCAAACAGAAGTACATATAAGCAGCATGTTTAAAACAAAAAAATGCAAATGTGATGTGATAGAAGAACTATAGGAGGATTGGCACGAGGTCGATGGGTGCATTCATTAGTCTATACACAAAGTAAATATCTTGTACTGTGATCATTCGTAAGTTGAATGGCTTCAGGAAGAAAACCCGACTTCTTTCTATTTGTTTTACAATTTAAAACACATTCCTGGTGGTAACGTAGTCATAGTGTGTGGAGTCGCTGGTAATCTCGTGCTCTTATGAGGACTGAAGCTATGCTGAGGATCTTGTTTTGCTATTAATTTTCGAGCTGATATCAACAACAGCTTTCAGTTGGTTCTCGTCCTCTTTACAAAGGGATGTAAGCCAGCAAAATAAATCGAAGAAGTCAACAAAAGAAGTATGAATCACTGTCGATATTCTTTGATTCTACTTCAAATGGGTTAGGGTTACGCAGACAGGAGAGACGGAGAGACGTTTTCGCAACGACATCTGTATTTTCGCTAAATCTCAAATCACAGTTCGCCGGTGATTGATCTGAGAGGAGAGCTAACACTCATCAGCAAATTTGACCATTTTTTTAAATTTACCATTTGTACAGGATAAAAAAAATAGAGGGGAAAAGACAAAACTCTGCAGTGAGCCGGTGGAAGCGCAGATTGATTTAGAAGGCCGAGCATTCATAACTATTGTCTCGGCTGTGTTGGTGACTAAACTGATAATCCATCTGACGAGCTAACGATCTCACTCAAGTATGCAAGCTTGTAAGATGTAAGCTTTTTTTTTTTTTTTACTTGATGACAAGCTCCTCTCTGATTGGCCATTTTCCCTTCAGTTCTACACTCATCAGATACAGAGTCTTGAGCAAATTAGCCTTGCTTCCTGCCATCCCACCAATCAGAACGATGGGAGGTAGGTAAGCCTCGTGTCGGTGACGTAGGCGACACTTTGACAGCCAAAAAGTGCTATTACCAGTTTTCCCTCCACCTGCGCCGTTATCCTCTAGCTACTCTAACGTGCCGTGTTTTTCTCGCCACAGTCGTCATCTCATTCTCTTTCTGCTCATTGTATCAGGTGGATTAGTGTTCGGCAGTTGCGTGGCCGACATACTTCATGTTAAACTTAGAGAACTTAAGGCTTCCTTACTGCCTTTTTCTAAAGTTTTCAATATTTTTCCCAAATCCTTTTTGACCATACTCGGGCCATGTGATGACAACTAAGCTATCTCCATGACAACTGACTGAACTTCATCTTCTGCGGAAGACCAAGAAATACCATTGACAGCTTTGGAAAAAGCAAGTAGGTGGATTTTTTCTTTCTTTCTTTCACACTGTATAATGTGACATTTTTTTAAGGCCTGGCATCTCAAAAAAAAAAAGAGAGAGAAAAACCCTTCATACCCAACATATCAAATACATCATTTTTATATAGCACAAATCTGTTTAATATTTCGATGTTGTGTCAGAGAACAACACTGATATACTGCATCTGCACAGAATAATGACTCATATCTTCATATATGTCTCTCTGCATGTGTGCTTTTATATCAAACTGACGCTTGTCAGGCCATGTAGGGGAATCACAGCGTGCATAATTACATTTTATTACACTGATTTCGACTAAATCCACATAGTCTGTGTGTGAAACCGATGCGGGCCATTTACTGCAGATGTAGCAGTGAGATGTGCCAAATAACCTAATGATGAGCATCGGAGCAGCAGCTCCTCTAAAGATCTAAACTGATTGAAAAGGTGGTTCAAGTCTTGCTGTTTCTATTATCTATACGTGTTTGTGCCTGACGAGACGGGTTTCGTCAGAGGCTGTGCTAGGTCAGTCCGAACTGCTTTGCTTTCAGTTGATATTTCAGGGAGTATGAAAATCCCTGACTGCAGAAATTTGCACAGAACAGCGCTCCTAGCAACAATTCCATCTGGGTGTTCTCAATGTTTTGTCTTCCGCTCCCATCACAAAGCTACTGTGGATGGTTTGTATGTGCAGTGATGTATAGGGTCAAGGGGAATCATTGAAATGAATGTTATTTTCATAACCTCTAATATTAAAAAATAATAATAATAAAAAAGTTTGTTGTCCAGATCAGAACCTTGTGGGTTCAGATTTCGAGTGTGTGCTGCCCCCGTTTTCCATAATTGTACGCTGAATATCTATGAGTTTTGACTCTTATCAGACAAAAACAGACATTAATTCATTAATGTCAAGCATTAATTGCAGCTAGGGCTGCATAAATTATTTTACTTTGACTGAATGTCAGAAAATAGTTGAAAAATGCCCATTAAAATCCACACGTAGCTCGTTTTACCCAACCAGCAGTCAAAGCCCAAAAGATATTAACTTTGCTGTCGACAAAGAAAAGTATAAAATGCTCACATCTGAGAAACTAGAACCAGGAAATGGTAGAGATTCATTTTTCATCGAATGGCCAATCAAGTAACTGTTGCAGATGCACATGCAGCAGAGAGTTATGATATATGATGATGCATGATAAATATGATGATCAATTTACCATGGTGTTCTGGTTATTATGGCCAGTGTTGTGAATCAGCAAGCACGTTGACCTCTCAGGTATTTAATTGACTAGACTGGCAAAAGAGAAAATGTATGGAAGATTCAAACTAAATGTATACTGTATCAATTTCTTTCTTCAAAATATTATGAAACTGATTCAGAGTTACACGTTCTTGTTTGTAGCGATGGCGAAGGATTATCGTTCAAAAAAGTATATTCAGCACTTCCGAATAGTCTGCCACACTGCGAAAAGTTTGGAACGTAAGACAAAAAGCTGTACCGGTTCAGCTAAGAAATGCATTTAGATGGACCGAAAGAGCTGATGCACAAAAAGATAGGAGTCTGTGTAATATTCCCCAACATTATTCCATTAAAAGTTTGCATTATTATCATTCTCTGTGCCCCTTTATCACTGATTTTGTGACACATTTATAGACTTGTCTGTCGAATTTCCACGTAGTGAAATTCTTTCCATTATACTTAATGTTTGTTTTTTAAAGAAGCTCCATCTAAAGATGACCTTGCGCCCAGCATAGCAACATGCAAGCCAAAGTCCATATTTCCTGGTTAATATGACAGTGTGCATCGCTCTTTCCTTCCCTCTGTGGATGCCAGCGAGACACACTGTGAACCAGGTTGGAGTTTGGAAGTGTGAAATGTCACTTTGAATCAGCCAAGTCAATTATATTTATATATCACATCTCGCAAACTTACCTCGAGGGCTTTTTACAATCTGTGTGGCAAAAGACACCCTGTATCCTGAGACCTTGATTCAGATAAAGAAGAAATAAAAAGGAAAGGAAAGAAAAAAGGGATAAAAATGTGAAAATCAGACGTTCAGTAGCAGCATTATGTCATTATATAGCTTCTCTTTGTGGAGATGTATGCAGAAGGAAGGGCAAATTCTTTTTGCGAGTGTGCTGAGTGAGAGGTATCTTCGACAGCCAATCATGTGTAGTGTTTGATTCAGTCTCAAAA
The DNA here is from genome assembly GCA_014281875.1 of Nibea albiflora. NCBI lineage: Eukaryota > Metazoa > Chordata > Actinopteri > Sciaenidae > Nibea > Nibea albiflora. The sequence continues at coordinate 15,249,486 of CM024806.1, forward strand.
ACTGGATTTTGAATGATTAAAATTTTAACTTTTGGGTTGTGTGCTTTAAAAAAGTGCAGACCTTGACAACTTCTGGATGTAACTATGAAATTTGTATCCCAGACTTTTTTTTAATTAGGCTTTAAGTCATTTGTGTTCCTGACGGAAACATGATGTATTAACTTAACTATTTACAAAATTGTCTTATAATACTTTGCTTCATAACCAAATATCTTCAAAACTAATGGCCTCTGTTGTACTTTGAGTTAAGAGCCAATTAGAAAATGTTAACACGCTGTACTAAGAGGTTAAACCCACTAAACATTAGTGTGTTTGCACTGTGATGCTAAAATGAGCTTTTAGCAGGCGCTGCGGTGCCTAAGTGCAGCCTCGCAGAAATCTGAAAGACCACAAATCAAAACAGGTGGACCATGGTGGTGCTGCTGCCTGTCATTTAAAACCACATCGCTGTTCTGCAAAAGGACATCTGTCCAAGATCTGTGACACCCGGAGCTGATATGCTGTATACTGCATTTGTTAACATGAGAGTTGTTAGGGACAAGGACCTGCACAGTAACAAGCACTGCATTGGTATTGTCACAGGCAGGTCGACCACATATTCTTTATGTTAATGCTCAGCTCGGTGAGTCTCTGGTGGCATGTCTTCTAACATTTCCACGGTTGAAACTGGAACAAACTGGATCAAACCCAACATTTTAAAAACACTGTTTTAGTCTAGTTATATGCGGCACCCCTCTGCTGTTTTTACCTTCCGTTGCATGTGTGTTTCTCATTATGTACCTAGGTTGTGACACTGGTCAGGGAGCTACATCCTCGAGCCAATTTAAAAAAAAATCCATGACAAACACACACAGACACACACACACACACACACTAAACACACTATCTAATCATGCAATATATCATGCATTATTAAGCAGGCCTTTGAATAAAACATAAAGGTTAGTGTTACCCAGATTATTCTCTTAGGAAAAAAGGGGGGGAAACTGTTAGCATATTTGTATTGTGCTGTCCAGCAGCTTCAATCAATTGCACTTAGGATTTCATGTTGTGCTTTCAGTTGTAAACCAGTTTTTTGATGGTCATCTGCTACATACATAACACATTAGGTTCATTTTTTGGGGGGTTCCTATTCCACAAAGGGGAAAGATTTCACAAACATCTCCATAAATCACTTCTTAAGATTGGTATTTCTTTGCGAGTGTGACTCAGGAGATTTGGAAACATTTGATTTAAAGCCCCCTTGCTATCAAAGTAAAATATGATGTTCGGAATTGCTCTTTCCATTAACCACGGGGTACGATAAAGGCAGTAGGAAAACAGCAGAGGACAGAGGCTAATACCACCTCTAGGAAATATAGTTGTTTCACAGTTTAACAGAGATTTACCATCCAATGATTATGCTCCCCAGAGACGGGCCCACCCTTTGAGTAAAACACAATATGGTGGAGCTCTCATCAATAGGTCATTGGAGATCAGCTTAGTGTTAGTGGGTAAACCGGTTGCTAATCAAGTAAAGGGCGTCAAAGTATTGGCTGTTTAAGGTGTTAAAGAAAACAAATGATGTGTGAAGGACACGGTGATGAGCATTGCAGATGTGAGACAAGCAGATGTATCTGACTTTAAAAATTCATGGGAGGCTGTTCACTCCACTGTAATTGAATTCTATTTGGTTGACATTGTCTATTTATTCAACCAAACCCAAACAGGAATTTGAGAAATAACCAAAGTATGCAAATGTTTGAAGAAAATATTGCATGGAAAAAGCAAACACTTTGTCCTCAAGCCTGTATAGAATGGCACATTAGTCTTTTTCTAATGAAATGTTAGTGGAATTGTTTCTTTCTGTTTGTGTGTGTGTGTGTTGTAAACGCTTTTCAATGACAATTAAAGGTGGGGTCAATCATACATACTGCTAGAAATATAGTGGATTGTTGAGCCTTGTTCCCAGATTGACAAATACAGATGTCAAAGAAAGTGGCTCGGAGAGAGCCCCACAACACAACAGGTGGTGCTCGTGCTCCCAGGTAAAGGTCCAGTATCACTGACCCTTGGACATTAACCGTATTGAAACAACTCAACCAAAGATCTTTGTTAACATCGGGGAGAATGTATTAGCTTGGACGCCTGGTCAGAATCACTGTTAAGTCGTGTTGCCAGTCTATTCAGCCATTGCATTGTGCTGGAAATACAGACGCACCCGGCTTGAATAAAGATCCGTCCTCTCTAGGTGAAACCCAAATAGCTGCTCTGTAGACAGAGTTGAATTTCAATACGGGCAAAACATATCACAGTTGACACAAGCAAATTGAAAGTATAGGTTCTAGTGCATGCGCGACACTGTCCCCAGCTGGGGTAGCCAAATGATTCCTTCCCTCCCTGGCTCAGGAGTGGAGAAGACATCTCATAAATGGATAATGCAATGTGCCCTCTGGCGGCCATGTTGGAGGTCCACTGCTGTTGGCAACAACAGCTGAGAACAGCTGATCCCATTTGTAAGCTTATGACTTGGCTGCCTCAACAATATGGAATAGACATGGCTAATTTGTGTGATGTTTCTAGTTGGGACTGATGATTTAATTACTGCTACATCTGTAATATTGTGTGTCTGCTGCATCCCAATGCTAAGGCGGCTCCCGACTAACTTTGTAAAAACGCATTTGGAGAGAACTTTGACGCCTTGAGCGAGACTATTGTTGTTATACTATGATGATGTTGTTTTTAATCACTATATGAAAACATTCATGCATCATTAACATGTAATATAATGAGGGTAATTAAGAAAAATAGCACTTGAGGGCATGTGTTATCTTATGGAGATATTGGTAGTTGTTTGCTACACAATGGAATTATAAAATGAGTTCTATGATAGATGATTTGTTTTTTTAATCTATTTTCTTAACCTGTTTTGCTTTGAACTTGAGCCTCGAAGCACCTTTGCTGTATCCACTGCAGGCTCAAGTTCAACAGCACTTCCCTGCACTCTCCTGTCGAGCAAGCGCGCTAGTTATTTTTTTATTATGTTTGAGTTTCATTATGCAGCCCGTGGGGTTATACTTTCCATCCTGTTCATTTGTCTGACAGTTCACGGGTCTTCTCAAAAACTATTTAGACAATTTCAGTGAAACTGGAGTTGGGTCATGAGTTAAGGAGGAAATTAAAAGTTTTCAGTGTGAATGACGACATGAAGTGACCTATATGGATATGTGTTGGCCCACAGAATTCAGGTAATAATTGGGTTTGTACGTATCGCAATCGAGGAGTTATGAACAGTCGTAATGGGTGGCAAATTTGTTGAGAGGAGAAGTGAAGTGCTTTTTGTTCTCTACCGGATGCTGCTGCATTTTGTTCCCTTCGCTTGGCTTTAAATGAGCAGATAGAAATGACAGCAGTCAGATTTCCGTCCAAATAGCTCAAATTTTAACAGGATTTTCAGATTACCGTTGCAGAATGAGGCATGATTAAAATGTAACTCCTCATCACAATATTTTCATTCGCTGCTGTTTCCTTCTCCAGTGTAGCAGACGTTTGAGTGGACATTTTAGCCGCATGATCCATTCAGAATTCAGTTGTCTGTCTCATTTTGATTTCATTGATAGTGCTGGGTGCTTAACCAACCTCGATGCCGGATTATGATGAAATTCATATTGATAAATATTTTTGGATGTTTCCATAGATAGATCTAACAGCTTAAAAGAACACAACAACAGCCGGTCAGTGTGCGGTTTTTGGCTCGCGCGTCAAGTACATGCCCATCTCCCACTGCAAAGCATTGTTTGACCTACTGCTGAAGAAAGTAGACGTGAAAAATGATTGGAACCGAGGGGCTCGAAAGTGACTTTTGCCTCTCCGCCTCTGCTCCACTGCTCTTTGTGTCGCTGCCTGTTTGCGCCAAGGCAGGACTGAACACCACACACACACATGGCATGGACGGCAGAGGAAATGAAACAGACTTTTGCATGTACTTTACTGGAGTCGGTGACAACAATGCGTATTATCCAAAAGGGTAACAATAGGGGGAGGATGTGATCAATTTACCTATTGAACGAGTGATCGTCTGTGATCCTACAAAGCTAAAGAAAGTGTTGACAAGGTAACGCCTCGGTTATATAGAACTGGTTTGAAAGTTTTTTTCCATCACTTGAAAACAGACGAAACAAAGTGACCACGCCATTAATATAATACTATGCAACTGTCTGCTCTGACTCTGAACAATTATGATGAGCCCCGAAACTCCCAAATGGCCCCTTCATTGTCCTTTGTTGTACACGCTGCAGTGTGGAATGACAGGTGGTACTGGTAGCAGCTACCGAGTCGAGTATTTTGGTTTATAATACTAAACAGTCTTAACAGCGAGCACATGTAGTTACTGTATGGTAAGCCCCAAGAGAAATATATGTCAGTCATCATGCACACTACTTAACCCTCTGGGGTCAGAGCAATCACCCATAATTGAAAGGCTATTGAAGACAATTTACAGGACCCCAGAGAATTAAAGCAAGCTTAACTTTGTCACATAATACTGACATAATTTGAAGCACTATTTAAGAGTACTGTAGGATGTGTATATATATATACTGCACTTCATATGGCTGGCAGTTAGTTTGTTAACAATGCAAAGTAGGAGAAAGTGAAAGCTTGTGTCCCGTTGGACTGGAGGCGGTGCATTATCTCTTAAACTTGCAAATGTAGCAGTAGAAAAAAAAAAAAAGTTTGATTTATGTGAAAAAGCATGCACGTGTATTTCTGTGATAAAGCAGGGTCCAAGCAGAGCACTGTTCTTTCTAGTCCAGCAATAACAGACGATTAGAGATCTCGGTGCTAAGCAGCCTGTCTGGGGATTTCTAAATGTAAAGCAGTTGCGTGAGCTGCAGCTTATAAACATACGTCCCTTACTTCAAGGACACGCCTTTCTTAAAATAGTGCTCTCCTCCATATTGAGGCAAAGTGGAGACGGAGTAAATCACTTTGTGGCACAGAGAGAGCTTTTTAAAACTTTGGAAATGGATGTCCCGAACGTTATACGGCACAGCATTGATTATAAGCACGCAACTTCCACATATCAGCGGCGTAAAGGCTTTGGATTTGCTCTGCAGTGCAGTTGTTGTTTTTTTTCTTTAACTCATTCATTATTTCTGCCCAGTCTTAGCAACAAAAGCTAGGAGATATTCCCCAGTCTCTAATGAGCATTTAGAGACTTTGTTTTGGCATTAGGTACATCTTGTGCTATATAAAAAGAGAAAAAAACTTGTCTTTTCTATTGTGAGATCAGTTTTCCTATTAACAGGGGGTCTTGCCTTTGGTTATAACGTGACACCGATTCCATCTACTGCATGTTAGTCTGCACAGGAACACCCCCTGCCGATTTCAATTACCTCTCTAAAGAACAAAAGGTCTAGGAAGAGAAGTCAGATCTCATTCACTGTTGTTTACGCAGAACTGAAGTACATCATAATAAAGTCCCGGTTCGCCTCACTGGATATTCTGTCAAGAATGTGTGGACCTGGCATTCAACAGGGCAGCTCTGGCTCTTCTTCAGAAGTAGACATATTGCCTAACAAGAGCTTCTGCTCTCCTCCGCAGCAAGTACCCGCACGTCTCGGTTCTGCTCTGACAGGTAACCCATCTGACATTCAAATTGAGACTTCCCTGTGAACAAGACCTGCAGGGTATTTGCAAGTGCATTGATCCCACAAGAGCTGGGATTTCCAAGTGAATGGATTGGATGCAGCCAGGCAGTGCAACGTGGTTTCTCCTGATTACTCCTCTCCATCTGCTCATTTAACTAGCGAGCAGAAGGCCAAAGAGAAAAATGCAGCGACAGTTGCGAGAGAAGAGAAGCCTAGAAATTTGAGATGAACTGAGGGCCAATGTAGAGATGGCATCCTGTCTAGCCCCGTCCAAGTAGGTCATTAGTGCTGCTGCATCATGAGGAAGACAGGAGCTTGACAACAAAATTTCTAGTCTCGGAGAAGCTATCACACTGACCACCGTGACTTTTCCTGCCTGATATAAGAAGAACAGAAATAAAAGTAACGTGAGAAAAACTAATCATTCTCTGGAAAGCTCGGTTTGTGCTCTATGAGGGCCTGGTGTGCTTCTAGAGTTCAACGGCAGCAGGAGGGGATCTCAGTAAATGTATTAATGGAAGCTGCAATGGTGCTAAGCCTCCCACTGAACCACTGGTAGAAACTGGTGAACCCCATTAAGCACTAATCCTATTTTACAGAGTAGGATTGGGGCCATTCCAAGACTGCATTCACCTTTTCTGGCTCCACATACAGTCAGGAAGCCAGGAGAATGTATCACAGGAAGGAAGACACAGCAGTGTGGAAGTCTTTCAACCGCTTTGGCCCGAGGAATAGTTGTTTGGAGCACTGGACCGATGCTAAACATGCTTGTGTTTGTTCTGGGAATATACCCGAACGATGCCCGAGAACACAAATACAAACCTTGGCATTTGCCATGCTGGGGAAAAAGGAGTATTTACAGTGACAACAGGAGTAATATGTCTCTCCCTCCTACGTCCAGGAAGGTTGTGCTGATCAGGCTTGGTAAATAGTGGTTCCCCGGAGATGCTCAGATGCATACACCAGCAGTGGGAGAAGACATTGATTTTTAATATTATGCATGAGGCTATAATCAATACAGTGGTGGACACTGCCATCGTTTATGCCTACAAAGTAAGCTAGGTGAGCAACAGCAACATACACCAGTGGCTTTTTTGTTGTGTTGCATATGTCCTTAAGTTTCTGCTATTTTTGGGGATAGTTGAGTCACAGGGATGATACACAATGTAAGATGTCACCCATTACTGAAGACCTCTTTGTGTTCTGGAGGCAAACTGGACTAGCTGACAGCCTTAGGGTGCAAAGACCGAGGGACTCCTCCTGGACATATATTAGAGAGGATAACTGACACAGTGGACACTGCTGCAGTTGCCTAACGACATCAAAGCCGTACATAACCCCTGGACCAGGAGACACCTCGAGGGATGGACCAGATGAAGTAATATCTCCTCCTGGTAGCAACCCTCCTGGACCATTTCTACTTCCAGGGAGTAGAAGTGACTTCTCCTCTCCTCACTCAGGAATACAAGGCATTATGGGCACCTGACCCAGTCAAGTATTAAGGTACATGAATGGCATTGACATTATATGGTATGTCGTCAATAGTTTGGTTCCTGCACCAACAGAACCCTGAGACACATTTTGTAACTTTTCTGCCTTCTAATCATAAGAAATACATGCAAACAGTATTTACAAACGTGGTATTGTGCTCTGAAACTGGGGGTGCTAAATGCTGCTTTGTCTATATTAGGAATAATCTGGGGTTTATACTGTATGTGTCAGTTTAATTTGATGGTTACATATTTTGCATGGCATTTCTTCCCCCACTTTATTTGAGAATCATTTATATTCCAGGGCAAAATCTCATCGAAACTTTCCCTTCTAATCTCTTATTCATAAAACAATGTTACACAACTGAAACCAATATTTCAATGATTTTAATAAATTCCTCTCCTGGTAATCCTCAGATTATTTTCTTCCCTGTGAATCTTGAAATGCGTGCGAGGGCTAAAAAGAGCACGAATTCCTGGGAGGGAATGGCTGTCGACAGCCTGTCAAGTTCAAAGGCATTTTCAAAGCGGGACTTTACCTCGACTCCTGAACGGGTAAACAATGCAGTCCGCCTCATCGTACGCTTTAGCCAGCGTGCTAATGAAAGATGTGATCTATACAGAAATATGAATAAGCATGGAGATGTCACAAAGCTTCAGCTGTGTCAGTCATTTTCTTTTATTTATGAAAATCAATTGAGAGACCGACCTCAGGGTAATGCAAATTGTTATTGTGGAAAGAATGCCTTCGAAATGGCATAATATTCGAGTAATTCTGGGAATGTGAAGAGTTTGAAATGGATTTTTTCTTCTTTTGCTTTGAGCCATAAGCAGTTTAAACCATAATGAATGTTGTTTTGGGGGTTTGTAAATAGTGATGGGGAGGTTTTGGATCCTGAACCGTGCGTTGCAGATGCTCATAGTCACGTTAAAAAAGGAAAAAAAAAAAAATCAGCTGACATTTTCCTCATTTTGCCATTTCCTATCCGTTTTTTTCCTTTCCACCCCTCCATCTCACCTCCCTCTTTTGTTCTCGCGCTCTCTTACTCTTTCATCCTCACACAGAGGTGTGCACACACACACACACGCACGCACTCTTAAGACACGCACCAATTTTCCAGGGTTATTATTGCAGTATCCACCCACATTTTCAATGATGAATGATTTTCTCCAACTTGTCGATTACTCCAGTTTTACTGTTAAAAAGAATCAATGGCGGCGGCGTTAAAAAAAACCCTGTAATGTCACAACCCCACTTGTCTCCAAGCAATAATGAACGAGAAACCAAAGAGTCTCTCTGTGCAGGTAGGTCGTCTTCTCGCCAACAAAAGAGGCTACATTCAGTAGCACTTTAAGGAAACCGGAGGCTGTCAGATCTGCAGACGCTGAAAAATTGCTATTTTTTTTAATTAATGACATTACAGCGGCAGGAATCTAATCGAGGAAAACACTTTATTAAAAGCACTGGTGCGTCTTTCGCAATGAGGTAAATAGAAAACTGATGTTACAGGCTACAACTAACATGAATACAGAGTGACTTACTGTAAGCTCTCGATGGAACTGAACGGGCGTGCACTTCAGATCTCATTTGTGCTGAGCATACATTTAAAAGGGTAAACTCAATCAGTGATTATGCTTCTGACTAAACTTACCTCATATTGTGATGCACGCGTGCATGCAGTGATTCGTCTGTCCTGTTGACTGGGTTGCTTCTCTTCATCTTTCCTTACCAAAAACTGCCAAACCTGGCTTGATTACTCTACCTCGAGTGTGTTTTTCCACTCATATTCTGATCTCACTAAGTCATATCGCCCATAAAACCTGGTTGGCTGAGCGCCTAAAGCGCCACAGTCCCCCGTGAACTGTAAAAATAAAGGATTCATCTACTGCCCATGGTAGTATCAAGTTGAAGTAGTGCTCTACCTCGCCCATAAATTATGAGCCAGGTGTTTTGTTTGTTTGCTCTTGTGTGCCGCCGGTGGAAGACATCGGGGTGGCGCCTCCCTCCACCTCCACCTCCTCCCATCCCTTCCCTCCCCTCCCACCACCTCACCGCTCCCTGGGGTGTGTCTATGGCATCGCCTCTCCTCTCCACACCGTGCGTGCGTGCGTGCGTGTGTGTGTGTGGGGCGTGCGCTGCTGTTGCTGCCGCCTCCTCCCTCTGCCTCCTATCTGCATCTGCTGCAGAGCTTAGCCAACACGCATCTACGCTCCGTCTCTCTCCCTCTCTCTGTTTTCCCACTACCTACCCATTTCTACCCACCAGAGTCTTTCTTTTCTCTTCTTTCTCTCTTCTTCTTCTTCTTTTCTGCTGATGAGGGAGTCCGCGCACACCTACAGCCGCGGAGTCTCAAGGTGGGGGAGAGATGGGGCAGTCACAAGTCGTCACTTTGGAGTATTGAGGACGGCGGTGAACCGGAGAAGAGAGCCGGATGGGTTAGGAGCCGTGAAACCCACATCACTCACCGCGGATTGAGCAAGCCTCCCTCCTCCTCCCCCGCTCTCTCTCACCCTCTCTCTCTCTGTCTCTCCCTAGTCTGCAGCCTCCAAGAACAGCCGCCGCATCATTTTTTTCAGAGCAGCAGCCCCCACCCTCCCTCCACCCTCTCTCTCTCCCTCCATCCTCTCTCTCTCTCTCTCTCTCTTCTCTCCATCTCCCTTTCTGCTGCTTGCACCACTGTGGGAATGCAGCGAAGGTAAACGAATCGCCCCTTCTTCTTCTTCTTCTTCTTTTTAAAGAAAAAAAAACACCACCCCACACAGTACCAACACCGGATCTATCTCTCCATCATCATCAGCACGGTGGCGGACTGCAGACGGACAGCTCTGGAGACTCACGACTGTCACTCCGGGAAAATCAAGAGTGGGGTGGTCGGCGCGGGGATCGGACCGGTTGGATTTAGCCCGCTACCTCCGGACACCAGGACTACCAAACACCGCCCATCTCACCGCTGGCACATCCCGTCTGCCTCTGCCTACGTTTCAGTTTCGGTCGCTCTCTTCCTCCAGCGGATTACCGGCAGCTGGAGCGACCAGAGGGGGGAAAAAAGGGTGGCCGGGCATTGGAAAACTGAGAGGCTATCAGAGGGGAAACTTGAAGTAGCCGACAAAGACATATGCAAAAGAAAAAAGGAAGCTCTCTGCTGTGTCTGTAGACGCTCAAACGAACTCAAATGAAACCTGAGAGAATAAAGGAATTAAGGAACAATCGCTGGTTTGTATGTTAAGGACCGTATGCGGCCGATAATCAACCAACTGAGAGTGGAGAAGGGTGCTGCCGGAGCCTGGGTTGTTGATGTACGCACGCACACACGCACATGGATTTACAGCTCCAGTCTGAAGCGGATCGATATCCTCCTTCGTTCTTTCTCTTTTCTATTTTTTTAACCCCGGCTCCTTCTTCTTTTTTTTTAACAAGGGAGTGAAGAATCCTGGGATTTATCACCGCTTCGTTAGCGCTGAAGTGCAGTGACGCGCCCCCTCGCCCTGCTCCTCTCACCTGTCCATAACCTGTGTGCTCGTGTGGAAGCGCGTGTGTTTACTTGTGCATATTTGTGTGTGTGTGCGTGTGCGCGCGAGTGTGTGTGTGCGTGTGCTTGTGCGTGCGTATGCGTGTGTGTGTGCGTGTGGCTTGTTGTCCGCCAGAGGGAGTGTAGGTTACACTGCTTGTGTATGCATCTGAGTGCTGTGCCAGCTTTTAATTAGTTGTACGTGACTGTGAGTGATTGTGTCTGCCCTTGCTCGTGTATTAGTTCATGTTTGAGGTCTGTGCATGTAGATATATAGGCTAAGCATTGTGTGGGTACTTACTTAAGATGCCCAAGGTTTCTTCTGCACCACACCCCCTTCCTCGTGTATGCCCTTGTACCACTTGGCCACCTGTTTGACCTCCTGAGCACCTCAAAAGACAAAAAAAAAAAAAAGCACGATGAGTGAGCGTTCTGGTGCAAGCACTCTAGCGGCCATGACGCTGGAGGAGCCAGGGGCTGAACAGGCATCTCCCCGAGCCCCGGGCCCTCTCCGCTGTGGCCCCTGTGCAGTCTGGCCTCGCCAGCAAACGTGGCTGTGTGCTGTGCCCCTAGTAATGGGCTTTGTGGGACTGGGACTAAGTCTCATGTTGCTGAAATGGATTGTGGTGGGATCTGTCCAAGACTATGTCCCCACTGATCTAGTGGATCCTAAAGGTAGCATTGGACAGGACCCTATATTTCTCTCTAAACCCAGTGCCATGCCCAAGGGGCCCGACATTTCCACGGCCACGACTACTTCATCTGCCTCGACCACAGCAATGGTGTCGACTACCACGCCGCTAGCCGCAGATGGTACCGCCCCAGCGCCAAGAACTCGATCGGGGCATCCAGCAAACCACTCGGCCAATGGCAGCACTGCCAATGGAGACGGCAACAGCGCCCCACACCTTCACAACCGTGTCGGCACCCGCATTAGTGGGACTGTGGTTACCACCTCCACTACTCGCGCCACCCGACTTACCCCGCCACTCAGTGGCAAGGAGGTCACCCCTCGCAGCACCGTCCGAAAAGGGAGCAGCGCTAGTAATGGACGTAACGGAGCCGCAAAGCCAGGACAGACCTCTGATACCGTTACTACCACAGCATCCACCACAACTACAGCTACTGTGAGGACCACGGTCAAGGTGCAGCCGACTACCTCCCAGCCGGCAGCCCCAGTCAAGCCCACATCACGCTGGAATCATGGGCGCCCAGGAAAGGGCCCAGCCACGCGCCCACACCACCGTTTCCGAACACGTGAGTTCACCTTTTGGGTTTATAGAGGAGTGTGGTTGTATGAAGTTATCTGTGGAACTTGAAATAAGTGCTTCACAAGAGCTCTTTTCTGGTAATAATGGTATGTCACTATAGCTACTAGTTATCAAAAATATCCCTGGGAAAAAAAAAAAAGAAAAGAGACCTGTGTCTGATAGCCTGATATGCTTTGATATGACTCATGGTCTGAGAATATAAATGATTTCCTTTTATATCCACATGGAAAGTGGATATTCCAGCAGCTTAACATTAATCGTATTCATTAGCACAGACAGATACCAGGGGATGCTCTCAGTGTTTTCACCCTTCTCGTCTTTATCTATCACTTGTGCATTAATCCGATATGAATCTTACCTCCCGAGAAGTGTTTTTTTTCCCCTACCCACTGGTTTAAGCACCATTTAAGGCAGGGCTCCATCTCGTAGAGTTTATTTTGATTTGTCTGCTCGAGTTGGGATGTTATAGCTTTGTGATATATGCTGTGACTAAGGACAGCATATTTGTGTTATGAAAACAAATAACAGGGAGCCGGCGAGGTGTCGAAGTGGGAGATAGGTTAGCTCTCACCTCCTGTCTAGAGGAATCAGATATAGCAAGGCCACACATCTCATTTAGATGAGAGGATACTGGGAGCAGAGTGTCGCAGGTACCGCTTTCACACTGCAGGGAGATACTGGGGGGTGGTGGTGGTGGGGGGGGGGGTTGCAAGAGAGAACGAGGCTCGGAGTGGAAAATGGATGGATAGAGGGATGACAAAAAGGTTGCAGAGGACAAGCGGATATATGTGAGATAAGAAATGAAAGGAAAAGAGGAAAGATACTTTGAGAACAACATGAAAACAAAGAGGGCGGCAAAGGGAGAGAATGCAGGAAGCACAACAAAGCAGGAGAATGAAGAGTGGGAGCTGTGAGTAGAGAGATGGCAGATGGAGTGGGCTAAGTGAGGGAAAGGCTTGATGGGAGATAGAGGATATAAAGCAGGGGAGCTGTGAATTTTGCATATTTAGCATTGTGTAAAGAAGGAAGGCTTCCTGATTATTCATTCCACAAGGGGCATGTTTTTAACATCACAAGGTATATTTTTTCAGATGTGGGTGGGGCGGGATACGAGCGCAATCATAAGAAACTATGTAAATTTTTTTCCCTACAAATTCTGTTGGAGCATGGGATTTAAGCAGTGGCAGCTTTGATTCACAACTCCCTTTTGGCTCGTGATCATCTTGTATTAGTTGCATATTCACCTTAGCTTCCTGTTGTAACACTGAAGTGACAAACAAGCGCTGTGATCGAGCTCGCACAGTCAAAAATATGAGCTAAATGGATTTACCATGGGAGTGAATGGTGAAAGTCATTTTCGTGTTCGTATTCAGCCGAGCGCTCTAGAGGGCAATGACAAAATGCTTATATGAAAACTGAAACCTTGATTTCTCCACATTTCTGGTATGGGTCATATGTTTGGACAGCAGTTCCGGTTGACCACATAGTATCCTCTCGTTTATCAGCTGGACGCGTCAATGGCATCGATTCCACAGGCAAACAGTGATCAAGTGACACAATTTTCTTCGTCTTTACCTCGGGGCAAGAAAAATATTTTCAGCATAGCAGGTTGGACATTGGATATTAAACCATTTGTACTCTGCAGCTTTGCGGAAAATATCATTCCCAATTGACTAAGAACATTGGCCGTGGTCAGCTTGAGTTCACCCAGTAACGATGGATTCCAGTGGTGACAAAAGTATAGAAATGCCCTTAGAAGGCCCTCTGACTCCTCCTGCAGCATTATCCTCTGCTCCAGAGTCAATTACGTCATTCAACAAAGAGCTGCCAAACGGCCGAACACTGCCAAACCGGGCAGCTCTCTTGTGTAACCGTCAGGATGCATCTGTACTGTATACTACTAAAGGGCACTGCCTTCAAAAGCTAAATCATGCTTAGTGAAGCCGTGGGAAATTAATGAAAGCTTTCACATTTGGAAGTAATTTCCAGTGAATCCCAGCGCTGATAAGTCTCCAGCTTATGCTGTATATTGACAGCGCAACTAGTGGACTGACATTTGGTCCACTTGTGGGATCTTTATCCCTGTATTTAGTAAATATCCGTCAGGCAACAGGTGGCACTTTACAGGCACCGAAACACACCTCTGCTATACTCCCCAAGTTTAAAATCAATGGGGACCTTTCTGCAAATCCTTTCAACCTCAGAATATAGAAAAGCTAATGAAGGCTGTAGAGCCCTCAGTCTGTTTTGTGTTTGCCAAAAAAAAACATCACCATGGCAGCAAGCGCTATTAATGCTCTTTGGTAACCATTGGTAATAACTGCTGATGTCAACGCTCGGTGTCAGTGACAAAAGTGTGGTGTCTGTAGAAACAGATCCTGTGGGTTTGCACCTGTCTGCTCCTTTCTGAAAAAATCTTTGTAGCAACTCAAAATTCTGACTTTTATTTTTTGTTAGAGGGAACTTGGAGCTTTTTGTATGGAATGGCAAGTGGGAAGTAACCCACATAGCATCTCATACTGTATGTATTATCACATCATGATGTTTTTTAATATCTGGTACAATTATACAGTAATCTGACAGGATCTGATTTTCTTTTTCAGCTGACATTTCACTAATTTGATTTATTGATATCTCCCCGTGTAGTAAAATAGCTGTTCTTACTCAGTCTACTCTCATGGCCCGGCGTCTGTGAATAAATGATTTGCTGTCATCGATGACTGCAGGCTGAGACATCTGTGGCAGAAATCAGGTTTAATTAGTTACTTCTTACTTATCAGGAAGAACCTAGAAAAACCTCTATAGTCAGCAGGTTTCATGATAAATAATTTGACTTTTGATACTGCAGAAGAAGCTCGGTCTTGTTTTTTATTTGTGCAAAATATCAGCTGTAAATCCACTGTTTGATATGAAATGTGTTCTTTATGTACACAGGCCATTAAACTATCATGGTATTTCTATTTGGTCTCTCTACTAGACCTTTTCTGGGTATTTTTATCTTCACATAACCCTTTTTGTATTCCACTTATATGCTATGATATATCCACAACGCTAACACTAATAATTCTGCCTTTTAAGGAGCTAATTCCAGACTTTTGGCCACGCAACTTCTTCTAAAGCTTGGCTGTATCAAGCTTACAGTAGATAGTATGTAGAGTTATGCAATGCAGCATGTTTAAGGGGTAATCGTACGCAGAAAATGTCGGCTGGTGATGAAACACTCTGTAAAACATGGCTTCAGGTGCACTTGTCTTAACCCACAGTTAAGTGATCTCATATTTTATTTTATGTTGCGTGCTAATGCAGTTATGCTGTAGGATCTCGAGTTCCAGATCATCTGGATGTGCATGTATAGAGCCAGTAACATGGTTTTATTCTCCCCTCCTCGACTCGTTGCTATTCCTGCTGCTGTTTGGTGAAGATCTAAATGAATCTCTTTGTCCTGGGAGAAAGATGGGCTCTGTCCACTGGGGATAATGACATATTTTGCCAACTCCTTTTGTCTTTTTCTTTCTCTCCTCTGTCTCCCTCCTTTCCCATGGTTATTTGTGTCGACTTGCCATGCCATTGTATTCCCCCCTATCTATTTTTGCTTGGCTTTTGTGTTTTCTTTCCCCTTTCACGCGCCCAGCTCACACGTATGAGCATATGGGCAGATGCAGAAAATATTGGCACACTTCTGAACACAAAGACAAGCATGTAGCGTGTGTGTGCCCATACTCATAAATCTATCATCTTGTTTTTTTTTTTGTATCCGAGGCTGTTATGTACTGACTCGACTCTCTACATACGAGCCCCATTGGCTCAGAAGTAGGGGAAAACAGGCGAATGGAGCACTGCACAATGAATGCCTGTTGGGAAACCACGGTACGCGGCTCTGGCTCAGGGCCCATTGCACTCTCTTCTTAGTGGCAAGAAATCGTCCTTAGTGGAGTGTGGTTATAATTCCACGCACATCTCTCTAGCTTGATTCCAGACTTGAAAATCGCCAGCCACATTTAAATTTTTGTCAAGCGATTCAAAAGGTCTGGTGTTGCTCTTCATTTGAATCAATAGCCGGTTCCCCAGTTGGGGAAACAACCGAGTCAGTCAGGGGCCTTTTTTATAGGTGGGACTCATTTGGGAACGTCATCTGTGTGAGAGCCAGACGCAGCTATCAAGGCTTCTCTAAATCAACTGACTGAAACAACGGCCATTAAATCAGAACAGCTGTGCACTGAAGGCATTTAAAAAAAGAAAGAAAGATGAAAAAGTGTTGTTGCTGTTATTCCCATGGGTTTAATTTATCAGCTAGCTCCTTTGGCACTCAACGGATCTGGAGGATTCAGTGCTTATTGCTAGTCTTACATCTTGGATCCACTTGTGCAAAGGTATTTCCTGAATTCTCGACTTTATTCTCACTTCTCTGCTATGGAATAATTTGGCATGAATGGCTTAGATCACCATAAGCTGACTTCAGCCACCACTAAAACATATTCCCGGTGTCAAGTGATGTCAGGAAGATGGATACTTCAGCTACAGGGATTGGTTTGGGAAAAATAAGTTCCTTTCTCAAACAGAAAAACGGTTTAACAAGAGGCTAATGTCAAACTGAGCGCTGGGCCGGTAACAAAATGGCATTTGTGCCAGAATAAGAGGTTAGCATCATACATTTATGAAGTCAAAAGCCAGTTAGATACTGGCCCACAGCGGACTTATTTTTTCACGTAGGCAAAGCGACCGTTTTTCTCTGATGTCAGAAAAAAAGAACAGAAATGGATGTGTGCGTCTGACATGCGAGCCCCTGTATTATTTTATTATTTATTTGTTTTTTCTGACTATACATGAAGCCAGCGCAAAGTACTACTGTAGGACCAGTGGACCGTGTAAGGGGGATTAAAAACAAAGATATAAATCCAGTTTGCCTCCCTCTCTCTCTCCAGGGAGGTCAGGCCCAGATTTGCCAGGCTGCCTCTGAGGCCCCTCTGTCTCTCCTGAGACACGCTCTGCTTGTTCGTTGAGGCTGGCCCAAGCGGGGCTGCTTCTGCACAGTGTGTGTGTGTGTGTGTGTGTGTGCAGCTGCACTGATTTACAAATATCTTCCTAGTTGGAGAGTAAGCTCTCATGCCTCAACTTCTGTTATAGTTTCGACTCTAAGTTATTAAAGAACATTTTAGCCCAAACTGTTTGTCTCGGTATGTGTCTCGCAGCTCTACAGTTCCACAGACCTTGTTGTAAGTCTCAGAAGAGAAGCTCGATGGTGCAATTTGATGTTAACATACTCCGTAATAGTTTCAAAGACATCTTTTTTCTTTCTTTGGCGGGAGCGGTGGAGCTGGTGCTTAGGGGCGTCAGTCACAATGAATGTGATTTTGCTCTTAGAAAATACCTGTTTGACATGACTGCGGCACAGATGTGAAGTTGTATTGTCTGCGGTGGCTCCTGCGCCTCAAAGTGGTTTTAAAGAAGCTTATTCACGATCAATAAAATGAATGGGGAATTGTTTCAGTATCCGTCGAGTGCTTGCATGAATGTTACGATACCAAAAATAGAAATTATTCATATTAGCTGGAGGAGGCATTAGCAGAACTCTGCCTTCAGACTTCTTCTGACACTGTGATCCACGCAGCCTCCATTAGCGTTTCTCTTAAATGTAAATATGGAACCTTAAAACAAGCCGTGCCGCCCGAATTAATAAGTCACAAAAAAAGCATAAACTATCCTCGTAATATCGCCGCATTTGACATTCATCAGACGGTAAAAAATGGGCGCATATATTTCGCACATGCAAATGAACCAAGCCATGCAGCCCTCTGCAGTGTTTGCCCTGAACGTCTAGCTCGCAGAGACACTTGACACTGATGGGCGCCAATTACAAAGCAGAATACATCAGTGTATTCTATGGGGTAAGCCTGCAGACAAATTATCCTGGAGTGACAGCTCCGCTCCGAAATTTTGTGGGAATTGATCCCATGCCCTTTCCATTGCTGGTGCCGCGCTCTACCCGCTGAACCTCACAGAATCGATAAGAAAGAGGGAGGGAGAGAGGCCCCCGAGGAAGGAGGACTGCGAGACAGAGAGAGCAGTAGGACAGAAATAGGGTATGTTTGATACAAAAGAAAAAAATGAATTTATTTGGGGCGAGGACTGTCAAAAACCACGAGAGCGTGCTTCAGAAGTGAGGATCCAGCTGCAAGGTAAAGGCATATTATCATCACAGCCGAGTGGATGAGTCTTGGCCAGACATTTTACATATCTCAAACCACCATTCTACTCATTCTATTGTTATCTCTCATTTTTATGCAGATTGCCCTCAAGGTATTATCCATATTTGAATTTTCAAGTATTTCACTTCAATCCTGTCACCACAATGTCTGCATGATGTATCTTATACAGAGCTGAACGAGCAGGTCTGGGTATATCAGTGGAGGTTATCATTGTGTTATATCATATTATACGTTATACATACATTTTATGGAACCACAGGCGTGTGTGTGTGTGTGTCTGTGGAATTTTGTGCAATGCGTCACTTTTAGTAAGAGTAAGATTACTGCCATGGGGCTGAATAGATTAGTTACTAAACAGGAAGATATTCGGCTTTCATAATCGATTAATCACAAGTAATAGGTTTTGAAGCAAAAACGGTGTTCAGCGTCCGGTTCCGCCCTTTTTAACGTGAGCATTTCATTTGTATTTGTTGTACATGATAGTAAATTCAGTAAGGTTTTAGTTGGAAAATCAACAATCAGCAAACCAGTGAGTGTGTCATTGAGTTCTGGGAAAATTATAGAGGATTTCTTTTTATATGAAACAATTTTCGATTAAATCAAAATCACTGTGCCAAAAGAAAACCAGTGCCGCCTCTGCTCTCTCTTTATCCAGTACTCATACAGATTTCTAGATGCTAGAGAGAAACAAGCTAGCATTGACAGGTGAGCAGTATTTTAATGGTATGCACACGCAACGGTGGAAGTGCTACCAAAATGTGTCGTGTTGGCTTAGCGGTCCGGTGCAGAGCCCGGTTTATAACATCCGGAATTGGAGTCTTGGAGTTTTGTTGTTTGCCATCCTCCCTTACACAGCCGGACATTTGATCCTTGAGTTGAGCCTCTTAGGCAACACTTCCTCCCAGGCTGTGTGCATACAGTATTTTGTCTCCTTCAGTTGACAAGACCTTAACCACGACTGTGCCCGTGAACCCAACATTAACCTTTTACAACTTAAACCATGCAGAGCTTGTTGGGGGTGCTAAAAGCCGTGGGACCAAGTGCCTCCTGGGGGACTTTGGCTTGACTAAACAAAAAAAAAAAAAAGAACATCTCCGGCTACTCGCGCTCTGTCCTTGTGTTGTTGTTGCTCTTCAGTGTTTACTCTGCAAAACAGGCTAGACCTTGAAGATGGAGAAGGAGAAAGAAGCGAGCTCAAACAACATTTATTTGAAATTCACCTGCAGCCTTACAGCAGATAATTTGTTGTTCGGCTTATTCTCTCTTAAGATTACGAGTAATTTGTACCATTAGATCTCATGCATTGTATTCATGTGATGCGCATGCAGCCATACCAGTAAAACTACGGTATGCGTCCCTGCTGTAATAGATATCTTGTGAAGTTTATTTAATGCTTTTAGGCATCATCTGACTCTCAGGCAGCAGTCAGGGGACCCATAGATTGGAGGAGAAGCTTGCCTACTGTAAGTACTGACTGAGGCCATCTTAGGACTTCTTAATGTCACTGTGTGATTTATGTAGACAAAATGTCCACCGGGAGGTGGCAGAGAGAGGAATGCTTTGGATGGGTGGGCGGAGGACGGGCGGGGGGGCTGAAATATTAATGTATGGGAAGAGAAACATGTGGAATGTGTGTTGCCGGAAGTGTGAATAATTGATGAAGCTTCCCATTTATAAAGTGCTTGAGATGTCCCATACTCAGTGGTCTAATGGCAGAAACATGGTATGGGATTTTACTGTACAGTAGTTGCTGTCCTCCAGAGGAGAAGGCACCAATAGTCATAAGTGACCTTTTCATGATATTAAAGGTCCCTGGAAACAAAATCAGTGAAACTTTACTACGGTTCGGCTTCTTTTTGCTCATCTCTTTTCATAAATGCAGCCTCGAGTTAATGGTTACTAATGTTTCCACGGAGAAATAAAGGTGTTCTTGGCCTAAGGAAAGAAATAATCCTAATTGAAAGTAAACAGTGGGATCATTATTGTCTCTGAACATGACTCCCTCACTTTATATCTTTTCAAATTGGAAGAAATGGAGAGTAGAGAACAATTTTAAAGAGCGGGTTTAGTGGTGCTGGTGGTTGTGATGTGTGCATGCTGGGGGAGTTCTCACTAATTCACTCATTTTAATCACACGCTGTCATGGCTACTTACCCACAAGTCTGCCACAGTGTTTTTCTTATTCTTTGCAAAGCATTTTTCTGGATTTGGTTACTTAGTATTAGCCTACTTCTATATACACCCAAGTCTTTCACTCATTCACTCATTCATAGGCAGTGAAGACAGTAACTTGCTGGTAGCTCAAGGGGCCCTGATATATAGTAGTGAATGTGGCTGTGGCAGTGCAGAGAGGATTACAGTCCATCATATCTGATCTGAGACTGTTAGATCCCAATATTGAATTACGGACCCTGCGGGGTCTCTGGTTCCGTTATCAATTTGCAAACGAATAATGTGGAAAGGAAGGGGATTGAAGCTGGGGGGCTGTATGGCTTTGAGGCAGGTTTTGGTGGGATGCATGCGATGAATCTAATAACAGCCTTTTTTTTTTTTTCCAAGGGACCGCAAGTGGCAACACAACTACGGTCTCATGTGTGATTTAGGTATTATGGAGCTTGAGTTCTTCCCCCATTCAGTTGAATATATGGTCCCATTTTGCAGGGATTACAGCTGTAGTGGCCGCATAAAGCCTTCATTAACCATTATAAAAACATATTTATGGCCCACATATCCTTTAAAGCAACATTTTTAAAGCTGCATGAGGGGTTATAAAAGGAGGCCACTGTGGGTAAGACTTTAAGATGCACATGATATATGATTTTTTTTTTTTTTTTAACCTCCCCATTGATGTTAAATGACCTTTAATTTTTTAAGTAGCTCCTCAAGCTACTCAGTCACTGTCTGCCATATTGTTAATTTCAAACTTATCTCTTATCCTTGGGATGAACACAGGCCTCCATTTGCATTCCTACAAACTTCTCTGACTCTAAACTGCCTCGTCGGTATGGTCACGACTTCAAACTGAGGTGTGCGCGGCATGTGGAACATGATTTCTCACTAGCCCTGCTTCGCACATAGCATCTGGGAACATGACGAGCCTGCAGGGAAGTGTGGATTGCGGAGGTTGCAGCAGTCGGATTGATTCACTGCAATGTGTGGCCTGCTGCCACCCCCAGTGACGGGAAATGTGCCATGGTGCCCCGGTTGAGATGGAGAGGCTTGTTGTGGTGTGTGGAGGTGGAGATGGAGGTCACCTCTTTCTCTCTCTCTTGCCTCCCTCCCACTATCGTTCATGTCTCTATACTTAGTTTCTCCTTTTTTTTATACTCATCCTCCTGTCCTCTATTTTAAGGCATTCACCTCACATCGCTGACGACACCAGCCAATGAGAGCCCTTATCTTAGGAGTGTACCGGAAGAGATAAGAGTATCATTCATCATTCCATATTAGCTACTGTCACCGCTTTCTACAAAGAATTCCCAAGGAAATTGTGGCACAGATTATTTCATTATTATATACTCGTTCATAGAGGCCTCTGAAGTTGTTCGGTCCTCCATGTTATATATAACCCTACAGCAGCACGTATGGAACATGCTTAGTCATTCCTTTCCATGACAGATCCGTGCATAATCATTTTCATTCACACCTTTTTGCACATAGATGTCAGATAGGACGGCAAATAAGATTATCCAATTCATCTGTCGTCTGTTGGGCATTACATAATGGTTCTGTCTCAAATGCAGAAGTGGAGGAATTAGTTAATGTTTCGAACAATGAAATTGTGAGAGCTGGTATTTTCACAAAAAAAATGACAGCCCTCTGTACCCGCTACTTCAAAAGCAAAAAATTCTGAATTAATTTTCCTACCTCTGAACTGTTCTTCTTGTTTATAGCCGAAAGAATTCCTCTGTGTGCTGTCTTCCCGCTAGATGTTCCTAGCATGACATGAAAATTAAAAACGCATCCTTTTGAGAATGTTATTTTTCGGACTCTTTCAAAAAGCGCTTTTGTCAAGACTCCAATAGACAGCGAGGTCCAAGGGAACACTTTCCAATTTCAAGCCTTTCTTTTATGAGAAAGAAAACCTTATCTGTGACTTACTGTAAAGCCATTTTCAATAACATCTCAGTTCAGTTGGAAGTCTGTCTGAATTATTTCTTATATATCATCTCATGGCGGACATTTTATGTCAAGGAGGCTTGCTAACATGCTCCTCTGCCGTCTTTAAAAATCTATTAAGAGGCTGCGGAATATTCAGCATCCCGCTGCTAGACTAAAAAGAGAGAGCGCTTCATTCCAGTTGAAGTGGAGTAATAAGCTATTTTAACGCAGCGCGGTGTGTTTTTGAAGAACGCTGGCTCCATGTATCATTAGGACGCAACTTTAAAGCACTTCTGATTGTACATAAAGCTTTAAGTGGCTGACGCGCAGCCTACACCAT
Source organism: Nibea albiflora (assembly GCA_014281875.1). Taxonomy (NCBI): domain Eukaryota; kingdom Metazoa; phylum Chordata; class Actinopteri; family Sciaenidae; genus Nibea; species Nibea albiflora. Next base: position 15,272,033 of record CM024806.1, read on the forward strand.
AGATCCCGTGCGGTTTCATGTTTGTCCACGATCAGTCTGATCCTCCACTGTGGATTTGTTAGATGTCGGGAAGCGGATAGATGCAGCTTTTTAAACTCTGCTCAACACTGCGGAATACTATTCCCAAGGATATTAGGAAGGCAACTTCAGTGAGAAAGCTTAAACAGATGTCTTTTTCACTCGCCTTTCAACTATTATTTTAACTTGCAAGATTTTCGTGTCTCTGCACCTTTTTTTTGGTCTTGTGTTACTTTTTCTGATGTTAGCTTATGTCCCCTTTCTCAGCCACTTGCCAACCATTATTTTTCTAAAGGCTGCTGTGTGCAAATATAATGGTATCCTTGTGGGTTGGACCTGGCTTTAAATATTAAGCAACATCTTGTTTGTCCTCTTGAAATATTTGTGCTCCCGATTATTCGACTGACAGATGACCCAATGCCCCATGTGAAGTTACAGCAGATGCCATTATTTTGAAACACTCTGTCAGAAGCCCCAGGTGTGCTGATCATGGTGTTGATGAATAGCGAGAGAGGGCAGAGCCTGAGTGGGGAGGGAGATAGAGTCAGGGATCGGCTAAGGTCCTCTCATGTTATTTTCCTGAGGGCGCACACAGCTTGTCTCATGTGGTAATCCATGCATGGTAAAACCTTATCCATGGGGATAATGTCAACTCACTCCCAAAGATAACAAGACAAAAGCCCTTGCCTAGTGCTCACTCCAGAGTGTGTTTCATATTCCCCTAATCTGCCATCTTACATGGCTCTGTTCTATGGATTTGTTTCCTGAGCTCGCCGATTAACACAAACATACACACACGCTGTGGCTTTGCACACAGTCGCCTTCTATCAAAAAGGGACGGTGTCCAGGACTGACATTTATTTCATTTCAACTACATCAGGCGCCCTTTTCTGTCTGAGTCAACGCAATTGCAAATATGTGGTTCAAGCACAACGGCTGCATTTAGAGAACGGTGAGTAGTCTCTGCAGCTACAGCTGTTAGCGTACAGTACATCGCCGATAGAGTCGGTGTGGAGTAAACACATTTATCAGCCGTCATGCCTCCTAATATTAAACATTATTTTAGCCTCGGATTTAAGTGCGCCAGGTGTTTTTATTACTCATGGCACTCGTGGATGCTTGATTACAAGTTGATTGAGCAGGCGTAAGTGGAGCCTTACTGTATAGCCTGCTGTGCTGCTGAGTTAAATGGAGGAGCCGCTTGTCAATTATCGTTGTGTAAGTGCGTGAGCGCGACCTACCTCCCCGTTGTGAGTCCTTGCGTGCGTGTGTGCATTTTTGCAGCTCTCCAATAGCGCGGTCCCGAAGATCAAAAGATCATAAAAGGACATCGGCGGCGTAGTTCATGCTCAAAGTGGCGAGATCCAAGGTTTAAGAACACTAAATCTTCACCAGACTGAAAGAGCATCCATCACATTAACACCAAAACCCGTCAGACAACTCAGTGAATTATATATTGAAAGTTCCCCCCCCGAACATCCAGGCAGAGACATCTTTCTCTCTGTCTCTGCCTTCCATCTGATGCGCAGCATTGAATCATTGATAGGACATCCACAACAACAGCTCTCCTCCCTATAAAACACCTGTCACAGACAGCCTGAAAGGAATACAACCAGAGCAAGATGTGGAATCTGTTTTGAGCTTCTGAATCGCGGGTATGCGGCAAAATGATGCATATTGGACCATGTGTACAAATGCAGGTGCGGCTAAGCTGTTTGCTGCAGTACCGATCTTGGAAGCCATCAGCTTGTTGTCTGACGACGATGTAGCCTCTGGGGGCAATGCTTTGAGGCTTCCGGTGCAGACAGCAGATATCTGGGCCAAGACTTCCTCTGCAGTCTGATTAGCAACGTGATATGCGAGAATGGCGAGAAAGACACATTTCTCCTTATACTCTACAAACATGCATATGAATGCAGGAGATAGCTGATAGTTTCCGGGCCCGGATTGGGGCCAGTGCATTCCCTCTTTGGCACATTCATTCCTTCAGCGCCTTCTCCTGTTTCCCATCTACACTTATTGAGGAAATGGAAACACCAAACCTTATTATGTGTTTTCCATGATGGCTGTTAATGGGATGGAATCAAGGGTTCAACGCGAGTGACACACTGTTGTTGTAGGCACTAATATGCACTCCTCTCTTAGTCATAAGTATACTCTTTGATCCCAGCTGGAGTCAGGGATGCTTCAGGGATGTGATGGAATATTTTATTGCTGTTGTGGGAAAGCAATTGGTGGGGTTGCCTCAGTCAGTCGCTTTCACCCTCTCCTCCTCATTAAGTCAAGCTTTAAAGCCTCAGCTGGGCACCCAAGTGACTGTTTTGCATGTTGTTACTCCTAAACCGTCTGTTTTACAGAAGGACCGCGTTCCCTCTGAATTTTCAGAGTGTGTACGTGTGTGTGTGTGTCTGGTAAGGGTGGTATCTGACTAAGGTGGGTGGGGGTGGGAGGGTTGGTTAAGATGAGGCTGACGCTCTTGCCAGAAAGAAAGTCTGTGGCATTACAGAGAATAATGAAGATTAAGCTGAGATCTGGTAGTGGGACGATTGGAGGGTCAGTGTGTAAGATCAATGTATGGAGGGAAGTAAAGATAGATGAAAGTGAGGCCAGACACATTTCCTGTTTCTCTGAAGTGGAAACGGTCTTGATTAAAAGAACCCACATTTCTCTGAGTGGCCACGTCAAGGCGTGATCAGATAAGGAAATAAAGCACAAGGCATAATTCATGCCCTCCTTCTTGGCAGAGGGCTTGGGAGGGTTTGAAGTCCTATTTTGGACCACAAACAGAGAATCACTCAACACAATTATGATATTTTGGGACTTTTTGGACTCAGTGCGCAGTCAATGCTCACCTGCCTTTCATCACCATTGACTTCGAGAGCATTTTCTTTCCATTTATACTCACTGGCGGACATCTAAAGCAAAGTATAGAGTATTATGGGACGCGATAAAAAAGCAAGCTGGTGCTTTTGTGTTGGGTCACATCTAGGGCAAGACCATCAAACACTGAGAATAAGTCAGAAAATAGAACCGCACTTGTTCTTTGGTAATCCACAACAGCTGGTGTGTGTGTGTGTGTGTGTGTGTGTGTGTATGGTGGATATCATGCGTGTCCATATGTGCGTGTGTGTGTGTGTGTGTGTGCGGGAGACACAGAGGGTAGATAGCAAGGCCAGATGGATCCAGCTGTGGATCTGGTGGCCTAGATAAAGGCTAGATGGGCGCCACCACCTTCATGAGGTGCCAGCATAACATTTAGAGTAGGTGTTAAAAGCTTGAAGGCTTTGATGGACCCAGACATCCGGCTGAGAGAGCGCTCATTAAAGGCTACATGCTTTTTTAATGAAGTCTATAGTGAGTAATGTTAAAAAATTGATCATCTCATCACGGCGTCCGTTTCCGTTAAAGCTTGAAATTACCATGTAAACTTTGATGTACCAACGAGGAAACATTTTTTACTGGTAACTTAGTCATGATGCTCCAAGATATTCAATTTGCATCAACATTAGTTGTTTTTTGTCATTGTCAATCATTTTCTGATTATTTTTAAATTAGTAGTTCATGAAAAGTCAAAAAAATGCTTTCCAAAACAAAGTTCAGAAGTCCAAAAATGAAAAGGTCTTTGGTTTTTAAGGTTCTCGAATGTGAGGACTTGCTGTTTTTGGTCCATACATGATTGAAAACTAGAGAATGTGTAGCAGTTGTTCGTTTTTTGAAAGAACTGAAACGATCAATCAGCAAAGTAACTGCTGATTTATATACAGCCGATCAACTAATGTTGATCTACTGACCGTTACAGCTCTAAATAACCTGCAAATTCTCACATTTTAGCAGCTTAAACCAGCAAGCGTGTACTCGATAGATGACTACGAATCAATCAAACATCAGAATTATCACCCGTTAATTTTCCGCAGGACTAATAACTGATTAAGCGACTAATCATTTCCCATGTCCGGGTTGTAAAATGCGGAGAAATCTAGAAAATTCAAGCAATTTAAAATTTGACCAGACTGTAGTTGCAGCCTGTAGCGGCCATTTCAGGAAGCCTCAGTGCACAGCCCACTCCCACACAAACACTTAAATGGCCATTATGAGAGGAGAGGTGGAGAGCCTGTGCTGGCTTGTGGAGAAGGAAAAGGTGAGGTAGCCGGCCTCTGTCCTTTTTCCAGGGAACTCTAGGACAGCGAGAGCCTTCACCAGCACCCCGGGGAGAGGGAAGACAGATTAATGCAGAGGCTTTAATATTTCAGATGAAAACGTATTACTGCTCTCTTGCTCTTTCTTCTCTCTCTCTCTCTCTCTCGCTTTCTTTCCTCTCTGGCTCAGAGAAGCGAGCCTGAATTTTCTCCCCTGCTCTCTTCTCATGTATTCCTCTTTGTCTAGAAGCATGAATGTGTTTAGCTGAGGGGTAGATTTCCTCGTCCAAAGCTTCTCTGTCTACTCATTGTGACAGGAGGTGGTAGATCAGCGAGAGACAAATCTAAATGAATGGAGTGGAGTGTGTGTTTTTTCGTGTGTGTCAGGCTGTCCGTCAGGCTGTACAGCAAAAAAAACTCTTGACCTTGCAACCACCCCTCACTGTCTATCTATGGTAACATGTCATATCTGTACATCCTCTTTGATGAGATACACTGTGGTTCTGTCCACTTATGTCTTATCTCATGCCATTGAAAACCTATTTGAGAGACATCACATCCAACGACACTTTGTAGGTCAGACAGGAACTGACTTCAAGTGTCAGGAAAATCCATTGTGGTCACATTTTCTACCTGATCCGGTGGCTTAGGGATAGAGATTCAACATATCATATATTACAGCATGCGTAGGTTTTCCCAACATGTCTACTGGCAAGAAAATCCACCCTAAGAAGATTAGAACAGACAAACCCTCTCCACATGTGTGTGTGATCAGGCCACATAAAGGAGCTTGATGAGCAGGGTATGTCATGAGGCCGCCCCTGGGGAACTCGCGGACTGTCCACCGAGCTTTTAGAGAGCGATGGGGAAAAAATCTATAGAATCTTATTGTCTTATTAATGACACTAATGTTTATAGATACTCCAATCTTTGTCTAATGTTCAAGTTGTTCTCCATTACGGATTTGTCAAAGCAGATGACAGAAATAAAGATTAATGCGTGCATTTGTTAAAGGACCAGTGTGCAGGATTTAGTCGCAGTAGTCGGTGTAGTTCTGGATTTCAGACCTCTCCACTCTTCCTTGCGTTTCAGGCAAGAGGGAGAAACTACTGTGACCACGAAAAACTGCAAAATGCTCCGTGGAGAGCAAATGTTTGGTTTGGGAACATCACAGACTCGTGGGAGAGGACCTGCGTCGTCTATAGATATAAAAGGGGTCACTCTAAGCTAAAAAAAAAAAAAAAAGCAGCACAATTCTTATTTTCAGGTGATTGTACACCGATGAAAACACAGTTATGCATATTATAGTCAATTTCTGCCATATGCTGCAAGTAGAGACCATCTTTCTTTTTTTTTAAAATAACTGGTTGTTTTCCAAGTAAACAGTGTGCAGGAAACAATGCCGGGTGAAAATTCTTTCTTTTTCTAATGACTGAGCATGGCAGCTGCAGAAAGGAAAAGGTGAAGGACAGATAGTGGCCATGGCAAATATGGCTGGGATGGAAAAAATAATGAAAAAAGGCTGGGTGTTCATTATAGATTCATCTGTCTATAGTTCCTTGTTCGGTCAATGGTGATAAATGATCACTGTTTTCCCGAAACCCAAATGTCCTGTCGCACATGCGAGGCGCTGAACTTTATTTATTTTAGGAAAGACATTTGATTCATTAACGAAATAGTTGATTAGTTCAAAGCGAATTAATTATTCAACTAATCACTGGAGCTGTATCGATTAATCTGTGGGATGAAATGTAAACACAAATGGTAATTGCTGACTGGAAGCGAACGCAACACTTCCTGCTCTGACACTAAACATTGGCCCTCAGTGTAAATGATGCATTGCATTAATATAGATTTAATTCCATGTGATACTGATACTGCTCCGCTCACATGAATGATACAAAAATAATCTGCTACAATCTGGCTCTGTTTTATTGACGCTGGACCTACTAATGCTACATATTGTGAGATTTCAAATCATTTCTCGATGTGTCTCGTGGTCAATACATTTTAGCCGTTTTTCTTCGTGATGGTTTTGTAGGGGAAAAGGACAAACGTGCCACACGATCGCAATCACGATTGCAGATCTGCAGATCCTTGCACTGTTCCCGAGGGCTTGGTTTGATGTTATACCCGATAAGCCCACACTGAGCGATTGCAAAAGAGGATATTAGCAGGTTGGATGGTTGCTGACACACAACGGGGGATCACCCTGTTCTTCACGGTATCATTTTAGCAGCCATCCATTACCTTACTACATGTGAAGGTCAGGGTCACCGTGACAGCTTGCAAACAGAGCAGCCCCACGCATGCTAGTCTCCAGTCAGTACCTGGTGGAGTGTGTAGCCCCTGGTCCTGCAGGGAAATGTATTCCCCGCAGTGTAACTTAGGTCAGACCCTGGACCTCATCCTCCTTGCCCGGTAAACCTCCAAAGGGAGATCTTCCAGTTGCATGAGCCACCCCTGCTTCTTAATGTTTTTTTCAATCAGGAGGTTGATTTAGGTTTTTTTTTTGTGTTAGTTGTTCTTTTTCCTCTCATGCTGTTGGGTTGTTGCATACTATTCGAGATGCCTTTTCTCATTTATCTCCGCTTTCGAGGCCCGAGGCTTGTTCGAAGGGGGAATGAAGTTCTCTTCCTCCCCGCTTCCCGAGCTGCATATGTCACACGCACGAAAGCACACCTAGGCACAATGGGAAGACACATGCTCACACTCTTGTAACACACACACGTGCTCACACATGCATTAAATAAAATTAATAAATAAAGGGTCCCCCCCCCTCTCTCTCTATCTCACTTGCCCTCGCTCTTCCCCTCTACACCTCTGCAATTCATCTCCCCGGAGGCCTCCTGCCTCTCCAAGCCAAACAGTGTGCTAATGTGCTTATGCGTGTGACACACGCCCTCCCCCTTGTTTCCCGTGTTTCTTCTCCCTCTCCTTCTTCTTCCCCTCCTTCATTTTTTCCCCCCTTTGTGATCCCTCACATCCTTGCGAACACAGACTAAAGACCCGCACATACACACACATATATGCTAATCTGCGGTGCCAACGCAGAACTGATATTTTGTCTAATTAAATGTTGGCCACGACAATTGAGGTAATGAACATAATGAAAAAGTAATGAAGATACTTCTAACAACGACTGGAACAAGAGTGCGAGGTGCACTCTGTATTGCCAGCGTGGTTTCATTGGATTCAAGATTTAGAGAGTGTGTAAAGTGAGCTCAGATCTGTAAGCAGATACTAGGTGCTACTTTGATGCTCAGCTATTTGGTACTTTGTCTTTATAGTGTTTTAAAGGTGAAGGTAGTAAAACTTTTAATTGCCAGTGTTTTCTTTTAATTTTTTTTTTAAATATCACACTGCTGCGTGGTTTTATCGTATGAAATCCATCAAGACAAATAATCACAGAATTCTCTGATCCGCTGATTCAAGATAAGAAATGATTGATTGTCACATCACCAAGTATTTTATTAGTCTATGAATCATTTATTATCAGTAATTCTCTGGTTCCAGTGCCTCAAATGTGAGAATCTGCTGCTTCCTTCCAGTTGATGTAGCTGCAATATTACCATCTTTGGGTTTGGGGCTTAATTGGTTGAACAAAATGAGCAATTTGAAAACGTAACCTGAGGATCTGGGGACATGGGATGGGTCTAAAAATCATTAGCTCCAGCTCCAATCAGGTCAAGTCAATTTAGCTGGTCAATATCACAAATTTGCCTCAAGGGATTTTTTTCATAGGATGTCACTAATAATTCAAATGTTCTCTACATGGAAAACAGTCCAGAAACATTATTATACTAACAGATACACAAGATATTTTCAAACACAGTGTCCAAAATGCCATGCGACATCACAAAAAGTCCAAATTAAACAACAAAGTCTGTCACGTGTAACCGTCCTTTTGAGTAACAAAGAGCATTTTTCTTTCGGCTTGGATGATATCATTTGTCAGCGCCTTTCAACAATGTTTCAAATCACTGTACAAGAATAAATCAGTTTTATGAAACATATGGTGTTCGGGGGCACTTGCTGAAATGACTGATGCAGACATTTTTTTTTTTCTTTCTTGGCAGGACAGTGTCCAATATCGCTAATGAAAAACAATCAAATATGGAAACGGGAGTCAAGAAATGATGAGGATTAATCTTGAAACTGCACAGGAAGGGATATATTTTAAAGAATCGAGCGCCTGAGCCGCCATAATTATAAGGATGGAAAGGAGGAGGACGTTTTTTAATGTCACCTTTTTCCAGATGTCACCCTCGTTGTAATGGCTTTTAGCTTTTGTCGCTCACGCTACTCTTTCAGCTTCTGCTTATTCCTATTTATATTCTTGCCATGGCGCTTGTATAATGTTTTACTGTGGACAGATTCACCTTTCATACAACGGCTGCTCCTTCTGACGCAGCATTACTTACAGGAACCGCTGCTCCACAGCCGCCTTCTCCTGCTCTCTCCTCTTGAAAATAAACTCCGCCTGTCCAGTCGAGGAGCTGTCCAGTGCTGAAAGTGGTAACACGGGCAGCTACAGTACCGAGCTTTTAGAGGTCAGCAGAAGACAGGGTGCAACAGGAACACGATGTTGAGAGGCAGAGACACACTGAGAGCAGCTGGCCAGGAAAGAGGGGAGGGAAAGGGAGGGGAGGCAAGAGGTGAGGCCAGAAATGTAGAGAAATGCAAGGGTAGCGGGACGGAGGGCAAAATGGGGAATGGAGCAACGGGAGTATCATTCTCAGTTACACTGTTTCACATGGTGGAGCCCCTCTTTAAAAGGCCAATTACTCTGTAATAGTCCTAGACTGACTAGGTGATTTCTCACTGTGCTGAGTGGAATGGCAGTGCAGGAGTGGAGTCAGTCCAGTGGAGAGACCCAATCATCATTGCACTGGAGTGAAGGGAGTCGAGGGACACACACATTTGCTGTGTGCATGTGTGCCCGGCGTAGGTGTGCATGAGCAGTTTGCGCGGATAATTGTCTCTATTCCACCGAATTCATTATTGAATGTGACCTTCAGGCACCGCGAGTTATGTACGTGTGTGCTTACATGCCTGTGTATGTAAGCCCCTCAGCGGGGACAAAGTATATGTGGCCTGGCCCCCTCTGGGATAGTTTAATACAGGAAGGTTGCGAGATGACACCAGTGGCTGAAATGGCCTTAAAATCAAATTGAATTGGAATTCTTTTTCGATATGTGTTTCGTTTTTAGTTTCGGCGTTGAATTGATTTAATTGGAAGTGAATTCAATTTTAAAAAGCTTAGCGAGCATTAATTGACAGCCATGATAAATGGTTGTTCGCTGCCACCTTTTCCCCGCTGAATCTCGCCTCTGCCCACACTCAGATCCCTTTTATTTCTCTCTCTGTCACTTATTTATCTTTCTAGGGCCCATTCCTTTCCTGCTGTCGTCCTTATCCCATATGTTGGGCTTAACACACACATTTACACGATATTCCATACTAATTAGTTGCTTGTAATTTTAGTGATGATGGGATTTAAACTTGTTTCCGTGTCGCTGTCGCGTCCCTTTGGACAAATACATCGGTTGTGCCGAAGTATAAGTGGACAAGTCTGAGTGGATTTTAGGTGCCGTACAGCTCGGCGGTAACCCATCCTGACAATGAAAAGATTATAGTCACATAATATGTAAGCTAATGTTCTGTCCACTGGTTCGGCGATGAATTGCGTTGCCAGTTGAAAGAATAATCTAATTCTCTCTCTCTCTCTCACGCATCTCGGTGTGCTTTCAGGATCATTAATTACTCAGGAAAGGGCAGCAGCTTAGTGACGTGGCCGAAAGATAGGACGCTCAGCAGTGCGATGTACTTTCAATACATACAGATGAAAAGAAGCAAATGTTTTTAGAAGTTTTTAGAATGGGACAGTAGGTCTTCAGGGAGAGGGATTAGGTTTAAAAGCACCATTTACTGAAAGTAAATATCAGTGAATGTGTGATTTGCTTTATTAATCCCCCAATGGGGAAGCCACACACACACACACACACACACACACGGCTTATGGCCATGCAAATATGGAGAGATAGCGGAGCGATGGGGCTGCCACGCGGCAGCAGAGGAGGATCACAGATCAGTACTGTCCATCACAAAAAGAGGGAGGAACTTAAACTGACCTTCCGGATCATAAAGAAAAACTCTTCGTGTTATACACGACACGTGCTTATCACAATAGATCAACATCGCTCATAATGAAGGGGGAACAGTGCAGCACGCACACATAAATAAACATGCGCTTACTTTTGGAGTGTCTTGAAGAGGCAGGCATCAAAACTGTCAGAATCTAATCTAATCTTGATGGTTTCTGGGAAATAAACTAGGACATGCTCAAAGCACAAGACGGAGAATTCCCTGACCTACCAGACTGGTTCCATCCTTTTGCGGTTCCCTTTAAAAGCCAGCTTACCACAAGCTAATGGTTGCGTATGAATGTTTAAACACATATGGATGGGATCAAAGATTTTTAGATGTGCGTGACAGCAGCCATTTCTTCCCTTGTGGCCTTCGCTGGCCTCAACTAAATATCCTTGAGTGAAGTCATGCTGAAAGGACCAGATGACACTGCTGCTGCATTAGTATACCGTGTGTGTGTGTGTGTGTGTGTGTGTGTGTGTGTTTTGTGTATTCACAAGGGGAGTGTACAGAGTGGTATGATGGAGGTGGAGGAGAAGCTGTTTTCACACCCAACAATCTGCCAAGATTGTGATTTAAAATGATACAAATACCTTGCATGTGGAGAGATGCGGTGGGATTGCTTCGAGTCCAAGATTGAGAGGTTTAGAGCTCCCAAAATAAGGCTTCTGCAAATATCAGAAAATATTCAAAAAGATATTCTTCTACTAATGAATGACATGTCTGAGCATCCCGTCTCTGTCACCGTGTCACCACTGATTCTTTTTTTTTTTTTTGCCGGTCAGGCATGAGTATGTGTGCTTCGTGTGACCTGGTATGCTGAGTAGGATGCTGTTTGTGCATGTGGACCAGATTGCAAACGCACCGGAGTGGTTTGTAATATATTTATGTCGACTCCTTTCACTCATTCTCAGAGTTGACAAGCTTTTTTAGGGCACGGGGATGACGAGAGACAGGCGACTTTTCAGCAGAGGCAAAAAGGAAATATGGCACATGTCTGACAAGACTCAGCATACAGTTTACTGACTGTTGAAAAGTGGGGAGTTAATATTCTCTAAGTCTGACAGCACAGACCAACTTATAACCCGCAGACAATGGAACTTCAAATTATTATATAAAAATTGTATTATTTATTTTGTTATTTTCACACTGCTAAATCTGGCTGATATTAAGTTATTGCCAATATTTAGGTATCAGATTGATTATTTACAATACATGTGACTAAAATGGTTCTTGGTCACAATTCTTAATGAAGTTAAAAACTGTCTGTTTATGTTTTGTGTTCATGCAAAATGAAAAAAAAGAGAGATTGTTTTGAAATCCAGTATTTTAGCAACGTTGTTCTTCCTGTTTTTCTCCCTTGCCTTGCACAAATACTAATGTTGCGTTCCCATGGCATGAGCAGTGCTGACAGCAGCACGTATCAAAAACGAAACGTTCCTCCCGCTCATTAAAATGACTGAGCTATATGGCACAGCGGTGTCATTGTTACTGGACACCGTTATTTGGTAATATGTTGTCATATGTTGCACACAGCTGACAAGCAAAGGCAGTCAGTTAATGTGCCCAGATGTGAGGGAAAGCGTTGACACCTATGAGCATTTTTTGCGTCGTCATAATGTCCCATTCGGCGCAGCGAATGCATGAAGTTGTCAAAACAGATCAGTGCAGTGGACCAACTCCATTTCACAAGTCAAATCAAGCCGCTTTAATGCATCAGTTACATGTCCTTATTGCCAAGTCTGGGGGCAGTGAAGTAGAAGAAATGCATTGCACCTATTTCTCTGTTTCTGCCTCTTTGCAGCAAGTCAATAATATTCCAATTTCTCAAAGTAAATGCAAAACGAATGATGTCGATCGGAGCCGTGAGTCAGGGCAGCCCTGTCTGGGCCCTTTTTAAATTGAATCTTTCCAGATCGGGCATCACTTTTTGCCTCAGCGTTGTAAACAAAGACCAGTTGCATATTGTCTAATCCAGGATTAGATTCACCTGTAATTGGGCCTAGGCGGAGTGAGTTAACTGTTAAATTGCTCTTCAGTTAGGGGATGCCACCTGATAAGCCTGGGCCAACCGTCTGGGGAAACACAGTGATGACTCCCTAACAAGACAGCCAGACAAGGACTGATGGGCTGAGAAACAAAAGCCTCTCTCACTCCTATAGGCAGTTTTGCAACATACACAGTTGATTCAGTAATGCAGTCGGCATCGCGGGCGAGACCATAATTATCTCTGTCCACTAAACTCCTCATTGGCTCACCGCGGAGACAAGTGGACAACAGACTTTAAATGAGGAAGTTGTGACCACATTAACGGCATCCATCGGTGCATTTGGGGGCAATTCCATAATGATGTAGAGTGGCAGCCATTACGGTGTTGGTGTGGTAATGGTAATAGACCAGCTATTGCGGCAGGTGATTACAGGGGTTATGAGCCTATTCAGGTCTTATCATTACGGAGCAGTTAAGAATTGAAAGAGGATTCACTTAAATGTAAATGCGAGGCAATTTAACACGTGTGTGCTTCGCGTGTTGTCGGCTGCTTCTGATTCCGTGGATGTCGTTGACGTGCGGATGTTACCAACAGGAAACGGCTTCCTGTTTTTCCTCTCTCCGTGAACCAAAAAAAATTAAAACCTCAACACTCATGTGGAAAAATCTACCCCGTGCTTTTCATGGTTAATGTCTTAAATCGAACGTTTGTGCCTAACGGGTCTTCGCTCACCGGGATCCTATTGTATTCCTCCGCTCTGAGCTGCTCCATTTGCATTGGATTATTATTCCAGAGGGACGTGGGTGATAAAATATTAGCCGTCCTCATCACCCAGGACAGCATTTTAACCAGGTGACATATTACAGATGGCGCTTTGCAATAGACAACATTACTCAGACCGACAACACATAACATCAGCTATAAGGGGGTTCATAGCCAAGACATTACGTCAGCCCATTTGAAGAGCTGCCGGAGTCTCCTAATGGCTTCACTGTTCTTTTCATAACTGCGTGAGCTCACGAGACAGTCTGGACGTTGGTGTAAATGTGCTTGTATCTCTCATTAGCCCAAAACCTTTCCAAATGACCCCATTACACTGCTCTAAACTCAAATGGTGCGCACAGCTGATGAAACTGTGAAACAGAAAACAAAACTCCTCGTGCGCTGAAAAAAAAAAAAGGTGTTTAGTTTAGGTGCAATAGGCCGATGACGCCCCGTCTTCAGGCTTTCACTCTGGCACAGCGGGAGGTCTCGAACAGCACTGTTTCATTGGGTGTGACGATCCTGATGTAGGTGTGTTGTTTATATTCCACCTGTGGACAGATAGCGCAGAACAAATGTGCAATTTAAATAGTCCCTGTAATATAAAACATATAGCATATAATGACACAAACAGCACCTAAATGTTTTGATATAATAAATAAAGGGGAAAAAAAACAGAAAAGCAGGGCATGTTAGCCATGCTGCGTTCATGTTTGCTGACTGAACATGAAACTCTGTCTCACTGAACACAGCTGAGTCGTAGCTAATATCTGCCCAGGAAGATGTTCAATTGTTCCCTAGGCTCTTTTGTAAATATATAACTTAAAAAAAAAAAAAAATCACCCCATATCTGGGTTGCTAAGTTAACGTCGGGTTTTATTTGAAGTGATGGGAAGTGCACAGAAGGAGTCTTGTTACAGCAGACGGGCAACAATAACAGACAGAAAACACTGAAAATGCATTTTATTGAGACAAAATCACACAGAGTGACACTTCACGATAAATATCTGCACACAGGAAGCAGTGTTGCTGGCTCAATAATGGTCCGCAGCACTGTTTGATAGCAATGATCAAATCATCGCACTTCACTTGAATCTACTGTTAAATTTGCATGTAAACTACTATTATTGCACGTCCAGTACAAGGAATAAAAAACCTGCAAGATGCGATTTTTTTTCTGTCTGTGGTGAATAAATAATATGCCGCCGTGGGCCAGATTACTGGTGATGCAAGTGGGTCAAGAGTTTTAGTGGGTCCTTCTGTTTGTACTTGAGAGTAGATAGCAGGTTTTTACAAAAGGACGTGTTGCGTCCTGGCTCTTGAGGTGAAGGAAGCAACTTAAAACTAACTGTTTGTTAGTTATTTATTGATTGAAATTTGGATTAATTATAATAAATCGATGGGTGGTAAACTACAAGGGAACAAAAGGTAAAATAAAGAAAACAAACTATATATATACTATGCAATAATAAACATTTTTACCACGTGAAGTAAATACTTGAGAAATCCTCTTTTAACAACTCGACTTTTAGGAATCTCCCAACAAAAGACAAAGCTGTAACACTAGCTGACATCTTATATACCCCGTCACCACTCAGCCCTGCCATTTTACATCGGACTGTCACCTTGTCTAACACCATTAATTTTCATTTACCACAGCTCGGAAATACAGTGCACCCCTGATTAGATTTTCTCTCACCTTCACTGCAAACAGCTTAACAACATCCTGATGTGGTTTATGAGAGGGCTTATAATGGAGATTTTTTTTTTCTTCTTCTAATTATTCCTTCTGCTCCTGTTTGATTGCTGTGTCTGCATGATGTGCGCTTTTCTTAGCCTGCGGATTGGGAGTGGTCCCGTAAATCCTATCAATTATACCCCATTTCCCGTTCTGAAGTAGTCCTGCACATCTTGATTTGACATCACACATGGACACTTATCCTCCCACACCTCTGGGGAAAGAGCGCACATCATCTCCGAGCTTTGCCACTCGTGGATTTCTCGCTCTTGCCGCGGTGTGAAGAACCGAAAGACAAATTGCTGCTGTCGTCGTGGACAGATTCTGGGTGGTGAGGATCTCTGAGGCTCTTCAGCTAGTGTCAATATCTTTGATCTTATTAACACGGAGATGTGGGATATGATCAATGTATTTCTGTCATGCAACCATAGTTTTCCTGATGTCTCAATTACAACTAGTTATCATTTTAATATGGCCATTTGGCATAGCATTGGTAATTGTCCTTCTGTCACTGTTCATTTGTCTCCATTTCTCAATATTAGAATATAGGCAGAACACTAAATGAAGACCATGCTTTAAATGACGTACTCCAAAGCACTTCCATATCAATTTTCTTTAATGAAAACAAGAGGATCAGTACAAGTCAAGTTAAATGACATTAAATCATATATATATCAACTTAACAGACAGTAGATTACAATGCTGTGCTGTTATTAATAGTCAAAATATTGTGTAGAAGTATTGAAGGGGAGTCGTGCTCCGCACAGTCATCCAGCAAGGCATTTGTCAAAAAGATATTGTGTGCTCCCAGGAAAATAAAGCCAGCACATCTAATCTTTGAAGGGGGCTCTTTTCAAATCACAGCTATTGAGAAATGTGTGAATGTGTGCTTGCTTTCATTTTTTTTTTTTATGGGTAATATTTGGTGACTTGAGGAGCTGGATTGTCTTATTGACTTCAAAGCTTTGGGTAGAAATGTGAAGGATTAATCTATCACCGTTTTGGAAGAGTGGTTTTGTTTTTAATGCATGACTGTCTGAGATGATGGTGCTGATGGAACTGCTCCACACTACTGTTTTATAAAGCTGCACCTGCGGATAAAGGCAGTGCAATAGACCTGTTTCATGCAGTGTGCTGGAAATACACTTTAACTGCATTTTTTAGGTTGGATTACGATGCTGAGGAATGAGCTTCATGTTAATGTAGCTGATGGTAAATTTCTGCCTGGTTTTTAACATCATGCTTCGATACATACGTACTGTATCAGTGTCGTTATTTTCCAGAAGTGGTTGAGCACTGCAGTCAGTTTGTCTTTGTGCATGTTTTTAAGCCCCAAAAACCAAAATGATGTGACTAATATAAGACAAGTTTGTCATTTATTACATTGTTTGGCGTGGATGTCATTTTAACCAAATAGCTTTTAGCTTGTTAGGCTGCTTACGCTGGCTCATACAATAGAGCTAACTAAAAGCTAATGAAGCACTTCATCATCCTCTGAAGACCTTTTAATGTCTGTACTTAAGAGAAAACCCTGCAGTATTTTATTCAAAAATAAGTCCGAGTCTAAACCTCTTGATGCAGCTAGAGAAGAAGTCATGGCATCACCAAAGTCATTATGATTCATCCACTGGAAAGCATAAACATCGCTACCAGATTTCATGGCGATCCATCCAGTAGTTTAATAGTATTTGATTTTTCGACTGAGGTGATGGTTTGACCAACATTGCTGGAGCTGTGAGCTAGCTAACATGTCTAGCGTGGCTAAAAGCTGTATGCAATGACTGATGCACTAATTACTGAAATTCAAATAGACTTTACAATACTTTTCTAATACTACCGGCTAGTTAATTGCATTCATCTGGTGTCCCGCGTGTAATCTAATCCCAGCTGATCACATCCCTGGAATACAAAGCAGCGCAGGACCAAGATGAAAAAGCATTTAAACACATCTGTGGGGAACAGATACGCTCTCTCCAGATATATTCTCGTTGTCCCAACCCTGACTAATGTGGAATAAAGAATGCACTCTGTCTGCCGCTGCCAGTTCAGCCATAAGATCGCTCGAAGCCATGCAGCTCTCATGTCACCTTCATTAATTAGCCATATTAACAACAGTCCTGTCTGAGTATTCTGTTGAGATGAGGATACTCACAATATCACATGCTATGCAATCTTTGTTTTTTTTTTCATTTTTCCATCATCTGCTGGGGAATATCAATAAATAAATACACGGAATTTGTCAAAGAGGCAGAGATCTGAGGGAACAATATCTTGGAATAAACCTGTGATTTGGTGCTGAATGTTTTTTTCTTGTACTGGTGATGGCTTGACCTTTAAGAAGGTGATCCATAATGGCCTGCTCAGAGAGAGACTGAAGGTGATCAGATTCGGGTATGGCATTCCTGCAGGCAAGGTCTTAATCGTCCCCTGGCCTTTTCTCCTGAGAGGCTGTCAACACCTTGTATTTTTCCTCTTGCCCCGTATGACACAACAAACAGCCATATGTTTGCATCGAAATCATTCCAATTCACATTTAAAGCCGCAGTAGCCGCTACATGGGTCTCTGCAAGTGAAATGCAAAGCAGGAAGAACAATCGTTGACCAACCGGGACACCGTCGTGCCGTTTTTGGAGACGTCAGTCACTCGCGGCGCACAGCTGCATCACCTGCCACCTGTTTTGTTATCTCAGAGCTTGCTTTTGCTAAACTAATGTGACACGGGGCTGCTGTTGCGCAGACTGATGTATTTCTCTGTCACCTTATTGCCACGCTCTTATTCTGTTAGTCATTTCGGTGGCAGACGTGGAACTTGTGATGTGAAATAGTGTTGCTACTTTACATGAGAATTGTGCCATAGCTCCACACATGCACAATAAACTGCCATAAGAGGGATCAAACGAAGTCAGTCATATCAAGCCTGTGCATTCCACCTCGTGTAATAAGGGATTACATCTTCTGGTCATCCATCAATATGTTTTCAAACGGGCTCGCTGCGGAAGTAAGCTTTATCCACATTTAATATGTCACTGACCGTCTTTAGGGCTGTCGATTTTCAGTCACATCAGCTGACGTGAGTTACGGTAATGCTGCAGGTTAAATTACACGATCAGAAAGTCATTTACTACTCATATAAAATGTATAAACCTACGCCAGAGCTTGTGGCGGCTCATTTGCGTCTACAGTTATCTGCGGTTTTCCCCTTTACATTTTTAATTGTGATTAATCCTCCAGCATGCTGAGGATGTTCCATAAATGAAGGAACGATTTACAGAAAAACAAATACTGGATAGGGAAATGATATCAACATTTTAAAGTGTTTCAGCCTGACAGTGACTGATTATGTTTTTTTGCTCCAATACTGATTCTAGATCGATGGCGGGCGTCACGGACTGTGACTAACTGGAAAAAACATAAATGGAAAATGAGAATCTTTTCTTTACTGAAAGAAAAGACTCAGCACGAAGCGGCTTTCAGAATGAAGTCCATACTGTAGTTTGTTTGGGTTGCAGAAGACTACAGGTGCTTTTAAGCTTTGATATTATGCAACTAATGTAGGCTGGTTAATTAAGTAAATATAGAGATTGTGGAAATGTGTTTTTTATGGTTCATTTGTGAGTCAAATTAAAACACATCCAATACTTTGACTTCATAATGGAGAAGTTGGAATAATGTAACACCCACCGCTGGCGCTGCGGTTTGTCCCGGCTCCCATGAGTTCAGTCCCAGTCTTTCACACTCCTTTTACAGTCCAATCAGACGAGCTGCAATGACCAATCAATTAACAGATTCCCAGTGAAGCTGTGCTACTCTTAACAAAACTTCTGCACAGAACACAGCTGCGTCTCCTCCCCTTTTGGAAACCTCTGTCTCTCCTTCCTCCTCGTCTCCTCTGAGCTGCATTTAGCTGATTGGAAAGTCCTCAGTAATGGTGGACCTTCGATCGATTCACAGGTTACAGAGTGAAGAGCGAGGGAGGACTGAGCAGATGAGGGAGCAAACAGAGCTCAGAGCGTAGGAACACAGTCATTGACTGTATCCATATCAGCTGAGCATATTGAGCAGATCTCAAATGCCATCTTGACGCCTACATACACATTTACCTATGGAATCTATTTAAAGGCCCCGCATGCATCGGTTCACCCACAACACAGGTGTTTTTTTACTCATTTTTGGGCGTCTCCAGACTGCTCCATTGAAAATCTTCCCTCACTTTCCTGTTGATTTTTTTTTTTTTTTCCTTGTACTCCTTTCATGTGCCACTGTTGAGGCTATAGTCTCACATGACTCACTGGCTTGTGCCTTTGCATCAAATCAAAGGATTTTTTTTGAGTCATCCTGACATCCTGCACTTCTTACTTGTGCAAAAGTTTACCAGATGCCAATTAAAGCAACATATAACCTTAAAGGAACCTCAAACATTTCGGCACTTGCTGTGAATATTCTGCCATTTTATATATTGATTTATCAAGTATTAGTTACTAGTAATCTTTTACCTACATATTTCTTGTGATTTCTTGTGTAATTGACCTTTTTCACACTTGATAGGGGTAGATCCATTAAAGTCAGTGTAAAGGCAATTCTGAGATTTCTTTCAAAGTACATTGGAAAATAGTTTGAAAAGACTTTGAACGATGTATTACTGAATGTGGAGTTTTTCACCAGTTTCCAGTCCAGGATTTTGTGGGCGGTCCTTAAAGGGTGGCTCGATGACACGCTTTTTCTGAACTCATCTGACATGAAGCTTTGCTCAACTTCAGCCTGAGCAGAGGCCTAATCAGCTGGAACAAGTGGCAACACCTCTGATGCTGTGCAGGGCCTTAAATGTCCTTCCACGTGTGATTGCTGCTCACAACGAGCTGTTGCTAAGATGAATGGTGGGGTTGTACACTAGCGGGTTTTCATTGGGGGTCTTCTTTTTGCCCTGTGCAATAATATGAAATCACGTCCTGATTAAGCACGACTGTTTCATTAATTTGCACCATTATGCCCATTTTACTCATATTTGCCATATTATTAACTACAGTATGGGGAGGATGTCTCTGGATGAACTAGCTAATTGGAAAGACCCCCCCTGTGTGGCCTTTTTTCTAATTCAAAATCACTTCCTCTGGTACTGAGCTCAGCCTCCTGTTGGGTGATGACCTCACTAACCTCAAGGGCATCCCGCATCTCATTTATATGCACAGCGCGAGCCAACCCACACCACCAGAATGGTATATGTTTTACAGGAAGAAAATCGGTTTACGAACACATCTTTATCGATTGCGGAAATATCTGCATTACCAAGAGATCGCTTGAAAAATGTTTCCAGAGAGCAAAGTCTGGTGAAATAAAAATAAAACAGGATAGAAGTGCTTTAGGGTAAAAAAGGGAGTCGCTGCAACACATCAGCACGAGGTTTAGACTAATATGTCAATGTGGAGCCTCCTCAGAATGAATAGCACCACCTCGAGCAAAAGCAGCGTTTTGTTTACAGTTTGGTTGACTTTGGTCGACTTGTTTTTGCTCATAGTGGGACAGATAGATGTGACATAGCAAGTCAAGAAAGCGTCAAACAAAATGAGGAGTCATGCCGGGTGTCAGATATGAGGCACGCAAAGTTTTGCAAACAAAGACACCGAGAAAAGATTATCCCGCTGTCCAAGCTGCTCCGTCACAAACAACCGAGCGGTGCCACAAAAGCACCGACATCATATTAAGATGCAGCAGTATCGCAGTGAATGTCATTCATCCGCAGCAAAGTGTGCAAGCAAGAGAGACGAGCCATTAGATCTGACAACTTTGGCCCTTCTTACAGTCAACACTCAAGTAATGGCTGTAATAATGAGATAATGAAACCCACTTCATGACACTACAGCGTATTAAATATGTTCTTATGTTGAGTGCATTTTACGGGAGCTTGTCCGTTCAGCACCACCGCTCAACCTCAGCACGAGCCAAAAGACCAGCGAGGTTAGTCCGAGAGCGCTCCCGCAAATTTAAAAGTTTAAAAGAAATCATACGGAAAAAAGAAAATCCCACAAGAGATCTCTGAACTTCTCTAATGTACTCGTGTCGCACAAATTAGAATCAGGACTGAACAGACCCCGAAAGCACACAGAGAGCCACAGACATTAACGCAATTATTGACTGTGTCGTCTTTTGTACCCACTGTATACTGTAATTCTACTAATAAGGCAATATACTCTTTGTACTATGTATTGAGGTAAACGCCCTACTCAAAGGTGCTTAAACACTGGCTTAGATATTTGATTGATGAAATCTATAAGCGGTGTTATGTTCACGGGTTTAATTTCAGTGAAAGTGCAGGTAGGTCGTCTTACTATCCGACTCACCTTACACTACCTCACTACTATACAGCATATGTGGAACTAAAGCAACCTATAGCAGTTTTAATCGTGCAGTGAAGAACTAGGCGTAGAATACGATTAGTTCTGTTTGTTTTGAGCAAAATCCGTTTTTAAAAGTGAAGATTTTAATTTGTATTTTGATTAGAATTATAAAACAGTGTCACACGCGTATACTAAACAAAAATACAACAGCTCATTTGCTGCAGAACTCTCTTTAGTTGAATACCTTTTTGTGTTTTTCACAAGGCAACTTTGCTGCAAGCTTACTGCAAATAACCG
The DNA here is from genome assembly GCA_014281875.1 of Nibea albiflora. Classification (NCBI taxonomy): domain Eukaryota; kingdom Metazoa; phylum Chordata; class Actinopteri; family Sciaenidae; genus Nibea; species Nibea albiflora. Next base: position 15,293,456 of record CM024806.1, read on the forward strand.
GAGTTCCTCATTCAAATGCACCAGCAGAATTATCTGTAGGAAAGCCACTGTAGCCGGCCCTGATGCATGGCGTTTAGAGATGGCAGGGTGCCATCCTGAAAGGGACACCATCCCTCAACTGGAGGATCCGGGTTTAAGCTTCTGTGTTGGTAAGCACTCGCCCTGCTTAAGCATCCTTGAGCAAGACACTGATCCCTGCCAGCTTTATGCTTTGCTGCTCCCGCTGACCTTCTTCGTCGAGAGCAGAAAGCAACAAAGGCGGCTCGCTCCTGTAAATTCAAATTACAATCATTATCATTGATTTCCGCATTAAAAGCGGTAATGTCAACGATTATGACGCTTTCGCAGTCATCATTTTGGTAAACTTTTTGCATTGATAAATTCATATAAAACCTGCAGCCAAAATGCTTGATTAAAAGTAATGGCAGACTGTGTGCCAAGTGTTGGCCTCCAGCACTGTGCTGTTGTCTGTTTCAGACGATGCCAACAACTAAATTGTATTTCCACATCAGATGGAAAAACACCCTAGAACAAATGCCAGGTTCCAATAAGTGTTGTTTGTTCTGGTGGAAGTGTTCATTTTTTTTTTTTTGATAAAATATCCACTGTTGTCTTTGTTAAAAGGTAACAACAACAAAAAAAAGTGTTAGAAATGTGACCCGCTGGAGTTTTCCAAACATCTTTGGCACATTTGTAAGCTTCTCAAGGGGGGTGGGGTGATAATTCGCAGGTAAGTACTCCATACTTACCTGCCGTACTTACATTTTTCTGTTTGGAGAGGCTTTTTGGAGAGACAGTTAAGTGCTCTACCCTCGCTATAACAAATGTGCTCTAGGGAGAGACTGTTGAAAGAGGGAGAGAAGAGAGGATGGGAAAGGATACAACGCATGAGGCCACTAGTATAAAGACCGCATGTGTGATTGAGCCAGAAGTTCCATTGAGGGAGGTCATTTCATCCCCTTATGAAACCTAGATTGAAAGCATTTGTGATCTTCTGATCCTCTTTAATCTCTGTGCAACAGATGCCTGACCTTCGCTCAAAATGGCCGCCACACAACCCACAACACTGTCGCAGTAATGATCGGCAATAACACTAGATTACAGGGCAAGGCGGTGCACTAATAAAGAAGGATTAGAAATGAAATGAAGTGTTCCGATCAGTTACTTACTTGTTTTGAAATACGTTCAAACAAATGTCCAGCGCTGTCTTACATGACTAGATGCACTGACTAAAGTTTTAACAATTAACATGTTTACTTTCCCGCCACCATCTGGGGTTGTTTCTCCTAGAGAGAGAGAAAAAAAATACTCGGATCAAACAAAATCAGATCTTTTCAGAGCTTTTGAGAAACTAGGTCTTAAACTTGTGAAGGATTGATGTTGATCTATCTTTGAAGGCACAGCTTTATTTCATTAGAGTGCCAACAACGTATGTGAACATATCAACACCCCCCCCCCTCATTATTACTGGAGCAGCGCCAGTGAGGTTGGGCTCAGCTTTTCTATTTTCAGGTTAGAAGAAGAGCTGATGCTCCGGTTTCCGCCTAAATTTGCAAGGTCATAGCATTTTTTTTTATTTTTAATGCTTTTATACATTATACAAAAATCCCTTTGCTGGACCTGTTTAGGAAAGCATTTTGGATGCAGTATATAGAGGTCAGGGTCAATTCTTTGAAGACGTCTAAAGAATTTCAGATGCCAGCTGTGTTGAGCTCGCACTGACCTTGGGTAAGAGAGGGAGCTTAGACTGTTGAATTCACGGCGGGTGACTCAGAGAATAATCTGTTCACTTTGCTAGCAGTCATCAAGCAGTCAGCCTCTCATCTGCATGATCCAGATTTAATTATTCATGAGGTCTTTTTTCAACGCTAAAAGGGTGGCACATCTCCCTCTGCTATTGTCACAGTTAAAATCGACGGTGAAGGCTAGCATGTGCTCCCATCTTCCTGGCGCATATGGTGCTGTGATTATACTGCGGTGTTTGTGTGTGTAGGATAACGTCTTAGCTGCGCTCATTGAAGAAATTCTAAATCAAATGATCACGTTTCATGGTGAAGAGATATACCATGAACATGTACACAGTGCTGTGCCGTTTTCCTTAAAAGAGGAAAAATGACATTATTGTGTCATACATCTTGCTTTTATGCTTCCAAATTTAGAGAAAATGATGTCTCTCTGTGCTCACATATCAGTGTAAACTGTACAGCCTCTCCCATACTGTCTGCAGCCTGTTTTTCTTACTAAACAACAAAGCTACAATGAGCAACATAAACTCCCTCTTATGGGAACTCCTTTATGATTAATTCAGTTTGTATTTCCATTTTATTTGTCAGATTTACTCCCAACTTACAGTTACTGTTCATATAATAAAACCTAATAAAATCTGCATTTGCTGGGAGACTAGGAGGAGAACTGTTGTTCTGGAAAACAAGTGTATTATACCATGATATGAATGTCCTGTAATGTAAGCCGCATGCAGAGCAATACTGGAACAAAGCAGCGAGCTGTTAGCGTTGCCAAACATGGATGTTGCATAATGCATGCGCAGCAATTGAAAGACAATCGGAGCCCAAGAAATGTGTGAAATGTGATCAGAAATGTTTTTGGCGTTCACTACAATATCTTTCCATCAGGAACAAGAGCAGAAAATGATTGAAACTGATTAAACATGAATCTTTTTGATCATTTCCTCGAAAAAATCCAGTGAAAAACTCTCTTTTCTTAAAGGACCAGTGTGTTGGATTCAGCGCTATCTAGTGGTGTAGGTGTGGATTGCTCCCCCCTCGCTTCACCCTCTCCTTCCTGGCATGTAGGAGAAACTTAAACACAATTTAAAAAAATATAGTAAAAAGAAAGGCCCTATCTAAAGCCTGTGTTTAATTTGTCTATTCCAGGCTACCGTCCAGGACCTTCCAGGACCTACACTGCCATATATATATATATATATATATATATATATATATATATATATATATATATATATATATATATATATATTCTGATTATTGTCATTTAAGCCAAACCTATAAAACGGTATAATAACGGAATTCTTTGTATTTTTGCTTCAGGAATGGTTTAGAAATAAAATGTGTTATTTCTCGTGTTATTTTTCTGCCAGTGCATTCGTTCCATTCTTGTGAACAAGAATGGATGTGGTTCATTTGGAAAAAAAAGGCGCATGTTCACCAAAAACAGCCTGAATGAATAGGTAGATCCTCCTTGTACAATGTTGTCTTTGTTGAAACGGAAGCGTGCTTTGTCGAGGGGAATATATGTGCTTTAGTTTGTGTCTCTGTGTTTTTTTCTCGTGCCCCAAACACCGCTCCCTGTAAACGTTACAATAAACACATTTCAGCACTGTTTTATTGCTACTCTTAAGTGAAACTGAGCTCCTGGGTGGACCACGGCGAACGTTTTTGCTGCTTCACATAGAAACCATGTTATCTCTTCATTTTTTTTTTTCCTGCCCACACATTGGCTACATGACTCACAGAAGCATTGTGACATAATATATGCGTCTGATCAGATAATGAATCTCTCCAGCAATGGAGCTGTGGAGGTCTCCTCCATTAGTCTGATTTTTAATCTGGACACTCGAGGCCCAGAGGTCTTTGAATTCTGTACCTTTGTGTAATAAGTGCATTAGGTCATTATTTCCAGCCATGAAGAAGAACAGTTGCCTCCTTTGTGCTGCTTTGATACTGAGAGGAAAAATATTGTGCGAACCTTTTTAACCATAGAATGTAATATTTAGATGCTTACTCGTACTCATGATCACTGCTTTCCAGTAGTACCGCTACCAAATCGTGACATCTTCTCCTCTCTGTGATGCTAAAAGCCTGACACGGACTGCTTTTAACATGAACCAGAGGGGAATCGAGGGAATCCCAGCTCATGATTAATTAGAATGTCCTAAAAAAAAGCGAGAGAAAAGCCCTTTTAAGTGAAGTTTTAAATGTAGCAATCGCTCAAGGATTACTGCTACCATTTGTACATTGTATGCTGCCCGAGGTTAAGATTAACTTGCAACGTTATGTAATCCAGATGTTGGAAGATGTTCTCGCTGCTCTCCATGTCGCTCCCAACTGCACTGAAATATCTTCATAAGCTTGGTGCAGTTGTAGTTTCTTTCTCCATTTGGTCTTTGTCTGCATCTTTGACATTAACATTATCTAAGTGTGCATTAGCGCGTGTTCGTGTACACAGGGCTTATTTCCTCCAAGAACATTTCTATATCAGCCCGTGGACACGGAGTATCTCATGTAGATGTATTTTTCATGCCCTCTTGGTTATTCGTTTGTGTTTATTTCAGTAGGCAGCCGCAAAAGTCTCAGTGAGATCTCGTGAATTCTGTTTGAAATGTTCGGTGGGACTTTGCCAGCCATTTGCAGACTTTACAGAGCTGATGAGGCGGCACGTCTTACAGCTGGCACATCCATCTATAATGCGTCCTTCACAGTTTTACAAGCTGGCAGAGCTGCGGCGAAATGTATGCGGCGACAAACAAGAATGGCACCGCTGCTTTTTTTAGTGGCGAGATATGTAAAAATCCACATGCAGTGTAGCGCTCACAGTATGTGCAAGCATATGCTGATTACCGCATTTAATAGGAACTCTCTTGTCAGCGTGCACATGAACTCTGAGGTGGAGTAATTACTATGCAGAGCGGAGAAAAATGCTCTTTGAGCATGTCCCCTCACAGCTTTAACCACTACTGAAAGAACTCCTAACCCCTCTCTCCGACACACACACAGAACATAATCTATAATTTAGAGTCAGAGAGTGTGATGGAGGCAATGTGTATAGGCAGCAGGAGCGAGTGCACACATCCAGCATCTTAGAGCCCAACCTGATCAAAGTGCCGGCGGGTCAGAAGGTTAGCTATGCAGTAATCAAAAGTGGTGTGAGGAGAAGGCCCCTGTGGACCCTTATTTATTCCGAGCTTACAGTCGCAGACCTGTTCATGCCGACTGCAGTGCACTGGGAGACTGGGATATGGATTTTATGTTTTTATTATGGCACGTGTGTAGCCGTGTCGGCCGCGTGGACCCTGGCGGTAAAATATTTCACACGGTATGCGGAGACGTACCGAGAGCAAACTATTAGACTTTAAAATCTCCGGGACTCTGGGTGAGAGTAGTTCACTGAAACTGAAGAGCAACACGTGTTTGTGCGCTTGTTTGCAGGAAAGCCTTTAAACTCGTGACATAACAGCTGCAAATACATGCGAGGTTAAATACAGTACGTTTAGCAGAGAAGTGCTTTTATATTATAGATTAATTAGTATTGGCTTTCTCAGTCATTTTAGCACAGAAAGGCATTTGTTTATGTTTTAAGTAATACACAGAACTATTAATTTATTATAGAACATTAGTTATTTGTACTTTTACCCCACGTTTTTTGTGTATAGTAGTGTATAGTGTACAGTTATGTCTATGCAGGACAGTTACCTCATGCAGTTGAATGTATGCCAAACATACCACTGCTTTGCGGTGATCTACCTCACTAGACGTAAGCTACAAATCTCCAGCCTCCTAGAGTCAGAAATGGTTGAAACGAGTTGCCTTTCAGGTGGGCTAACTAACATTTTCTTCTGTAAATGTTGTATCAAGCAGTTAGCCCTGAAGTGTAGCTTTTTTTTTTTTTTTTTTGTTAAAGTGGCCTCTTTGGACTCCATCTCCCCAGGCTAAGAGAGCAGAGTCAATATAAAGTAATCAGAAAGTGTCATGTCCTCTGTTTGCCTGTGGACAGACCGAAATGAATGTTGAGTCTGGTTAGCCCTGGTTGGTGGCTGCGTCGTTTGTCACTGGAGCACTGAGGGGGCAGTGTGTCTGAGGCCTCTCTCAAGGGTCATTGACTGGTTTCTAATCAAAGAGCTGATTCTGCTAATGTACCTGTGCGGCCGAGGCGCAGACCTTTCCGTGTGAATCGCCATGGCACCGACACAATGACAAACGCTCGTTGCTCGAAGACATTTCTTAAAGTCAAAACACGTGACATGCTTTATGTAAAATCATCTTTGAGGCATCATACTTCACACAAGACACCATGAAATTGGACTTTCTTTTTTTTTACCCCCTGAGCTCTTTGAAATGTATTTCAGGAGAACCGCTCTGATTTAATATTACTGGACAAATCAGTCATCGCTTTGGATCGAGTCATCTGATAAAACAGTGTGAATCTGACACTCCCCGTGTCGCCGAATGCGAATGTAGCACATTATCAGGATGCAGCGAGGTATCAAAGACCGTATTTGTTACAACGAGAGGGCAGCGGCTCAGCCCTCGCTCTCCGTGCAGTCGTGAGTTCTCGTGCACCGATCAGTCTCAGCAGAAGCTGGTGTACTGGTGTGTGTTTAAGAGAGGTGTGAATCTCCCCCGGCCTCATCGATTCACCTGTCAACAATTCGAATACGCAGTGATTCTTGATCCTCAATTTTCTCTATTACTGCACATTGCTTTCACAAATTAGACAATCAGAGTCTATAATCTAAAGGTCTGTGTGACACCTCGGTACATAGCTGTTATTGCTACATTACATGAGTCAAAGGTCCAGGAATCACATCACAAGCTGTACTCATTGATACCTGGTTGTCGGTCCCTCCTTAGTTTTCGAGCTAGGCTCGCCGTAGTCTGTATGGGGGTGAAAATGTGTTTCCTGAATTCATTGCTTAACTAAAATATTTAATTTGGGAGGCAGATTTTACACACGGCGTCCACAGTGTCCGGTCCGTGCTTCCCAGTAAGGTCATAAAACCCAAAATGTGCCCAGATGTCTGCTTTCCAAATGCTGTGTACGTCTTTTTTTATCACTCGCCGCTAATGTCTTCCCTCCCTCCCGCCACGTCTCCCAACATATAAAAGTTAGCCAAACGTTTGACCACAGTTCAATGAGAGAGAGAGAGAGAGAGAGAGAGGAGAGAGAGAGAGAGAGAGAGAGAGAGAGAGGAGAGAGAGAGAGAGAGAGAGAGAGAGAGAGGAGAGAGAGAGCAATGTTGCAACGTAATGTCCTGCCGAGGCCAGAAAGCCAACAATCGGCGTTAGTCGGCCATAATTTTTTGCAGGCTGCAAACTCCTGATTATGTTCTGTCATTGGTGCAGAATTTTCCATGTCCGTGTATTACCTAAAAAAAAAAAAATCAGCACAGTTCGACAAAAGGACGTTTATCCAGTGGTAAGGAGAGAGACAGAAGTGATGCAGCTTCAGATTGTTTAATACCGCGACCCAAAATTAGATTCTACTGCCCCGCGGAGTTATTGACACAAACAGCCCTGATTACAAGAACCAAGATACAAAGTATTTGTTTGGTTATTAGTTCATTTTACACAGAGGAGTGCCCGGTCTCAGGAAAGAGTGTACAGTAAGCACAGCAAATCTTTTGCAGTGCAGCCCATTTGGATCACATGTTTCAGCATTTCATTTAAGTGCTCTTTAAGCCCTCAGCTGTAATCTCCTTGGTGTGAATACATTCTTATAGCACGATAAATGTGAAATGGCTGCGGGGTAAAATTTCACTTTTTTTTTTTTTTTTTTGCATTGACCGCCAGAACTGAGCGTTTGAGGACAGAGGGGAGTGTGAGGAAAATGTGCCTTTCACTCCTTCCAAGTCTCAATCCTGTGATGGTTCATAAGTTAACTTAAAAGGCAGGAAATCAAGCTCGCCCAGGGTTAAGTTTGGAAGCAGACAAGTCCAGAAAGAGTAAAACTCACCCAAATGTCAAATGAGGTTCCAGAGAAATAAAAGGAACTTTCAGCCAGTTCGCTGCGTTCGCTAACCATACGTGCCTCCGCTCGCAGCAGCCGGTCTGCATGTAAACTGCACTGTATCTACATGGAGGACGCCAGCCGACCTCCACCATCACCTCTAGCTGTCTAAAAACTACAACAGGGTAGAAGAATTTGTTTTCTGAGACAGCTAGCACGTCCAGAGAGAGGAGTGTGTGTATGTGTGTTGACAGACTTTTCTGTCTGCTGGACACACATCAGAGCGGTTATGAAAGAGCCATGGACATCCTGTCTGTTTTTTTTTTTTTAAAGTTGCACACAGAAGAAGTACAGAGAGGATAGCAGGAAGTAAGGAAAGGTTAGGGATAAACAGGAGGTGAGTACATTTCCCCCCTCCATCACCAGACCAACTCCTGCTTCTGTTTTTGCTTTTTAAAAAAAACATATAGCTATTTTGTCTTGGTTGTTTTCCGTGTCTAAACAGGACTGCAAGTGCTGAAACAATCAGGTCAAACAGTACAAACTGCAAGGTAGTGGGAACGGGTCTGAGGATGATTATTTTAATACACAAGAGAGCCGACCTTATGTATTCGGGGGAGGCTGTTTCTTTTCCCAGCGCTGCTATGGTGAAACACGTGTCGGCAGACTGTTTCAGCAGAGACCGGATAGCCAGCAGTCCGTGGTGGGAGGATCTGAGGGACCCAGCAGTGCTGCGGGGGATCGGAGTTTGCTGTGGGGGAAGTTTTCACAGACCATGCAGAGGTGTGAAGACAAACAACAGAATTTTAGAGTTTGGAACGAGTGTAAAGAAGCTAGTAGTGGTAAAAATGTGCTGCTATTTTTTTTTTCTACGTTTAAACAATAATCAATACATGAGAAGAGCGAAAGCTGCATTAAACGATAGACGCGGTCTGATTTCGGAGATAATCCTTATTTGGGAGAGGCAAAATTTCACAACTGAGCTGGTGTGTTTGTCCAACTTCAGCGTAAATATCATCCTGAGGTATTTGCCATGTGGCCTGACGTCGGCGGATAACAAATCCGAGTTCTGGGCAGTGACAGGAGCTACGGGACCAAATAATATTCTCATTCAGCTGTAGAGAGTTGCGTTTCATCCAACTTTTAATGTTGTGTTAGCAGTTGGCTTTGGAGGCTTATGCCTTCTGCTCTGTGTAGGTCATAGTTAAAGTTCATTGGATAGATGAAATTAATTTTCATGCAACAGGACATTCAATTTCAGAACATATGGCGCCATTACCAGGGTCACTGTTATACTTTTAATTGAATGACACATTCGGATATTGCGCACTGCAGATCCAGGAGACCCTAGTTAAACCGGGAGTGGACCTAAATTCCCATAAAATATAACCTGTCCTCTTCTCTATACATCCCGGGTGATTTATGTGCGGCACATGCCGCTACTGTACAACCGGCCTGTGACTTCGTGTAGCACACGATCATCACGCAGCGGGAACGAAATGTTTATCCAGTTGCGACTCGGGGTTAACAGAAATAAGCAGTGCTTTCAGACATAATTGCATGAAATGAAAAGCTGCCAAGCGGCAGGTCCTTAAAATCAGTGTGGCGTGATTGAGAGGGAGGGAGGAATCTTCTGAGCGCAGCTGGAGTCCCTGGGTATACGAAGCCCGCGGCGGTAGCACTGTGTGTAGGTTGATGGCTTCGTGGAAATACTGTATTTGCACATTTGTGTTATGTCTGGGGTGTATTACTTAGTGTTATTTTTGCGTGGGCGTGCATCCCGCAGGTCCGCGTGTGCATGCATGGAACTTTGTTGGTGTTGATGTGTACATACATTACACGCACGGCCGGCGAGTGAACGGTATGTACACGTCGGAGGACTCCTCAGAGTAAATTCCCTGTGGCCTGATAATGAACATGTACAGTAGTGCCATTGAGGAGGCAGGTGAAAAGCTCCATGCAGCAGGTCTTAATTACATCACAACCAATCCTGACACGCTCGGTTGAACACTGCTGGCTTAGCGCTGCTACGCTGCATGTACAGCTGGCAGGGTAATAAGGCAAAGGGGCGTGGATTTGAGGAGCCATTTCATGTGGGGGAGCACATGCCTTTCTCAAATGTTTGAGCCCTGACAGCTTCAGGACAGCCGCTATAATCTGTTTTGCCGCGGGGCACTCTTAACAACATTTCCTTGTCGTGTGTCACTTCATGTGTTTCTACGCTGCCTTCTCTCGGTGTGAAGCGCCGGTCACGTGGTCTAATTGCACAGGTGTTTTGCATCGGGACTCATTAAGCGAGTAAATTGTGCAGAGTGTACACATTGCTGTGGGTTTTTCTGTTTTTTTCCTGTCAAAGGTTGGAGAAAGTCTGACTGAGTTTGCAGATGCCGTTTCTATTTTTAACTTTGAACCTCAGCTCCAGCACGAGCCTTTATCCGCTGAGTGGTGAGCCTTACGCAGTGTATTGACAGTAACAAAGGCCGGAAGGTACAAAGGCACAGTGCCCTCTCTGGCTAACGTCGTCGGTTCACTCCATATGCTGCAGAGGAGGGAGGCTTCGCAACCTGTGAGGCAAAACAAGGTTCAAAGTGTGAGGAATACTTTAAAAAAAAAAAATTATGAATCATCATAAGTCACACCATAAAAGCAGTTCTTTGCATAATGGAGTTGGTTAATTACTTTGCGCTTCAGAAATAACCTTCGCCTACGCCACAGGCTGGCCTCCCACACCTCCCCACCGTACATCAGTGGATCACTCTACTTTGTTTTACTCCCAGAGAGAGAGTCTCACTCCACCCAGGAGGAAAACAGCCAAATCGTACTGCCAGAATGTTCAATAGCAGTTTACAGAAAGCATCTCCTCCACGTTTGCTCTTTGGTTTTACCAGTCTTGAAAAAAAAAAAAAAATGCTGCACAGGTACATGACTCCCTGTAACCATAGAAACAGAGAAGACTAGGCAACAGGCTAATGATCTGCACAGTATACGAGGAATTAATGATTCACAGACAAAAAAAATGGATTCCTAATAAACAGTGTGTTGAAATGATATTTGCTTTATGTTAAGTCGGAGTTTGGGAGCTGTCCCAAACAAATCAGAGAGTGTTTGTTCACCCTGTCGCCTCTGCGGATTTAAATTTTGCATGAGAGTGGTTCGCTTACCGAGAAGTTTTACCCTGAGACAGGTGTTAGCCAAACATGAGTGCATCTGCTGTCTCGAAAAATACACACCTGCCATTGAGTCACACATCCTAGTAAGGTGTTACAGTCTATGTCTTTTTTTAAATATTATTTTTCATTTTTTAAACCAGAATATTTTTTCCTGGTCTCCAGGCTTCTTCTTCTCTTTATAATCCTAAATATCATCCCATCTTTATGCATGCCTGGAAAACCTCCCACGCAATCCTCATGCTAACCTATCCAGCAGGCACTTTTTAAAATTTAAACAACACACAGACAGAACACACTTACCTCCATGTTCTCCTGTGTATCTGCACTCTCTCCGCATCGGCGCGCTCACAACGGCTCCGACCTAAAACCCACTTTGCCTCTTAAGGTGAGAGAAACAAGCCGTGAAGCGCGTCCTGTAAAATACAAGGCGAAATTTTTGTCCACACGTCCGCGCAGCCAAACATCGACAGCATCTCATAAATTGTTAGGATGGCTAGAGGTGAGTAAATTAGGGAGTAGACTCATTACCTGTTTTGTAGAGTAGCCGAGACAGTGCCTGGAGCAAGAGCCGTAAACACGCCGCTACCACAACACTGCAGTGTACTGCTGTACTCTGTCCCGACTCTCTCTGTCCGCTCTCTCATGAGTTGCCCGCTCTATTCATGCTGCCTTTCTTGCTTGAGTCAACCTCATTCATAAAGACACGTTTCTCTTGCAGCCTTCACCATTTCAAACCTGAAGGTACTCAATATTCTTATTTTCTTTCTAAATACACGACACTCAAAAGGGTAACCATCTTAAATTTTTGCAATTATGCTTATTGGTTTTCTTTCCAGGAGTTTGCTAGGCAGTTATGCAAGCTCTTTCCTCTTGTTTCCAGTCTTTGTGCTAACCTAAGCTCACCTGCCGCTGGTGATAGATATTTGAGCGGTATCAAACTTCTCATGTAACTCTTGGCAAGAAAGCACATCGGCGCATCTCGCAGAATGTCAAACTATCCCTTTAATTGTGCTAAATAAGGAAATATTTCAAATGAAATCAAGCAGCAGGAAAGCAGAGCCCCGTCATGAGGAACAGTGACTAACAGATCCTGATCAACACATACGGCGCATGTAATACTGGCTCATGGCTTAAAGTGTTTCTGCTGTTTGTAGCCTTTAGTCACCATTACAGTGTCAAATAGCTTCCTCTCGCCCACAGTGAATGGAATAAATAAATAAATGAAGATTACAGATCCCAACCTTACAATGAGGAACAAGGAGAAACTCCCACAGAAACACTTAAAGGAGTAAGTCCAGAATCTGCCATAGAAACAAATGGATTTGGACGTTCACCAGTTTTTTCAACAGAAACCAAATGAAGCACCGTTTCTGTTAATTATCTATGTATATACATGCAAAATCGAGAAGGTGAGCACGTATAATGGCAGCCGTTAAACATTGATTTTCTGGTCTAGTTCATGCCACCTGTGCTCAATGCGGGCCGTGTTTCTGGGCCTTTATGCAATTTTGAAAGGCTGTCAAAAGGGTCGATGTAAATGCAATATTATTATGCACCACACAAGGTGATATAGGGCTGGAGAGGGCCTTACCGGTGCTTGTTTAAATGCAGAGCACACACAGTATTACCATTACAAGATCTCTTTACCTGTCTCATAGGCACTACCACACTGTTAACACACTTGGCATGCAGAACGGAAAAAGTAAATCCGGTTGAATCCAGCTGGAGAACCACGTATTTTGGAAACTGAGTGGACTGAAGAGGGTCCGTGAGAGCATGTTTATTTGCACACGTTTGCAATATAGATAACGGCGACATTTTCACGTCGCGTTCGGTTACGTGGGAACGTTAAATCCATCTCCTTTCAAGGCCAGAGTCAAACACCTTCGCGGGCAGAGAGCATCGATGTAAAGTACGTGCAGTTTAAGTAGCTGAAAAATGAGCGTGCATGCTCGGCTGCATGCGCGCTGCATGCTGCGTGCATGCTTGGTTGCACGCACACTCGCTCCTTCTTTCGTGTGATTAAACCAGTCCACCTTAATTACAGCAGTCATTGATTTAAAGGCAGGTTATTACCTTATTCAACTATTACCTGATGAATAAGGTAATAACCTGTCTTTAGTGATGCTAGGTTATTGAGCAGGTCAGCATAACTAATTCAGGATTAGTTACATCTCTGGCTATTAGACATGAAACACATCCATGGTGATTTTACAGCGCGCAGCAGGACATCGATAGCTGTCCTTTTGTTCCAATTTGATTGCAGAGGATGGAATCTCCATCCTTTTAGACATTAGGCAGGAGAGACAATTGGTGATCAGATATAGTGTGTGCTTAGGGGAATCCAAGAAATGATATTCGGCGTATCACAGGAGGAATGGCCTGACAGTTTCACAGTTTTCCAAAATGAAGATTAGCAGCTTTGAACATTACCCTGTAGCGAGTGAAAATTGATTTTTTCTAACCAAGGTCATCCTCAGTTGCAGGATAAATGATAGGATGTTTTGGCATCTCACACGCCCAGCAATTGCAGAAAGTATGTAGCCTCGAGGATTCCACTATAGTTTGTGGAATGGATTGAAAAATAAAGCTCTCTGCATCTTTGTATCCTGATACGACGATCCCACAAGGTTTGTTTTTTGCTTTTTGGTCCCGACTGCCTGCTTAAAGAACGTGCGGGTTGGATTTGCTCACAATGATTGCATTTCACTCCATTCAATTCCAACGCTGGACATGAATTCACCTTTATGCATTTCACATAATCCCATTAGTAGAACGTGTGGAACTAGCTGTTTGGTTTTAGGTAAGGAATGCATTGCAGATAGTTGTGTGCAGACGTTGTGCAGATTTGGATCTGACAGAGTTGCGAAAGCAGCGGCACTGTGTTTAAGTACTGAATTTCACTCGGTGTTTTGCTTTTAGGGGACATTGTGGGAGTTGGAGCTGTGATGCTGTGCGATTCCTTTAGTAAGTGGTCTGTTGAGAGTCTGCTTTATTTCTGGATCAGCGTGTGTTTTTAAATCACTTTGTTAGGATTCGTGTTATTAACGTTTAACTTTGATATATGGAAATAAAAATGTAATATAAAAAATTCAAATTGTTTTAGCCGAGTGACTCGCACACATGCAAAGAACTAATACAGAGGAGGAATTCACGGGGAAAAGACGAGGAGGATAAACAAAGCAAATGAAAAAATTGCACACACCCACACAATGACCTTCCTCTGAATTGAAATTGGCACGCAGCAATTTCTTTATTTATCAGGTTACGAGCCTCTGGAGTAGACTACTGCTTCATTAACAGGCTTCTTCTTCAGCTTTAATCAGTTCAGACCTAGTCAGAGATCCTTAGATGCCATTTCCTTGCCTGGATATCTGTGTTTCTGTTGCAAGGCACTAATCCTGTTAGCGTAAGGAATAAACGAACAGCTCAAAGACTGAGATTGCTTTGTGTTGTGGAGAAGAAAGAAAAGTGTTTTCCTTTTTGAAGCTCTGGTCCAAATCACCCAGACACAGTAGAGAGATGTAATTTTGGTGAAAATGTATATAGTTCAAAACTATTAATATTTCAGTAATCCCCAAATTAGTTCATTTCCTGCACTACTCGCCTCAGCCTTTCATATAGAGATAGAAATGCGCTCTTTCAGAAAACATCAATTAGAGACCTTTGATAAAAAGTGGTTGATATCATTTTTCGTTCTATAATGTGCTTTGGAGAGACTTCAAAAAGGTAGTGGAAATTAAATTAAGGCCTGAAAAAAACACGACATCACAAAGTAGAGGCCAAGTTCGCTTTTCACTTGTCTCGGCGAGACAGGTTGTGAAAATCAAGACTCATTCTTCAGACTGTAGTTCCATCAGCGCGCACATTCGTCAGCGACGCTTCACACCCGGCGGCACAGGAAGCACGATGTCGAGGGTTAATAAAAGCCGAGGTATCAGTTAATGTCTTTAGCGCATTCACGTTTTCAGATCGGGCGACATGTGAGGTTTCGGCTCATTACATGTAAGTCAGTGTAATGGAACAGTGTGTAGATGCTAGAGGTTTATGGTTTTTGTTTTTTTCTCGTCATCTTCATAACACCCAATATTCTCTTGACAGCAGGTGCAATCATTGGCAATTGAGCTCACATTGGTTTCAGGTTATTTGCTGCACTCGGCACTCCCATGCAAAGC
This sequence comes from Nibea albiflora, assembly GCA_014281875.1. NCBI lineage: Eukaryota > Metazoa > Chordata > Actinopteri > Sciaenidae > Nibea > Nibea albiflora. The sequence continues at coordinate 15,308,505 of CM024806.1, forward strand.
AAACACTCATGGGTCTCTCTCTCTCTCTCTCTCTCTCTCTCTACATGTCACCTCTGCTATTCATGTTTGCCACTGCCTCTCACCGCCATTACCAGTGAAGGTATAACAAGCGCCGACAGCCAGTGTCATGTCGGGTATCAGGCATTTCGGGACGATGAAAAGCTGGAGCAGCACAATATCGCTTAGGCTCCGAAACACGAGGATAAGAGACAATATGTAATGATGCTCTAAATAGCAGAGTGAAAGTAAGCCTTTGACTCACGCAGAGCTGTGGTCACATTACCTTTTGTGACTCATCTTTCGTCTCGGGCTTTTTGCTTAACTTGACTTTCGGCTAGAGCCACGTGGGTAATCCTGGATGTCTTTTAAGTGATCGCATGCGGCCTGATAAAGGATTTCATTTTATTTTGAACAAAAATGGAAATTATCCAACCCTCTGCTAGCGACTTTTTCATTTCACTTGTGAAAACTCTTGGATCCCTATCATGGAAAAAAATAAGTGAACTCCCTCGTTACCTACTAATTTTTTTTAGATGAAAGTCTTCTTCACGTCTTAGTGGGAGTATTTAAGCATCGTCCTGCTTTTTATTCATACAGTTAAACAAAGGGCTCGTAGTGTGAGGCTCAGTGCGATCCCAGCCTTCCACGGTTGGCCCCTGAGCAGCTCCAGTGAAGCAGCTGGAGGTTAAATGGCTCACTCAAGGGCTTCCTTATGTTGTCGAGGCACGGGGGAGTAAATGTATCCACTTCTCTCACTCTGCGTTATGAATTTCTGAAGCCCAGACTTGTCTGAAGCTAGAACTCAGATAAACCAAATCCATATCACATGATTTTTCTACTACTTGGTTTACTATCTGATGGCCAGACTGTTCAAGTGAGAGCAAAATATTGTAATTGGGTTTAAGAAACGCTAGTCTGCCATAGTCGCTTAGTCATGGGTGGGCACTCGATATACAAAATGATCAAGTGACGATTGGATAGGCAGAACTGAAACAAATAACATTTTAATAGTCCCTGCTTTGTTGAGAATCGCAGCCCTGTAATTATGAATGTGCATTTAAAAGCTGCCATACAATGTATCTTATAGCGACGGCCCAAACGGGCTCAGCATAGGTCAGAAATGGTCAGAAAAACAAGGCATCGCTTTTGGTAAATGTTTTCCTGCACTTGAAAAACAATGCGGCGAGTTTGGGAGCGTGGAAGGCATCTAAATGAGTTTCACGTCGCAGACGGTGAAAACATAATAGAGTTGAACTGGAACTGGGGAAAGGGCAGCTGTCATTTGACGGAGATTAAGTCGCAGATAATGAAAATTGTGAGCAAAGATCGCCATGAAATGACATTTTTTTTAGACAATACAGTCGCATAGGTAAGAGGAACGGGGGGGGGGGCAAAAAACGTCCACCTGGCTCAGCGGACGAGTGCTGGCTCGCTCTACGCTGCTGCAGCTGCCAGGTTGTGTTCCTGTATGCCGGATGGAGTAGCCCTCCTCTCACAATTGGATGGTAATGAGTATGACTGATGGGGATGCTCGGAGAAGCTGCCAAAAATAATGTTTTGTGTTCCTGCCTCTGTGTCACGCTGTCTTTCGGTGTACCTCTCTTTTCCTTTTTCATGTCTGGCGCTCCTTATTTAACTCCATAATCAGACACAATGCGGGGAATTTAGCAAGATTAAAAATAGGATGAGTTTGAGTGTTTTCAGCAGGGAAATTTAGTCATTGCAGCAGAAAAATGGGACAGGAAAAATAGGGCAGAAATATAATAATTCACTGATTTTAGGGTTAGAGTTGGGGTTAGAATAACGGCTGTGGCGAAGAATATGCAGATGTTTATTGCAGGTTGTGCATGTTATCAGGTTTGCAGAACGCGGGTGGTGATGACATCTCGCCGTGTGGTGAATTACTGGTGAAAATAACGCAACAATAGTGCAGGAATGTGTCTGTGAAAGCTGTGAGGATGCAAGAGTGGGAGGCATGATTGGAACCACGATGGCGCCCGGTTACAGTAGTTGTAATCCTGCGATTACACAGTGCGTGACATTACGCGGAGCATCTGCATGAGCTGCCTGCAGAACGGCAACAATGAGAGCAATGGCTTGTGAAAGTGGTGTTGTTTTAAACCCTCGGCCAGAGGTTGAGCCTCCCGACCACAGATATGTGCCTCCACTGTTATACTGTCCGGGATTATAACATCTGTCGTTGTCAAAAAAAAAGACAAGACCACATCGCTTTTCCCCTGCCAGTCTCATTCGTTCTGTCAGCCTTGCACTCTGCAACACTTCTGGAGGGCTTCCAGAGCTGCTGTTACAGGGCGTGATGTATTTCTGTGTAGCCATGTCTTTGTGAGGCACATTAAGCCTCACTATTCTTCTCTAGTCTCACTCATTACCCCCCTCCGAGCGCGCTGATGAAAAAAGGACAGACAGCTCACACTTCTAATCAACAGTGTTTTTTTTTTTTTATTCCCTTCCATGATGATAGACCGAAGATAAAAGTTGATTCCTCTTCCTGCGGGACTCACCTTAACCCCCATTAGCACATGGCTTGGACTGCACCGCGAACAGTGCGATTAAGTGACGTGACTCTCGCTGTGATAGGACAGGTGTGTGGGATTTAGCGGCATCTAGTGGTCTAGTTGCTGATAGTAACCCACCTCGCCTCGCCCCTACATAATAAACAGAAGAGGCCCTATCTAGAGTCAGTGTTTAGCTTGGTTGCTACTGTAGAGTGTCCAACATGGAGGACTCCGTAGATTATACGCTGATAAAAACACTTGTGCATATTATATTCCTGTAAAGCTCCCTAAATCTTACACACTGGACCTTTAAGACCAAAGAAGAAAATGTATTCAAAAATTGAAAAGAATCATGTTTTGAGAGTGTGACTTGCATCAGATGTATGTGTGTGTGTGTGTGTGTGTGTGTGTGTGTGTGTGTGTGTGTTGTGCCTCTATCATCAGATCTGTTGTTTACTGCTGGACTGCTCTTTTTCCCAAATGTTGTTTTGTCAACCGCTTTTTGGTTCTGTTTTTTCTTTTTTCTTTTCCTGCACCTTTACAAAGAACATTTCAAGGGAGAGAGAAGAATACAAAATGGTAAGAATGGATGCAGTACCTCTTACAGCCCAGCTCAGACCTTTCTTTGTCCTGTTATTGTAGTGTAATTTAGAAAATGGCACAGTGCTGCAGTGAAAAGCATCAACCCCCCCCCCAGCTTGTCAAAATCCACTCAGGTGTCTGTGACACTGAGCGTGATGGGGAGATCTGTGAACTAAGGACCTCGGTCATCTGTCTCGTTTCATTATGCCGGTCGGACTTTGAGCTCTGACAGGAATGATGTGGGGAAAAGGAGCATGTATTAAAAATCGTTTCTGAATCAGAATCGGTTTAATGGGAAAGTGGCCACTTGCTGGAGCCGACTAAAGAGAGGCTCCCACCACTGAAGAGAAGCCTTTGGGGCAAAGGCCAGTCTCCAGCTGATACGGTGATATTTGTAGAAGTCAGATCATATATGAAAACAAATATGTGTATCATGTTTTTCACATGATTATATCAAATATTAAGATACGCTTTAAATATTTACACACGAGAGAGATTCTTTAGATCATCGTGGAAACTAACCGGTGCTGTAAAGATTTATACTGACAGTGGCCTTCGCATAATAAAAGACAAATAAAATGCAACACTGATTTAAAAGCAACGGTAATGTGACAGTCAAATCAAACATATTCATAGCCTACCAATGGAGGAATATCCTCACAGATTTCCATGTCTTTTTTTCTTTGAGTGTTTCTGCTTCAGTGATTTGCAAAACCAACGTGGCCCATTTACACTTGCTATCGTTTATATCTTATCTCTTTTTGTGTTTTTTAAATTTTATTTTCTTCATCCTGTTGTTGCTATTTTTTCCCCCGTCTTATCTTTACCGCTGTGATCATTTTATGCCCTCTTTTTTAAATTTTTTAGTTGTGTATTGACACGTGTATTTCACCGCTGACAGCACTTTGAAACTCAAGAGTGTGCAGCTTGATATCTACGCTGCCGGGGTTAGGGGCCGCTCTATCTGTGGGGTCCCCGCAGGTAAAGCACACAGAGAAGAACAAAGCAGACGTAGCTCATAAATAGTTGGCGTGAAGGAAAAAGAAGTCAATAGAAGTCGGGGAGGCTAAAGAAGATGAGAGAGATTTCATAGGAGGAGACAGACAGCTAACTTCAGGTTGAGGGATGGTGGGGGGGTGGGTGGGAGGTGAGGAGGTCACGTCAGCTACCAGGGATCAGAGATTAAACCAATGACGTTGCGGTGTGGTCCACCAGCTGTCCTGCCCCAGACAGCTTACTGGTTGGCTTAGGATGGTCGGTGTCTTACTAAAAGTCCAAGACAATGGCAAGGAAATTTCAAGAAAAACCCCAATAGGAATTAGGTCTAACAGTGGCATAGAAAGCAACAAAAAATGGTATTTCCTATTTATTGTGTTCAGTTATTGTGTTGTTCATGCGATGTTTTGTGGAATCATGTTACCAAAATGTGCTGTGCACACATTTCACTGGAATATCTGTGAGGTAATGATGTAACGCGGTGCCTGAGACGCGGGGGGACACGATTGTTCAGTTTGCAAGCGTTCGCTTTAGTCCTGCCGAGCACAGGAGCTTCTTTACAGCCGATATGCCCGATGCAGCATAGCAAGTAACAGGAAAAACAAGACTTCTTTTTTTTTTTTTTTTATCAAAAAGTAGCCATACTTGCAATCTCTTCTTTTCGATCTTTTTTTTTATTTTTTTTGCAGTGCTCCGCTGTGCTGCTGTGTGTTTTGGCTAGGTGTCATACGGAAAAATGAACAGATTGTGCTGTCTAAGTCTTCACTGTCTGTCCTGCATTGCATCATAGTGCACAACTGGGGAAGAATGGAGACTTTAACGATTCCCGTAGTGAATAATAAAAAAATAAATAAAAAAAACAGCAGATGTGTTTGGTTTGTAGAAACAGACCAAACGAAGAAGACAGGAATGACAGAGGACAGGTCACACTAATAAAACTCCCTGTGCTGGAGATGCTTGGAGTTCAATATCCAGATTTTGGGGGGAGGGGAGACATAGTTTCTCTCAACAGGCAAATTGTGCCCACAGTTGGTGAGATAGATGGTGTTAATTTCAAGCACTGATTGGTGATATTTCATGCTGTTCAAACACAAAAACAAAGAAATGCGGTTGGCAGTAGTAATAATGACCAGCCAGCCGTGGCAGCTGCCAACGACTTGCCAAGAAGAACATCGGCTCTGGACAAAACCCAGGATTATGCCCAATAACAATACTTCTGAACTCAATGTTAATGTAATATCTGTGCACTGCAGGTACAGATACTGCCAGATCCTTAACTCAACCTTTTGCCACTTTTGTTCAGACAGTGCTGGACAGGCATGCATACCAGCTGCATAGGAAATATAATACATGAATTATAAGACTCCAAAATAATCCATTCATCTTTAGATCAGGCAGTAAATCATCTCAACATTTTCCTCTTTTTTCTTATGAGGATGTTTTGGGCAGTGTCCCTGTTGATTGTGAAAACTCACTAACATTGTATCCAGTAATTGTAGAGGCTTGAGGATGTAGTGGCACCACTCGACACAACTCTACTGTACGACGGCCTCCATTATGTCAAGCAATAGTAGCATTTTAACCTTTGCTTTTGTGTTCCCACTTCAGAGTGATACCGTGGTTGGAACGTGTTGTTGGGTCTGTGTAGTTATGTGGAAAAAGGTTCAACTGTATACAAATGTTAACACAGATATCCTATACTTGGAAAACGGCATTCAAAACCAAAGACAGGCGTATTTGTTCTTCAAAGTAAGTCGAGACAGGTCGTCCTTTGCTTATTACGTGAACTGTAGGTGTTTTCTCCTTTTTCCCGGGACAAACCACTTATGTTGTTTGCGATTAAGGGACCTTCAGCTTCTTCCTAGGAGTGTTTTGAAATCCCTCCCCAGTACCACTGACTGTTTGCCCAGGCACATCCCTCAGAGAAGCCAGCAGAGGGCTCAACTGCTGGTGGGAGGGGAGGGATTTGTATACTCCCTTGCGAGGACAGCCAAACCCCCGTGATTACTGCATAATCCTCTCCAGCATATCATGTGCATCATGGCAGCACAGTGAGCCTTTGTGACATCACGGGGGAGGCTGATGTTAGGTTGCTTAGTCCATATTTCTCTCTGTCTCAGCCTCTCTAATGCCGTCTCTCCCAACCTCTGCCTTACTAGCTTACGCTCTAACACTATTTCTTGCTCTGTATTTCCCCCGTCAGTCTCCTCCTGTCTCCTGCTCCCTCCCTCTTCATTGTCTGATGGTTTGGGAGGACGGGGTGGGGGAGTCAGAGAGGAGATCAGCGGGGATTATCACTGTCTGGAGAACACGGATGGATTTGTACGCCATCTCCGTCGTTGGATGTTGTGCCAACCTGCCCTCGACTAATGGGACGGCAGCGGACTGTCCTAGCGCAAGTTGCTATCAGTCAAATGCTCTTAACCAGCAAAATTGTCCCTTTGGTGATTCGTTCATGGCAGTTTAACTCAGCGGGGCCCCATGTGAGCAATCCATTCATGAAGAAATATGAAAGAAAAACAACAAAACATTATGTTGGGAAACAGGCAGGGGGTAAAATTCAGAAATGAAACCTGAATCCTCTTATTAAAAATAGTAAGCCCACGGCTCCCTTTCTCTCATGTTTTAATCTGCCTCTCTGTTGTCTGTTTTTTGTTCTACTCTTTGTAATCCATTGCTCTCAATCATCTTTCAGTCATGACCGCTTTCTGCCCTGGTCATCACTGGGGTCACAGAGAGTTGGATGAAAAAGAAAAAATGCTGCTGCAATCACAATTCTGTGCAGAACGGGCACTTCTTAGGTCTAGATGGCAGCCGCCGACTGAGGGTCCCATGGCACGCTTTTAAACAAGCCTTTGTGTTTCTCTACCTTTGAGAATCAATGCTTTTATATTTGATGTCAGTAACCCAGTGTAAGACTGCATGTTCAGGCACTTTGAAGTGATATTCAGTAATACGGCATCCAGAAATACGTGTGCTTTAATTGCAGACTCGGGGCACATAATGATTGGTTGGAGTTTTTTTTTTTTTTTATGTCAGCGTTGAACCAAAACTAACATCAGTTGCTTTTGAAAAATGACATCTGAAATTCGGCCTGTAGGGTAAAAAGTACTGAGCCGCGCCCCCATGCTGGTACTGTTCTAGAAAGCAAGCAGGAAGTGATCTTAAAATGCTTGTCATGTCTATTTCAGGATATCTGAAACTGCGTGAATGTGTGTCTGCTTCTCTGCACGGACGCGGATTCTCATAATATTTCTGACAAAGCGCCGCCGCGCCTCCTCAGCTCGTCTTGTGCTATTTCCAAATTGCGGGCAACTCGAAGATGATGATGATGCATCATCGTACCTAAGCATACCTGAGTGTTCCTCGCTGCAGATGCCAGCTACTGTTGGTGCTTCTTTGCATTTTTTTGCTACGTCAGTGTGAGAGTTAAATTGTAATCCCGAGCTTTGTGCTGGTTTTAAGCTGCGGTGCCGTAGTGAAGGTGACGTTTGCATTTGTAAAGTCGTCACCTTCTTAGTGATGAAGACGGCGTAGCTAACCAGACAGCTCTGACCTTTCTCAATAGCAGATGGCTGTGGAGACTGTCCAGAGAAGGAAGGAATAGTTCCACGCTGCGGTGTGAACTTCACTACCACAAGTTGGATAGAAAGAACCGTGTTGGCATGCCGAATACAAATCCACAGAGAGCAGGTGGTTAACTTAGCAATCAGAAATAGGAAGCATTTGACCTGAGCAGCTAGTCTTGCTCAGGTCAGATCTAAAGCTTACAAACTGGCATGTAGTAACACAATTTGCCACTTTATGGGGGTTAGTTGCTCTGTTATTTTTCAGATCTTTTTCCAGATTTACACTTTTTCTCACCTGAATGAGGAAGAAATGATTTAATCACGCGGCTCTTCTCGTCTTTCCAAATGTTACCGGAATGAATGGATTCGATTCTGATTGTCACATGAGTCATTTCGCAGGGTTCTGAATATCCACCATTATAAAGCCACTTCTTTCACAATGTAAGCATACGTGGAAAAGTCTTTTTTAAGACCCCCTGCACGGATTGGCCACTATAGCCAATTGGCTTCAAAGGCTGGTGCTCTTCATGGAGGATTGGCTTCCACCTGTGCCCAGTCTCTATGCAAAACTAAGCTAGGTCAGCTCTGGAAACGTTTTTTAATATACGGACGTGAAAATAGTGCCAATGTTCTCATCTAGCCGTCTTCAAGAAAGGCATTTATTCGTTTGAAAAAAGCTTCAGCTTTCAGCTTTAAATGTGTTTCAAAAGACTATAGCTTTGATCTCAAATGGCTTCACCTTCATTATGAAATCCACAAGAGACACAATATGTTTGTGATGTCTTTCTGACAAGTGTTAATTTGTTGTAGCAAATGTTCTTGGGTTTGAACACTTGTCAAAAGGAATGAGTGATAATATGATGCCGAAAATAGTCAAGAAAAATCACTGTGTGCGTGTCTGTGTGTGGTGTGTGTGTGTGTGGTGTTTCTGCCCACTGAAGGGCGAGGAGAGATGTCTCCCAGCTTGTAGGTGAATGCTGAATGTAATGACAGTCTCTGGCATTTGAGTTGTCAGTCAACTTGTCAATTAATCACAGCCATCAGTGAAGGTTTCACAGAGTGCTTAGACATATCCCTGCGTGCTCTCGCCGATGAAAGGAATGTCCACGCCATTAACGGAGACATTTTTGCACGGCATTATTCACCAAAGCTTGAGAGGAAAATACTTGAGACGGGATGGAGGGCGCGCGGCGGCATTTCACCAAAGGGTGGCTGAGCAAAATCATTACTGGATGTTCAAACAACAACAACTTTTTATCATTCAAGAATCAGTATGTGAGGCCGCAATCCATGCCAATGTTCTGTTTGCAAAAATAGATTTTGTTGTGAGTGATACTGCTTGTAAAAAAACAAGAACGGAGTTTAAGTCTTCTGGGAAAGATGAACTGTATTTTTTTTTTTCAGCATTTAAACCTCTCACAGTTCAAAAACACAGAATCTGAGCTGCCGAATTATTCAAGATGTCAATTCAAGATCGTCGCTAATACTGTAGGGTAAGGTTAAAGGCTGTTTCTTCCCCTGCATCGCATATGATGCACTGTATATTCCCCTCCAGATATTATAGGCTGTTTGAATGCATATTTTATAAGACTTCTGTCTTCTTACATCTAGAAACCCACTGGTTCCTTATTAAACGGCTGTCCCACTGGCTATCCGTAACGGCTGCTGCCAAACCTCAAAGCCACATTCGCATACGCGCTCATTCTTGCATGTAAGCCATAACAATAACACACTCAATTCACACTGTCACGATGTAAATGAATGCGCATCAAGCGAACAGTGGGAATGAACACATGAGATAAAGCCACATAAGATAAATGTCAGGTTTTGTGGAGTAAATAATAATCATCCATCATCTGGGATCAGGTCCTGAACAGTGAAAGACTGGAGAGAGAGAGAGAGAGAGAGAGAGAGAGAGGATTGGGGAATAAATACCTTGGTTAAGATTCTGGTGATTTATCTGTTTTCTGTGCCAGCGTTCTGCTCCTGCAGTGATCTTTTCATCTCATACGATATGTAGGAGTCGGCGCTCTAAGAGGGCAGATGAGCTGGTGCAAGAAACGTGGTGTCACAAGCAGTGGGCAGGCAGCGGTGATGGAGGGAGGGAAAAAAAAAAAAAAGATGTGGAGGTTTCTTGAGTGCAGCTTCTGGACCGGCAACGAGGTGTCAAGTAGCACGTGACACCATAGGAAACACTCAAAACCGTGGTTCTTTTAGATATGGGGGGGGGGTTCACTAATATGTTTACATGCACGAAGCACGCGTGCACAGTTGTGTACCGACTCTTGCGCAGTAGCACATTTGCATTTCTTCCCTCGTTCGCTTTCTAAACCTTGAGATTTTCTCAGCTGTTCTGTTGACATTTACTGTAAAATACAGCGATCAGCATAACTCCATGCAGGAGACAGCACAAGCCCAGGTGCACAGAGACTTAAAATATATATATAAGAAAAAAGAACGGGTAATGTGTACACAAGACAAACATGAACACACACACCTGTGATATCCTTGTGCCTCCACTGGAAATATGAGAAATGCAATTCCACTATCTGCTGTCTATTTAAACTCACCTGCTAATATTCTTATTAATATTATGATGGCTTCTCACTATGGGTTAACAACACAGACTCCTCGCGAATCAGATCCCTGCATGCCGAGAAAACAGAACACATCCGTCGTTTGTATCAAAAGCAAAGTCTCCTGTATTTATTACATGCTCTGTGAATTAGTTTGGTGCTGAGCAGCAGAACTGCATCCTATAAAAGGCAGATAATGAGAACACAGGGGAGCACACAGGAAACGTAGACACCAAATTATGTAGTACTGATAGTTAGTGTGTGAAGGAGATGGTAATGGTCGAATGAGGTTGCAGAGATAGTGCTCTAATTTGTCTTGCGTGCATGCCAGCCTTTGTGTTGAATCCCAACAACAACAAAAAAAATTGCAACAAAAGCAAATGAGGGAGAGAGAGAGTGAGCGAGAGACAGCGAGAGAAATCGACAATAGGCACTCAAAGCAGTCAAGTGACACTTCACCTTCAAACAGTGAGGTCTGAAGTGGCTATTGGTGAGAGCGTACCGGCTAGCTGGCTGGTGTGCTGTCAAAATGTCTCCACGATGGGGGGGGCGGGGTGATGACTGTGGTGACCAGAGACACGGAGAGATGAGCGCGACGTGTTTGTGTATACTGTGCCCGGTGTGGTCGGGTGTTGTGTGGCGTCGTTTCGCGCTTCTCGTGTTTCCAAAAGTAATCTCTGCTTTGGTGACGGTGTTTGGAAGGCGTGGGCCTACTGCGGAGTGTAAATGATAGACGGGCTGCCAGCACGGATGGATGAAGTGTGTTGGCAGTAGTGACGCTCGTCTGTGCCAGAGCCCGGCGCACATTGTTCATTCTTGGCCCCTAATCCACGCGATCTGAAGCAGAGGTGCTGACTCCAGTCAAAAAAGCTGAGCACCGTCATTAAAGAAAGCCACCCCCCCCCGCTCACTATTAGACGTCATGGTTTAAAAATAGCTCCCCCGCGAAAGAAACACACTCCTTTTTCTCGTCGGTCCACACGCATTCCATATTCAGCCCGTGCTCCTCAAATTTGTCCCCCTTTTATTAGCCCTTAGGATTGTGATTACTCTCCAATTTCGAAATCGTGCCAACCCATCCCCGACGGTTTTTCATCTGATCCTCAAGGCAGAGAAAAGCCTCTTCACAGTTAGATGCTAACACCCGCAGAAATCATATTTCCATGAGCAGTCACTCAGTGATGCTCTCTGAGGAACATTTTCTTTTAAGTGTGGATTTTTAGATGCAGCAAAAAAAAAAAAAAACACACAAATGTATCTATAAAAGGTGAAGCTCTGTGAATCTTCTCAGCAGTATCTAAGACGATCGTTATTTTTGTCTCGCAGAGGAATACAGTTCACTGAGCATCGCGGTCGTCCGCGCGGCCCTTCTTCGAATGAATATTAACAGGTAGAAGGTTAACTAAGTCCCTCATCATTCATTCATCACTTAAAAAAATGGATAATGTCTTATATCCCAAATGCTTGTGCTGATTTGTTTTATCTTAGACATTTCTAGCGTGTCTGCAGCCATCAGCCTACACTTTGTTCTCTCTAAGCCAAATTAGCTTGATTAAATTTCAAATCTGTTACTTCACCTCATATATATGGAAGAAGTAATTGAGATCTAATGCAAAAAGGTACCATTTCTTCCCTACCCCCCCTTTCCTTGAGTTGTTATGCCTTCCAGCAAAAGTGAAATTGGAATGTATCGAAGCTACAGGTCAGTTTATATCAAGTTAAATGTCGGCGGCAGCAAGTATACGCAAGTACAGTGTCACTGATTGTGACTATGCAAACAGCAGAAACGCTGTCGCCAAGAGACACGAGTCCAGGACACGACTCTGCATGTTCTGTCCACATGACGACGGGAGACATCACATCGCATCATCAAGCCATAAAATGGACATGTTGGTTCTGACTTGTGCAGAACACCATCATCATCCTCCTCCTCCTCGTCCTCGCCGCCACCCAGGCCCCCACCTCCAGCTACAGATACCCCGCGCTTCAACTCTGTTTAAACAAATCAGAGTGACTGGCTGCTCCTGTCAATGTCATCACCTACCAAAGTGAGATCATGTCTCATCCTCCCACCCAGTCTCACTTGAGAGGGAGTGTGGGAGTGCTGTGGAGAGACGCTTTCGGATTTGAAAGGTTCGGCAGAGACGGTGGCTTGCGTGCAGGGGGCGGCCGGCTTTGTCCACCACGACGAGCCGCGACGGTCCGTCAGTCACGCAGTGAATCAAAGCAAACGCCGCTGGCCGAAGGGGCTTCGTGTTTTCTCGATCCTCACATCTCCGTGGTGGCGAGAGCACGGACTGACAAACAGCCCATCAGAACATGGGAGATTCATAACCTTTTCTCCCAGCCCCCTCAGCATGAACTCATTTCTATGCTCAATTACAGTTTATGTCAAATGAAAGATGCCACAATTAATGTTTATGACTGATTAGGTATTGAAGTGTGGGTTATTGTTTCATGGGGCATTGAGCTCGATGTTTGTTTAAGGGCCGTAAAGACCACGCATTGTTTTGCCATTGTCATGCATTTTAATTACCACTTGATTGCCTGATTATGTCGTGAAGGACATTTCTGCCCAGATTAAAGGAAGAGTCATGTGACTTCGCTCGCGGAAATAAGAAAGAGGCCTGCCTGTCTGACCGCGATTGTGAGCGTCTTGAAATTGTATGAAAGCAGACTGTCAACTTCGCTCTAAAGATACCATATTTGCGAGTATTGGTGCCATCACACTTCATTAATTAGCGAAATTCATCACAGCCCGGGCTCCTTCAATACATTTTATGCCTGCACACTGATGATAATGTCTTTTGTCTTTCAGAGGCTGCAAGGGAGAGAGAGAGATTCACTGAAATAAATGTCTTGCCTGAATGAATGTCTTGCAGACACATTTATTGTATGTAGTACACAGTATATAGTTCATTCTAACACAGAAATTCAATTATCCTGCGCAGTTTAACCCCTGTGTGGGCACAGCTCTGTTTTTCTTAATACAATTCTTGGGTTAGTTTGTAGGTTAAAGTTGTTTTACTCACCTAGAACCTTCACGGCTACTATTCTGCTGGAAATACTATATTTCTCTCAGTATAGTATACAAAAGAGCAAAAGCACAATGCAATAAATTCCAGTTCCATTAAGCGCGCCAACCTTTCTGTCTCCAATGGCAAAACTAGAAACGATCAGCATTGTAAGTCATTAAACAGCAGCATCGTGAAAGCTGTTCAAGAACCAAGGACACAGGGTATTTGCTTCTGGTTAGCTTTCCCTTTTATTCCAATAAAGTAACACCACTAGAAAGGAAACCTGTGTACTCAAAGTACTCTGCAGAATATCTTTTCCTCTCTCGTCTTTTCCTGGCTGCTTCACACTTAATCAAATCACTTTGTATCTCCATAGCTCATTTGCCAGCACCTACTGGGACAGAGCCATATTTAAAGAAGGGTTAATTGAGTGCATGTACCCACTGTGACCCGCTAGTCCAGTCCTTACTCTCCACCTGCAAGACACACACTTGGCATCCTCGTGTTGTTTCAAAAAAGAAAAAAATCCCAACAGCAAGCACACAATTTCGCAACAAAAGAAAGGCAAGCAGGGAGGATAAAGATCTCTTAAGTTTGCCGGACATCCAAAAATCCATTCTCTGTAACTTGGCAGACGGGAGCAAATAGGAAGTCCAGGTTTTTATTGTGAGAGTAATATCCAAACACTGCTTAGATCTACCGAATCTGCTTGGAAAATAAATGTGCGCTTTGTGACTCCACAAACCAAAGAAACACAGTTCCTGTTGCACTGTGAGGATCTTCCTGTTATCTCTAACCTCTGCCATACAGTATCTTGGGCAGAACCGTGTTCTGGCTTGTGTTTGTACTCCTGAATCAGATGACCACTTCATGTACATAGGAAACAATACCCCGATTTATACACTTTTCATCCTACGTTATATTTATACATGCCCTAACTCAAAGCTGTAATCTACTTGTTAGGCTCATTAGTCATCGTCGTATTATTTCAGTTTAACCTTGTGCTGTTTTTGCTTCATATTATTTATGTTGACTCTTGACTGGGATATATGATTTGAAACTTTCCGGCTGAGTGAACAGGCAAGCAGAAGCTGAAAAGTCATAACGTAAATATCAAGGGAAATATAAAGGAGATTGATGGCAGCCTTTGAATTGCCGTGTCTATCACCGCCACATTCTTTGGCAACTCCATTTGAAATGAAACTCACTTCCTGCTATGTTCATAGTGTCGGATTCACTGTATGTTCTTTTGAGATATTCCCATTTTCCGTGCAGCGTGTTCAGCGTAGCGTATTCCGGCTGAGGAGGATGAAGCGGATGCTCATTTGCCTTCCTACACAATCAGGTCCCCTGCTCATGACCTGTTATCTTTCATTTTCACCCACAGCATGGGAAATAATGGGCTCAAGGGCAAGCAGGCAGCCAAAAGCTTCTGGAAATAGATTAAGACATGCCCTACACAGCAACCCCCCTCTACCTACACTTCCCACTTCAGTGGGATTCACTTTCCCTTTCATTTCCCAGGTCACTTCTTCACTATGTCACATCTCTCCACGAGTTTTTATCTCATCTGCTGTGCATCTCTGTTTCCCTTAAGGGCCTGAAGGTGCAATCAGGTATCTAAATCTGTTAAGCAATTACAAATAGGCGCGCGTTCTGCAGGATGTTTGCAGAAAAAAAACTGTTACCTTGAGTGTCACCTGTTCATAGTATTTCTAGCAATAATATTTACACTTGTAGTCTTTTTCAGATTTCAGTGAACTGTCTCGTCGGCATGGAAATGGCAGACCCCGCCACTAACAATGAACACTTTTAAGTATTGTTGCCTCATGTAATGTTGCCATGTTCTCAGCTCTTATTCCTCTCAGATATATTTGAAAGAAATACATAAACTACAGTCTTTTTGAACATTTGTTGTCACTGTCATGCAGATTCCCAGTGAAACACATATCCTTTGGGATGAATGCTCTCTCCCTCTCTCTCTCTCTCTCCCTCTCATTATGGAGATGTGAATTTTAAATATACCAAGCACAGAGTTACACATAAGATGAAAGAAGAGCAGTAGTATCCTTCTCGGAGTTTGCCCACGATTTCCTCAAGCTAAATGCGAGCGAAATGTGAGTTGGTGACACACACTCGGAGCTCGTGAATTATTCAGCAGCCTAGTTTCATTTTTGTGAAAAAACTTGGACTGTAGGTGATTATTATATTGTCTTCGGGGTGAATAAACATTGTTGGTTTTGCTCACCCCCGTTGTATATTCTTGGACTTGAAGAGGATGAATATATCAGCTACAATAAGAAGTAGCTTCAAGCAATGTTCACATGCTGCATGGTGTTACTTCCAGTGTGTGTGGAGTGGAGAAATGTCCATACAGCTTTGGGTTCTTTTTGGGTCTCTCTGCTTGGTCTTTGTTTGTTTTCCAAAATTAGGATATCAGACATAAACATATAGAACTTGTTGACTATACTGACTTATTTGCCCGATCTTACGTAATTCGATATTATCCCAAGCATTATGTTCTTTCCCCACCGGCAAAACTTAAGGCCTACATTAATTAAATGCTTAAATTTGCATTTTACAGATCAGACCCTAAAGTAAGCATAATGCAGAGATGCTTAAAGTTATTTTTGCCGCCAAATATATCCAGGTTTGGTTTTGTTTTTTTTCCTTATAAATTGGAGCCACTTAATCAGCTGTCTGTCACGTATAATTATTGTTTTTTTCTCAACCTAATGCATGCGAGTCTTGTTTTCCGACGTTGCCTCGCGTGTTCTGCATCCAAAACAAAACCTATTAAAATTCACAACTGATCAGCGGGAAAACAAACACCTTGCAGATGTTTTACAGATTTTATACAGAGGATCTCGAATTCTTAAATTAGAAAGGTGATAATTTGAGGATTAGAAATTAAGCAGATAAGCAGATGTGGAGCGGAGGGGAAAAGAAAACACATTGTATTTGGAAATCAGCAAACAGTAAACAGAGTTTGCAAAAGTGTAATTGGGATCCTGTGGATAATGAGGTTGAGGGCTGTTGTGGAAATGGGGATTGCAAAGCGTGGAAAGTTTCAAAGAGTACATTTCATTTGAAACGCATTCTTCAAAACAAACGCACTTTTAATAATGCATGTTTATTTATTGTTTAGTGAGTTGACAACTGAGCTCGAGCGTGGTTTCTCATGCAGCGAGTAACATATAATTTAGCCACATGACAATGGATGCAGATTTTTATGTTTAAAGTTTGTTTCCCCTTGCAGGGTGATAGTAAACCATTTATGGTAATGTGCTTGGTCGGTTCATGAGTGGCCAGCTCTGATAAAGCACTGTGTCTAATTAACACGCTGACAGCAGCACTGTCTGGGCAATCACACTCTTCCAGTTTATTAAAGTGGTTAAGGAAGTCACTCTGGCCCTGGGGGGACTGGTACAGTAATTTTCCCCCTGCAAGCCAGATGATACGCCCAGAGATGAGGCAAACCAAGTGTGACTGTCTCTCCCTCTCGCTTTCTTTCTCTCTCATCTCTCTCTTTTTTTTCTCTCCATTTTCCCTGGCTGTTTCCCTCTCTTGCACATCAATATCTCTCCTCCCCCTACTCCCTTTTTTTCATCTGCCTCCCCTCTTTTCCCCTCACTCTCTCCGCGCGAGTCGGAAATGTAATATCACTTGCATTTTTCTGGTCCCCTCCCTCTCTGGTGGAGTCTAAAAATAGCCTGCACAGTATGAAATGCTGACTTTTGCTTCTCATACCACTTTAGTGTAAACAACTGGATATTTTGATTGGTCAAGACAGGCTTCTGGAGAGGACAGGAGACTCGATTGGTGTCTAGTCAGCAGCAGTAAACGGCAAAAGCACAGCATAGAACACTTTGAGGCCGCAAACAATAATTAGCATGAGCGATGGGAGAGATTTACTTATTGTATTTATTACTTGGCACGCCGAACTGCAATACTTAACAAAAGCCAGGCTCTTACACGTGGAATTTAGATGATGCTTTATTCCTGATAATCGTTGTTGACCCTTTTTCTCCTGAAATAAATCTGTCCGCAGCCTTTGCCAGACGCTCCTGTAGTGAGACATTAAAGAGAAATCTTTAAAGATAGCACGAAGCGCGCAAAGCTAAATTTAATACAAAAAGACCCGCAGAGACATCAGTGTGAGAAATACTTTAAAATGTGGGTGAGCATCCTTTTTAGCTGCACATAAGGGAGCATTATTGTACCTTCCTGCATGTTGCTGAAGACAGGATATCAGCTGGTCTGATTATGTGCGATGGGAATTCAAACAGAGTCTGAGGTGAAATAGATACCTCTCTGTTTCCTGCTCGCAGTCCCTTTGTAGGGTCCATTGTTTTGTTTTTTTAACAAAATGGTTGAAGCACAACTGTGTAGAGGCCCAGAGACTAAAACACATCTGTTTAAAACTAAATCCATTTCCTGAAAAAAACATGATCTTCACTAAAGCCGTCATAATCTTGACACAACGCATCATTTTTCTTTTGCAAAATTCATAGTAGCTCAGAGGCATCAAAGGTAAATGTCTCTGCATTATGTATAGTATGTGATATGACTCACTGTGGTAAAATTCGAGCAGATTTTTCCATACAAAGGTTGTGTCAGTTCACCGTTCACGCTCTTTCTGCTACTGGAAATCGTCTCTACTTTCAAAGATTCGGCATTAGGCTCATGTTGTGCTTTCCTGTGGGGCACTACTCCATGACAAAGCATTTTAATGTTTTTTTAGAGGTGAGGGGAAAGTCTTGCTGAGCTAGTTAAAGGCTGTTTGTCGTTTCCCTCGTCATGCTATCAGACATACCCGGAGCACAGGGACCTTTGGGCGTTTCTTAGCAATGATCAAAGGTCAACACTTTGCAGGGCACTGACACTGACCTTAGGCGTGTGAGTCGTCTGAGGTGGCAACGTCTAAGGCCTTCTGACATGAGCCATAGTGACTCAGTCAGGCTTTAACCCTCAGCGCACTCTGACTAAACTGTCATGTACTTTTTGCTTTCTTAGCATTCAAAATATTCACATCAGGGAACAGCTCTTGGTTATTTTTCAGTAAGCTTCCCTCCTGCACTCACTTTAGGCTGGACAGGGTTCAGAGAATCTTTTATGGTTATTCATGTTTTACCAACACAACTGCTTAATTCCACATGGGCACGGCTGCATTCTGGCTGCACCGTGGTTTTCCGGGGCCGATTTCGTCTGTTCGAGACAATGCTTGTGATTCCACCAGAGGTGCAGCAGTGCATTTCAGGAGCATAGCAGAAGCAACTCTCTGCTCTGCTTCATGGAGAATATGCGGCTGGTCTATTTTTGATGGAAGGCAGCAGATCGAGCTGGCTGGAAATCACAGAAACGGCATAGGGAAGCCGCTCGGCTTTTCAAAATAAAGCACAGCCCTGGTGGGGTTTGAAGCTACATGGAGAACGGACCAAAACAGTGTCATGCCTGAGATGTCACAGAGCCGTGCCTGGTGGAGTCGAGGCGCAAAGATAGAACCACAAGCATCTGGCAATGTGTATGGTCACTGTAAGCATGTGTATTTCTCAAATGCTACGTATGCATAGAAATAACATAGTACAATTAGCTTCTAATAAAACGTTACTAAACAGAATTGCAAAGAATGCGTTTGCTCTGCAGTTTGAAGGTCGGAACTTGATTTCTTTACATATACTGTGTCACATGCATCAGTGTGTACATACAGGAGGAACGTGGTGGAAATGCCACAGTGTCTTTGGCTCTTCCTGAGGTTTATTTCCCTTATTTTTCCTGTTTAAAAGGTGCAGGAGTACATTCTTACCCAAATTAAAAGTCTTAAGATTGCAAAGCCCCCTGAGGTTAAATGTGATTTGTGCTTTTGGGCTGTATAAATAAAACTTGACTTGACTTTGACTTGATAATTTCTTCCCTAAATTACCTGCAATTTTTTTTAAAAAGAGAAGCATTTTAATAGCAACGTAACCCTGCTGCGCCGGTGATATAATTAAGCCTGTTTTTCCCCACCTGCCTGGAAAGGTTATACTTATCAAAACAGTAATGATGATTGGAGGAAAGATAGATTACCATCATGCTTTTGTATATGTAGTTAAACCAATCCAAATCAGCGAGATTGTCTGCGGCACGCACCTCACAAAGAGAGCAGCGACCAGCAAATCAGCTTCCTGTTGAGCTAATTGCGCATACGTTTGTGTATTCCTGTTAAATGATAATAAGGCGATACTCCGTGATGAGGACTAATGTCGTTATTTTGAACATTTATTGTAGACGGATGCAGCAGCGGGGGAAGTATTGATTTTGGAATCGCTGCAAATACAGCATTTATTAGATATTTACTCTTCTTTGAGTAGCCAAAAAAGCAGGTTAGCTGATCTCACCCTGATGTATGTGTGAAAGAAACAACAACCAAACAACTTAAGAGCTGTTTACAATTGACTGGAAATAATGTTAGATATATCTGCAGTCGTCATGTTAATTTTCCTGAAGGATTGTTCTGCCTTTGCTGCGAGAATGCACTATCTCCTTTAGAGCAAATGGATGTGCTCGTGTATCTTTTGTCCGCAAAGGATCACACAGCTATTATCATAAATTTCTACAAGTAAATATGTGTAACAAGGGGATTCAGGCTGATGCAGGCCATTTCCCTCCACCCCAGCGGTAATCAGTCAATGCACAAAGCAAGTCATTGTGATTGTAATAGCTTCGAACCTTGATATTGCAGCGTTGTGTACAACATGCCCTCTTGACACCTCATCCCAAAGGTCTTTTTCAATCCAAGGAGATCCAGTTCAACAGAGGGGGGGGTGCAAATGCAGCCTACAAGTTAATGTCTGCTCGAACATGGGGCAGAGCATTGGAGCCCTGTGCTGTCAAGTGTCTCCTCAGTCAACAACAACAACTAGCAGACCAAATAAACAAATGGAATCCTGTTACGGCCTGACCGTTCTTCATCAGCCTGCGTACGCCACCCCCCTCAAGGCTGTCACTTCCTGTCTTTCCCCCTGGAGCGGTGGTAACCGTGAATGAGGAGGTACATCTACCTCTCCCCAACACAGGAGAGGGAAGCCTCCTTCATGCCTCATTGACTTTGTTTTCTCTGGCTAATTTTTCCTTTCTCCTCACTGCCCGCCTCCCGCCCCCCTCAAAAACACACACGCACCCATGCACGTACGCAGGCACACACACACACTTCATCTGTCGCCCGGCCCTCCCCTCTCCACGCCTCGCCGTTTTGATGGTGATTTTGACACGCAGGCTGTCACGCAGCAGTTCTCTGGGAGGTAGCGATTAACAGAGCTGTCGCCATATGGAGCGAGATCAGCCGTCAGAACCTCGCATAATTGACTCAGGGAGGAAAAATGCTTACGTAACCGAGCTGAGAAAAAGGGTGGGAGAAAGTGGCGCGGGGCGTACACCTTGGCTTCCGCATCCGCCAATATTAAATGCCCATTAAAACACTTAAAGGTGATTCATTAGTAATGAGACACTAAATGCATCATAAAACCCAAAGGAAGACAGGACCTATCAAGCATTCTGTGCAATAGAAGAAGAGAATAATTCTCCTCAGCCCAGAAGAAGAACTAGTGTAACAGAATGGAAACATTAGCCAGTTGTGTGTAGTGATAAGCCACATAGAGAGCTAAGAAAGAGCAATTTATCAAATTAATGCAGGAAAACTCACATTTGATGAAGCCATTGTCATGTCTGCACCTAATATTGAAATGGACTTGAAGTCTGAGCCAGGGGTTTACATTGCTGACGGCCTAATTATATGGATTGGCTGCAGTAGAGCGTAGCCTATCAGCTCTGGGGAGAAATTAATTCTGGTACAGGGGAAGAGAGAGAGAGAGAGAGAAGAGAGAAGAAGAGAGAGGGGCAGGCTGCAGTCGGCTTCACTGCTGTGAATTGATGGCTGCAGAGGGCCAGGCTGCTGTGTGTGTGTGTGTGTGTATGCTCAAGGTTCTGGTTCACTTAAAGCTACACACAGCTTTACTGTAGGGTGTATTCTTTGTGATTTAGAAAGTGCGTGTAGCTCTGACAGATATGTGCTGAATTACAACAACAGCCATAAGCAAGATGTTAACGGTGGTATGTTGATTCACTGCCGCTGCCGTACCTTTCTGTGTACATAGGCTTCTTTCTTGCCGAACAGTGTACATATATTAGCCCTGCTTATTTGTAAGTCGGCTGATGCTCAAAGTAATGCATAGCATCGGGAGGCGTGCTGCGAATGTTGACTCAGGGAGACACTTTTTTAGCACGAAATACAGACTGTAAGCTGTTTCAAGTAGCATTTAGTTACTGTAGCAGATAACTAGATTTTGCAGATAGGGTCATTTCAAATGTAGGCATATAAAAGTAGTGACAAGAAGAGTATTGGATCATAAAGGCTACATTTCTATAATTGTAAGGGCTGAAGACGGGATAGGGGGGGTTTAGATAAGATGCGACTAATGAGCTTCTTGGATTTCTTTGTCAGCCCAGAGGCATCTAGCAACAGGATCTGTCAAATAAACAAAACCACATATGGCTCGCTAATAATGTGTTTATCGTATATATATCTGACACCGCAGACATGCAAAATGCAGACAGTCCTGCTTGTTTTCATCACTGTCAGGACCTCTTTTATACCAAGATAAGATGCTCGCTGGAAGGGAATGCAGGTCCAACAGTGGACGAGTGACTGACAACTGTTTTCAACTTTGGTTTCTTTGTGACCGGGCGATACTGACATATCTGCCACACCATGTGCAAATCCCGTCAGGCATATGTCTTATATCTGGGTTTAACATCTTTCATTATTTAGGGTGATGTGTTTGCATTCAGGCATGCAGGTGTTTTTTTTTTTTTTGCTTGCACTGATTGGTCAGCCATGCACTGTCTAATATGATATGTCATCTGCGCTGCAGGGCTCATCATGTAGCTCCCTCACAGTGTTTTATTAGCTCTCTTACATGGACCAAATATAGACTGGGTATGAGGGAATACAGTACAGGACATCAACAGTGTGCTGCCCTTCACTGCAAACAGTATTCTGTTACACCCTGCTTTAAAACAACAAAAAAAACCTGTATGCTATTAATGATGAAGGTGATATTCATAATAGTAAGAATAATTACAGACAGAATGTGGGACATGACACAAAGGTCATTAATATTTCAACCAAATCTGGGATAATGAAATAAAAATGTCAGCGTCTCGGTGGCACGGTTCAGAAGTGTCCACGCCTACATATTAAATCCAAAAGTGTCAATAAAAGAGGAATATAGGGTAGACCTTTGAGTTTTGTGCCAGCAGATGCCTTACAGATAAATTGGAAGAATATAAAGTCAGAAATAAATATCCTAAATAGTTCATAAGTGCGGTGAAGGCATCCTGCCTCAGCACGCTGTTAATTGGCCGAGTCTGGGGTTGTTTGGGTCGGAACCATCACACAGCCTGATTGCTGTCAACACAAATGAGCACCTAATATGGTGTATTATATCTTGAACGGGGAGCTGGACACTCTGCGGCGCTCCAACATGCCCCAGTTATACTGTTTTTTTGAATAATCTCATTTACGCGTAAGCTTTTTTTTTTGTCATGCTTCAGTATTCCCACCTACTACATGCCGAACCTTTTGCCACACTTTAGCAGCCTTTCCTATGGCCAGTGCAACATTCCCAGTGCACGACGGCAAAGAATTGCACTGTAACAATGATTGACAGAGTGTAGCATTGTATACTCACTGAAAGGCCTCAGCCTCTCAAGCAGAACATTCTTCTCTGCCCTCTGTCGTATAATGCTTCCGTGTTATCAGTCCAGTCAGTCTGACCAGTTTGTTATTTATGTGTACCATCACCCTTTTCTCATGCTTTGTGGTGACAGGTGTCAGTGGCTTTGTTAGAAATCCTCCACTAGCTCCTCTGTCTTACTTATGCTTAGCTGTGGATGGCTGTCATGGTCGGCGAAGGGAATGTCTTCTAGAGCGACATGGACAGCATCAAAAGGATGCACTGTTGTTCGGTGCCGCTCTGCTGGAATGACAGAGTCTTTCTGCCTCCTCTCCTGTTTGGATTAATTAGATTAGCACTACAGATAATAATAAAGGAGGCACCTGAACTTATGTAATGGCAAACAAAGAGTTCTATTAAATCTTAGGGATGGGCAAAAAGCAACCAAGTAACGATGACATTTAAGCAAGAGACCAATCTTTGTATCGTTTGCTGGCGGTCAAAGCGTCGGTCCCACGGGAATGCCGATTCAAGCACTGTAACAGCCAAAGTGTCCATCAGCAGACATTTGTCCTATCAAAGCGAGACACTAATCCCCTGCCTGCTCACTAAATGTAAACCCTGTCCACTCTTCTCTGTTCGCCACAAATGTCAAGTTCTCTGATGGCACTGGAAAAAAAAAACAACTACCCAATCAAGATGTGGACCACTGAAGTATGAGGATGGTAAGCCACCAACGCTTGTTAGCTAACCTGCTGGAATGTGTCTTTTTAATTCTTATTTGTTAAGTTTGCACAAAGTCGAGGCGTAGTACTGCTGTTTCTTACAGTCAGTTTTGTCCTATCACCAGTAGTGAACAGGCAAATAAAAACATCAGTGGTTATTGTTGAAAGTGATTGCTGGTCCCAGCCGGTGTACACCCATACCCATAATCTGAACACGGCAAAGTCGCACTTGACCTTTCCCTCCACTGGACTGAAAATAGTAAACATGACAAGCCGAGGTTCTGACAGAAGCTCCCACTTTTGGCTAAAACACCCACCCGTCTGACAAGAATATTGACTGCGGGCTGGTTCGGGGTGTCACAGCAGAGCGATCGTCCTGTCACGTCAGAAGGGCCACATTAACCATTAACCAAAATCAACATCAGCTTTGACAGCTTATTTATGGGGAGTTTTATTTCTGAGCAGGTCTCCTTTTTTTTTTCTCTCATGACAATGGTTGTTTTTGGTCTGGAGGCACAAAAGAAAGATCAGTGGAGCCGCCGTTTCACACGGCAGCGAGTGCAGGAACGTCAGCCGCTCCTGTGGTATAACTGGATTAAGGTGTGCTGCTCAATTTGTCATTTCTTAAGCTCTGCTGCCTTTCTATTTGTCAATAGGGACAGAGGGAGTTTGCCATTTTCGGCCTTTGTATTAACCTCAATGATGCAGCGTTCATATTTATTATTATAGTAATGATAACGTCACGTGCGTAATATGCTCGGTCAAGCCTGTTGTCATGACGACAAACATGCTGGGTTTGCCATTTGTCATTTTCTCCGTAACATCTGGATTCCCTACAAAGATCTTTCACTTTCATTTGATCTTATAACAGTATAGTATAAGCTACAGATGTAACCTGCAGTTATGTATTAATAATTTGCGTTGGTCACATTTAGTCCATGAAATAACAGTGCTTACATGATAATTTATGGCTGTTACAGCACAATGAAGATAATATGGCAATGCAGTGAACTCACTTTGCTGAAACCATTTCTTTTTATTAATAGAGTCTATTATGATGTCAAAATGCTTTTATAAATGGCACCCTAAGTCTCTCTTGTGTGAAAGTGAATGCTCGAGTCACAATGTGAGAAACTACGGCAGCGTCTATTTGTTTTCGCCATGATGAAGCGTTTTCCTCTTTGCGTGGTCATAGTTTAAGGTGACCGTGAATGTCAGGAGCAATGTGTAGTTTGCCGTCATTCCCTGCGTTGATTCATCCCCTGTCACTCTCCACTAATTCCCTGTTTGTTTGCCATTCGCGGCACTTTATCTCGCGCTTCAGCTTTCTGTTTCTCGGCTTTGAGGAACCTAGAGTGTCTTCTCCTCCTAACGTGCCAAATCCAACTGCGACACGCAGCATTTCTGTCTGTTCGTGACGCAGAATTCTCCACTTCTGTCTCCCTGGGAGAAAGTATTTTGCAGTAATTTGGAGACAAACATCCAGTCGGTAAAATATATTACAGTTTATGAGTATATTGAGTGTGACACCTCAAGCAGTGGCAGTGTTGATGTGTGGTGTATTGTATTCATCCCCAAAATAGCTCTAAGCGAAACTTCTTTGATTAATATGTCTGTTAGGGAATGCTATGCACCGGAGAGAACCACTTTCTGAAAACACAACCATCATTCACACACACCGTTTTTGTCCGTCAGGTTTAATGTTTTCACACGTCCTCTGATGGAGGCCATAGAGGAGAATGGAGAAGGATATTTTGGGGCGGGGGGGAGCGATATGTTTTCCAGGGTCTTTACCTAGCTCCTGCGTGACAGCTGAAATCATCACCATTAATCACGTCACGCACTCTGATGCTGATGATGACTTGCATTAAAATCTAATTCCTATGTCGGCCATTCTGGAGCCATCCAGTTAACAGGCTACATTCTTATCACTGCTCATGAATTGCAAAGAGAAATTATGTAAAAAAAATGAATGAATGCAGGAAAAAGCATACTAGACTGAGTTTGTGTATGTATGGGGAGTGAGGGACCCCTCAAGTCGTGCTTCATTTTAGAGAATGAGGTCACTCCTGTCAGGTCAAAATGTACCTACAGTCATCTCACTTTTCTCTGCTTTAACACCGAACACACACACCCACATTTCTCTCTTCTCTCTCTTCTCTCTCTC
This sequence comes from Nibea albiflora, assembly GCA_014281875.1. Taxonomy (NCBI): domain Eukaryota; kingdom Metazoa; phylum Chordata; class Actinopteri; family Sciaenidae; genus Nibea; species Nibea albiflora. Next base: position 15,334,369 of record CM024806.1, read on the forward strand.
TCTCTCCCACACACACACGCAGATGAACATAGCAGGTGGCGAGGTGTTAAACAGGCCATGATTTGGCTAGAATTAGATGGCAGACACTCCCCGAAGGCCAGGGGGAGGCTAAACAGGATTTCACTGATCCAACGACGGGGCCCAACGTTGCCAGTCCCGGTGCATTATCGGTGCCAGTCCGGGCATTTCTATGCACTCCGAGATACCCCACATAATGTTTGGCAGCGCCGCTTCAGGATAAATGCCCGTAGGTTCACATGTGTTAATACAACTTGCGACTTTATCTTAATACCCACCCTCCCCGCTTAACCGTTATTTGCTAAATCCGTTTAAAATGGTCACGTTATCAGGGTTACGTCAGTGTTCTCTCTTTCTTGTCAAGTATTACCGATGACATGCTCGTTCCTCGGGGAGGCCGAGCCACGACCTTTTCCTTGTTCCCGCGTGTGTGACCGCGGTTGGAATGAGAGCAGTGTCTTTCTGCTGGGAGTGAGCAGTCTGAAAGGCATGTAATCCTGTTCCCACTGCTCCATTGAGAGCAGCAGGCTGTGCGGGTGCTTGTGTGTGTGTGTGTGTGTGTGTGTAGCTGTGTGTTTCTACCTATGTTTATTTTCGTAGAGCTTTGGGGTGATAACGCCAGAATTTGCTGTGACTGTTTGTGTGTGTGTGAGAGAGAGAAAGGGAGCCACCTCCAAGTTATAGATGGGTGACAGGGGAAATCTGCCTTGTGTAAGGAAAAGCAAAACTCATCAGTGCTTTGCTTTGTCCACGAGATGCACAGTCAGTGGGATTTATAATTGGGATTAACCATGTCCCCTGTTGAGTTTTTCCAAGCTAGTTATCATTAATGTAATCCAATTAGTACATTCATTGTGTTGACAGATTTGTCTCTAAATGACTCATTGCAGGTGTATTTAATGTAGACTCAATTATCAAGATAAATAGATTCATTTTATACACTTTATTGTATATGCCTGCCTCAGATTAGCGAAGTATTGATGGCTTGTCTTGTATAGATTTAGTTCCTTTAGCATATCTATTGAAAATATGACTTTAAACATACACATTCAGCCACATACACATGCCGCCTGCATTGGACGTTACGATCCACGTCACAAGCCAAACGGGTATGTTGTCGAATACAGACCAAGAGCAAAAGCCAATAAGACAAGAGTCTGACTGCCTCAGTTGCATTTTTAAGAGGAGCACATCAATATCTCAATCACTTCAATCAGGACCTCTGGACATTCGGGACTCAGCAGCAGCTTGCTTTGTTGATTTGTGAAATTAGCCAACATTAGCTAACTTTAGCTCGGCAATGAAAGGGAAGCTGAGCACTTCTGCGTTGCGACTTACCAGCTGTTTGCCAAGTAGTGTTTGTAACGTCGCTAAATGTGAACTTTGGTAAATCAGCCTGGTTTTCTTAATACAGAAGAATTGTCAAGCTGTTTGACTACGAGCAAAAACGCCGATGTGTTACTGGAGTTGAACCCTGGTGGAGCCGTTTTATGATAAAATATGATAAAAATCAAATGGAAAAAAAAAATGTACACAACTCGAGCTGCGCTGCATGTACACGCCTGACATGCCTCACACTCATCCAATCCAAACCCACTCCAGAAAAGATATTTGCTCATCACTCCTCAGTATCTCTGTGTATACCTATCTGCGGGGAGCGACGAGGTCGGAACTTCACCTTATGCTGCTGCAAGAAAACTCCAATTCCAACTGCGACTCGTCTGTCACTGTTCCTTATAGGACTGCACGAACACCTGTTGGTGGTTGAAGAATATGACAAAAGCGTCACGGACGAGCAGACTTGAATAACAGAGGTTTGTCTGACATTATGTGATGTAATGAAAGCGTGAAGTGAACGTGGGTGTGGCTTGTCGAGCGCCCCGTCGCCCTGCAGCTGGGGGCGGGCAGATGGCGCAGGACGCAGACAAACTCGACATCAAAATTACAGTGCGCCGCTGGATCGCCGGCGACACAACCACCTACTGCGCCTCTCCTCCCACTGCAGCAGACATCAAATCACCAAAATAACAAACAGGCTCGGGTAAAAGAAAAACTGAAAAAAAAAAAAAACACCACTTTGCAATGGGCCCGCCCCGACATCGAGCCCCGTTAATGTAGCTCTAAAATCAGCTGCCTGAAATACTTACACGGCTAAACCTTTTCAAAGTCACAGTTTATGTGTCAAATGCAGTGCAAGGCAACGTTTCCTCCCTTCAAAATCTAAAGTAAGACTGTCCTTGCTCTTTCATATCAATAGAAGCATCCGTTGAGATGGTGTAGGGGCTAATCACATCTTCCCTCTGGTAAGCCTAAGTCCTAAACCCTATCTCAGTCAATTTTTACACTGGCTTCTCTAATCCTTCCCCCTTTTGATGTTTCCTGCTGTTTGTATAAAATCAATAAAATATACAGCAGCAAAATGCCCTCCTCTTCCTTCATCTTGGTTACTTTGAGAAGACCAAAGCCACCAGAAGCTGCTATCCTAGTGATCTCAGGAGTCACAGAAAAGACTGAATTGTATCAGTAGGTGCTAAGACCAGCCCCCTTGCTGTGCTCATGTATGCCCTCAGTAGCTCCATATGCCAAGAGAGCTGCCAAGGGAGCGGACAGGCAAGCTCAGTGAATGCCAATCTGCAGATGCAGGAGCTGTCCGCTCATGCATATTAAACCCACACCACCTGCTCGTCGTACATCACACCCTGCATTCTTGGTCCCAGGAATTTTAATCAACTGCGCTGACAGGAAGCCACTCTCTGGTCCGCGTAGGTGAATCCTTCGACTCCTCTCTCCTTACCCGGGCTGAGATGGGGATGCATGTTGATATTGCATTTCTGCAATGTCCCAGACCTCCCTTGAGGAAGATGGGGAGTGGCAGGGAAAGAGCAGAAAATGGCGATGAGCCAGAGGAGAAATAAGAAAAAAAAAAAAAGACTACTGCGCCTTTAAAATATGGAGCGCTCCAACGGCGTTTGGTTGTCTTCCTCATCAAGTTCTCACACTTTCTCCACCCTCCCTCATCTCACGTCGTCCTCTCAGGTGTGAATAATTGCCTGCCTCTTGTTGGATTACCTCACGAGAGAGAGACAGAAAGGCAAACAGCATCAATAACGTGATCGGAATGACTTTATCGATTTTACAGTGTGGCAAAATCAGATCATCACGTTTTTCATTTTTGGCTCCTCTTCCCCCTTCGCTTGATTACCCATTATGCACGCGAGTCTAGAGATGAGCGCTGCATTAAACAGTGCGTAGAGTGTTTTCAAATTCAAATATGTTTATCAGGCATAGAGGGGGAGCCCGGTGAATATCCATGGATCTTTTTTCCCCCAGTAAAGCAGTTTAACTCGACTGTGCAGTGATCATAACACCGATAAGACTGCATCTCAACTCATCAGCACCAGCAAATCAGCTTCTTTTTTTTCTTTCTTTTTTTTTTTTGCTCCAACCGTCATGTCAGCAAAGATTTTACAGTAAGTAAATGACACAATTAGGTACTCGTCCGACTGCACCTGACTCTCTCAGCCAGTTTCTGCTGGCGAAGCATAATCCTCTCGAACCCCGAGGATTAAATTTTTATGCCATCTTTTTAAATATAGTCTTAAATATATAAAAAAATGGCAGATGGAGACAAGCACTGCCAAGATAGGACCAAGTCTGCTATCGGCACCGTGGTAACAGTTAGATGCACATTAACAAGCAAGCCAAATATGCCACATTTGATAAACGGTTTGTTAGCGTTGTTAATAAATTGTAATGAAGGAACAAAAGACTTTTCGTGGAAATGAATAAAATATTTTGATGGACACACACTGTGCACATACGCGCACACACACAACAATTACAGATTGTATTTTGTGAAAATAACAAACTAATTATGCTGCTGTTGTTTAATGGGTGATATATTTGATTAGAAATTTATATCAGTCGTTTATAATCTGAGTGAGGCTGCATTTTTAGTATCCTCCTAATTTTTTCTCATGAAGAATCACAACCAGGTAAAAACCCGAGCATAATTTCGGAGACGAATGGATGTTGCGTTTTATCAAACTGTCTGAAGACGTCATAGCTCATACGCACGGCTTTTATTTTGTGAGACATTGTCTCCGTGAGCGCTCCTCACAACTTTTATGCCTCCGTGTTCATGCGTGTTGTGTGTTTTTCATTAAGTTGTACAGCCTCTTTCGCGGGGTCTCATTAGTAAACAGCGATGAATTATAAATTAATCAGCCCTTCCTCAAGCTACACCACAGGTATGTATATTTCAACAAAACTCCAGCAAGCTTTAATTTGTGTCTCATTTCTTCTGCGTCCTGGAATCCAAATCTAAATTTAATGTCATTGCTGTGGCAAAAGCACTAAAGCGACCTTTCACATTAAATATGCATTTGATAGATTCAAATGTATTTCTCCAGTTGCTGGTTATTCTCTGTTATTTGCTCTGTCAGTAATGAACATAATGGCATTAAAGTACATCACCCACTGTTGAATATGAGGTAGAGGCACTCATCCCATTCCTAACAGCTTTTATGAATCTCCCCCAAGTCAATGGATGTATGTTCACTGGCAGTTAACATCATAGCGGCTTAGTTAATGTGATGTGGGCACACGTTTTACACATATTGTTACGTAGATCATCTCCGGTGACAAAGTCATCCACAAACATACGAGTCGCTCTAAAAGCAGAAGGAAATATGGCAGCAAAAACACGGGAATGTTGGAAACCACATACAGCAAATTGCATGTTTGAATTTCTCAGATCACAAGCGGCATTTTTTTCCCCTCTTGGTGGTATATTATGATAATTACACCGCAAATTACAATCAATGAATCAGGATAAATTATCTGTCTGGTTCTATATTACCGCATATGGGTTGTGAAGACAAATTAGTGCAGGAGAAATTGCCTCTAATAATACTGTTCTTCAGATAAACAACATTACTGATTCCAGTCTTAAATAGGAAATCAGTAACGTCTGACAGATGACATTATGACCTTGATAGCCGCGGAACTGTTACCGGTCAAAAGAACCCAGACACCCCGCCGCCTCGTGTCCCAGCGCCACCTCTGTGATCCACATTCGGAGTCGGCCCGGCATCGTGGCTTCGTTACCGCCGTTGAGTCAGAGGAATGTGCAGCCGAGGAGCCAAATTATCCTCAAAGGCCCTCAAGGCACCTCCAAAAAAACCCAGCTCTCTGTGCAGATAATAAGCTGACGATATGAGTCACGTTAATTTCCGAGAACTTCAATCAATCTCACACTCTCACTGTATTGTCTTAAGGGTACTTTTGTAGTACTTCATCTGTAGCTTTAGCAGCTTTTAGGTCTAAGGTCTATCAAACAGCATAGCGTTACTCACAACTGTACAATAAGATGTAATCAAGCAATAAAATAAATCAAGCTGATGAATAAATGATGTTCAACTCTAATGTCATTTTCTTAAAGCTCTGCTGTGGAGAAAATAGGAGCTTTAAAGTCTTTTCTCCTCTCTGCAGAAGGCTGATGCACCGAATTTCTGTGCAGGAAACGGTTCCACACAGAATTACATGCTCTCTGTTATGTGAGTCCCAACTCCCCTGATATCTGTACAGCCCCATTCTATTGGAGATGCAGGTTGTCTCTGACAGTGCAGACACATTGCACCTCCAACAGAGGTAGAGTATAGTACACATCCTTCTTGGTGGAGCGCAGTGCAGCGCAGGCGGGTTTTTTGGACTCGCGGTGCAGTCTCTTGGCTGCAAACACTTGCACTATGTTGCGTGGGTTGCGTGTGTGGAGAAATTTCAAGGTCACTTTATGATACGTTTGGAGCCGGTTTGGGAGGAGGAGGAGGAGGAGGAGGAGGAGGAGGTATGGAACTGCAGGGGGTTTGCTCGTTGTGTGTACGGTGGTCATCTAAACTTTAATCAAGATTCAGCTGACACGGGGTCAGGAGATAATGCAGATAATTAAAACTTTTCATTAGAGGTTGAATTGTTCCCTTAAGGTTTAATGCATGTTTGGAGGGTTAGACTCAAAGGTACCACAGCAACCAGGAAGAGAAGCGCTACTTTGAACTCATGAATGCAGCCTGTAATACAAAAATGAATTAAAATGAACTACTATGCCAAACATTTATAACCAGTAAGTGTTCCCTATCAACTTATACGCTTGCACATATAATCAGACCATTAATGTCCAGCGTGTCATATCTTTAAGGCCACCACCATGAGTTGGACTAGAGTGAAGGACAAGTAGAGTACCCGTGACAAATGTCCCACCGAATACCCATCACCGGGCTGTCATGGCGACCAAGGCCGTGTGCTCTTTAACCCTGCTTACAGGCAGCGACTGCCACCTTTAACCGACTGTACCACAGGTCAGCTGCTATTTGTTTGTGTCACATCAGGGACAGAAGGTCTCCCAAGGCTAGTCGTCTTGGTGATCGTGCATACAGTACACTTTGTATTCGCCCGTGCGTGTGTCCCGTGCTGTTTATATATACAGTATTGATCTTCACTGTCCATAAGTATTGGACATTCAAGGCTAAAAGAAGTCTTTATAGTTTTTTTCCCCCCTTCCTCTGTTGTATATTTTGCCCACAGCGTTATCTTTGAAGGTCCTTTTGATTATGCTCAGTAGCTCTATTGACTTTTGTCGGTTTATATATTTATGTATGCTGTTAACGCCACGCTGTTGGTTTTTGTGAAGCTTATGTAAGAAACAGTATGGTTTGCCATGTGTTGTGCCATAAAAGGAATGCATTTCTTTCAGAAGAGTTGGTGTCTCGTGGTGCTTGAAAAGAAAAATCGAAAACAGACTTTGACAGCAGTTTATTTACATAAGGGGACATGATATCAGCCTCGTTTGTTATGCTTGCTTTAGAAGTCGTGTTAATTAGCCACCTTTTCCAGGACGCAGATTGTGCTTGTTGGTTTGTGTCATATACATTATATTTGATCCACCCACATAACTGATGCACCAACCTCTTTATTACTTGAGGTGAGCCCTGGAAGTATTTGAAACTTTTAGAGCAATCGATTTTTGAGTATCGTAGCCCATGAACCATGAATCAACGTAAACACTTGTGCTAACGTAGCTGCTATTGGCTAACGGTGAGAAGCTCAGGAAGAGCTTCTACCCTCTGGTCACCACGATCTGAAATGAGGACGCCGGCTAGGACTATTTATCCCTTATTACTCTTACTATTATTGCAGGTGTTGTTACATATTAACTATTATTATTACTTATTTAGTTCCATTAAGACTACGTTGTATCGATTAAATAATAGATTAAATATGTGTGAATGGATTTTTTTTTTATGACCTGCAAATTCATTCTATGCAAAAGAGGCTTCTGCGGTAACACTAACGTCACATCATATTGAAGTGATCCTCACCTAAGTGGGTTATTTTCATCTCTCTTTGCTCTTTTATGATTATATATGACAAATAAAACATTTGGTTGGATTGTCTACACATACTATGAGAGTAATCGATGCTTAAATGTAAAATTAGAATATTTTTGGGGGGTGAGTTTGTATATGAAAATAATGCGTCCGACACTTTTTCCTGCTGTTTTCAACAAGTTCGAGTGCACATTAATATGTTTTGCCGTTTTTATCGCGGCTTAAACCCAATATTTCTCATCCTTTTTAATAAGGATTCCAGAAATTAAATCATTTTTTCCACTCGTCCTGCAGCAGTCTGAGTGCTATTTCAGAGAATAAAGTTCAAGTAATTTCCAAACCAGTGTGACAGATAGCATTGTCAGGGCCAATGTGTTGTCCATACCCACTGCACTATATATTTTCCTGAATATGGTTCTGTCCAAAAGGCAGCGGTGCATGATGGGTAAGCAATCAGCAGGCTCTCTTAGGACTTTTCCTTTACGTAGTAAGGCCTTCTTTGATGTGTGCTGCAGTAAACACAGGCAGTTCTCTCCCTACCACAGTCTCCTGGGGGATGAGGCTCAGCACAAGAACACTAATGAGCACATTAGAAGGAAGCCATAGAAGGAAAATGCTACAGTTGTAAATGGAATTGTCTCTTGTGTTGTCTGTGCCAAGGATGCTCCGTCTACAGAGAGTGTGTCTGCATGCGTTCAACTGCATATCCTGTTTTTATCGTGTACATCTGTGCCGGGTATATAGAAAATGCAGCCTTCCTGGGGGCATTCACGGAATCGCCTTTCGTGACTCTTCTTTTCGAACTTCATGAAAGCATAATGTACCTTTTGGAAACTGGATTTAAATGCAGGATGCAAAAAAAAAAAAAGGTGCTATATAACCACAGATTTCTGCTTTTGAAAGTAATCCAGTGAGAGATGTTAGAAAAAATGACAGTGGGCCCATGAAATTTAGGGGCCCATATACCCCAGGAGCAAAACCATTACAAATGGAGCATTTATTTTTTCATTTATGCTCCAATTGAGCTAATCACAGGTCATAAAGAAGCGATGTTTTAACAGTCTTACCTGCCTGTGAATGTGTTACAACCATAGCTATGTCACAGCGTGTGTGCTTGCGTTATCCGGCTGCAAACACTGGCTCACTTTTAGTGCATATTGATTGGCTGCATCTGTATGCATTCAGTCAAGATGATACATGAAGTGTTTTGTTTTTACTGTGTAAAGCATGATGGGAGTCTTTTAATTATCCTAATTTTAGCTTACATTCAGCTCTGTTTTGTAACCTTCATGTTACAATGACAAATCTGCATCTTCCCCCTTCATCAGAGACATTTACATTTCAAAATAAAACAATCCTATATTTACTATCTAAAGACATTGATTGAGAGCCGTTTGTTTGTAGTGACTGAAAGCGAGCACCGGCCTCGTTATCCCTCTCAGATAACTGATCTCTCCACCATCGTCTGAATCTGTGAACCAGCTAGTAGATTCCTTGAAAGTTACCAAGGGAATCGGCAATCTGGATTGCCTTTGTGCAACGGGGAGAAGCAGAGACGTGAAAATGATTTCAAAGAGTCCAGGATGAATCACGCTCCCAGCTGCCATTTATTAGCACATTTTCCACCATGTTTTTTTTTTCTTTTCTGCACAGCAACCTAACAGTCGGAGTTTCACGGAGTTTTCTTTAGTTTCGTGAAAGACTTTGTTAAAAGTGTTGATAAATGAGGCTAACAGGAACTTGTACGTTTCATAATTAGTCATGACACAACATCTTAATAATGACTAAAAGCAAGGGACACATCATTTATCAGCTATTACCTCTGTAATGAAGATGAAGAGTCATGTTTTTTTTTATTTTTAAAGATGTCTGATGTTTTCAGCACTGGATTGATATCAAAAAGTGACAAACTCTGCCTTCTGCTTTTAATTAATTAGTCTGGGTCAGTTTACACTGATCTATTCAGGGTTGATCCCTCGGTAGTCAAAGAAACGGCAACACAGAAAAATATCGCACCAAAACGCATGCGATGCGAACCCACATAGTCATAACTCTGCTCTGCTGCGTTCAAGAAACCAACTAATTGCTTTATTAACTTAGCTCTATTTCTCACAGGAGGAATATTTAAAGGACGTAGCATTTCAACGGGATCCTGTTTGACAGGTGCTTGTTCAAAAGTGCCAGAGTTGTGCTTGCTGTGCTGTGGATTTATTTATTTATTTTTTTACCATTTCTTGCCTGTCACAGTGATGAAAAGGGAACCCATAAGAAATTGACAGCCTGTATTGCTCAAGGCCAAACATATCTGAAGACGACTTGTTCCTTGATGTGGCCAACAGGGCTAAAAGAGTATAGGTAATCCTTTAAGACTTAAGATTTTTTATTTTTTTTTGCAGATTGTTTGAGAGGTAATCAGTACAGGCTGTTTGTTTTTAGACCTTGCACCTAGTAAAGAACAGCAGAACCTTTATATTACAGGATGACAGGTGTGAGACTGAGAGGCTTTTTATTCCATTTTAAGGAATAGAGAGAGAGAGCATGCTGAAATGTGCATTTATTTTTTCACCGTTTTTTTTATGGCTTTGAATGATTCACGGGCACAGGTATTAGTGCAATATATATATATAAAAAAGAGAAAATTTCATCAGCATCAGCTATTTTAGAGAAACCTGTGCACATTTAAAGTATGCCATAATATGTTTAATTTAAGACACTCATGTCAGCAGTCCTCTTCTCTGGGTGTGAAACTGACACATTCACTTGAAGCCAATATACAAAAAGCAGCTGCTATAATGTGAGTTTGTGGGAGTTTAAAAAAAAAAAATACACAGGCGTCATACATCATCATCGATTCCCAGAGTGCTGTGTCATTGGTACCACAATGACCTTGTGTAGCCCACATGCTACCCCCTCTGCTCTTTCAACAATATTTGACAAATGAAATGATGCTGCACTTGAGCCACTTTTTATACAGGGGAAAAAAAATAGTGTGCAATGAAGGACAGGAAAAAGCCTTTTTCACTGGTTCTTTGAAAAAAAGAAAAGAAAAGATGAAGGGACAAGTGAAAAAATACGTTTTAAAAATGTTTTCAGCACAGATAAGATTTCTTGCGATGCAGGTGTTTGGTATCTGCATGACCTTGGCTTTTCTAATGTAAATATATCAATGGTTAGGCTCGTAGCATAAAATCAATGTCCTGTTTTGTCAGAAAAGTTGTGCCGCAGCATGTGTTTGAACCTAACCCACTGTCCTTACATAGCCAGCGGTGCATTTGTGTATCAAACATGGCGTTCTTCACATGTGGTCACTGCTGCTGTCTGTATAAACGATACAACAAACTGTAATCGCCGTGACAATTATTGCCGGGGACATGCACATCACAGGGGGACGTTGTGTTCTATTTTCTATTATTAAAGTTGCATCTTGGAATAGCTAACCTTTCGAACAATCCACTCTGGGATTTTGCGGAATTAATATTACAAGATGTAGTCCGGTGTCTTTTAAAGACTCGGAGCGAAGGAGTCAGCTCGTGTTCAAGACCTACTTTCATATGCGCCACGCTGAGCCAATCTAACAAGCAATCAAAGACGATGTGCAACACGTAGAGAGCGTTGAATGCATTACCTTGTTCCTTGTATTGATACATACATTTAAAAGAACAGCATGAGCAGCACAGAGACTTCTAAAAATATTACACAAGCCGCCACAGTACAGTAAGTGGTTTAAACGATATCTCCCAAAGTTTTTACTCTGACAGAGTGAAGACTTGGTTAGCCCCAGGAGTGCTACATATCTCTTTTTGTGTTCCTTCTGATCTCTCATCATCTCTTGGGTCTTACATCAAGAGCCCCGGATTTATCGACCGACGGCCATAAACAAAACATAGATTGAACCGGACACTGGGGCACAACAAACGGATTACAGAGTTTTTATTCCTCTGCACGCGATTGGCCACTAGAGCCTCTTCTGGGGAAAAAAAAATAAAAAATAGCCACTGGGCCGGCAGAAATGCGACACACAAAGCAGACTGGGCAACAGAGACGCAGGGCAGACTCATGCCAACGAGGATGATAGAAATAGACGCGGGATGCCAATTAGAAGAGTGTGCGAGTGCGTGCATTCAAATGTTGTGTCTGTGTGCATAATGTGACTGGATGGAAGCAAAATCACAAACTGTAATCCAATTGTATTGGCAAGGTATCGAGCGTAATACCAGTCAATCCAATTGTCAATGCTCTATACTTCATGACGGAGTAGAAAAAGCAGCCGAGTGTTACTGTATACCTGCGTGCGCCAACACGTGTGTGCTTATGCATGAGCGGCTTCGGCGATACACTAGCGCGTGATTGCACATGCTAACACGCGATATTTATGAGTCACTGTGACCACATGCCTGACAGCCGTGCATATTTCACACGGTGCAGAACCCCGCATTGCAGCACTTGTACATGTCAGCCATGCTCTTTAAGGGAGAGCTGCTCGGGGTCAGGCTCCAAGACGAGAATGAAAGCCGCATTAGCTGGTTCATCTCTCGCTGTTTCGTCTCTGCGTCGTGTCACATATTCTCTTGCGTCTTTACCTCTCTGATTGATTTGTGTGTTTCCAACGAGAGCGGCCAAGTTGGTATTTTAAAAAAAATGAATTGTGATCAATTTGCATCATTTGAAAGAGCAAAATAGACACAAGGAATGCAGCAAAAATACACGGTGGCCACTCTGTTAGGTACAGCTGTCTAGTACTGCTTAGGGACCTCTTTGCCCCCAGACTCTTTGTGACATGGATTCAACAAAGTGCCTCAAACATTCCTTGGAGATTCCGACATGATTCGTGCTGGAAATCTTCACCAAAGCCCAAAGGGGCTCTATTGGATTGAGATCTAGTGACTCTGGAGGCCACTGAACACATTGTCATATCTGTGGAACCAGTTTAAGGTGTTTGGTGACATTTTTCCTACTGGAAGCTCAGAAGATGACCGTGGCCATAAAGGGATATATATATATATATATATATATATTATATATATATATATATATATAGTCAACAACAATACTGGCTATATGATTCTCAATTGGTATTAACAGGCTTAATGGGAGCTATAAAAATGTTCCCCACACTATAACACCATTGCCACGTGCCGGAACCATTCACACGTGGCAGGTTGGATCCAAGCACGCACGGCGTCTACGTGCCGCAGCACAAAATCAAGATTTGTCATACCAGGCGATGCCTTTTCAATCAGATTCACCAGTGTGGCCTCAGTTTCCTGTTCTTAGCTGACAGGAAAGGAAGCTGGGCTGTTTGTCTGCCGCATCCACATCAAGGTTCAACGTATCGTGTGTTCAGAGATGATCTTTTGTGTAGCCTTGTTGTAAGGCGTGGTTATTTGAGCTCCTTGTCAGGTTGAACCAGTCAGGTCATTCTCCTCTGAGCAACCTCCTTAACAAGGCGTTTTTTTGCCCACAGAACTGCTTCTCACTTTTTTTTCACACCACTCTCTGCACAGTTTCAAGACTGTTGTGCATGAAAATGCCAGAAGATTAGAAGAGATACACAGGCAGTCTTGTCTGGCACCAACAATCATCCCACGGTCAAAATCCTTTAGATCACATTTCATCCCCGTCCTGCTGTTTGGTCTGAACAGCAACTCAACCTCTTGACCACGTCTGCACACCTCTGTGCACTGAGTCGCTGCCACACGACTGTGTGATTAGATATTTGCATTAATTGGCAGTTACACAGATTAACCTGAAGTGTTAAATCCAGCACATACGCCACAATGAGGACAATACTGATAGCAGTGATACTAAAGGACTTTATTTCAGTCATTACCATGCGTTACAGCACTTCACTTTCTTTATTGCATCAGGTCAAATTCTGATACCTTCAAACCGAAAATGCCCATTTTACTCAGTCAGTTATGAAAAAAGTTGTTCCTGGGGCTATTCAGGCTTTGAGAAATTTGAAGAAAAAAAAGTATTTTCTTCCAAATCCGAATAGAGCGGTCATTTCAGTGCAAAGAAGAAATCACTTGAGAAGAAAAAACTACTTTCAGAAGCGGCGTGAGCAGCAGCACATCAATGAAATTAAAGAAATGAGAAGAAACGGTCTTGCGCAAATTAGCTATGATCTAAAATGCAAAGCAAACGAAAGGATGAGGACAGACTACCTTTTTTTTTACTACCTTTTCTGTGCAACACTAACTAAATCCGTCTTTTTGTCTTCTTCTGTCTATAGCAGTGGCCCCTACCCTTCCGAGTCTACGTTCAGAGGTCTTCAAACCGTGTGTGGAAGACAAGGACCTGGCCTTTTGTCTAAATGAGGGAGAGTGCTCCATCATTGAAACTGTGGCTGGGGTTCACAGACACTGCAGGTGAGTTTAATGGCGCTTGTGTAGGTGTGTGTGCGTGTGTGTGTGGGTGTGTGTAAGGCATTTGGTTTCTTTCACAGCATTGACGTTTCCTCTCTGTGCCCTTCTCCTCTAGTCACTAACCTTGGGGTCATTTTCATTCAAGCCTCTTTCCTTTTTTTTTTCTCCCCCCTCAGTCTGACAGACTGTTCTGTTCTTCGAGTGATGAAACACAGAAAAATCGCTGTGCAAATGCACCTAAAATGCACTGAAGAGCTATAATCACCTAAACTACTAAACCGAGGGATCAGAGATGCTTTGGCTGCATGAGATGCAGCTGATTCTATGAGCCACGCAATCAAACCGACAAACAAATGGAAAGAAATGTTTCTCATGCAAATTCAACGCAACGGGGAGCAAATGTGATTTTACTGTGTCTTTAATGTGCTCAGACAAAACTTGTAATAGTTCCAGCAGTCGTAAAATTACCTTCTCATGTATTACATGTCTCATACGACCTCTTCGGTATGAAATCCATTTAATGGGAGCTGTAAAAGAAGCAGCTCTTGCGAGATCCTTCTTTGATCTTACTTAAAAGCAACTGATCTCTTTATTTATTTTTTTTCTTTTTGTTCAACCCAGGCAGTCACTCACACCCTGACTGTCCGAGAGATGAAATAGAGGGAACTCCTGGAAACAAAGTATACCTTTAGCAGACTTTGACATGACTCATAATGTGGCAGGGGTAAATAATATGTTGCAAGCGTAAGCATTAGCGAGCGTATACCATTTATCTGTCACGCAACCTAGTTATGTTTCTTCATATTTCTGATCAAGAGCAAGCTCCGTGCTACGCATAGCGCTTAAAACGGAAAATCCAAAGTGATTTACTGAAGGAATGAAAGAGGAATATGTTTAAACATAGATTAAAAGGCATAGAATAGTATTTTTCAGTGGTTTATTCACTAATATGTCATCATATGTGGTGTAGGTTTGTGTTTTTATTGTATTACACAACCCACACATATGAAACAGTATGCTAACAAAACAGGCATGTTACTAATATGATGATGATGATAGATAGATAGGTAGATAGATAGATAGATAGATAGATAGATAGATAGATAGATAGATAGATAGATAGATAGATAGATAGATAGATAGATAGATATGTAATGTGATAAAGGAATATGCAAAGTCACACGTCAATAATTCAGTATATGCTTCATGTCATATTACAGTGGCCGAGACAACAATCCGTCACATCCCACTTCAAGAAACCATGAAGTCTCATAGCAGCTACCCTCTGGACTATAATTAGTGACAGCTGAATGTCTGCATAGAGAACTCAGAAAAGGCTGAGGGCCAAACCCAGAGGCACTCTCTGCCAATTTCTCTTGAGTTGAGTGCATGTTCTGTGAAAGAATGATTGCAGGTTTGTGAATACTTTTATTGAAAGGTTGTTTCTTCATCTTGAGAGAAGCCCAGGCAGTAAGTCAGAAAAATATCATTTTGCTCCGGTGCCATGTTGATGTTGTTTAATGTTCTCGCTACTCCAGGTGTGCTTGAGATTTTCAAGACAGAACGGCAGAACACTGAATAATTTCAAAAAGAACAACAAATGTTTGCGGTCTACATTAAAGCTGCATTAAATGATTTCTAACCACCAGGGGGCAGGAAGTCCCCAAAACAAACTAACGGCAGTTGAAACATTTCGAATCTGTAGTAAACATCAGATCTTTATAACTGATTATTTATTTTCATGAGATACCATTCCACAAAAAGAATTGTTCCTGTAGAGTAGAAGTCCATGATTCACTCTTTTGTTTGGTCCACCAACTCGAGAAAACTACCCATCTCTTTTTGGCTGCATGTTCTACTTTGCTCACCAGCCATTTGTTTACTTCAGATCGTCACCGTTTCACGCTGAGCAGGTAGCCTGCAGTCAGCGTGTGCGAGATTGTTTGCTGAAAGCGACTGCCCACAGTTTCATTTTGGGGGGATTCAACCATATGGACTGACAAACCAAAACAATGCGCTGAAAGCTGCAAATAGCATTAGAGTTGCTGCTATGCCGTTACTACATTCTCGATGTCGCTCCTCTGCTGATATACACTCGATGTTATCCTCTGTTCTTCTTCCTCTCAGAGATACGGTGTGTGATGATAAGTCGAGATATTGTCCATCCACATTTCTGGTTGTTATTTGAAGGAAAACTGTAAGTCATATCAGTTCATCCAGGTGTAGGGTGCTTGTGGTACTCCTTTTGATCTGTCATCCCTCCGAGCAATGCCAGATCAGTGTCCTCATGACAATAACTGCCGATCTCTTCAGTCTGTTCTAAAGTACAGAAAAATAAAGGCTTAATGATCGCTGCCTCCTTTGACGTCATTGTCTCCCCAAGGCTGCAGTGCAAAGAGCATAATAGATGGTTGGATGTTTTCCAGCAATAGACAAGCGAAGATGTCAGAACAATCTCTAAATACTTGAATCATTAGACCAGGACACAGTTTTGAACTTGGGAATCAATTTATTTTGTTATGAAACATTTCCTTAGCTCTCCACCTCCTTTCTCCTCCTTCCCTCTGCCGGATGTTCATGTTTGCCAATGCTAATAAGGCTCCCAAAATAAACATGCAAATTTGAGTTTAAGACCTACTTCCACATCAGCGCTGTAGCTTCTTATACGCTAAGTACAATAAATGCACAAGGGTTCACAGGTCTATAAATAAGTCATATAGAGATAGAGATTGCAATAGAAATTACATTCCGTTTTTGATCAATGACCCTCACCAAGCCATTACTTTAGCACTTTTAGCATTTTTCTGGTTATTAGAAAATCCCAAAAACATTTCTCTCCCTAAGAAACGTACTCGATTCAGGCAAACGCCAAACAGACAGCACAATATTCATTATATGAAGATGCACAATATGATATGATGTGATTTAAACCATCTTTTATATATCAAATCAATGCTCTGTAGTAAACACACGGTATTTACTGTAAGTGGAGAGGTCAGAGAATGCAAACACATAGAGTCGATCCAGGCATTGCCTCCATTGCCTCATTGTTTCTGTTACTGCTACAGTGTGAATGAAGTTCCTATTTGACAGCGAGGCTACGCATGCTCCACACATGCTATATCAATGCAGTGCACGTTTCGCTCTAAACTCAAAATAAATAACTGGTCTCGTTTGAAATATTATAAGCATCACTTGTCAGACAGAGCAAATCATGATGACTTGTGAATCTCAATATTGCCCCGTGTAGATGCAGATTGTTATCAAATCTGCCTTCAGGAGGAGGAGAAACATGATTTTGACGAGCTCGTCTGATAGCAATGGAGAGACGCAGATGATGACACACTTTCCTTTGGCTCTGAGATGTCAGGCTCACTGAGCGCACAAAAGTCGAATGCATATATCCTGTGAAAATATGAAAAAAAATAAAAAGCCAAAAGTTGGAGGAATACAATATCAGCAGGTGTAGTAGAGGTAGCCGTCATACCCAATCATGTCACCTGTTTTCCCATTCTTGTGTTCAGTGCCACGGCACTCAGACAGTTTTGTGATGGTGAGTCTGGAATAAAACCGCCACTAAAGCTGCTCCCCAAGGGGAAAGCATGTCCTTGTGCTAGAGGTAGAAAATCGCCATGGGCGAATGTACCTTAAATTAAATTAAAAATGGAAGAGATAACACATGTTCCTGTGATCCTATGCGAACTGTTGCCCGGTGTACGAATTCAGAATTAGAACTCGAAGTCACAAAAAC
The DNA here is from genome assembly GCA_014281875.1 of Nibea albiflora. Taxonomy (NCBI): domain Eukaryota; kingdom Metazoa; phylum Chordata; class Actinopteri; family Sciaenidae; genus Nibea; species Nibea albiflora. Next base: position 15,351,891 of record CM024806.1, read on the forward strand.
CTGCGGCAGACTGTTGGGACACTTGGGTTTACGAATGCAGCACAGACCTGCCTGTTCATGACAGTACCGGAGAGGATACAGCCACAGCTAGCTCCACAACTGTCACTCCATGCATAATGGGGCATGCTGATGGTTCTAGGTTGAATATCAGTCAAAACACACACCCACAAATGTATTTTATTACTAAAATATGAAGTTAAGATAGAAATTTTATATTGCACTGCGCTCTTTTTGCATGTTCTGTATAGATGGTCGGCACAAGGCGCGATATCCACGCTGAGTGATTGCTACTAAGAAAAACCGCATTGTTCCTTCCACCTAAGTACATCTGACTTCACTCAGCAAAAAATAATAAATACCAAAAGCGCGTTTGTTGTGTTTTATCTTGAATTCTAAAAAAACTGTTCAATGTGGAGTTATTAGTAGGTTAATTGGTGGAGCAAAGCATAATGCACTGAATCCAAACTACAGGAGGGCGAGTGTGTAATTCAGTGAAGCTCAGCTTGCCACTTAAAGCCCCAAAATGGAAGACGAAATCGGACCTCACGGCCTCTGTTAATATCTTATGGAAATGATTGTGTTATAATTGATCACTCTGCATGGATGGCCTTTATTCAGCTCAGCCCTCACCGATGCGCTCTGGCCCGTGTATCTTCCTTTCTGCATTTATCAATACAATTATTTCTGTCGGGTTGCTGTTTGAATATTCTGGACCTGTTCGGCAATGCACGTTTTGTCTTTGATGTGGGGGCTCAGCAGTGTCAGTCTGGCATGTGCTCAGGAAACCAAAAGCGTTTAGCCACGGTTGGAGGGCGTTATAGGATGTATTAGTTGGATTGAAGGTGCACTGCAGCTCTGGCCACCACCTGCCGCACTGGGTTGTGTTTTGGTGACACACAACAAATGGTCATAACGTTCAGGCACATTCAGGCGTTGAGAAGCTGTGCAGGCTTCAGTCAGGGCGTGCATGGGAGTTCTTGTGGCATATATGATATGGGCGATCTGTAATCCTACATTACAACAGTTTTATCAAACCAGTTGTTTTTTTTCTGGAGCATCAGCCCATGTTGCCGATTCTTTTCTTTTTTTTCTTGGCTCGCATGAAAAACGTTTTCTCTTGCAAAAATCAGCAGGAAAAATGGTTGGACTTCACTGAAAACCTTTGCCTGCTTTCAGCTCAGTGTTTCCCACCTTGCATGAGCATTGTGTCAACAACACAAAAAACACGGGGGCTTGCTTGTGTTGAAGCAGATGATGCAAAGCTGCTGTAAGTTAGATTTACAGTTAAAACGGTTTGATTCCACCTTGCTGAAATATAAAGAAGGAAAACATGAATCAGACCTTGCATTGTATGAACTGGCTGTTTTATACCCAGTAATTCATTACTCATTTCATTCATTTGTTCGGATTGATGAGTAAGTCCATTATTATAATAGATAGAAATAAAAACTTCTGACTTCAGACCTAAGTTGAGAATTACACAGGATCAAGTTTTACAGTTTTACCATCTTAACTTCCACTGGTAGTGTATTAGACCGCCTTAAATTTAGCATCAAACATTTAGTGACCTGTACACGCAACTGGTAACATCTTAAAAAAAAGAATATGCAACCATCTTAAAACAGTTTAATCAGGGATCTGTGAAATGAGAAATATCGTCAGTGGAAATTTGGCATTAATTTCAGGTTTATTTGCCGATAAAAAGAGACGTTAAACCCGCGGAACACATTTGGTGCCGCCTTAAATCACGATGCTTAAATTAGAATCAGTCAGATCAAAACATGCCGGTGGTTTCCTCATGTTTGACAACACCTTTAAATATCTGTGCATTCTCTAATGTACAGATATTTCAAGTTTATTGCTTTCGCATTTAGTCTCCTCAGCATCGAGGCTGATATCACTATCCTGTGTGTGTGCGCGTGTGTGTGTCTTTGTGCTTGTGTGTGCATTAAAAGCCTGGCAAAGCTCAAGGTAGCTCATGTCTACTATTACCATGGTAACTTCATCCCTCATTAGTGTGAGGCCAAAAGCAGAAAATAGTTGTTGACTCACTTATGCCTGCTATGGTAGTTACTTTCAAATCCTCTCTTATCACCACTTACCCCATGCATTATATTTTTGTGCGTTGATTCTGATTGATTAGACATTAAAATAATTGCCACCTTAATGGTATTAATGACTGCTGTCGTGAATAATTCATGACGAAATTTGCACATTTGATTGCTTCAACTGAAGCTATGCTGACATAAGATATTAGATCATATTTAAATGAACATTGATTTGTTTTATGTCTGTTCCCTCAAAACCCATCTGTGCAGATGGATAACTAGTTACCATTATAGATAACCATTATTTCATAAGCAAAGAGCTTACGCTGTGTGTGCGTGTGTGTGAATGCCTTAAGGGACGTGTTCATCTATCCTGATGAGGAGCCACATGAAATCTCACAAAAGGAATTAAAAAAGAAACCTTCTGCAATTCTCTGCTCCCTGTGACAAAGAGATCTTTCTATTGGTGGCGTGCTGCAGGGTTAAGCTTAAGGATAGGCTGAGAGTGCCTGTGTGCATTTGTCTGTGTCACTGTGAGCCTGTTTATGTTTTGTCCCCCCCCCCCCGAGACGTTGACAGCGGTATTAACAGAATCTGATATGACAAAATGAATCATATAAATGAAGATCACAACCTCTTAACTTTCCTTTCCCCTTTTTCTTCTCTCGTCTTCCCTTTTTTTCCTTCTTCTTCTTCTTCTTCTTTTACGGGGAGCCAGTTCGGCGATTAAATTGTCACTGCAGCGTCAGACCTTGACAGGCTGCACTAATCCACGATGCTGTCGCTCCTCTGCTGATCCATCCTCCTAGGGAGGACGTTCTCCAGGCTTAAAGCCAATGGGCCATGTCCCCCACTACCCCACCCGGCTGCTGTATGAAAGCAACACAATTATGAACGTGGGAGCAGACTTACCTGTTGGCAGCATACCATGACAAGCCCACCATTGGATTGCAGTTGGCAACTATCTCATTCAAGTTAATTAATTAAAAGACAATTTAGCTGCTGTCCCAAATTATAAATTGTACTACATCTTCTCCTCCTTTTTTTATGAACTAGAGCCATTTCCTCTCAAACATTTGGTTCTTTTAAAGATCCACAAGTCAAACATTATTCCTAGTTCTATACCTGCTACTCAAACGTGCATACTACTGTAAAGAAAGGAAGAATTTTCTCCATCTGTGCTTCCATTATGGCTCCTTCAGCATTATACTTTACATTCTGCAGGCTCGTCACAAACGCTGCATATAAAAGACTCGCGTGTCCATATTCTGCTAACAAAGGCTGCCTTGTTTTTCAAGTCTTAATGAGCATGGGACAGACATGTTGTCAAGAAAATCTGCCATCCCTGCAGACAATTAAAGCTTTCACACAGTGTTGGTGTTGATGCTTTGCTGTTTTATATAATGCCTTATTTATTTATTTAAAAAAAAAAAAAAAGAACATGAAGTCTCTTCTGATTTCACTGGCAAGTGATGTATATTTGTTTAATACTGTGCTACTACAAGGCACAGCAGTGCAGAGGTCAAGTGAAAGATTACAGTTCTCCAGTCTTTGTGTGGCATTATTCTGCGCAGTCCATTACTCATGGCTGCACCAGTTTTTACCTGTATTAAACCTCATTTCATTCATGCACAATATAAAGAGTAATAGCTGGCCAGATCCAGATGTCTCTCTCATTAGGGTGGTCTATGGAGAAAATGCTTTTTTGGGTCTCAGGGGAGTCTCAGGGAGAGCTTATGTTGCAAGACTGGAGCCCCACTGGGGCAATTTGGCAATAAGGCTGAACGGTGGCAGCATATCCAGCTTTTTTTTTAAAAATGCAATCATGATCTAGCAAAGCTGGCTCTTAAATGTCAGTCAAACTCTGCCATGGGAAATGTTCACCCAGAGACCTGAAGGTAAAAACCGTTCCCACAAATATGTTCACAAACGGTCTGTTTTGAAAAAATATGCTCAATCGCTGCGGCATCACAGAAATATTTCCTCACGCAGAAGAAGAGAGAGAGCTCACATTTCAGTTTGACTTTATCCAAAGACCCAAATGCACGTGACTTTGTCATCTTCCTCCTTAACAACCGCATCGCTGTATGTTCCCCCATTTACAAAGTCGCATTTCTGGAAAGAACTGTGCACAAATCAAATTCACAGCGCCGAAGAAGATCACAAACAAGATGACAGACACACCCATGCTTACTGTACACGCGGCACAGCGTCTCTCTCCACTTTCTCTTCCCGACATCAAATGCACGCCGAGACTTTTTCGATAAAGTAATGACACAGCATTTGAGGGTAGCCGCGAAGACGGCGTCTCGGATTCGAAGGCAGCGTTGCAGCCTTAGTTAGTTGCCTGCAGCACTCTCCTTGTCATTTCAGCGCAAGCTCAGCTGGTGAAGGATAACAGCTGCCTCTCGTTACTGATGTTTAGAGTAAATTATTTTCAACGGTGGACACAGAATAGAGGCCGCATAGCTACATCATTATGTTTGAGCACAGGAAACACTTAGACAGCAGACTTTGATAGTCCTATCTCTGTAGCCGTCGTATGCAGATGGGGTCTCTGGAGGTTTTCTCAAGGGCTGCCTGGTGCGTCTGCTACTCTGTCATTAGGATGAGAGGATCAGGCAGAAGAGGGACAGGTTCTGGGTGGGTTGTAACAATTAGATGTATTTTTATTTATTTATTTTTGCTAACAGGGAGACAGTAGGGGATACGGGTGTAGCTTTGCCACAACTCAAAGGCGTCAGAGTCTCTCAGATCAGGAGTTCAAGTGCAGTGTGGACCTTGAAATGGACTCTGGGTTAAGGACTGTCATCTGTAATCCACCAGAGGGAGCTCCGCTGGTTTCATCATTACAGGTAGAAACATCATGAGAGAAGAGACGTTTCGACATTCAGCACCTTTGTACTCTGCTTAGGAGTTTTTTTGGCCGTTAAAGCAGCCACGTTAATTCGTCCGTGTAGCATCCTCTGTTTACACGTGAAGGTGTTTTTTCACTGACATGCTCTGGAATCGAACATGCCTAATTAGTGTTCAGCAGGGGGAAAAAAATGAAATTAATGAACCCCTGTTCTCCCTCCGTGATATGGCCACACTCCGCCTTTATATTCTCAGCATACCTTCACCTGTCTCCCTGATTTCTTCTCTCTGTCAGGAGTGAAGTACAGTAAGACTCGGGCCTTCTTTGCAGCATCTTCACCGGCTTTATCTGAGCCGCAGATTGTACATTTTATCCTCTGAAGGGTGTCGAATAAGATAAACAGATCAGTTAGGTGGGAAACAGAAGCCAGCGGATTGAGCGAAATCAGGAAAGAAGAGACCGCTTGAAAGAGAAATAGAAAATGTAAGAAGAAATAGAAGGAATAGGTGCAGTTGGCGGTCCTTTAACAAGGTGATATTTCATCATCAAATGTTCTGACGTGATTCTTTATTTTTCCTGATATCTTCGTTCTACTTGACATGTTTTCACATGCGGGTCTGCTATGTTGTTACACCGGGAGGACGGTCCATGTTTACTGATGGAACGGATTCTTGAATTGAATTAGAATTTAATTAAGTAAAGTAGCAAATGAAAGGAGACAGAGGGAGGCAGCAAGAAATCCCATTGTTCCACCTCAACCTGTCTCGGGCTGAGATCAATTACTAGGTGACAGACTGGTTTAATCCATGTTCTCTGGAAAACAACAAGCAAACCGGGGATAAATATTCATTTGTCAATACAGGTAGATGCCGACTAATAGAGCGAGGGTGGGAGAGTGTGAGTCTGACAGCTGCAAGAGCAGTTAGAAACATTAGAGCTAATTTGAATTCTTCTTTAAATAAGATAAGATTCTTCTTTTACCTGAAAAAAAAGATGATTGAAATGTTCAGAGAAAACTTCCAGCTACATCAGCACTAATTATAGTTAGAAATGAGAAATGATAGCCTTAAGAAACCTAATTTAACTAATTCAATTCTACAAAATGAATTCTCATTTAATACATGTCTTAAAATCACAAGCAATGCTGTTGCGGACACTTCGCAGTCGCACTGAAACACGCTTGTATGAACTTGGCTCGACGTATTATCGCCTTGACAGGCATGAACAAAAACAGGCACCATCCTCTTTAGTATTTTTAGACTGATTATCTTTAATTATTAATTTAACTTAAAGATTTCATCATACTCTCCTTTCATCTCCTTACAAACCTAATAATTACATGGACAAAGAAAAGCGGACACGTACATCTGATGGAACCGCAGCGAATTTGAATTAAGCAGTCTGTCATGTATGGTCCCAGTTCGAGGGAAAGCTACCTTATCTATATGCAAATCCCAGTTCAGGAATCCCTTTTAAGGAAGCTGTACAATGCATGTATGTTTCTGCCTGTGCGACATGACAAAGTAGTTGACAGATGTGGTGCTTTATGTGGGGAGTTTATGTGAAAGCATGTTGTCTAAAGTGGGATATTTTATGCTGCATTGATGCATTTATATGTAAAGTTAAAACTAAGCCAAAACCGAGATTGCACTGTGCGCTAGCTTCATGTGCCGTAGCCGCCATGGTTGGAAAAACAAGGACGGCAGCAGTTAATCGACAGTTTGCTACGCTCCGCCACCGTTACTCATTGTGTTGCCTGTCAAGTTTTCCATTCTCAAGGCTAATTTACGAAAACGTTGACTTCAGACAGATGGAGATGAAAGTGGGCTTCTCATTTCTAGCTAGTCAGCCTGTACATTTTACTGTAGCCTGTAGCCAGCTAGCTAACAAGAGATACCATTAGCTTTGTCTCTAGCTGAGCTGCTTTAAAATCTTGCCTTAAACATGCACTTTATGGCTACACATGTGATATTCTGCCTAAAGTCTACAGGCCCCTAAGATACATTTAGCACTAAAAGTACAAGCATCGTTGTGATACTGCAGGGTAGAGTTAGTTAATGCTCATATTACAGTATATATAGTATGCATATTTATTTTTGCCAATATGTTTGACAACACTGTCGATAAATGAACAGTGAAATTGTTTATTTATACAACAAAGCAGCGTTAGACTAACTTTACAGATAATAAACACGACAGGGCATGGATAAACACGTAGGAGTGGTTTAAAAAAAACCAAGTGTTTAAGTAAAGCGTGTTTGTTTAGTATTGACTGTATGTGGGAAGACCTGTACAGTATGTTGGACTTTGCATTATTAACTGCATAGAGAGAAAACACACCTCGTCAGCTTGAACTCAATGTACTCAATGTGCAGTTTTGCTTGAATGTTACTTGTTGAGACTGGGACATTGTGAGCTTGACCTCCAGTGATATGGAGAAACTCCCGTTACAAATGATGTCTGATGAGATGGACGCTGTAGTTAATGTCCCATGCTCTGCCCTGACCTCTGGGCAGTCTTTGGCATGGTAAATAATGAACTGAGGAATTGCCTTGGCATCTCTGGGCCTCCCCCGGACTGGTTATCTGTCAGTATGTTTTTGTTTCTTGTTGGTGATTGTCTTACTTCTGCTTAATTTGGTATGTGCGGTGAGCCACATGCTTGGTTTCATCGCTATGGAAATGCTGGCATATCTATCACTGTCTAACTGAGTGTCTTCAAAATGTGCTCGAGCTCAGTGCGGGGAGACACACTGAAGTCCTCGTCGTTGGCTCTCACGTCATGTCATCTCAACACAAATAAAGACGTCTCTGGCTCTTTTAACCAAAGTACATCAAGTCTTAATCAGAGAATTTGCCTTTCATTTGAGTTCTGTTTGCACTTGCAGTAACATAACAGGAAGCCAATCCCATCATTTTATGTGAACACAATTTAACAGCATTAAAAATGCTTACTGATATTTACATAGTATCATTTTCTTTTGATTGCCTACTCAGACATAAAATCAAAGTAAGCAGGGGAAGAAGGTAAAAATCCAGATTCAGAATACTTCAAAAGGCTCGGTGTTTACAAAAGTCAAGTTATATCTGTGATTAATAAACCACAATATAAGGAAACCATGCTTCTGTTTTTCTAGCCGATGACACAGAAAGTCCTTGATAGATGTCACAAGGCTCTGCTATATTCTCTTTTTGTCTGCTCTAAGAAGTTTTTGAGCCGAGGAAGCTGTCTAAACTTGTGTTGGAATATGGAGCGATGTTGTCAAAGTCCCCATTTCCAAACAGTTCAGTGGATATGAAGATTTTACAGGGGAAGCATGACAGTGATTACATGTTTTGAAATGCCTTTGGGGTTTTTGGATTTTGATGGCATTGAAGCTTTGTTGATATTTTTGCTCGAGTGTGCCAATCTAACGCTTGTCACCGCTATTTCTATTAATCTTAGCAGAGCTCGGTCTATGAAAGGTCCTGCCGTCTCTAATTAGATGTTGTCATTGTGTCGAAAACCAAAGCTTGTATAATACTATGATATTTAAAAAAAGAGCAGCTGGGCTTTTACATGTCCCAACTTACTCATCTTTTTTCCAGCCTAATAAAATCCACAGTCTAGTCATGCTGTTGTATAATGAGTCAAAACTGCAGTATGTCTGTCGCGGATTTAATGTTACCACCGTTGATTTAATGTTTTTCTTTTTTTGAATATTTGAGTGGAGTATTGATAATTGAATTTGTGTTAACATTGTTGAAGGAGTTAATCAGTGCATGAGCCTGCTGGATACAGCAAATTAAAAATAATTATGTGGCCTTGAGTGCTTTATTGTAAAGTAATACTACAGAGAGAGAGAGAGAGAGAGAGAGAGAGAGAGAGAGAGAGAGAGAGAGAGAGAGAGAGAGAGATTATTTGATAGATTATGTGATAGATTATTTGAAAGCCATCTTAACATAAATAATTGAATCCAAACTATTAACTTACAAACACTAATAAAAAGAGGATTAAGTTCTTAAGGAAGGCAAAAGCACAACATTGGGATGAAGGAACTTTTTTATGGACACACTTTTTTGACCAATACTGGCCTGATTTGTGATTTAAATGTTTTTGTTTTCTTAAGAAACTTTTGTAAAGTTTAACATTTTTTTTTTCACGTTTTCAATGCATTGGGGCATTTTCTGTAACGTTTGTGCGTCAAACTCCAACACAGGCATATCGTAGATTTTAATGCCCCAGAAGCTGCCATAATTCTAAACAGAAGGTTAAACTTTCTAATTGATGTCTCGAGCCTCCTTAATCACTGCATGCGTGAGAGTGCAGAGACCTGGGAACAAGTACGACAGAGAGAAGGAGAGGGAGAGGGGGAGAGAGAGCAAGATTAGAGTGTCTTGACAAGGGAAGCCTTTCAAGTTTGTAGGTTTGAAGTGCTAATGACATGCAAATGTGTGCAAATGAGTGTGCACCCACCCCCTAAAACTCTCGTTGAATACTTTAAGCTGAGTGAAATTCTGGGCTTGTGTTTGTCTATAAATAGTGAAAGTTTTGGAAAGTTGGAGTGTTTTTAAGCGCGTTAGCGTTGGTTCGAATCAATGAAAACCGAGCAGGAGAATCGCTCTGCACAAACGTGTGAAGCACTGTTCATGTTTGCACGCGTGCAAACAAACGTTCAGCTTTTAGATTAATATCAAATAAGCAAAACGTTTCGGCAGTCGCCGCGTCATCGGCGAAATATCTGAGTGCATTTATGAAGTTAATAGTAGCACGTCGGGAGGAGTGGAGTTGACATTAACTTATACTGATCTATATATGAGTGCAGAGGTAAACCTGATGAGGCTGAACTTAATTACACAAAACACCAACTGTGTAATGCAGCTCATCTTCGGAGAGAGAGAGAGAGAGAGAGAGAGAGACGTTTTACTACACGTGAGAAGACAAATACGGGGATGAAAGAACAGATCAATGATCCAATTACCTCAGCTGACACCCAAATCCATAGACAGTGTGGAGAAAGATGGCACGCTAATCAATTTCGCCGCCGTTAATAAGTTTAATAAAAGTTTTCTTGTAAAATGAAACAATTAGCAACTGTGTGTGGCAAAAAAACCGAGAGATCCAATGAGCGATGGCTCCGAACAAAACGAGGGGGGAGAGGGTAGAAGTGTAACGTCATGGTAGATTGGGAACAGCAGTTGCTTTTCAAGTAGAAGGGGCCACATGAGAAAACTTTTAAAACCCTTAGACGTTTTTATTTTTAATGTGACTCGCATCACAAACTTCACAGATATTTTTTGTCTCGCTCCTCACATAGACGATTAGGGAGAAGCAGCATCACGCGAAGATGCGACTGAGATGATCCTCCTGACTCCTGACATGTCACTGATGTCAAGACCTCTAATCTCGCAGCCTCCCGTGTGATCACTAACGCATTAATATGCATATTGATGCCGCGTGCATTAATATGCGGCGATAAAAGGAAAACCTACAAAACAGAATTTGCTGTGACAGGTGAGAAACATTGATCCCTTTTAAAGGACTACTGCAGTCACGGCTCATATTATCAGGATGGCTCAGAACAGTCCACAAGTCAATTAGGGTGATTAAGATGGATGGATAAATCTGTAAAGCCTTCACACTAGCAGATAATCTGTCCTAACCGTCACTCCCAACCAAGCCTCTAATGGGGATTTCACATTTGATTGTTGGGATGGATGAATCTGGTGGGAAATGGCACAAAAAAAGGGCCGGGGCATACTCCGACTCCGAACAAGCATGTACGGCGCGTTGTCAGGCGACATCAGAGATCAATCAAGTGTCCTCTGAACGGCCACACTCGCACGCGGCGTTAGAAGTCAGCTATCGTAAAGGGCAGAAAGATAATGGCGCATATTTTAGCGCAGCTACTCCTGGAAGTCAATGATAGTAATCCACTCTGCTTGTTCACATGTAAAGTGACACAAATAGGTGTGTAAATGACAGCTCGGCCGTTTCAGGAAGTCACGCGAGTGGTCGGCCACAGCCCGGGGTCTCTGAGGCTATTCGATCATCTGACAAGCACCTTTGATGGATCATACTAGGCCCCTATGTAGCTGGGGTTACATTACTTCCACTACCATGTGTAATAGAAAGAAGTGGGGAGGAACACAGAAGCAGAATTTGCGGGATGGAGAGCCTTCACTGCAGCGATGAGGAGACCGTGAGAGGAATGAGCCGCCTTGAAGCTTGCATCCTAACAAGATCGTCTGTAAAGTAAATTAAAGAATGTGCTTCTTCAGTTTAACACTGTGTTTAATACATATTGGCAAACATGGCCATTCTCTCCAGAAAACATTTCTGCTTCCTACTAATTTAGATAACATTGCTATATATATTATATTTTTTTGAAAACAGGAGCATACTTTTTATAAATCTGCGCAGTCAGTAGATTGTCGAGGAGGGGGAAACCACAGAAATACACTTACAGCAACAGAGCCTTGATATACTATCTGCCTTTCAGGTCCTTATTGCTATATCTAGCAACAAATTATATGAGCATCAGGGTGATAAATGAAAGTCAAGTGTTCGCTGGCATTAACTAAAGTTATCCGTCTCTCTGATTGCTCGATCCTCAACTCTTGTTTACCTTGGCTCGCTGCCATTCCGAGCCATCCAAGTAGCATACCATCAGGATGTGCAAGAAGCAGTTGGCCACTGGTGTTATATTGCATGCTATACCGAGAATATACGGGGGTGTTGATGAGAACCACTGGGAGTCAATGAAGCAATGAGCTGAAACTTCAATTTGCAACAAGCTACGGAATGAGTGCGGCACTGGCACCCTTCACATTTGACTCGCTGTCCATATCAGATATGTTGGAGAGCTTTAACAGATAAATACGAGTTCAGTCGTGTCCTTGTCGCTGTTAAGGAAATATATCCTTGGCTATAAAGTCTGTTTAATGTCTAAATGAGTCCATAAAAATCCTGTAAGAATGCTCCTAACAGACAAATTTGTATCTCCTACCTGCAGCAATATGAACTACTCCGTCATTGTTTCTAACAAAACCTCTAAATGTCACCACATGCTGGCACTTTACTTTCTGCTGAGGTGACAAATCAACAACAAAGACGAACACCGCTGGCATCACTTTCAAATGATAATCAGCCTGACAGACACAAACCCATCTTGGCACTTTTCTTTCTGACACAAGGTAGGCCACACGACAGCTAGTGCTTCAATATAGCAGTCCTGTAGCTGTAATCGAGACGCTTAAAAGAGCCAAAGCCGGTCAATATCTTTTGTTGTCTCGTTACAGAGAATACCTGAAATTGCGTCGATGTGTCGATGCAAAAGGATTAATTTGTCTGATTTTTGTCATCTGCCGGGCCAGAGTGAAATAACTTCATGAGCATATCATTCTTAGCCAACACACTGAGGGTGTATTTGATTCTCTTCCATTTCAGTTAGGAAAATATCGTGGTATGAAAATGATGCCACTACTTTATTAGACACGGTTCCCAGAAAGCTGCGAGAAGAACAATTGTCCACGCTGGGCTGAAAAACTCTTAATTTATATTCAGAATAGTTCTACTTTCTCTTTTAGTTTCTGTACCCGAATTGAAAAAGTTGCAGTTTTCAAGCCTCTATTAAAAAAGCTCATCAGCAAGCCGCAGAAAATGACAGCCCGATATTCAATTTTGAGCCCACTTACTTTCTCTGTATCTATCACCTCCATGAATCTGCCTCAGACTGCAATGTACAGTAGCACCGAGACAGCTCTAATGAAAGTAACAAATGACCTGCTATTTTGACCAGGGCTCTGCATTAGTCCTTGTTTTCTTTGACTCAAGTGCAGCCTTTGATGCTGTTGGTCTCCGTATCCTTCGGCTTGCTGGCATGTCTCCTTTTGTCCTCAGCTGGTTTTGACCTGACTAATATAAATCATTTTTTATATTTTTTCAGTTTTTAAAAAAAAATCCAAAAGTTTTCTTGTTTTATTCTGTTATACAAGATATTCCTTCTCAATTATGTTACCCCGGAAGTTGATAGTTTGCAAATGCACTGTGGTATTATCCCAAAAAAAAAAAGAAAAAAATCTATTTACATCTTAAATTAAGTCTGGATTATTCTATCTTGAAAAGCCGAGAAAAGCAAAATCCGAGAGAATCGACTGCTGCAAAGCTAAAACCACACACAATCAGCTATCCACAAACATGCAGCCCTAATATCTACACAAGCCAGAAAACACAAACATAATCCGGTCTCTCTTAGTCTCCCCTCGCTGACTTTCTACAAATGCGCGTATCGATTATGGACTTGCAGGATTACTAATGCCAGCGCACGAGAGACAGAAAACAGCTTGGGAACAAAGAAAACTTCTGACAATAGGAACCCTCTCTATGTGGACGAGCTTCCCACAAATGTTAAGGAAGCAGACGCTGTCTCGGTATTTAAGTCCAGACTCCATTTATTCAGCACAGCATACAACCTACCTTAACTCCCACCTTGTCAGCCAGTCTCTTTTATCTACTGCCATGCCGTGTATCTTCCACTTCCCTCTACAGATGGTCCCGGTATTGCACAGAGCAGTGCACATGTACAGTTTCCATGGTTATATGCACAGACACTTGCTCTGGCCCAATTTGTTGGAGCTTGTTATACATTTGTTACGTCCCTCTTTTCTTTTTTTTTATGCACAGTCATGTTTGTTATAGGAGGAGGTTGAATTCACACGTATGCAGGTGGCTTAACAAAAACCCGAGATGACTTCCTAAAGCATCTGTCTCTTGAAGAAATTGCATGAAAAAGGCACAGCTAAATTGGATAACAGCATGTGATTGGTAAAATAAATGACATTAAGATGAACAGAAGAGGACGGGAACACGTGGAACAACAGTGATAGAAGAGGAAAGGAAGTATGACAAACTGTGTTAATGAAAAATAAAGCCATTTTTTGTCCCGTGGACGTGATAATCAGCATGAATTTGAGTGAATACATCAGTGTGTTTCGGGCGTATGGTTCATATCTCCAAATGGCTGTGGCCTCTGTACCATATTGTTTGCTAATGCTTGTTTTTCCATCAATACAGGCCGCGTGAAACGTTAGTTAGGAACACGTCTGATGGCAGTTGAAATGTTTTTTGTGATCACACCTAAAAATAAAAATACATTATCAAATTAATCACGCACAGGGGGGGAAAAAAAGTGACTCTGTCGCATCAGGGAGCAGATATCACCAACAAAGAAGGCGTTCGAGATATTAAACTGACAGAATTATGCCTCTCATGAAAGTATGGTCTGTCTCTGAGAGGAGATGAAGCTGGCAGGGAGGGAAGAGGGAAGAAGAATAAGTGGAAAATCAGCTAGTGGTGTTTATCACAAGGTGAGGTGACTTTACACTCCATTTTAAGCCGTGCGTTGCTTTTCAGAAACTATTGACAAGGTGCTGTTTTTGTTTAATTTCGGAGGCGGTTTTTATTTTTCACAAAGCCAGAAGTTGTCAGTGGCAAGTGCTGAGCAGCATGCCAGGGAGGTGACGCAGTGTGATGTCACTTTTGTATATTTAACAACAAAAATGTTGAAAACATTTCTTTTCCTCAGGGATGAGTCACAGCATTAATCAGACTTGTATATATATATATATATATATATATATATATATATATATATATATATATATATATATATTTATATATATATATATATATATATATATATATATATATATATAGCCCCATGTGTTTTTCATCTTTAATTTTATTAGATAGTAAATTAGAGCAAGTGTAAATCCTTTCAGAGTTATGTGTGTTACTAGCAATTATACTTAAGGCAGGAAAAGCATGATAGTACTTTAAGTGGGATTCATTGTATTTTACATACATGAGCAGTCCGCAACAGTTGTGTGAGTCTTGCAATCCGTTAAGTTCTCAATGACCTCCGTTCAGTTTCTAGTAGTTGTCGACTCCATACAGGTCTTCAAGATGGAGAATGTGTTTGCATGGATGCCTTTACAGGCATGTAACCAGTTCCTTCTGGTGCTTACTGTTGGGGTTGGTCGGTTGTGGTTTGGTCCACATTTACCGTAGGCCACTGACATTCCCAGTAGACTTCTGCTTGACTGGGTGTATGACTTGCTTATCATGTCTTATATAAGCAGTGTCTCTCTCTCTCTCTCTCTCTCGAGGGTGTTTCCCTGCTGAGATCAGTTGTTTGTGTTTGATAGACTGATAAAAACACCTCAGTCTGACATTGTTCCGTGCGTTTTTTGACGAGCAGTTGCTAAAGGTTATTCTCGAAATATTTGATCCTCCTTTATAATAACAAAGACGCTTGCACAAATGTTTACTATAATCCCAGCCTTTTCAAAATCATACCTGCAGGTACGCTGTTTTCTTTCATCAGTCTTCCGCAGAGGGAGTCCATTAACATTGAATGACAGAGGAGAGTGGACTGAAGAACACGAACACCTGAAAAATATAATGCAATCTAATGCAACAGCTGTGCAATAAACACCGCCTTAATGACGCTCACAATCTTCAAAGGTTGTGATTCCTTCTGAAAGTCATCTTAACTCTGTGTTGATTTCCGAGGCTGTGCGTTATGATGTTGTTTGTAGAGAAAAATAAGATAATAATAGCCCTCTACAATATAATGCAGTGCATCAAGCC
Source organism: Nibea albiflora (assembly GCA_014281875.1). NCBI lineage: Eukaryota > Metazoa > Chordata > Actinopteri > Sciaenidae > Nibea > Nibea albiflora. The sequence continues at coordinate 15,367,428 of CM024806.1, forward strand.
ACGAAATGAATTCCACATCATGCTCCTCACAGTCTATTTACACATCCAGCAGCAACATTATCATTCATTTGGAGTTGTGTTTTGCGACCACTTGGCGAGTTCAATATTTACTCATAACAGTTTTGGTCTCCAAATGAGGGAATCTGCCTCTTTACGGGATAAATGCTCCACTATTTTCACCAGAAAGCGTGCCATAGGTTAATCAGAGCGTTTTCACTGAGAAGCCGGTGCCAGGTTTGTCTGAGGTTGATGAGAGCCGCGAGGATGGTCTAAAACAGCAAAACAAAAGCAAAGACAAATGAGCTGCTAAATGGAATGGACAATTCTCTGTGTGGCCATCGTGCCTAATATTAATTCATACAGCTGAAGGTCATCATGCAAACACCTGATCTGCTGCACGTATCAACGCGGTGGCAGTTTGACACAGGGCCACTACCATTTAACTTTTTAGCTTTGCTCACCATCTGTCTTTCTCCTTTCCTCCCAGCCTTGATGAATGTAGGCCCACATGGCTGGAAATGAATCTTATAGCGATCAGCTTTAGACTGCTCTGTTGACCGTTGACTGGCCGATAGGATCAGCAACTGCTGGGCTAAAAACAAACCTTACCTGTCTGTTACAGGCCACGTTCTTCGGTCTTAATTTGAACTGAAGCATCTGTAGTTTAATGCTGCACCTGATACGTTATGATCTACTGAAGCCAGACACAACGCGAGGTAAATAAATCCCTGCTTTCATTAGCTACGTGACCGAGAGGTCAAGAGGCGCCAGCAGACAAATACCATATTAATCTCAGTCTCCTGTTATATCTCTATTGAATATTGGTCAATAACGATCAGCGGTTGATTGAACTCTTTGAAGAGTATCATCACCACAGCACATTACTGCTTTGTTGCCCGTGGCAACCCAGGTGTTACATGTGCTAACAATACGTGGGTCTAACCGACGAAGTAAAACTAGATGATGACGCACAGTGATGACATAAATGATGCACCATCACTGCTTTTTCTGCTCCGATGACTCATATGAACTGTAAATACCTTTGATGTTTTGACACCATAAATGTTATATTATTATAAGCATGATATTGGTGTCCTCTAAGTTTCTTGAAGCTTGTAAAGTTTCATTATCGTGAAGTGCTCCCATAGTAGCACTCCATCTGACTCGAAGGCAGATTGTAATCGGTCTGCCGTCAGAGAGGTGCTGATGATAGCAATCAGGAAAAGTGGCAAGACTGTGGATCAGTTTCGGGACCTCATCTGTGCAGAAAAGAGATAGATAATTTAAACCAAAGTCAGTAAGGTCAGCAGAGGAAGTAGTGGGGGAATTGAGGACAAGGCCGGTGGGTAGTTAAAAGAAAGAGCTTCAAATAATGTCGAACTTCTCGTCAAGGCAGGTGACAGAGCCCTCAGTGGGAAGAGAGTAGGCAGGCATGAGAGGATCGGGGTGAGGAGAGATGTACAGAGAATTATTCGCTGAGGTTTAGGGGCATAGGATTGGAATTAGACGAGGAGGGTTGAGGTAGCGGCTGAAATAAATGCCGATAAGAGGGTGGGGAACAACCTAAAGGGAGAGAGGTCATCAGGTAAGCCAGATTTGAGCCACTTTCTTCCGGGAACCTGAACTCGTGTTCGCTCAATTTGCACGGCTTCAGACAGCAAAGAGGCAGGGGGATTGACAGGGAAGTCGAGAAGAAAGTGAATAGAAAAGGTCAAAGGGGGAGGAGGGGCAGATAGATATATGGATTTAGTTGAGTCATTTCACAGAGAAAGGGTGCGAAGCAGAGGAAGTGAGAGTAAGACGGACAAGCAGTAAGAAGGCTGGAAAGATGCTACTGGCTATTCTGCCAGGTGTTGATAGCGTGAGACATGATGTATATTGAACCTAAGCATCTTGGGAGTTAAATGGAGCAAAAAATGGACACTATATTGAATGTTACGGCGCTGTGAAAGAGTCTGACAGAACAGTGCGGAGGAAAAATAAAATTTGCTACACCATCTTAATAGAAATCTATATCAGCCATCCATTTAACACTGCAGAAAGTCTATGAGAAATGAGAACTATCGATAGCACCGCTGAAAAGAGGGAATAGCAGCCAATTTAAGGATTTATATGTTATTTCTATGCTCAAGTACAGCTCAGTCAATGTTTGGGTTTCAAAAGCTTTTTTTTTTTCAGGCGGCATCATTTGCAGCGTTGCCGTGTCCTGAAACTTCCTGTGCGGAGAAAACTGTCAGCTCTCTCCAAATAAAGACCCAGCAGCTGACTTTGCTGTAGTAAATGAAACCGTGGCTAATCAAACACAAATTAAAGGCACTTCATCTGAAAATGTCACTCGAGCAGTCTGTCTTCGTCACTTCATTGCTCCGTCCACAGGCGTGCTGCACACACCCATACAGTATTTATCCATACCATATGCGTATTATACATATCGAACATATGTTACAGTCAGATGTCGTCTCCTCACTGTGAGGCGTACGAGACGTATATACCGGCTGTAGCATCCGCTGTGACTGTATCCAGCCAATGACGGCGCTAACTGAGCTGCCACTCAAAATGATGGAACGGGTGCTACACAGCAGTTTCTGTTAAAGAACTACAATTAAGAGATGCAATTGTTTTCCCTTGATTAATACTCTATGAACGGCTACTTTTAAATAACTGGAAGCAACTTCAAACTAATTAAAGCACTTGTTCAATTAAAAATTTTAAAAAAAACAAAAAAAACTCAAAACTTAAAGTTTAAAAGAAGCTTATAAATCTTCCTGCATCTGTTTGGTACATTCTGTACTGTAAAGCTTTCACCGTGGCCTCACTACTTCCTGTTTGCAATCATCACTTGATCCATTCGTGCCGTCTACCCCACTGACAGAACCGTGATGCATTTGCATCCAAATGTTGGCTAATGAGTCTGCTGGCACATATAGTACATAGCTGCTGATGTGGAGTAATTATCTGAGGAATAACCTTGTGTCAGTCTTTACACCGTTGTTGTTGTTGTTGCTGCACAGGTTACGTGTCACGCGCATTGTTTACATTAGGCTCAGTTTATTTGTCATGAACAGTGCTACTCACCCCGTGAATCATTTTAATAACGATATAATCAGCGGGGTTATGGCTGTAACTGAAAGCGTGTGCTGCAACATGGAGGTGTGGACTTTGAAAGAAGTTGGCATTTAAGGAGGCAGAGTGGAAAATGCTATTGAGTTGCATAATGAGAAACCAGGGGACCTCGGGAAAATCGGGGCATTTTCGCTTCTGTTGTTTCAATTAACTCCTCTTTTAATCTGTTTCGTGTGAGCTCCACGGCTTCATGGACATGACACGCACTGACTGATTTGACTGAGTTGTTTATTTGCGTGATACGGAAATCAGAATATAAAGTTCCAGAACATTTCCATGCCTTTTCTATAAATCTAAAGATAAAAATGAGCCAGCTCAACATCTCACCTCGAGAGAACAAAGACAATAAGGGTTCAGGGATGGGCATTTCAAGCAAAGATGATATTCCACCGAGAACTATTGGGCCGTTCTTAGACTGGTGGAGGTTCAGACTATCAGACGCTCTGTTCATGAAGGATGGTTACTGAGACGTTGTGGCGGCGTTCATAAACAGGAACTTTATTCCCTTCGCAGCAGTGAGCACAATACACAAACGTTTAACTCTCTATTAAGCTGCAACTTGAGCATCGGGCCCATCGTACAGCGCTGTAGCGAATGCGAAGCTGCCCATGTGCAGAAAAGAGCCCAACTAAACGGGACGTTTTACCAGCGCTGTGAAAATATATTTTTTTAAAGACAGGACGACGGTCACATAAACTATTTGACTTTTTTCTAATTTAATGACCGTTTGGGAAAAAAATTGAAATTTATGACCTGTATCGTGGTAAACATACACGTGTTTTCTCTTCCATGGCTGCTTCCCACAGCCATAATCATATAAGCAGTAAATACATGCTGACATTTATATAGGATAGCCAGAGGGTTAGAGTGATGATCGTTGAACTGGACAAACCAGAGCGTCGGTGTCCTCAAGCAAGACTGAACCCCTGCAGCAGAGAGAGAAAATTTGAAATTTGACTTCTTCCACAGCGATCAATAATTATCACACTACTATTTCACGAGTGACATGCTTGATGGGTGGCGGTAACTGAACCGTCACAGCAATAAGCTCGGGTAAAGACAAAGGAACTTTTCAGATTACTGTGTTGTTTAATACTGTCGGGCCTGTGTGCCGCGCACAACTGCAGGTCTACTCCAAAGGGAGCAGATTACTGAAATCTAATGGGGGAAAATCATATATCCTTTGGCGCGCGCGCACTGTGTAATTGCAGGAAGTTACATGCATCCAAATGTGAAAGGTTAGACGGAACAAAAAAGGCAATTAGCTTTCTTCAGCCATTTTTATAAAAATTCCCTTGAGACATCGTAAACAAACAAAAAGGCCAACTAGTCCTCCCCACCGAGCTCTCAGCGCATGCATATTTAAGGCTCAAGTGGAAACCAAACAGTACATTGAGCGCACAGTCTCAGAAGACCATAAAGTGAACCCAAATTGTTCAGTTTACATTTGTTGCTCTCTATGGTGAGATGTTTTCTTACTGTCATCCCCACTAAGAACCCATAAAAAGTCTCTCTTCGTTTATGGAGGGAGTATAAAAAAAAAAATGTTTTTAAAAAAAAATCCTGTTTGTTAGTCTTCTTGCCTCTTCAGCTCTTGTTTACTGTTATCAGTCCTTACAGTGATGCACTGGCGAGTTCGCGGTGGGTTTATAGTTACTTTATCACCCTCCATTAGCACCGGTGTCCTGCATTACAGCCGTGTCAGTGACAGATCAATACGATGCAGGGGAGTTTGAATTGGCCACTGAGAGCTCCTTGATTCTTCCTATAAAAATCTGTGTGTGACGCGGAGAGGCTGACACCGTTCACTGTGGCCTCCAAAAACCGCTGACTAATACTTCAAGCAGCAAAACAAGCAACCAAACTGTAACTCCGGCGGCCCACCTGCTGACCCTTTGTGCTCACCACGGATACAGTAAACACAATATCACATCGGTTCACATTGTGTTCGGTCGTTTATGTGTGAGTTTGGATAACTGTTTCTGAAGATAAGATATTGTGATTGTACATTATGTGGCCCACAGAAGGCTGTTATTGTTAAAGCCATGACTGTGCACCTTTTAGATCTGTGCCTTTGTTATTTCCTCTGCTCTCCTTCACAATATCTCGGCATGCATTATACCTGCTTGTGTGTTTTTCTTGCATTGAAGCAGACAATACAGATCTCTGATCACAGTTTCAGCTCGGTGACATTTGTTTTCTGTGTATTTTCACGCGTGTAGACGCGTCCTTGGGTGTATCGCCGGCGTGACAACGAGAGACAAAATAACCGCAGGCTTGTGAAAACACTTCCAGTCGTCCTAATTATCCTCATCCTTTGTGATGTTGCTCGGGAAAGGTTTTCTCCTCTTTGCTCGAAAGTCTGGGATTGAGGTCAGGCTCAGATAAGTCTGACGCAGGTCAAACCGATTGAAAATTCAGTGTCAGTTTGTTTAAGCGAGACATATCACGGCGCGGCTTTTCTCTCCTGTCAGAACCGTGGGCGCGGCATGGGTTGTCATATCATTGAATTTAGGACAGGAAGGGAGATACTTATCTTAATCTGCTCCGAGGAAGTATTAAAGTAGAGCAGCGTTTCCGAGTGCATTGAAAATTGACCCAAAAATCTATAGCTCCAAAGTCACATTTGTGACAGGATCCCTTTGTAGTACAACTGAGCAGAATAACTCGGTGACACGTCATTGCAACAGTTACTTTCCGTGACCAGTAATGATGTGAGATGGATCACGGGGACTTGGACACCAGACCAAAACAAAAAAGAAAAAATCTCACACACGTGCCGAAGAAAAGTTTTAATCAGGGTTGAATCTCTTCACATAACGCCCTTGAGTTCATCCTCTATTGTTATGTAGTCTGGCAGGAGGCTGCCTCCTGGAATCCACTTATCCTTGTCCTATAGTCTGCCTCTCTCAGCCTGCCTCTGCCTGGGAATGGGACTGACAATACACTCTGCTGTTAATGTACCATGGAGTGCAGACTGCAGCTGGAAGTGCTATTTCCGGGTGGAGAGGTCTTCTATGTGTGTCACTTGAAAGATTTGTTGAGTTTCGGTACGGTATAACGACACTTTGTTGTCCTTTATGAGCAGTAGTCGTCGGAAATACTGTAACAAAATAGGCCAAAAAGACTGACTGTTTGTTTAATTATTGGCACTTCCGAGTATTTTGCCTTTTTGATGTCAGACTAGAAACCGCAAGCCACCTGCACCTGACGGCTGGCTGGATTTTATGAAACGTCTCATCTTTCAAAATGTCCCTCCATGACTTTTCCTTGACCCACTTACTGTGGAAACCGGAGTTTCTACTGTAGATTTTCAAAAGCCAGACAAGGAAATAGTTCTTCCAATTATATTTACCCCCTTCGGTTGACAGCTTGTTGGCCTTGTCTATGCCACAAAAAACATGTTTTTGGACTGTCTTTGGAAGCAGATGGTCATCTCTCTACAATTTTCCAAACTGAGACACGATGCATACTGTTGAGCGATGAGAGGTAGATTTTACACTTCATTTTGATTTAAAGGTGTACAAAGATTTGTTATTTACACGTCTGCCCTATCACAGATGTTATTCATATCAGATAGTGGTATTTTCTTTCTCTTCTCCTCCTTTATTGGCAATTTGTTCAAAAAAAATCACAAGTTGTTGATGTGAAGTTGTTTGGTGTACTTAATTAAAGCCACTTTTATCTCGTAAATTGACGTATTTGACATAAATGCCAATTTAATGAAGTAAAAACATGATTTTGGCATGCGAGCCTAGCTTGTATACATGTGGTGTTTCCAGCCAAACAAAGCAGTTCTTTAAAACATCAGAAGTAGAAGCTTAATTTGCATTTCTTAGCATTTACTGTTGATAAAAAGAGTAGTCCCGTGTGTAAAAATGTAATAAACCCGGCTCTGCTTTATTCATTCTTTTGCGATACACATCCCACGTTGCCTTCGCGAAGCTGCAGAGGCGGCAAAAATGAGTAGCACTTTACCCGCCGCGCCATGAAGAGCCGCTCTTCAGAACTCGCACTATCATTTCGCCGTGATTGTACGTACACGTATGATTACATGCGACGATTAAGCCAAACATCTGTTCTGTAAGCTGCTGATTACTGTTTCTGTCTGTTGATACGAGAGAAAGCTCAGATCGAAATAAATAGACCAAAGTGCGCAGCACTGCAGTGGACTGGTTGTACACAATATATTAAAAAAAGGACAGTGAAGCACACACACGCACACACACACTCACAGAAAGAAATAACTCTCTCACTGTTCAGGTTTCCTCTTATCAAATTTGCGCTTGATAAACAAACCTTGAACTGATCGCTGAAAGCCTTTCAACATTTTGACTTGCAAACAGCCCCATGTTGTCTCAGCAATCATTACAGCTTTGTACCTGCTCGGTGAATGCTGTTTTTTAAAGGCGGCGGTGATGATTTTGTTTTTTAACTTGCCCTTTCTTTGAAGCCATCTGCAGCGCCGCACTGAAATGCAATCAAGACCGATGAATAGACTCAATATTAAGAACAAAAGAAACTTGAATAACTCATAACTACACCATTACCCCAGAGACGGATGAGCGAAGCTTTGCCCTGACATGATAATTGCAGTTTAACTGTCACTTTAAGCTTTAGGCGCTCATCAATTTATTTTCTGAATGGCTTTTAATTATTTAAGACTGAGTTTGTTTAAATGGTGAGCTTAAGGTCCTATCATGCTAGATTTATGCTTACACATTAATACTCTTATTGTATGAAATCCTTTTGAGTGAGTTAAATACAGATGGTCTCCAAGATGAATTTGTCTGTGGATTCTGCTTTCGAAATAATGTGAATATTGTGAGAAGGTGAATCTGTTTCGTTTTGTGCTACTTTGAGTCGCTTGTACAATGTTTCCTGTATCTGTTTTATACATAAAAGACTAAACATAAATGCATGTCAACAGAAGTGTTCAGAATCATCTTCTGAGCAGGAAATGCGTGCTCGCTGTTTTGTTCTTTTGCCGTCTTTTTTATTTTTCTCAATCTAAACAGTTTGTTCAAAAACGGAAAACATACAAACCAAAAATAAACATCAGTTTTACAGGAAACGGCAATCTGTTGAATCATGAAATAGGTTATTTTAAACATGAGGTTGAAGCCTGTGGAACATGCACAGCATTCAGCAACAGCGCGGTAATATATATGCATAGTATGCGGCGATGTGTTTCACAGAGGAAGTTGCTATTTCAGTGATTTATTATGGTTGACTGTTGTTGGGAAAAAAAATCAGAGCCAGAAAAATATTGGGATGTTCACTAAGAATGAATATTTTAACAGAAACCAAATGGAATATAGAGAGAATTAGTTTTTAGGAGGCGGCCGTGTTCAGATGGAATTACTTTCCATTATTGTCTGGACTCTAGACCACAGCATAGTACACAGTGTTACAGCAGAGGTTTTAATAATCTTCCGCACAAAGATGGAAAATGTTTTACTGCAATGCTCAATCCCTGGAATAATTACAGCTCAACAAAATCAGTGTCCGTATATGTTTATTTTCACAACATGAGAGGGGCCACTGCGTGATTCAAATAATTTGAGTTTTGTAATCATTTTGAAATTCTGGATTCTTGTTATTTTCTTGATTCAGTCACTTTGCATTTTCCCCTGACGTGTTGCGTGTTACATCACATCAAATAAGCAGTGTGAAATGAGAGAGAAGTGGCAGCCTTAATGCCGCTCAACAGGTATTCCAGTAATCATATATTTGAAAATAATTTCAACTGCGTCTCAGTCAATGGAGAAACAGTGGGTGTGGACGAGGGCCTGCAGCGCTTCAGATCAGGCCATTGCAGGTTGATCCGTGAGGTTAAGAGTGTTCAGATGTCAATGATGTTTCTTAGGAGCTTTTCTAAGAAACACTCCCAGGGTTAAAGTCAGCGAAGTAAAAGAAGACACTAGAATAAAATGAAGATATGAAATTGCAAAGATCAGGGAAAGCAGCGCTTCACCCAGGGGATTAATATTTGCTGCGCTTATATAAAGATAACTTTTCCCAAAGTCGCAGTATTTCATTCTTCTTTCAATCAAAGTGCTGTGAAGTCATTACTGTGGTGGCTGCATGCACCCTTACACGAAGAGGCAAGAGAAGTTGTCACATACTGTGGAGAGTGCACAACAATACATATTTTAAAAGAAACAAGACATTTTTTTCCCTGCATTTGGTTTCACTTCTCCACATTTCTGCCTCTGCTGGACTATTTGTGTCTCGGGTTATGTCAGATATGTTTTTCTTGGACGCAAACAGCATTCACAGAGGGCACCAGTGGTCAGTTAAAGAAGTATGAACTAAGCCGCGCAGCGATATGAACGCAAATAGTAAAGTTTCTAAATAAAATATGTCCTGCCCTCCAGCAGGAGTTTGATCTTCTTCCACGATGCTTTAACCCTCTGTGAGTTAGTAGGAGGCACTCCTGAGAACACAATGAAAATCTCGGAAGATGTGCAAGGATTTACAGTCATCTTGGCTTCGGGATGATTTCAGGAAGCGGTGCCCTGGTGAAGTTTGGCTGGCTTTGTGCTAAGAAAATTGCACAAAAAAAAAAAAACAGGTCTGCTCCTTTCTCTAGAATTCAAAGCTATAAAAGCTCAAATATTTGGACAGAATCAAAAAAAAAGATGAGACCAAAGCTTTCCCAATAATTGAGAAATCTTATTCGTCCCCACTGCTGTTAAAAGAGGTGATGCCATGTATAGAATTTCAATGGTGTGTTTACACACGTTGTTAGAAAAATACAGACCCAACGTGAGGGTAAATTGGTTGAGCAGTGGTGTTTGATGGAGCTGTAGTGGTAAAGCCCTTAAACGGGAGCTCATCCGAGAAACGGACAACTGGAAGTGGAACGCACGGATCACTGCTCCTTCCTCGTCCTCGTTCGCGTAAAAGGGAAACGGAGCCGCGCTCCCCGTCTTCAATGAAACATGCGTTATGAATGAAACTTTGCAATAAAAGGCAGCCATACCTTAAAAACAAACAGAAAAAAATGCTCTGATTCGTCATCAAAGGATTGTATGTCAGCGCACGAGGGATGAAAACATTGCGAGACATTTATTTTCTAATTTCATTTTTCCCCACGTTTAATTTGGATGTAAATACCCCGGCACAGGACTGGGGCGGAGATAAGAGCGCGTGTCGGCGTGCACATGCACGGTGTGGACATGCACAGTGGATCTTTGTATGCCGAGCTTACAGGGAATATTGCCAAAACATGCAGATAGGCTGCCAACAATGCTAAGAGGTGGCTTAAAATTCGCCCGCCTAACCCGCCCCTCCCTTCTAAAGATGACAGCGCTCTGGCATGTTGCATTGAAAATGTAAAGCTCCTCTGTCATTTGTATTAGTCTGGGAAGACATCAGCACGGAAACAAATGGTTCCTCGCATCGAGTTTAAGGGGGGGTTTGTTTTGTTCGGGGGTTTTTTTTTCTTCCTGCTGAATTTGCATGGAGCCTCATGCTGTCACTTCAACCCTCTGATAGCAGTTTGGGCACAAATTAATGACACCAGCGAGGCCCCTCTAGACGCCACAGAGGTTCAGTGGCTCGTCTTTAAACATTCATGTGTTCCCGAAACAATTTTCTCTCTCTAATCTGAGGACGTTAGGAGCAGCGTAAAATATTCATTAGCAGGTTGTCAGTGAAAGGAAGGTTGCGAGGAAGGAAGAGATCAGTCATTATGGGCACGGGCACACAGTAGTAAACATGAAGAAAGTGACTTCTATTCATACGATTTTAACCCAAAGCAGGAAGGGATCCACAATGAAGCTAGGATGCAGGGCGGCAACATAAATCACACGGCGTTAATCCCTGGCTTCGGATGATTTCTGACGTGTCAGGTGAGGTGAATGAATTATAAATCAAGCAGTCAATCTTGTGTTTAGTAATTATTCTGCGGTTTGTGGCATGTGTCATTAATAAATAATTGGTTTTGTGCAGTTTATTCTAATTATTATTCACATGTGGATATCATTTATTCATTTCAATTTGATATTATAGGTGATATTAAAGGATAAGCCTGGTGTTGAAACCAACAACGTGCCACTCAACCACAAGTCTTCTTACTGATAACAAAAGTCTTTGGACATTTTTTAATTTCCCTGAACAGTTGGGCACTGTGGTTTGCAGCAAACAGGAGCAAATCGTGCATTTGTTGGGGACTATTTTCAGCAGTGGATTAACGCGCATTTGGTGCTCTAGTGAGTATTTACAGCAGCAGGAACGTGTATGTGGGATCAACCCAAAATAAACCACGGCGCCCATGTTCACTGTAATTAAGGACTTGTTAGCAGGGCTGAGATTGGTTGACAATCTTCAGATTCTCAACACCGCAAATTGATAATTAGCTTACGAATACCTTTTCCCCTTCTCTTTCAGTTTTCATCAGTAGTTAATGGTGCTTCTGTTGAGTTTATATGAGAACTGAATATTTCGGTACAAAATCATTCAATGTGACAACAAAAACAATACATTTTGTATAGTATAGTATTGTATAGATATCAAAATAACAACATCATGGTGGTGATTTGTAGTTTGTCAGGTGATGACAGACTTTTCGTTGTTTGAGTTTGGATCGAGAAAGAACAATACCGATAAAATACCGATCACGGGAACACACAGAAGTGCAGCACCTACCAAGTAGTTCAATTTCCTCGCTTTTTTCCCCCCTCCAAGCAATCTCCTTTTTTGTCTAGACCCTTTATATATATATATATCAGGTAGTATCGCTGCCGACCGCTTTAGCAGACAGGTTTAGAAGTGAGAGCAGAGATAAATCCCCTTTTTAATCCCAAAAACTTTAAAAACTAAACTCTGAGCTCTCCTCCGGATCAGAGCAGAATCAAGTGTGACAACAAGAAACTCCACCTCCACCTTATGGTCTCTCCTCCACACCTTCCCCATGCTGCTAAGGAGGGGGTCGGCTAGCAGCAGCTCTGCCCCTCCACACCACCTGGTTTCTCGACTTCGTCTTCCTCAGGCTGGACCGAGGACAGACTGAATGCTACACTGACTCACTGTCACCCCTTGAGGCGCAAGTGATATAACAAGAAAGTACAGGCCGAAGCTTGTCACAGCCGTTTCCTCTTCCTGTTCTGTGGATCATTTCTTTGAATGTTTAAACATCCATAAAGTATCATTTTGGCCATCTTACACATCCCAGCTTTAATCAGAACACCTTCTATGTATTAATCAGTCACTTAGACAAATAATTGCTTCTTGCACTCTCACTGTTGATTTACTTTCTGGGATGAATGCTCCTCGGGTCGCTCGGTGACACTGTGGGCAGTGTGCCATGCGTGGGGTGACTGAGGGGTTTGTGTATCCGTGGTGGAGGCTGGCAGGGGGGATGTGTTGGAGTGCTGATAAGAGCTACCTGGGACATCCTCTGCACATTGAGTTGATGTAGGGAGGCATTTGTGTCGCCCGCGAGATAAGATGAGTTATCTCGGGGCCTCGCTCGTGTTCTCACAGGCGAGGCACGAAATTAGCTAAATGAGCCTTTGCTTGCAAAATATGGACACCGCTATCACTCTGCGAGGACAAAACTAAACATTCGCATTCTTTGACCCGAAGACGTGGAACAAATATTTTGCGGAGATACCGCACAGTCCCTTGACATTCTCCACTGGTGTTGTACTTAATAAGGTTCTTATCTCGTTCATTTCCTCTCACGTTCTCCGGCCTACACGTGGAGGGAGTCCTGATTGTAGTTGGAAGCTTTCTTTATCTTTCCAGGCAAAACGGACTCTGTTTTTGTGCCTCAAATTGCATTAGCTTTTTTTTTTCCATCGGAGCAATATAGGACGTTATGCTCAATTTCAGTTTTTCCATGTCTTTTTCAAGCTATTTCCTGAGCATCTGTTCTCACAAATGACTTTTGTGCCAAGATTATTTTCCTCCGCTGGTCTGTTATGGCCAGAATACAGGCCGCTTGACTTCATCAGGTGCAGTGGCAGTCAGTTCAGTGGGTGTTAAATATGCAACGGTGCATTTGCATAATGATTTGATTGCTGATCACCTGCGCCGTGCTTCTGAAAGGTACCTGATGTGGATCACAGAGATGCCACGCACGGTAACTTCACGCATCGGTTTTTAATTAACAGGTCACAGATTTGCCACGATGGGATGCAGTTGTAGTTGTGATTCATGAATGTCGCCATTGTCATTAGCATAATAGATGCGTCTCAGACACGGGGAAAACTCGTTTGTGGCTTTCCCGTTTAGACATCAGAAGGTTTGCGGCACTGATTCACTTGGCTGTGAGACACGGGAGTGTTTCTCTTTCTTTTTTTAAGGCATGTTTTGTTCGTGTGAGGAAGACATCAAGAACTTGTTTATTCATTAAAGCTACATTAAAATGCATAGTTTTTTTAATGTTCCACCTGGGGGCAGAACGCAAGGCAGAAAGGAAACACGCATTCCTCATATACTGGCCTTGTAAAGCTGATAGAGCTAACATGTTAACCAAGTATTGCATGCTTGCAAGCAACCCCATTAGCCTTTGGCTTTGGAATCATCTTTCACCAGATTAATGTAAGTCCAATATTCATTTGGTCTCCGCCTTCTTCTCCAAACACTAGAAAAGGAACGCTACGTTGTCCATCTGCCGTTTGATACTGAGCAGGTAGCGCGCATCAGTCTTCATCAGAGCTCTCTCACTATGAGCTATAGCTTTCTGCTGCCGCTGGAATCGGCGTTGAGGAGAGGAGTGAGACCTAATGAGCTGAAAGATGCTCTAATTCTCTGCGAGTTTGTCACCATTAGCTCGCCTTTCACGCCGTCATTTCACCCATTGTTCATATAAAAATATTGATCCGTGCAGCTTCAACAAAATGACTGAAATTACCCCAAAAGTCAATGTAGTTGGTAGCTTCATTGAGTGATTCTGTGTAGCGTGGAGATGTTAGAGAGTCTCTGTAAGTGGACTGAACAGGGTTTGTTCCATAGTCCAAAATATGCAATATATCAAGACTCCTGCCCTTATTATTCTCAGCCTGAACAAACACGCGCCCCTAAGACACGAGGCTACCTAGTATTCTTAGTAACTGATTTATAGGCTAGTCTATGTTTGCCTCACAGGTTCATTAAACCCAGGTAGAATGTCATCAATCAGGCTACTTCTCACTCAATCTCAATCCAATATAACCAGAATTAAGTCTACAGGCAGTTAATTATTTAGTTAAAAGAGGCCTAATTATCTGATTTGAAATAAGTGGAGTGGCTTCAAAATTAAGATGTCAAATTACGTACTGTTTATAATTCCTGACTTTCACAAATAAAACTGACTGGACATTTAACTAGCCAAATTTTTAATAACTACTTGCGTTTGGGTGATATTGTTTCCTTTTTGGAGTGATAGAGGCTTACATATCCTACGTTTCCTACAGTACAGACATGTATAACCTGCCTGGGTTCTCTTTCTTTCTGCAGTTAAAGTCCTTAGTGATGGGTTAGGGTCAGGCATATCGGGAGCGGCTGTGGCTCGGGAGGTAGAGCGGGTCGTCCTCTAATCAGATGATCGGCGGTTTGAACCCCGCCACGCAGAAGGGCAAGATACTGAACCTCCTGAAGGCTGAACCGTTGGTTCGCTCCCAAAAACTGATCAGCTGTTGGCACCATGCATCCAGTGCCATCAGTGTATGAATGTGTGTATGAGGTAAAGTAGTGTAAAAGTGCTTTGAGTGGTTCAAAGACTGAAAGGGCATTCCATTTACCACACTGAATGCACCACCCGTCCTCACACTTTTTGCATCCTGGAAAGTGTGTATCGTTTTATTTACACACTGTATATATTGCCTACACCTTTATAGAGGATTGAGTGTGTTGTTTGCACAATCGGTCTGCCGTAATGAGATCTGGAGGGGTGTATTAAATGTGTGTTGGATATAACTTACATGCTTTCCATGGGGGGTAAAAAAAAATGTTTTTGTTTTTGTAATCAGAAAAAATAAAATCAGTGATAAAGTTTTCATAAAGCGAGACTCCTGAGATCCAGACAGAGATGCTCCCTCCCCCGTTATAAATATGCACACCTGAACAAATGCTCCAGCTCAAACACCACAGAATGATACAGTGGCTGAGTGTCTGTGAGGCTTTTTTTGTGTAGCCCTGATACACACAAAAACCCCGAAAAATCGCCGTAGTGACATCTTGTTTCTGAGTTTGTTTTTTGGCAGCGCGCTGTTTAGCCTAGTTTGTTTGAACTACGCTATTCTCCCGTGTCTGGTCGGATATTTTGGGTCATCTGAATTAGCAGAAAGCACGAGTATTATTTACTGCATTGCATTAAGCTGAGTTGACCCGTGAATAATTGCCTCACTGCTTTGAATGAGGTGTAATCTACTTTCATGCCGCCAATCCGGAGGTTTCGATTCGCGCCGGAGGAATCCCTCGTTTGCATCTATTAATCTGATCATTAGCAGCCCAGAAAAGTTACGACGGCTCATTTGCACAAAGCTCTTTTACGTTTTCTGACATTTAACGTTGATCACACGGTTCACTTTTTTCCCCGTGTGTAACCTGCTCGTGATCTCTGACATCTCGATCGCGTGCCTCTGATGTGTTTACTGTACAGTTCACGTGGCCTTTTAACACCGAGATATGCATTGTTGGTTGTGCTCTTGCAGTTTTTTTTCAATCTCTGCAAAGAAAAAGGGTAAAACTGCATTAATGAACTTGTCATTGGCACGGTGAGAGAAGCATACCTGCTTTCATTACTCAACACCGACATCTATTTTTGTTTACTGACCAATTAGGCTTTGAAACACTTTCTCTTGGACGGGTGAAGGCGGTTTTACATGCCTTGGGGATTTACATTTTATCTGTGTAAACAGTGTTGTAGCCTATCTCTTAGCGGCACAGTGGTGTTAATGATGTGTGCAGCCTGTGTGTGTGTGTATTGTTTGCAACTTTGTTCCATTACACCAAAGCAGCAAGAAGAGACGTGCCCATGCTATCACTGTTAATAATTTCAGTACAGTCGTATGTCATTTTTATGTGGAGACGCATAAGCAGTGCATATTAATGAGTTTATTTTTTGGCTTGTTATCTCGGCATCCTTTGGCCAGTAAGAGCGGGGAGACAGAATACATATAGAGCCGTGTTTGTTTTGTGATAACGCCATGGTTACGTGTCCCTGTATTTCTGCTAATGCTATTTCTCTCCTTTTCTCAGTTTTTCTGACCTCTCGGCTGAAAACACAATGATTAAAGAAATGTGTTCACGCTTTGAGTCTCCAGTTGTACAGGTGGGAAAATGTAATGTAGGCGGGAGAAGTGAGCTCGCGAGGATTTTTCTTCTGTGCCTTGAAAGCCACCGTTAGCTGCAGTCACTGTCGGCAGTCGAATCACTGGAAGGCTGTTGCTTGTTCACTCGCACAAGTGATTATTGCTTGTATACAAGCTAAAATATGAACAGATCAGGGATGTCAGAGTGACTCTATGAGGACCGGAGAACTCATTCTCATGGCAGGGCTCAAAAACAGAAAAACATTGACTCACTTAGAGATTCTGACGAAAAATGGATGAATCACTGAAAAGGCTCTGACTACCAGACACTATCTCAAATGTGTGATAGCTTTAATTTTCCTGACAGCGGCACTCAAAAGCAGCGGCACTGAATATAGAATTATCACATGCGAGTTTCAACGCAACCGATCATTGTACGCTTTTTCAGCGCACGGCAGCGCCTCGTGTTTTTCAAGCTGTTGCAGATTTTTTTAAGAGGAAGCCGTAATTAACTGAGCCAAGTGGCTCACGTCGACCACGAATGGTGAATTTGTTTCCAACAAGCAAACACTTCATTTTTCAAAGTCTTCATCATTCAGTCGTTCCATTTGACCTGGCCGAGGACACACAACTTCATTAGGGCCGCTCCTTTGAATAATGCCACTATGTGAAATCAATTCGGAAGACAAGGCATGCCAAACGACCTCTTTTGGGCTTATCCTTTAAGCAGCACTTGGTGTTGTCTCGACTGGACATTAAGAAAACAGATAAAAGATTTCCGATGGTTTTCTCAGTGCTCACAGAATGGTTTTGATTCAGCTCCATCTTGTAATGTCTTTCATACTTAGACAGGCGGGAAATTATATTTATCTTGTTTATTACCATAGAATTGGTTTACATTTTCTAGACAGTACTGAATCTTTCATTTAAAAAGTGATTTTTTTTTTTTTTTCAGCCTTGTAGAATAAGCTATTCTAGAGGGAGTATGTACTGACAGTAAGCCCGCTGTGCTGTCCGTATTTCATCTGGCGCAGGTAGAAAGTTGATTTCAAAGGGAAAGGAGAGGAATGATCACAGCCTGTCAACCCTGAAAAGCAGAAACAGCCCAGCCGGTGCTCATTGTACATTTCTAAAGGACCCAGACTAGATAGACCACCAAGGAGCCTTGAAAGTTACGGTTTTAACTTGGCTATTGATGTCTAGGCTGTGAAAAATCCGGATGTTTAGTGATGCCGCTAGCATGGCTTGGGGGATGACATTGTTGGTCAGTTGTCCACCATTTTGCTCCAGACCAAAATATCTCAACAGCTATATTGATTAAGATGAAGTTTTCCACAGACATTCAGGGTAAGTGAAGGAAAGGACTCTTATATATAGTTACCCTGTGTAAATCATGTTGAGGCCTAAAGTTATGTATAATTAAGACTATGGCCTCCTGGTCAGGTGGGTGCCGTTACAGTGGCCCTTTTTTCTGCACCCGGGCTTCATTCAGCCCATCTCAGCTCCACCCATGTTCCACATCTTTGTCTATTTTTGGATTAGGCTGAGGGAAGAGCGCCAAGATGGCAGCGGCGCTGTGAACTTCAGGAACCTGTGGATGACGTCACAGATTACATTACCTCCATATTTTATACGGTTTGTACACATTAGAGTCTATGGCTCTGAAACATCAGTGACCTGACAGTGTTCATAAATCCATGGCGCTGTCCGTGGTGCTGAGGTAGCACAATCACGTCTTCTGTCAGTTTTTTTTCTTGGATCTATAATAATCTCTAAACTATATACTATAAATCCTCAGTTCTTTATGATATTGTTCCCTGTATACTTTAGAGTGGTGTCACCTTTGTGATCAAAGTAAAAAGTAACTACACGTGGCTGAAAAGCGAAGGGATCATAGAGACGGAGAGTCTACTGCCTGTAGTATACCTCTAATGTTCCTATAACATTTCTATGACCATTCAGTGCCTTCTGTGCCGCTAAAAATAAACTCACACGCCATGTCACCTCTGTAACAAACTCTTTTGGCGGAGACGCGACTACAGATATCATTTTTTAGGATGAGTTAGGATGATCACCTCTGTTGAAAGTGAACAACTCACCTACCGTCCGTGACCTTTTCGGAAATGTGGCATGCGTGTGTGTTTTATTTTAAGGGAGAAAATACCTAAAAAGGAAATGCACGTTAACCCTAACCCTGTTTAACATCGGTGTATTAGTCTAAAACCGATCCTGTCGAGAGATGAAGTGTTAACAGTTAGCCTCCATGATAGTACAACTCATCGAAACACGCGTCACGCTCAGCTGCATATGACACCGTCGCTCTGTACTGAGGCCGCCTGTTTCTTAGAGCAAACACTGCAGAATGGAACAGGAATACGGTTGAGGCCTGAACCTCGGTGATGTCAGCTCCTCTGGGGTAATCTCCGCCCGTATAAATATGTGCTCGAGTGGTGCTTAACAACAGCTTTGGTGCATTGACTCAGCCGAAGTTAAGTGCTTATCTCAATACTGAATACAAACTAAATGAAGTAGAAAGAAATCAGTTAGACTAAGGGGGGAAGTGGGTACACCAAAAGACTAAATGAATACATTTCACCACAAATTATCTTCTGGAAAAGCATTGAACACAATTCACACATCGGTGATACAATGCATCACCGTGTAAATAGCCATTTATTAATTAGCAGCTATTATGCAGCTAATTGGCTTGTGAGAGTATCCGAGCAGTTTATTTTTCTCGGAGCGTGACCTTTCCATACCGCTAATGTGACAGTTTGAAGTCACTCCGATGACTTATACAAATTTTCCACACCATGCGCCGGGGGGGAAAAAAATGTGGAATATAACCTCATTGCATCGAATATGTTGCCCAGCCCTCCCTTCACCGTTGAAAACACAGAAGCCGGTTGAAGCAAATCAACTGTGAGACAATGCATGTTTACATAATCTCCAAACACCAACGCAAAACTAAAGTTGTGCTGCACGACTCCCCGGCGATCACAGTGCGCACATACTAGAAAGTGTTTTTTTGTTTTTTTCATACCTGGCACATTATCATCACACTTTTCAAGCCACGGTGGCTTACATGGCAATATATAGTATAGTATACTATAGAGTATAATATACTGTAGTACTGTACATCTTTGCTCTAGCTGAGAAATCAATCCGTTCTTATGGGATTCACTGGATCTTTGAAGACCGCGCTTTAAAGCTACGACGTAGTCTTTTTATTTCCAATGGCTCTGTTGTTAATTATAGCCATTTTAAATCAGCTATGAGCTCAAAGTTCAATACACCTATAGAGGAGGCTGTAGCATATAAAATAAACATCAAACCCGACAACTGGCAGAGGATCCAGTATCCACAAGGCGAGACCTGCAGTTCAATACCCCACATCTTACTCTGTGCGCATTTGCTCTTTTCCCTCAATTTGATGAGAACAGCAGTCATGATAGCAGCGCTGAATGTCAACGAGCGGGGAAAACCGTGTTCTTTAGTTCCCCGAGCAGAGGGCGCCGTCAGGGTACAGATCAGCCACGTGACAAGGTGCTGTGACTCATTTCCAGCTCACTGGCATTAACGAGCAGTGCCCTTTCTGCTGGCAAGCGCAGTGTGGGAGCAGGCAAGCTGGCTTGACAGTGTGATAAGAAGGAGGGAGTGAGAAGGCTCCCGCTGCTTTCATCAAAGAGAAGTCAAGAGTGGAATACATTCGCCGGCGCAGTTCTGCTCAGATAATTGCCTTGATAAAACTCGTTCTTTGTTATTCTGCTTACCTGTTTAAGTGAAGCTGCCATGCAAGGAACATCTTGGTCGGGTGCGCTCAGTTATAATCATGGGTTTCAATGATAGAGATTTTTTGTTTGCTTGCCTTTTTTTTTCAATATGTTCCTGTTTTGAATACTTTTCCAACCTAAATTTGATGTTTCGTTCGTCTGATGTTTGTCCTTTACACAGAAACATACTTGACATTATTCCGTCAGTTTAATACTTCATGATTTCTCCCGTTTTCATGAGCGTATAGACGTTTTTTTGAAGTGATGGCATTTTTCAGAAGTCCTCGACAGAATTTCGGTGCTGTAAAACTTTGATTGAATACAACGGATGTTTCTGTGCTCTATATCTGCGCCTGCTGTTGAAAGTTTTCTCTATGCATCACCTTTTTGAATTTCTTGTTATTGGAATTTAACAGTTTGTCTGTGGAGCCGCAGAAACAAGGACATGAAGCCAATTTCAGCACTTATATCTATACCAGGAAGTGATTTCATGCTTTTCACCAACTGTAGATGGAAATATGAAAAGGAAGGACACTGGTCCCTTCATGTTGCAACTATTCAACAGACTGAACTGCGACAGCATCCGGTTGCCAAACTACCACAGATCTGAAATGCAGTTATCTTTTTGAAGGATTTTATCAAAGATTTGAACACACATGTCAGGGATTATACTTCACCAGAAGCATTATTTGTCTGTCCTCCACGCAAGTAAGTTAGTTTGCAAGGACGCTGTAATGTGCTTGACTCTACTCTTTTAATTTAAACCTCACTGTAGCAAATTCACTGCCAGTTCTTAAGCAGGGAGAATGCTTGGTATAGGAATAAATGTCTAATATAAACTAAACAACAGAAGAGGAGTCCTCTCCTGAAATGGTATTACTGCTAATAAGACATCTGACGGTGCTCTGTTCCAGCATGTCAGTGCCAGAGATGCGGACAAACGGGGAGGGGGGGGTCTATAGAGATAAAACTCTGAAGGGTATCCTTGATCACTCCACGATGTAATCTCATCATCGGCGCCACTTCAAAGCGAAAGGATAGAGTGAGAGATCGTGAGCCACCTCTTGCTAATTCAGCAAGATGCGTGATCAGTGTTGGAATCACACATGGTCATGCATCGAGGATTGCTGGCTTCATAACCGCAAAACAAACCTCAAACTTTTCTTTTCTTTTCTTTATGATTTTCTGGGTGCAATCAAATTGATTTTGCAGACCTGTTGTTATTTCACTGGTAACAGAAGTGATTAGGGTCCCTGCATATATGCACACACACACACACACACACACACACACACACACACTAGGAGCTTTGGATTTCAAGGCAAAGCTAATCAACAGTGTGTAAGAAAGCAATTAATTGTCACAGCGGCACCTCGTGTGCAGGATGAACCACTTGGGGGAGAAAATATGTACATAATATTATAATCAAAAAATCCAAAATGCAGAGTGCCGCCACTGTAAAACTTCCACTATTTCCTGTTCATTTAGCCTGTTTGAGTTTTACCATTCCAGTGTGTTATTTTTATTTGTCCTCATTAATGTAACTATAAAGAGCCAGCCAAATATCTGCTGTGAATCGCCAAATCTTGGATTCCAAATGAGAGTCAAGTCTGTGCCAAGAGGACTACAACTGAAGATTTCTACCACTCCACAATGCAGAGATTGTGATTGGTTGGAGCCTGCCAGAGAGCGTGTAGTGCATCCAACATGACAGATTATTAAAAGCTCTGGAGCTCATTTTTGACTAAATTCATTTAAAACACTATTTGAAGCTTTAAACAAGGATGTGATTAGTGAGGAGATGGAAACGATAGAAAGATACAAAAAAAATACGCTTGCTTATTAATTTGTGTCTTTGTATTTGCTGCCGCACAAGATGCCGAATCATTTCTTTTCATGTGGATGTCGTGACTGACTGGCGCGGCAATCAAAAGCGGGAGTTCTCTGGCTACAATGACAAGCAGGTAATCAGGAGGATTGTTGTAATTCTGCCGCCTGACATTTTGTTTCAGTAAAAAAAAAAAGTTTCGCTGACAGCCAAAGTAAAGCCGTCAAGAAAAGTCGCTGACCAGCCAACATGCATGTGAATAAGGGAACCTTATTATTTCAGCAAGGTGACTACAGTCACTGAGGTTGTCCTCTAGTGCTTTAGATTTCAGTCCCGGTTCATTCGGCAGCACTCGCGGTTACTGTGGAAACAGCAAATGTGATTTAGTGCAAGAGGAAGCACTCGAACGGCTGCTTTACAACTAAATAGCAACTGTTGTGTCCATAAATCCACGTATACAGTGCAGCTGGACAAATGTAGGTTGTTTGACAGAAGTCACTCAAAAACCTGCTTGCTGAGGTCGTGTGCATCTCTTCATCCGATAGCTCGATGTGACGGCTCCCCCCTTGTTCCATCACTGCTACTGCTACAGAAAAATACATTAAATGTCCACATTGACCATATCCATGACCCTAAATAATCTAAAAATGGGGTTTGATTTCATGAATTTTTGAAGTGAAATCAAAAAAAGAAAAAGACTCATTTTCTCGTCATTTTTGTCGGATTATTTATGCACATTTAATTTGAGATCAATTACTCACCCCTCCCTAATTGTGGCCGATTTTCTCCTCCGCAGTACATGTCACAGGACATGCATCCGTAATATCAACCATAATTCTCCACTCCAGCCATGTTAGCAGGCAGCACAGCTGACTCTGTTGACAATGCTATCAGTATGTGTCAGCCGGCTATTGAGTTGCAAACTGTTTCTCCCTATCAGCATGATTTGTTGAGCATGGGAAAATCTAATTAGCCACCATCGTTCGGGACGGCGCTTGACTGACGTTGATGCACTCCACGTTGACGGTTTCCATGTTATAATTCTCAGACTCACCCACCCTTCATTTCCTTTTCTTTTGCTCATCACTTTCATGTTCATCCTTTTAGCCCTGATTCTAAACTGTGACAGAGACAGAAATACTGAATTTAACCAACAGCTAAATGTGGAAGCGCCATACGCTGACAACTGCATAGCTGGCACACTGCTCGCCTCCAACAGATGCATAATTTGGGTTTGCACTTTTGGACAGCAAAAACAAACGTAGAGGGAATTGATCTTGATCTTGCGCAGTGTTTTGCATTCATTTAAAGTGTTAGTTCACTGGAAACTGGCTCAAGTCAGCTATGAAACATCGGCCAGGTGCTAAGCCGCATTCCTGAGAGTTTTTTTTTTGGCAGTTAAATATAACATTTCCACATCCTGTACGCCACCGAATGTAAATAAGACCGTCCAGCAAGTCAAAAAAGACCACACTGACCAAGCTGCATAGGATCAAGGGTAATTAAAGCAACAGAGGTCATCTATTTCTGTGCTCGAGCTACATTTGCCTTAGACAGGCGGCGCATCTCAGCTTCTGCTGGCAATAACAGCAAAACGAGAGGAATTGAATTAGAATTTAATCAATACCAATTCATAGCTGTCCACAAGTTAAAAAATAGCCTTTACTCACACGAAAAACTCACTGATGCGTAAATCATAAAATATTGGTGTATTTACAGAGTGTATAGTAAATATAGATCACTGTCCGCACAGAAAAATCTATACGGTTGACGTCTGCAGTGAGACTGTGAGGTTATTTCTTCAGCTCAATTCTCCTCCAATTAGCATCGCGGCTATAACTTTGCTCTGCCGCCTCATTTTTCATTTATAAATGTGAAATCCATTCCTTAAATCTTTTAGGGAGGATTTTGTTTTCTCAGCGCCTAAAGACTATATTTGTTTTGGGTCTCAGGACTCAAATTTGTTCTGTGTCAAGGCGCTGACCTGCTTAAAATGTGGTTAATATTAACCGTTTGACTGCGCCGAGCTTTAATATTATATCTTTAAGGGGCTCCTGCTTTTACAAATAGGATAGGAGATGCTCAGAGAACTCACAGCCGACATGGTTTTCTGGCTCGGAAGTTTAAAGGTGCAGGTGAAATGGATCCGACAGCAGATATTAGTCTGTGTGTGAAATGTGGCGGCACGTCACAGCCTCTCCTTTTGAAAACGTCTTGTGGTTGTTTACATACTGACTAGACTGATTCATATTGTTACAATTAGATCCAGATGGTGGCTACGGCGTGGTTAGTATGTTCCAGTCGCTAACCGCATGGGGGTATGCAGCGTTCCTCTCTTTTGTTTTGTTGTTTTGTCTTGTGGAGGATCTAACGTGAAAGTAACTGCGCACAAACTGCAGTCCAAAGTGCCGGTTATACTGTCCGTGACAAGAAATGAATGAATGCAATAAAATATGGATGATTAGTGGGTTAAGGCTGCAAAATGACCTGCTTCCCCTTGCTTCCCTAATACCTCCTTGTGGCTGTCAGTAACGCTCGTGTTGCTAAGGTTCCTAAAGCTTCTATGATGCCCTTGAAATATTTCTGTTTGTGATAACCGCAGCTCTCACTATAGGGTCGCGGCAATCGATCACTTGGGCTTGACAGTGTTTTCCATCTGTGTGAACTTCAGTACGGCGTGATCTTCACTCATAGCCGCCTGTGATTGGAAGCATTTAGGATGCATCCATCCCACTTTGTACTTTTGAGATACTGTACAAACATAATTCTCCAGACGCACTGCATGAGTTTAATTTATCATTGATTGTGTGTGACTTACTGCATAGTGGCATCTGCCTGCAGGGGGGGAGAAGAAATGTGACCATCTATCCATTCAAGGCTAGTTGGCTAAGGCAGTCGGATTGATCACAATGGGAGCAATCTCTTTTTTTTTTCCCCCAGACACTTGTTTGGGTTCTGTGTAAGCTGTTCCAGTCGTCTCTATCAGAGCACACTCCTCTAAACCTCCAGCACTTGTAGGCAGCTCGCAGAAGTAAACACACGGCATTCGACACACTGGAGGCACAGTAGCTGTGTGCAGCCAGTCACTTTAAGATGGGGCCTTCTCTTCTTCCAGCACACACACACACACACACACATTCACCTTATTACATTGCGCCTCGGTGTGAGAGTAGTTATAGAGGACCCTAATCCATCTTTTACAGATGATACTGTAGCTGAGCCACAGGGTTTGGCTTCGAGACAGTTCATCTTCAGACAAAGCTCTGTCTTGACTGTGTTCTACGCCGTGTGTTTGTGTGCCCGCGTGCGCATTTGTGATGGCGTATGCATAGGTCCTTTGGAGCCCATTAACATTTGCCGTGATATGAACTCAATCATGCTGAATGTGGCACGCAGGATTAAGGCTGTGGAGGCAGATGTCAGCAGCATCCAAAACATTAGGCACAAAAGGCAGCGGGGTTTTCTTTACAGGAAATCATGTTGAAAAACAAAAAAATAAAAAATAAATTCATTTAAAAAACGCAGTATTCAACAGTGGGTGGGCCTGCACGTGGGGGAAGGAAAAAAACCCCAGCTCAGCCATTGGCAGGCGGAAAGTTTACCCAACTCAACCTCTGTTATGCATCACAGAGCAAAATGATCCCCGAGATACATAAAAAAGAAAAAACAGCCAGATTTGTACTATGTAGGGCAAGACGAGAAGCCGGGAAATGGGCATAACTAATATCATTGATGTTTGTGGAGGAAAACCGCAGCTTAATCCTGCGCACGTGATAGTAGTATTTACTCGCCGCGCTTGAGGGCATTTGCAGTCTCTTTCGGATGTAAAAGTCACTGAGCACGGGTGTTTTTCGGCCAGTCGTCGCGTTCCTGACGGCGGCTGAGGATGCAACCGTCGGTGTGAATATTCATGCGGTATGCCGCACGTTGACCACGAGCACTCTACCTTATAAATATGCTGATTTAGCTTGCTAACATGTGTTCATACATACACATGTGGGTGTGCGCACACACACACACACACATATATATATACTGTACATACAGTATGATGTTTTTCTGCTTTTTTTCTCGTTTTATCTTGACTTTTTGTTGCAATCATTCATTTCAGTAAGTATTTTACTAATAAACTATTATTATATCATTTATCTTGGAGGGGTTTGGGTTGTGCAGTGGTTTATTTCAGGGAGACCTCTCTCCTTCCTCGTGTTTCCATGTACTCTTGTCATTAAATGAGGCAAAAATACAAGACCAATATGAGCATATAGCCTGAGGCTGGATTATTAAATGTCATTGTTTATCTCATTAAAATTTAAATAAAAACTGGCCCATATAGAGAATTTGGTCGCATGTGATTTATAACAGTTCTCGGACGAAAACAAGCTGATTATTATTTTATATTCTATGTTTATTATATTATGCCAGTGGTGAAAATATAATATCTGGATGATGATTTCACCTACGACTTCTTCCTGCAACTTCTTCTTAATAAGCAGACCAATTGCTGATGACTTCCTTGATTAATTTTTTTGTAGTTCTGTCCATAAAATGTCAAAAAAAATAACGAGAAATGCTCGCCATGGAGCCGAAGCAGCCCCACGTTTTTTTTCCTTTTTGTTTTGTCTGACAAACGGCACAAAACAAGAAGATAATGTGCGCCGATAATACACAGAGAGAGGCAGCCACTCTGTGCACACTCATGTTTGTGGGAAGAGCGATTTGTGGGAAGTAACTGGGTTACTGTGAGACTCATAACGCAGAGGTGCGCTCTCAGATAAGGTGAGATGCCGGAGGTTGGTGTTTTTGCTCCTCGGGAGATGGATAATGACAGTGTTTCGAGAAATGTTGATACGTCGTGCCAAGTGTCAGTGAAGTGCACTGTAAAAACAGCAGTCGCTCATCCTATAATCACAGCATAATCTTGTTTTAATGACAATGCCGTCTCCTTTAAGGCTAAATTACTAGTCTACAGCTAAACTTCCCTCTCACCCTGTGATTCAAGAAACGTCTGCATGTCATACTGCACTTTTGAAGGCACTTGCTTCTATAGGATCTTCTAAATTATCCGTCCACAGCACCATTACCTCTCATCGATAGAAAGCAGGTGTTAATAAAGATTTGAATAAAGATGTTAGATGTCAATAAATACAGAGAGTTCACGAGCAAATAATGAGCTCTGTTACACGCTTACATGAAGGACAAGTATGTTCTTTCTTTTAACGTTTATTTAACATACATGCACACACAGAGTTATTGTTCTGAAAGGTGATTTGTCCCTTATATTCTGCAAACCATGTAGAGCAAATGCATGTAGAGTGTGCATGAGTTCTCTCTCAGCTCTGTGAGCCGGTACACGTTTGAAACACACTCGAGTTCTAAATGCACTCAAGTCACATTCTCTCTGCGCGACATGCGGATGTCCGAGGGTATTACTCCGAGATGATCGCCGTCTCGAGGACAAAAGCCCCTTTTCACACAATGTGTCCAGACAAGACTATGATCTTACATGCATCTCCACTTACCCACCAGAAGGAGGTGAATTATTCAGGTCACCCGCGCTCCGGCTGTGGTGATGTAATCTGCCGCACCTACTACAAGTCCTGGCACCTTGAGTAAAGTCGAGTCAGACATGCTGTTAGCAAATCTAAAATAAATAAATAAATAAACTCAATCACTTAAAGAGTTTTGTCAGGGCCGTGTCTATCTATCTACTGTCACTGCTCCAAACTGCACACTTAAACTTAATTACTTTTTCACTGGCACCGGTCCTAAAGGGGCATGTAGATGATATCAAAGAGGACAAGCTTTTACACACCTTGTTGACAAGCAAGGGTGCTCTAGTGAGTCCCCCCCCCTCCCCTTTCCAACCCCCGTCTTGCCATCTTTCTTTATTACTGTTTAATAATCGCATTATGTTCTCTCAAGGTACAGTTCAAACACCCCTTGCTAAATTCGTAATGCACTGCATCATCGCGGAGGCAGCCGACGGTCTGTGTTGTTGCTGGCAGTCGCTCGCAAAAGGAGAAGCCTAATGAATAATAAAAGTCCCAGAAATGTCTCTGGTGATTCAGGAAGATATTGTTTTGATGGCTCTCACGAGCTCCTCGGTGTCTTTAAAAGAGTCGGTGTGATCTCTGTCAAAATATTCAGGCAGGTATCTCTCCTATCGCTTAGAAATGTACATTATGAACAAGTACGGACATTATCAACTCTGTTATAAGACTTTATATAGCCGCTGCGCTGTATGCAGTCGATCTAAAAGTGAATTTTCTGTATAGCATGATGTCGTAAGTCCGTATCCGTCCCCCTGCCCTCAAATCCCGGCCATTTTTAGCTAGTAGCGCACCATGCCGAATGATGAACAAGTAGGATATATCCATCACAGTTCAGTCTGAGGTAATGCTCCCTTGATGAAGCCACTTCATTGAGAAATTTGTTCCTCTTATTTATAGGCATCCCGGCGTGTCGTCTTGTCTCCTTAGCGTGTCCATTGAGCATGTGAGATTTATGTCAAATTAAAAACCCCTGCAGGCTAAACGGATGACAAACCTAAATCAGAAAACAGCCCGCAGTAAAAATGTTGATAACTTTTCATAAAGACGTCAGAACCTGCAGCCGTTACTCACGGGCCGCGCGAGATGACTCATATAACACTGTTAACAGAAGCATAATGCAGATTACAGCACAGCTGGAGTAAAACAAGGTGATAGCCTCTTATCTGCGCGGCGTGGAATGCGAGCTGTTGATTATTTAGCTGTGGCACCTGTATGCAGACCTTGTTAATTGATTGTGTTTTGCAAGTCTTCTGCAAACACACCAGATGATCGCTGCGAGCCGGAGCTGACGGATGATAACCTTATCTCCCCCCCAGGTGCCGCGTTCCACTCGTTCAGACGAGAAGGCAAAATAAATCAGAAGATGCATTTTGCTCCGAACAAAGGCGGTCCACTCTTTTTGTTTGTTTTGTTTCAGTCAAGTGTGGGAGAACGCGGCGTTATAATCCCATTGAAGCTCTGAA
Source organism: Nibea albiflora (assembly GCA_014281875.1). Lineage (NCBI taxonomy): Eukaryota > Metazoa > Chordata > Actinopteri > Sciaenidae > Nibea > Nibea albiflora. The sequence goes on from CM024806.1 coordinate 15,396,417, forward strand.
TTATGAATCACCAGAAAGCGGAACTAATAAAATGTGCTAGCAGAAGGTCACTCGCAGGGGTTAATAGTCCAAAATTCAAATGTCTAGAGTAATACCAGGTTGAAAGTGCAAATCTTATGAATATTTAACTTATATGGACTGGTAAAATTCATCCTCATTCTTCAAGAGTGTAGCTTAAAGTATTATTCTTTTCAAACCAGAATAGAATTTCCCAGTCTGCCAGTATTTGTGGACGCGTGCGCGCGCGCACACACATATCTGGAGAGAGAAAGCAAGGAGAAATCTCTGAAGATGAAGAGGAATACATCCCCTTCAGCAGCATTCCCCCTTCCCCCTTCTCCCCTCTCTCTGTGTCCGTCTCCCCCTCACCCCTTTCTTTCCCTCTGTTATCTCTAGTCCTTTGAAACAGCACCTGTTACAGACTCGCGGCTTGGGAGCTCCGTCATGATGTAGTGTGCACTCCTGCGTGATACAGTGCCAGCTCCTAGTCTCGCATTCAGCCCTGCCGAGGTGCAAGGCAAACAAGCCGGGACGTCTTCATCCTCCAAGAGCTTAATGACTTCTTGGAGCATTGTAGATAGGGCACGCCAGGCCAGAACAGTGTGTGCTCTTTGTGCCATGCCCCTCTTGAAATATTTTATTTTGGTAGTTAGGTCAGATGGCATTTGATAGTGAAATTGCGTAAAGTGTGTGCGTGTGTTTATCTTGATGAATGCAATGGCTGCAGCAACCTTGTTTACTGTCTAAGCTGATGAAAATGTAATGATCCCTGCAGCAAAATAGGGACATTGCAGCAGCAATTATACCAGGGTACAGCTCAAGAAAGTGCAGTACACCATAAACAGTATTTACCACGGAGGCACAATGTACTCAGGATAACATCCCAAAAGTCGTGAATCCCTATAAAAGGTATAAAGACAGTACAACCTTACTTAACTTCACTCACTATGTATTTACAGCGATTAGACTCATTAGTCACGAGCCTAATGAAGCTCTAATGTACCGTGTTTGCACGTGCAGTAACAGAATACACTTGTTTGACTGACAATCAAAATTTTAATCACAGTACTGTAGAGCTTTATATAATACATCACACTTTGCCCGTCGTCAGCAAATGGAAGGGCTTCATTAATGCTCGGTTTTTGTCATCAACGTAATTAAGTCGCCCCAAATTTATGTCACCAATTACTTAAGCACCATGCCCGCATTATGTTTATATCCACACATTCTCAGTTATTTTTTTTAACAAGACAGTGACAGCCATCTGTCTGGCTTTACCATTTTCTTTTTTTGGCCTCTCTATCAGCGTGGCATTAAAGTTTCGAACGCGGACACATGCCCGGCAGCTGCATATCGCACGCATGCATGTAAACAGCTCACACGTAGTAATATACATCTTTAAAACTCACACGGGGTGTAAATCCCATCATCCCCCTGCCTGCCACGCCGCACTGCTGCAAAACCCAGATAGAAATATGTATGGCTCACGCGATAAAGGCAGAGGACTGTCTTCATTGGAGGTATTTTTTTGTTGTTGTTGAACAATCCCGGCAGATTGCAGCCAACTCGAAGCCTATTCTTCCCTCATACCCCATCAATAACAATGAGAGAAGTGTCAGCCACTGATTAGGCTTTGATATTGAAAATGAGGCAGGGATGGCTGCATGTGCATGTGATTGCGCGTGTGTGTGTGTGTGTGTGTGATATGTTTATGTGTGTATTTCTTATTATAAAAGAAATTAAATCACTGGAGGTCTACTTCTTTTTTTTCTTTTTCCTTCTTCCTTCTCATAAAAAATGGATTTTAGTCAGTCATCCCGACCTTCCCAGCGGTGGAAATTAGGCTGTGGTGGAAAGCAAATGCAGCTTAAATCAACTGTGTGCCCTCAGCTTCCTTCCAGTCTGTATTTATATACTGGATAAAATAGGTGTGTATCATGTACCGCGGCAGGTGCTATTTTTCAACGAATGAGCACATTAAAACAGCACCGTTCTCACCAACCCCACACAGTGGATTGGAATTTAAATAATTTATTTCAGTATTTAGCAATTAACATAATACCATATTGCATCTGCGCTTCCAATGCGTATGCAAATGTTGATTTTATTATGCATGACTTGTAGGTCAAGTTATGGAAATGAGGGGGTAACGCCCAATTCAGTAATACTTGACAACATCAACTGCACCAGTTGGTGTGCGAAATGAAATGTGGCAGTGACTCAAAAGACTTGGTGCAGTGCGATAAATGTGTCTATTGAGTGTGGTGAGAACCCCTGCTGCCAAATAATGATTGCCTTTGATAGTGAGACTGAAGAAAGTCATTTCCAGCAACTCAGGTAATTAAGGGAAAACGGATCCAGTCCAACATTATCCGCGTTTCAGATTATTTGTAGATACTTTCTGTTCCCGACTTCCCAATCACGATGCATAGATCAGGCCAAGTTTTTGAAGCATGCAGTCAATTTTCCTCTCAGGTTTACTAGTACGCGTTTACGCCAGCATGAAAAACTTAATTCTGACATTAAAAGTTGATGACAGCAATGTCTTGCAGTTCAGGGTCAGCCATGTTTAGCGGTACATATGTAGCCCGTATAAAGTGGAAATCTTTTCACATGGAGCCAGAGAGGTTAATGTGCGTCACCTTTTCTTTTGAAGTGACTGTAACCCTGCGGAAAGCCAAATGTTCTGTGCAGACATGGACATTTATTTGTCTTATTGGAATAGTAAGTATGTAACCAAGCATGAAAGAGAAGTCCTTAAACTACACCATTTTTTAAACAGGTATTTTCTTTCTTGTCGAGAGATTAAATAATGAAAAAGCTCCTTACAGTCCATGTAAAGGCAATTCTGAGATTTCTTTCAAAATACATTAAATGTGTTGGAAAATAGTTGCTGAAAATCAGACTGGAAAACTTCTGTTTTCAGTCTTTAGGCTAGGCTAAGCTAACATTTAGCTTTCTTAAGTGTCAGGCACATGAGGGGGACTGAGCTTCTCGTCAGAGCATAAAAGCAAGGACGCCGATTTTCCTGAACCGTCGAACTGCTGCTGCTTGGAAGCGCTCAGAAAAAAAAAAGTGAACTGGAGCTTCTGTTTCCGAGGTCAAGAATAAACCCTGACCTTCATCTTAAATTAGTTAAGTCTCTTGTAAAACTTTGACTGTAAGCCGTGCGACAGCGCCGCGATTGGACGTCAACAGATGCTGGTAAAATTGAGGGATTAATCTCCTTTTTAAATTCACCATTTATCTTGTTAAAGTTCGGTGACCGCCCGATATTGTGCATCCAAAAGTAAATTACAAGCCTGAGTTCATCTCGTCAGTAAGTGCTCATCACTCTGGGAGCGGTTCTCATTTCCAGTAAGCCACGGTACTTCCCATCTGCCTCATCAGTAATAGCTCCTATGCAGTTATATTATAGGACATGTGGAAGCTAATATGCATGGGCGTCAGAAGGTAAATGAAAAGTTTGGTTGACATGATAGCATCCCCATCCCTCCTCTCCTCCTTGAACCTCGTTTCCCGCCCCTTGCACTCAAACTATTCTCCATTTTTCTTCACGCTAATTAACTAGGCAGGATGGTGATTAGTCATGAGGCAGCGCTCCCCACCCCTCCGTCATCCTCCAGACTCAGAGGTGTGTTTTCTCTGTGACTGGAACATGTGTTAAAAGCAGCTGGGTAGTCACAGACAGCGCCGGAGCAGTGGGGGGAAAACATGTTCCGAGTCTATAGCTGCTACTCGTAAGGCACAGTGGCTGCAGAATAGAAAAACACACACACCCGGTAGAGAAAGCTGTCATATGTGCCCCAATCCACGAACACATCTGGGTCCTCTCTGAGAGTTTTCCCCCCCATTTTTTTTAAAGATAGCAGCGTACACATAAATAAATACGAGCTCTTGTTCTCCCCTTCCCCTCATTGGAAGATCCACACCCAAACACCTCCTCAAAGCACGTCATTATCTCACACTGTTTATCATCCATTCAGGCATTCGACGCCGCGTTCGCACAAATACATTCACAAAGCATTGTTTGCAACTCATTGAGGGATAGCTGAGCATGTTTCACAGTGCTACAAAGCTGGTAGGAGGGGAGAGATGGGGAGACATAGGCAAACAGACCAAAAAAAAAGAAAAAAAAAAGCCCAGACGTAAACAGATAGCCAGACAGGCATTCTGCCGCCGGGTTTGTGATTCAGAATACTAACTAGGCGTCTCAGCTCACACCCAGGGACAGAAGGTGTGATGTAGGGCAGAGCCAAGCTATGGCAGAGGGAGGGACGCTGTACCCTTGAAATATGAGTGGCCGCTGTGAGTGCCTCCCTGGATTTTTCCGTACATGACTGGCTGTTTGATCGGCACGCCGACAAAAAAGGGGACGGTGCTTGTGTTTTATTCAGCAAATCAGGGAATCGGATTTAACAAAGAACATATATGAAGTTTGTATCTGGCCACCCAGATATAGTGTCAGCATCAGGAGCTTGAACATGAGTCAGAGCCTTGTGATTTTTCTAGCAAAATGCTAACACAGAGGTGTCATTTTAACGTTGGATGTAAGATGAATGTACGTGTCAGAAAACTCCAGCTCCTCCGGGGAGGGACTGTCTCTTATTTTAAATCTCTCCCCGCTGTGGCCCTGACTTAATTTCTCTCATACAAAAGCAGTTTTAATTTGGTAATTAATCTGATATCTTTGCATTAGTCATTTGGACTGCTGCTTTACGCATCATATGGCATGTTCTTTTGCATATTTCATCTCACTGTAAAAACGTTCTGCTTTAATGGTCTATCTCCACAGTGATTAATGATGATCATTTTTATATGGATGTGCTTTTTCATGGATTTTTTTTTTTTTTTGCCTTTTTCCAGATCACTTAAATCATGTTGTCGGTATTCCAAAGCACACCGAGCACATTATGAACAATGACCGCGAGCGTCCAACTGATATGCTATACGACACAGCATGTTATTATGCTAGATAACTGCATTTTGCAGATAATTAACTGAAGGTCACGCTCTGGGCAACATGTTGCATGGATTCAGCATTAGCATTACAGTAACATGTAGATTAGGGAAATTGCAAACAATGAATCAGGTCTGTTTAGTTGGTCATCATCTATATTACTGATAAGCATTTCCTCCAAATACAGTATATTCAGGAAGCAGCAATTGACCAGATATATTGACTAGTATATAATTTTGTCTTTGTTCAGCTAGAGTATATTCTCTATGCTCTGAACCACAATTTAACATAATCTCATGTATGTGTGTGTGTGTGTGTGTGTGTATGTGTGGTGTGTGTGTGTGTGTGTGTGTGTGTGTGTGTGTGTGTGCATAAAATACAGAGTGGAGGGTATTGTATTTGCCTTTTTTTCGGGCTGATTAAGAGGTAGAAGTCTGGCTGTGGGAGAGACAATGACAGGCGAGAATCAAGTTCTTTATCCCTCCTTTTTGGTTGCCTGAGCCTAAAACTATGGAGGTTTTTGTGTGTTTTGCTTATTACTTTGGAAATGAAATGACACAAAGAGTTTGAGGTTTAAGATTTAGAGGGGTTTAATCCAAGGGTATTTCTCACACATCACTTGAACGGTAATGAGTCCCGCTATTTAAAGATGCAGTTAGAGAGTTTTTAGTGCCACATAACACAAAATGGCCGTCTCAACGATCACACCCTGCAGCTTGACAGAGGTGCCGATGACTACGGACGGCGCTGAGATGGCAAACTCTTTTCGACGTCACTTTCAAGCTCACCAATCATTTATAATGTTTTGTGCATCTTTCAGTTAGATTTTTTCCTTTTTTTTTAAGCAGCCATAGTCAGTGTTTTTAGAATGGCAAAGGATCAAATGGCTGTTTGTAATGGGATGTGAAAGGGATCCCTTGTAGTAAAGAACCCACAGAGAATCATTGTTTTCTGGCCTGCAACTTCAAAAAAAAAAAACCCTCTTTAAAAACCCTTTAAAAACCTTCCCAGCACCAATATGCAAACGATTTTCACAGATGGCTTCCAATGGCCAAAAATTCACTCATGCAGGTTAAAAAAAGCATCAAGAAATGTTGGATACCCTGTTGAGTGATTTTTTTAAAAAATTTGTTTTAATCTTGTGCTAAGAGGTTTCTGTCGGTGGAAATGCAAGCGCCACCTTTTGCCAAAACAAGTATCAAAATTTCCATTTGGAGGCCCCCAAATCGTCAGACCTAAACTCAAAGAATGGGATACCAAGTGATACAGCTGCATTAGCGCTACCATCAGCTTTGAGCCAGCGTGAAATTAGAAGACCGTGTACTGTATTTATCAGCTTATTTTCATCACACGCAATCCTCCGCTGCATTATAGAGAAAACAGGGGGAGGCAAGGAAGTGCACGCGCCGAGCCGAGACGCGCCGAGCAAATGGAGCCGAGACTACAGCTCGAGATGTAGAGACAAAGAAAGATGACAAATATCTATCACAGTTTTCACTCTTACGCCAGCCTTAACCAACAGCGTGTGATCTCCGCTGCTGCTCACTTGTTACTGGCTGTCTTTTTGTTGTGTTTTCTTCAAGCTATCAGGTCAAGGCAAGCTGAGTAAGACCGAAGAGTCCACTTCTGTCTGTCACTCATCCACTACATTATGCTGAATGTGTGGTTGGGTGACACTGGTGGAAATGTGGTGGACAGATATTGATGGATAATGTGCGCGTGTAAATCCTCCCGGTTTACCTCCAATATGTCATCGACTGAAGGAATAGAGAAAATATAGACAACCCTGACATGTCGCTCACTCATGTACAAGTTCATGTTGGAATAGACACATCAAAGCAAATCCCGCAATTGTCTCCCCTAAGCTGTGAAAGAGCAGAGGGATGGATCAGCCCACTGAATGTCCTCACAGCGCGGCCACTGTGGAAGATGGGAATAAAAAATGCCTAAGTCCTCTTTGAGACAAAAGCTATTGAGCGTGCTTAGTAACAGCTCCAAAACTTTATATTTGTGTCCTGAATTTGACAAGTTTTTGTAAAATATTCTTTTATTCTCACAGCACTGGCACATTTTTCATCAAACACACACACACACAAAAAAAACGCCTAAGAATGATACATGTATGACGACTATGCAGTATTTCTGCATATTATTAATTACGCAGCCAACTTCAGATGTCATCATTTCAGTGGATATATTTATCTCTGTTGCTAAGGGATCTACAGGCATCAACAGTGTGGGGATATTTATTTGATGACGACGGAAAATATCCGGACGGTGCCAGGACTTTGTTTATATGAGTGTTCCAGCTATGGCAGCCTCCCTTCCGCTGTAGATCTTGCGTTGTCTGCACCACGCCAAGTCCTCTCCCATCCCAGTCCCCCATTTCTTCCACCGGGACCTGGCATTCCTGTCAGTCATGTGCTATCAGTGAGGCTGCAGGCGCTGCTTAGGCCTGCCCAACTATCTTCCCCGTTCTCTCTTTCTTCTCACCCCACCCCTCTCGACAGCTTCTGTGTATCTCCCTCCACCACCTCAGTCCTCAGTGAGCACTCAGCTTTTTTACCGTCCATTCACTCTTCTCTCCAGGTTTCCTGTTCTTAACTTCCCTTATCTGTCTCTTCTGCTGATTTCGGTACTTCTTGCTTGGTTTGTCTTACTTCTAATCTCATGTTTCTGTCTGTCTCCCTCTCTCTCCTACACAGGTGTAAGGAGGGCTACCATGGACTACGCTGTGACCAGTTTGTACCCAAGACAGATGCTATCTTGTCAGACCCAAGTACGCTTTCTCTTCTGTTTTTTTTTTTCTTCAATCCGACAGTATTGGTGTATCGATCTACAGCATGAAACAAATTGATAACCAGTATGTGTTACATGCCTATAAGCGAATCTCGTACTATAAGTCAAGATGATAAATGTACACAGCACAGGATGGCGTAGTACCCTGGGACCTAAGACTGTATTAAAAAATTGCTTTTCTGCGTCACGGGGTTAAGGAATTATCAATGGCAACAAGGTCCCCGGTTCACGTGCAGCTGGGGGACCTATCTTCCATCTTTCTCCCTTCATTTCACCTCACCTCATTAATAAAGCCATAAAATATCACCATCCCAAGATGTTATTGTAAAGTCATGGTTTTCTCATTATTAGTGCTGAATATAAAGTACTTACATACTGCGTTAGATTAAAAAGAAGTACTGGTGAGGCAGGAAGTTCTAAAAAAAATAATTTCTCTAACCTAATCTTATTAACATAACATAAAACTACACATAAAGTTCAATTTTGCGTCCATTTGTTTCACCACCGGTGGTCATACATTGATTAATAACATCATAATGTGGAGATTCTCATGTGAATCTGAATTTGCCAATTATTAGAGCAATAAAAAAAAAACATTATTTAGTTATTAGACACAATGTGCATCGTGGGTACTCTTTCTTTATTGGCCTCCATAGGCACAGACGTACCACGTAGATATTAGAATTAATATAAAACCTCCTGTATCTTATATCACGTTTTTTTAATCTCGCTTTGCTTTAGTCGAGCTAAAAAGGAAGAAAACTCTTCAGTCTCCTATTGTTCATGAAAAACAATTCCCCTGGAGTCTTTGGATCCCCATGACAGCTGTGTAGTGTAGTTAAAAAATAAAGTAAAAGTCAGAGGTACAAGGAAGAGAAATTGGAGGCCTCGAGCCTTTCCCATGAGACTGCGGCTTTACAAATTCACACTGTTTTATGGAGTGACTTGGCTCCTCTGCGCCAAGAGTCAGAAAGAAAACTTAGCTCCTATTGCCTTCTGTTTGATGCCACCAGGCCCACTGAGAGTCCATTAATGGGGTCACAAGCCAGTGTCACGAAGTATGTTGCACGCTCCCTCATGGCGCCCAGTTTTCGCAATGCGATTTATTTTATCTTCTATAGACTGAGATCAATCACCCCGTGTTTCCAGATTGAGAGATTATGTTTGTTCTTTAAGATGAAGCTGCATCTCGCGTGTTTTGCACAAAAAATGGAGAACCGGAGAAACAAATACAGTAGATTACAACGCATTTATTTTATATCTTCATCTATTAAAAATGCATAAGACAGTACGTCTCAGAAAGCAAAATATAAGAGGGGCTTTATTTAATGTGTTATATGCATTTTTTATGTGTTACTTTATGCATGTCCTTTGACTTTAAAGACTCTGCAGTGAAATATTCTCTATATGCATTTGTTATTATTTACAAAATAAAAAAATATATATATCTATACATTAAAAAATAATGTATGAGTGTACTGGAAGCACTTGCAGCAATATTATTCTTGGCGAAAGATCACTATGAATCCCTCATTTCAAAATATAGCAGCTTTGGAACAGGATATTAAAGTACATGGACTTATTCGGTGAATTAAACATACCATATACCTTATGGATGACTCAGCATGCGTCATTCACATCGGGTGAAGGTAAGCCCATGAAACAGCAGGTGGCAAAACACAACCCTTCAGAGCAGGAATCTCCCAGACAACAGCATTACCTCCTAAGCAACAAATCTATATCTGCTCGCTTTCTGTTCTTCCTACTGCTCATGTGTTGTCACCAGAGTAGTTTAACGCAGTGACACAAACCTATTCATCTCACGAGTTCGTGAGAGACAAAGCTTTGTGTATTAGCGGCCCCTCCGTCAGCGATTGCGTATGCCTTGACGATGAGCTCAAGAGCTCGCTTTGGTTAAAAGGATTATTGTTATATCAAAGTTAGATTTAAAAAAAAAAAAGAAAGTTTCAAAATACAAAATGCGGATGCAAATTTGAGAATAGTCAGGGAAGCTTGCATACAAGTAAATCTGAAATAACATTGTCACAGTCATTACTGAATGTGCACTTGTACACAATCTTCTAGTACTATTTTGAGAGCGAGAAAAATATGCTGTAGGTGGAAAACTTGCTGGGGTGCTACTGGAAGAAGGTGGATGAGAATGTGACATGATACTGTATCCAAGACACCTCCCATCATGGGTGGTTCATTAAATTTGACCCTACAGCGAACTTTTGTGGCCCAGAATCATCTCCAGCCACCCCCATTGGATGCACCACATATATACTATACGCATATATATATATATATATATATATATATATATATAGAACAATATGATATGTAAAGTGTAGCCTTGTTAGGCATGTCATGAATATGAAAATCTTATGGACAGCAACGATACTCTCCATTATTCATCGTTATGGTTATATACCATTAGCTTTTGTTGATTCGTGAACTTGAAGGAAAACATGTTACAATCAGTGATGGCAGACCAAAGCACAGTCTCAGACAAGGAGGATATAGCAAAAAAGGTTTATGGCATGTTCGGGGGGGAAATGATGATGGCAGATGGCTGAGTAGAGCTGAAGCAGGAGGAACGAGGGATGGTGTGAACGTGGCTGGCTGGGAACAGTTCTGGGTGGAGCATGCAGGGCCGGAAGGCAGACTGGGTGCTGGGTGATGCTCCTGAAAACAAAGCACAAAAAAGCGCAGGTGAAAAACTGGAAATGAACAATGCCGAGCACACGAGACTGCAATATCGCCAATGAACCGGCGATGAGTGGATGGAAACCCGGAGCAGATATTGCTCTCAGTAGAAAAGCTGATGATTGGCAGGTGTGCAGATAGAAGCAGGTGAGTTGAATGTTATAATCACGGAGCCAGGCAGAGTGCCACTCCCACTCCCACACAGAGAGAGTGACAGGACAGAGTTAGCAAACAACTGATGACACAGCCGTGGCCATGATAAAACACTAGTCTTGCGTTCGTGGCTACTTTTCACTGTCACTGCACTACAAGTTCATTCAGTTCTGTTGTATGGATGGATGAGTAAATGGTATAGAAATATACAGTATCCATCAAATGTCATATAGACATGGCTATTAAATGCTTTGTCAAAACATCCATCTATATCTCTCCGAGTATCTGGGTTCGGGTAACAGTGGCAGCAGGACTATCCAGACGTCCCGCTTCTTCAAATTCCAGCTCCTCCTGGGGGATCCCGAGGCGTTCCCAGGCCATATATAATCCCTCCAGCAAGTTCTGTGTCTGCCCCACAGTCTCCTGTCAGTTAGATATGGACCCACAGGAAGGCCCCCGGCAGGCATCCCAATCGGATGACCGAACCACCTCACCTGGCTCCTCGCAACGTGAAGGAGCAGCAGCTCTACTCCGAGCTCCCTACGGATGTCCGAGATGTCACCAGGTGTTACTACCCAGAGCTCATGTGTAGATAGACCGGAAAAATCAAGGGCTTTGTCTTCTGTGCCAGCACCTTCTTCAACAGTCCAATACAACGTCCCCCATTATGCACGTCACTGCCCGTCCATCTTGCGCTTCATTTTCCTGTCACTCATGAGAAAAGACCGTGAGATAGTTAAACTCGTGGGATCTGCGTTATCTGTGAGAATAGCCATTGGTATGGTCTCCTAAGGCAAATAGGGAAGGGCAGGGATCAGACTAAGAGTGATTTACAACGCCCTTAAGGGGGAGAAGGAGCCGCAGCACCTTGCTCGGAAAAGGGAAACCGGGGCTCCATCCTGGAGCCAGACCTGGAAGGGGGGCTTGCTGATGAGTGTTCAGTGCCGAGGCCATGGGGCACAGATGAACACAGCCCAAAGAACTAGAAGGAATCATGCCCTACTGGCCCGCCACCTGGAGGGATAGGCACAAGGGTCAGGTCCTTTGCAAGTTGGGCAGCAGGCAAAGGCCGGCACCTAGGCGTGCTGACTCCTGGCATCGCAGACTGGTTGTGGAACGTCTTTGTCAGAATATGTTCAACAAAATATTGTGCTATGATCTTAAAAACATTGACAACCTTAATACAAATCTGTTTCAACACTTCACACCTGTTCACCACAGAAAATTATGTTTTGGCCACAATCGCTCAACCACGAGACAAGAGATAAGTGTACCTTGGAAGATTTGAGAGTCAATAAAGCCTATTTTGATCTCTGTTGATACAAAGTAAATCTAAAATTTGCCGAGATTACAAAGGGTTTTGAGGATTATCCATCTTTCAAGAGCCAAATCATGTAGTTAGATGCACGCATACATGCACGCAACAAAAACAACTACAAGCAGAGCGTTCTCTAGCGTGTCAGCGAGTTTGTGTTTGTTTTACGTGCACATGCACAAGTTTAATTCTACGTCTTTATTCACTGACGTGGACACAAATCACAGCCTGGGGTGGTGAAAGTTTCATCTTCCATGCACGCTTTTCTCTTTTCACCTTTCACCTTTTTACTGAAATCGATCCCGGCACAAGTTACAGTCACAAATCATCCACCGCCCATCATCCTTTGTCTTCGTATTGATTGACCACAGAGCAGCCACTCAAAGGAGTGGTCCGCACAGTGCCACTTTGTCATACGTGTCCATACAGAGATAGACAAAGAAGCGGAGACTGTCGTGCACATTCAAAAGCCCGGGGACAAAAGGAAAAAAGAGGCTCCATGCCAGGTACTCCAGCTACACTGCTGTGAACTCTGCTTTGGAAAATAAGATGGGGAGAAGTTGCTCGGGTCTTACATATTGGTGCACAGGAGGAAAGTAGTGGGGTCTTTAATTGGAACCAAGGGAGCATGGGAAGGCTGCGCTTTACTTTATACCTGGTAAAGAACCAGAATGTTTTTTTTTGTTAGAGAGTTTAGAGCATGCCACTGATGGTGGTAAGTTGCACCTTTGAGATTACAGAGATGGTGTTTGATGGAAGATTGAAGAGGGAGGTGAGCCACCTTTTGGTTATACCCACCTGATTTACCAGGAGGAAGAAGGCAAGCCTCTAATTTGAACAATTTATCTCTGGTAGATATTCGGCCTGGAGAAAGTAGCTGCAGGATATTTGCTCCAACACACACAGGCACATTGCCTCCCCAGTTGTCTGCTCACCCAAGTGAAGGAGGGGATTAAGGATTTGATTCACTCCTGCCATTGTCTCTTCCACTCGCCAGATTTCTGCCACTTAATCGAGCCAAGAGCATCTGACATGATGCACAGGTATTCTTGAAGCTTGCTCAAGGCTCCCACAAGACACCGTAAGTGATTCCCCGGGGTGCTCTGAGTTGCCAGTTGCAAAGGATTGGGACGCCTGCACGTATTATGATTGGTGAATGTCTCCAGACACGGCAATTCCAGAGGATGGGATATGTATCAGGGCTGTAATGACATCATCTGCACAGGCTGTGACAGTCGGGGCGATTTAGAGTGGAAACGTGTGGCTGTTGCCATGGGCGATCATGGGGAAAGGCTTGAATGGATAACACAGATCAGACAACATCAGTAAGATACTGCTTCACTTCTTTTGTCCTTACCACGTATTTTTTGCCACGGTGAGAGTTTTGTAAGTAACAAAAGTGTCAGCCGTGTCTTAATCATGCAGCGATATCTCAAGATTCCCCGTGGCAGAAAGCATAATGTCCACCGGGCAGCATTGATTAGCTGTTAACTGTTTTAATCATCAGTTTGTGAGCTGCCGAGGCCGACGATGATTCAGTGTAATAAATGTTGACATTTGTTAAATAATCCTCTGGGCTGAAAAACACAATGACACCTGCTTACTTTTTGAACACAAACATGAACTCATTAGTTAATTGATTAATCTGGGAATATCAGGGCCTGCTCGCCGCGATCACGAACTTACCATTTCCACTTTAAGAGTCTGACAGGCAATCGATGGGTGAGGGCTTTGTATTTGAGAAGTCATTTTAGCGTTCGCAGGTCGAAAAGCTCTCTTTTGAAATGTTCCTTCAGTGTCATAAGTTTGCCAACTGTATTTCCAACTTGATCGTTCACATTTAAAAAACCCATTTTCTCATATCACACCCTTTAATAGAGTGAGATAACCCTGTGCAATTATTACCATTCATTCATCCAAATGTTCATTTGTCTTTTGCCTATCTCGATCTCATTCCAGCTCTCTGGGGGTATTTTTTCCTCAAGTTTATAAAAACTACAGGATTGACAGATTTTTTCCCATGGTGCAATCAAAACGCATCCAGGAACAGATGTTTTCTTTTTCTTTTTCTTTTTTTTGTTCTTAGTTTTTTTTGTGAGAGTGCCCACCACATAATCTGTCAGGAGCTTGGCAAGTCGCATTCTATTTAAAAATCAGACCACCTCTGTCAGAAAAGCAATTACTAGTGAGGGTTTCATTTTAATTTAAATGAGATTACATTACAGTGACATGAAAAAGGGGCACTGTCAGGATGGAAGGAACACGAGTGCTCCTTTTTATCTGTTTCCCCAGCACTGGGATTGGGGAGAAAAGATTTAACTGCATGAAGAAAAGCTGTGTGTGTGCATGAGACAGAGAGAGAGAGAAAAAAAAGAGTATGTCAAAGTGTGCGTGTGCGGGAGACACACATAGACATACAGACAAGAGTGTAGCATACTGTATGTCTATGTGCGCGCGCTTGCATGTGGCACATCTTAAAGTGACCGGCTTGTGAATATTGAAAAGCTGTGCTTGGCGACAGAGGAGAACAATTACTGCAATGCCTCGGGCTCAAATCAATACAAAGGGCCTGTGCAAAGCAACATCAGTGACATAAAGGCATATGATTTTTCATTTTCAACTTTTATTTTCATGATCCTTCCTCTAATCCTCTCAGCCTTCGTATCTTTGTTGTTTCCCTCCTTTATTCGAAGGCACTGAGGGCTGTGTGAATTCAGAGAAGTCAGTTCAGAAAAGCATACCAAGCATCGAAGGCTGGCTGGCTCATTACCTGGTGCACGAGGGAGAGCCATGTCAGAGAAAGCCATCAAACCCAACTTTATGGTCTGGTTGCGGCATGTTTGTCTCCCTGAGGTGGCTTCTGAGTAAGATAGAGTCCCATCATGTTGTAAATGTTGTATCCTCTTTTCTCTCTCCCTCTCTCTCTCTCTCTCTGTCTCCGTTTACCCATTCCCTCCCCCCTTTTTTCTCATGCTCTCCGGTCTTGAATGGAGCAGCGGATGAACTTGGGATCGAGTTCATGGGTAAGATAACTTTCCATTGACTGCGTGCGCACCACTCAATCTTTCATGTCCCTTTTACATCTGCGAAACACGGCACACAGAAGAACGCACAATCCAGCACAACAAGGCCACTCACCTTGGAAAATTAATGTGGGCCAGTCGCCATGGAAACACCGTGGTGGTGAATTAGGTGTATTCTGTCTGCATGAAGAACAGTACTGTTAGACGGGGTTTGTTGTAATGAGGATCGAGCAATGAAGACAGATCAGCTCCGACATGAATGTGTGTCTACTTTCCAGTTTCCATTTTCTGAAACTCACATTATATAATGTGTAAAAAATGTATTTCCTCTAAAAAGTCTGCCAATGTAATAAGCCTCGATGAAAATACAATATAAGCGTCCTTCAAATTCTATTGATATCACTTTAGGCACCTTATCGCCTTCCAGGTGGTTAACAGATCTTTAAAAACTGCATTATCTAGCCCTCTTAATAATGACACTCTGTTCTTTGTCCAGAGGGAATATACAATCTCACACCCCCTGCGCACACACACACACACACACACACTCCCTCTGCCGCCGTCTTCTCCTCACTCTCTGGCTCCGTTTTGTGCATACATAAAAACCAACACTGCACGCTGTGAAGTTTCCCATTAACATGGCTTCACACGCTGCCATCACGTCACACACTTGCTCCAGGAAATCGGAAAGAGAAGCCGAAAGACGCCCTGAAAGAGGAGCCCGCCCTGGCAACACAAGCATTCCTCACTTCAGTGATTTTAATCTGGGGACTAAATTAGTTCAGAATGCTCCTGCAGGTGGGCGGATGTATTAGAGAAAATGAGAACAGGATTGATCGATTGATAGCCGGACAGATGACAGACAGACAGACAGACAGTAGCCCAGATAGTTTTTTGCAGAGGGGGGGAGATTAGCTCTGAGGTAAGCACGGTGCATTCTAGCTCCCTTATTCATTGTGCTCCATCATGACTTCCTCTTCTGCTTGAATCTTTTCGTAGCTCTGTTATATAAGTCCAACATGAGGCAGTCGGAGTCTGAGACAGTCAGTCAGGATGCAACAAAGCTCCGTTTGAAGTGGGATTCAGTGCTCTAAATATGATCTTCTGATATTTTTGTATTCCTCAGCCCCGGTAGCTGGAGCGCCGCGTGTCTCCACAAGTTTGTCCTGATGTATTTTAGGCTGAATACCTCATTTTGTCATGGATACTTAGCACGGTTTCCATTACAGCGTTACTTTCCAGTCGTCTGCAAAGTGGTTGCTATGGCAAGAGCTGGCCATATGGGATTGTGTTGTTCTTGTGTCAACATGACATAGCTTATGCAGTGTAGCGGAAGCTGTTCGGTTTGAACTGTTTCCACAATGCTCTTGCATCTAATTTGGAGAATGCCTTGTAGGCATCAGGCATGAAAGGCCTGTAATGGTTTTATGTACAGACTGCATGTTGGTTTTTCCTTGCAGCCATTCAGCAGAGCTCCGCAGACAGCAGTTTTTATGTTCGCGTTTTTTGGAAAAGCCCGTTTCATCTATTCAAAAGTGGTGCAGGCTGTCTCAGGTGGTGCTCCACATGAGCCCTGATGATGCAGCAGCAAAGCGAAGATATTCCCCAAACATTTCAAAGATTCAACCATTAGAGAGGTCATTCCACTGATGGTAAAGGCCGCAGGGTTTACAGAGTCACAGATATACAAGTGAAACATTACATCTGTTGTTCATTTGTAAAGTGCAGCTTGAAGGAATTCACTGCTGTGCCGGTGACAAATTACAGGCTCGGTCAAGAATCTGCAAGTGACAGTTCCACTCCTCTAGCATCAGAATACTAGAGTCAAGTATGTGACTTCTACTGTTCTACAGTAGACAGGAGAGCTTGACAAACGTAACTTTGGGCTGATATTATCTGCCATATTGGCTTTTTAATAATTAATATGTCACCATATGTTACCAGAAGAAGTTTTAGGATACTAAAGCAGCAGAAAATGTTGCGCTGTGTACAAATTTACCACCATTTTTTCTCCTAATTCCTGTTTATACATTTTGCTTAAGTTAAATATTTATAGATTTAGATTTAGATTTAATTTCCTGTGAGGACTGCTGTATGAAATCGCCTCATAACTTATGTTTAAAGTTACTTTCATTTTTGCTTATAGAGTTTAGTTTTCTCCTGGAAAATATACTCCCCCCAAAAGCTTCTTTATAATCATATCAGATGGATCCTGGACATCATTTTATTTTTGTGCATGGGAAAAAATAAACATCAGTGCATATATTTAGATATTATCCAATGTATTGAATATATAAAAGAAGAATACAATATTGGTTTGAATATCACAAATTCAGTACCAGTCAGACTATGATGTGTTTGTTGTTTGAGACTAAATGGCAAATATTCTATAACATGCCAGCAAATACACTTTTAAAAGTGTAATGTAACATATAAATGTCATGTCATATTGGAATATTGATGCAAAATCGAAAATGTGACCGAAATAATGCACGTAGAAATTTGTCTGTTTGCCAGTATTTATTATTGCAATAGTGTGTCGCCCCTGCAGCAGTTCTGTGGACTTTAATTTAGATCCACTCCTTTTCACAGGAGCTGAGTGGGCAGCTTACACCTCTGATGTATAAATATATAATATATATAAATATACTATATATATATATATATATATATAATATATATATATATATATATATACATATTGTAACCCCCAGGATGTGCTCTGATGTTATCTTTATATTTTGCCAGGAGCGTTCTCATATTAAAAAGGTTTCCCTCCAGTTTGAACTCTACCATACTATCCTATCAAATGTGTTGATGCAGCACTGATGGAACGCAGAGAAAGAAAAATGGGGTGCAAACGGACTGCTTGGCTGCACTCAGGCCTAGGCTTTGAACACAACAGTCGGCGTGCCCTTAAAACAGAATAGTAAGTTGATAAACCTGCGTAGACAAGCACAGATGAAGAAGACCTCCCAGGACAGTTCTCTGCTGACAGCATCAAAAGCCGCAGACAAGCCCTCAAAGGTCACAAACAGGTTGCTGTGATGTTTTTTTGCACTTTAGCCCGCAGCTGTCAAGGTTGGTGAGAACAGGAATGGAGGGGATTTATTGTTTTTGAGCGATTGTCACAGGAGTGAGTGTCACCAGGAGGTTTTGTTCAAGGTCATGAATTGGTGGACAGAGGAGTCTCACTCTCTCTCTCTCTCTGCTGCTGCTGATGTGCAGGGGTCTGACAAGAAGCTCCGGGAACATTCATTTGCTGCTAATTCCCCGTCGCCACCAGTCTCTGAATGCTGACACACATGCAGCACATGTACGCACACACTCACTTGTGGCCCCCCTGCTGTGCAGAGAGTCCATCGGTGTTGCCTGCTGGGTTCGTCTGAACGAAATGATTATCACACTTCAGTTAGCACATGTCACCGAGCCCTGCCTGAGTCTGCCACGTCCCTATGCCATGCTCAAACACTGACATTTACTGACAGCAGCATTGGTCGCTTTATGCTAATTCAGATTGTGGGTGGATGTCCGTGCGCGGTTGTGTGTGTGTCCATCTGCCGTTTGTGTGAGTTTGGCATGTTAATTCCTGCTACACGTCTTCCTCCCCGCTCAGTCATAGCCATAACCCATATCTTTTGTGTCACAGTATGAATTCAATGACCTCAACTGTATTCTCTCCTCCGCAGAGAGTGGTGACACCTACCAGAGGCAGGTGCTGTCCATCTTCAGCATCGCCTCAGGGATCTGTCTTCTTGGAGTGGCATGTATGGCTCTCTACCGCCGCAACAAGTGAGTGATGCCAGCCAGCACCACATTAGTAGAGTATGCCCCCGGCTGTGCAGAAAGAGCACTTTACTATCATGGCGTGGTGCCCAATGAAATTCTAAGTGTGAGTCAGCGAGAGGATGTTTTAGCAGGGCATCAAATCTGAGTTGTGCAGGATGCATTTGGGACAGATACTCATGTAAGATTTATTTATAAAGTTGTTTTAGCAAGCAGGTGTGTCACAAAATGCTTCTCAGACAACAAAGTGCACAGATAAGTAAAGAAAACATTAGACCCTAAAGCGTGCAAGTGCATATGTGTGACTGAATAAGAGGGTAGCCGACAGCATGAAAGCAGACCGCCAAAGTCGATTACCAACTGCAGGGAAGAAGAAAGAAAAGGAATGTAGACAAAGCAAAGTAATGGCGGGGTGTAGCAGATGGGGGGGTGTTAATGTAGGCTGTGTTGATTGAATCAGTCTGGATAAACAAAAGTAGTTTTATTTTCACTATGGTAGCGCCCTAAATAGTGCAGCGTGTATCGGTCAGCGCGACCGGAGAGCCGTGGCACACAACAGTAGAATTAACGTACCAGAAGTGATCCAAGCCCAGACTCCTCCCGTTAAATTGAGTCTCCTCGCCGCCCAATGTCGTTTGACAGGGAGCGCCCAGATCGATCGCTCCTCCTGCTAATACTTAAGATTTATCCCGCTCTCCCGTAAAGACCTAAACATTTCATTTGTTCTTCACAGTCCCGTCACAGAGAAGATTAACCGGCACCAAAGTTTCATTCTTGCTAATGTTTGAAGACTCTACAGAGGAGTTCGAGATAAGGGAGTTAGTTATACGTCTTAACACAAGCCTAGTTAATTAAATGTGGTTATAAAATTGAGTAATTAGGCAGGATATGGAAGCCAAATATCTACCAGCAGTCGCTGATTATCATGGATTGGACTATGAAATTAACTTTATTGAGCAGTAAGAACTGTCCCATATTGTACAGTGTGATATAGAAGGCTTATATAATTCAGCACATCTGAATTAAAACACACCGGTTATTGTAAATTTCACACTTGTCATTGTCACGTGCTGCTCTTTGAGTTGTCGAGTCATTCGGTTGATTCGTTTTCGTCGCCTTCATAACATCGCTTAGTCGCAGTTTAGTTTGTTGTTCTCGAAACACCTTGAGTCATTTGCTTCCTGAATTTCAACTTTGTCCTTCTACTCGGGGAAACATTTAACAGGCTTCAGCTGCAGAGAGAATTAAGCAAGCTCGTATTTAAAAATGAAAATTTAATGGTGAATTAAACATTTAATCCAGAAGTCTTAAGCATCAATTAATTTTTAATCCAATCAAAGTTTAATCCAAAATGAAGGAACACTCTCATGATTTATATTTAGCATAGCTAAAAGATGCCATTTTATTTTTCTCTCATACGTTATGTCCGAGGGTTTTTTTTTGTTTTTTTTAACGGTAAAGATTGGACCGATTGGCGAGCGATTGTACTGTGGTAGGTGACAAAAAAACGTAAGATATTTATGAAGCAGGCAAACTTAAAAGTCTGCTCTCACCCTGTCAGAGTGACATATCCACTTCATAGTCTTCGATTATACATGGAGCACATTATCTATACATTAAAACATTCTACCAGCCAGACTTTGTCCTTCGATTCCACCTCTGTGAAGTAAGAATCCAAACTCTGGAGTCTCTGGAGGTATTTCTGGAAAATCTCTGACTTTCTTTCTCTTCCCAGAATATTATCACAGAGGCATGTAATGGACGTTTCACGGCACATTACCTTGATTAAATTTTCACTTGTGCAAGACATCTTCCCTCCTAATGCTATTTCTGAGGCCAGCTTGAGTTTTTTTTTTTTTTTTCACCTCCGTCAAACCTTCTGTTACAGCTCTGGAAAAAAAATAAAAAATTTGCACATCTGAGTTGCAAATTGACTACTGCTCATTTTGTCACTTTGACCTTTCAAGGCGCTCGTGCATCTGCGGCGTTTGACAGATGTTGTCAGATCTCACGGACAAATCAAAAGTCATAAATATTATGTATTCGTTCATTGTCACAGTTGCCGTATACAGAACCGCCTGCAGTGAATAGCTGTAATGTGAACGCCTTCCCCGAACAGACTGGTGTTTTTGTGCCTGCTTTCACACACATAAAGTGAAATGTCAGGATTAAAGGATATCGGGTCAATAAATATGATCACCCACCTTGCTGTTACATGTGTTTATAAAGAGCCGGCCAAGTGGGTCACGGAAATCAATGAATGGGCTAAAAGAACTGTGTGCTATCATTAGAGAGAAGGCGGGAAACACCCTGACTACAGCAAGTAGAGCCTTCATAATGAAGTATACCACCACGGTCATGTTTCCTTCTCTCTTTTTTTAAGTTGTGGCCTGTTTCTGCCAGTTTTATTTTTATTATTTCTGTAATTTCAGTCTGTGTTGTCAGCAAACTGTCTCTTCATCTGGATATTCTAGCCGTAATTTAGCATCCATCTCTTCCTCTCCTCCACAGAAGACACAGGGAAAAACTGCAGGCTCATTTCTCTGATAGCCGCAGCCTGAGGGACTGCAGCGTCAACGCCTCCGGCCTGATGTCCAAGTCTACTCCCAGGCTTCAGTACAGCCTTCAACTCCAAAAGGTAAGTCTTAAATCTATTACTGATTTATATCCAGTCGTGCTTTTATCATCATTAAAATCAGTTTCATCTTAGTATGTATAGTACTTCTCTAAAAACAGTGCCTGGCAGGATGATATATGATGTACATCATAATAATCTCTCTGCTGGCTGAAGCTTTTTGTTCACATTCATATTTGACATGGGCTGAAAGGCAGCGGGGGAATTATAGTTTAAAATAAATGCATCACGCGCTATCAAGGAAAAATCTGCTTGTCATGTTCGCAGTGACAGATTCCCGTGACAAACTGCAGATTGGAAATTCTAATCTGTTGCATGTCACGGACTCTGAACTCACCATGCAAGCACAGCAACAATACTGTGCAGCAGACAAATCATTTGAAATGGTATTTTGCCAAAAAAGAGTATTCACTCGCTGGAGTGAAAATTATGATTTTGCAACTGGAACTGGCGTCTTGTGGCTTTTATTTCGTAGATTTATTTATTTTTTGGATTTTTGGAGCAGAGCTTGAGCAGCTGCAGCAAGATGGAGGAGTTAGCGCAAAATGGGACGCTCGGGAAATGAAGCGAAAAACAAAACGCTGCGTTTTTAAATTATTGATTAACGCCGAAACATTTGGGGGAAGAAACGCGGCAGACGACCACAAAAGACACAGAAATGGCAGAGGGTAGACGTGACATAACATAACGGAAGAGAGCGGCTTAAAAATGAATTACAAGCCAGCGTGACACTGCAGGAGAGTGAGAGCTGACCCAGACATCCAGATGTAGATGGCACTGATACGGCCGATGCCTCCGCAGAATCCCAAGATAATTGCAGCCTAATGCACACTTGTAAAGGTCTCATCAAAAGAGTGCACTTCCCCTGAATGCACCGTCATCGTTTGGTGTTAGAAAAATGGCTGGGAGTATTATCACTTTTTAATTTGTTCAGCGTGCAGCTCTCTAGCACTGTTCGAGGAAGTAATACCCATCACTACTTTCCCATCATACACCTGTGCCAACGTGCATGTGCTCCTTTTCCATTTCAAAGTTGGAAAATTGTTGATCCTCGCTGCTCAAATATGCGTGCACGCGGCGAGCTAGCGGCCGCGTTTTTTTGCTCGTGACAAACAGGAGGGCGGCGCACCTGTTTGATGAGGTTTGTTCTAGACGCGCTTGTGTTTGTCGTCGCTTAAAATTCCTCATTCAGCTTCAGCCTTGTTCTGTCATTTCTGTGTTAGCACACTGCCAAATGTAGCCTGCACTGGGGCTCTTTAATAATGCATCAGTGTCTAGTGTCACACGCTGAAACAAACACCCCTCGAGCTAGCCCCACCCACGGAACTGCAGTTGGCACGATCTGAAAGCTTTTTCGAGGGTGTCGCTGGAAATTATGGCTCTGAGCGGTCGACAAGCAAAAGAAGTTGTACGACATTTGACGCATTTAACGTCGCAGCTGTTAAGAGGCTGTATTAATTAGATAAAAAGAAGAGTTTCATACGAGCACGTGATTTCACTGGTGCGCAAAAGTTTGCACTGAGCGAAAAACCAGCCTCAGCACACTGAGGAGGACAGTCAGATGCAGGCATGTTGTCCCAGAGCACAACAGAAGGCCATTATATTAACACCAGGACTGTGAGAATGTGGTGACAGGAACGTATGAGTGCTCAGGATGTAGTGAAGCCCCCGATCTGGCCACAAAATGCTCTCAGAGCTGGACACGGGGAGGAAATCAAGAGGAAGGGAAGGACAAAAATAAACACAACAACAGCACAGAAAGGCAAGCTATAATAGAACAGTGTGAAGGACGCTTAAGGTGGGATGTGAAAGATCTCTGTCTATGAGCAGCCAGGAGGGGGCATGAGCTGTAAAGACCAAGGAAAGATTAACAGGTGAAACCCTTTCCACAGATTTGACGCCGCAAACCAAGACCACCGCTTCCCTCCACCCACTCCCTCAGCTTGCAACCATCTAGGGAGGCGACATGTGCCGTGGGTGGCGCAGTCCTGCGAGTTCGCTGGGTTTTCTTTTTCCTTAAAGGAGTAGTTAGACTGACAAAACGGCAAATACTCCACACGAGAGAGCAGAATGTTCTCAAAAAAGAGAGCTCCAAACATTTCGGTGTACGCTGCATAACTGCTTGGCATCAGAGCACGGCGGCTTCCACTGTGTGCATCTGAGGCAGCGAGGTGGAGGATGAGGGCAGCGAGCTGGAAACAAAAGGCTGGCTCTGTCGAGGCAGGTGCAGAGGGGAGGACAGAGCTGGAGTCCAGTCTTATTAGTGTCTTCCATACTGTGTCTATGATAAACTCGCGCACCGCTCCATCGTCTTTAACCTCCCTCAAAAATATGTCAACTCCCTCAACTCATTTCCCCTCAAGGCGTGCTGAGTAACGCAAAGACGGATGCAGTATATGCTGACATCATTGTTACACAATGATTCCCGAGCCTCTTTTTTTTTTAAACAGGCACCTGGCCACCTGTACTGCCTCTATATAGTATGTGTACTTTACAGCCCTGAGCTGTTAAACCTCCCTCCTGTGTGCACCTGCGTTGGCGCATGCACCACTCCATGCAGCATTTGTACATGTATCTGTGTTTTGTTTTTTTTCCCATCTGTGATTGCAAATATATGCATATTTGCACATCTGGAAACATTCATGTGCATATGTTCCCTCCATCTGCAATTCTCAGTTTGAATGGCCATGTGAACTGCGCACGCTCCTGCACTTAACTGTAAATACCGGGAATCATATGCGATAATGTGACTCGTTTCGAGGGACTTTTAAGGGAAGAGAGACCAAAAGACAGAAGGAAATGTAATTGCATAGTTAAACACCACCCACCTCCTCTGAGACTTGAATCAACACCTCTCTCTTGCGATAAAATTGTGTCTCGAATAAAAAGAGATGGGGTATACGCCCCAGAGACGCCCTGCTCCCAAACAGACATGCACCAACATGAAGGAATAGGGGCACACAGAGTGGGGAAGATGAGCCACAAAAAACTGAATTCCCATCAGCCAGAAGCTGGTGTGGTGGTAGCTAACTAGTCTAGCCTCAGACTAAGAAGATACTGAGTCACCCTCAGGAATGAGCCAAAGCTACGGCTGAGCATACAGCATGAATACTTCATGGGGATAGAGAATGGTAAAAGCCACAGAGCAGAGCCTTGTGTACCAAACTCCACAGAAATATGACCTCAGAATATTTTAATAAAAGCTCTGGTGTGACACGAGGCTGTGTTCTGTTACACCAAAGTCAATTCCACAATACTCTGAGGTCATAATGTTCTCAAAGACACGGTGTCTGCTTTCCACAAGACAAGACTTACACCTTGCAAGCACAGATTCTTGGACCCCGAATGCTTTTTAAATATGATTTCTGATTCTTTTGCAAAAAATAAAAATAAATAACTGCAGAAGTGGCTGAGCCGAAGACGGATAACCAATCCGAGTGGATATTTTGTTTAATTGAAATATCTGAAACTCCAGCTGAGAATGTTTAAATAAACTGGCACAATCACTGAATTGGTTTCCTGCATCTTTTATGAGCATTTCCATATTAATAGAACGTTTAAAATAAGTCCATGAAGGTAGGTAGTTTAAAAAAAAAAAAAAACGGAGGGCACAGTGCCATCAGAGAATTAACCGGGGAGGAAGAATTTTAGTCACTTGCTCATGAAGTGTTGTGACAGCAGTGGGGATGACTTGAAAGCTTTTGTAGGTGTATTCGTGTATTTATGATTAATTAAAGGACAGCCCGGTGCGGCTTAAAAATTAATAATGCTGTCATTACAGTTACAAAAATCTATGCTAATGTGCATGTCGGTGAATAACTCTAAAACAACTGATGACTTGGAGCCAATTTTGCATTTGCTATCAGCGGCGGTCACCTCTCGGCTCAGGGAGCTGACACAGTTTGAGCGGCAATCTACATCTGGTGGTGGTTTGTTGTGCTGCTTGCCCAATGATTGTCCTTCACGAAGAATGGTCAAACATCCCATTATGCACAGTTCAGGACCCAGTAATCCGAGGAGGATTAATGCTGCTCCGAATGCATAGGTTCTGCCTTTCTTCTTGCTATGTAGATGTCTTTATTATTCCATCAGACTCCTGTATTTTTCCCCTTGAAATAAATCAACGTTCGCGTCGCGTTTGGCCACAAGTGGCACAAAACGAGGCAAAAGTGAGATAGGAGGGAACAAGTGAAATAGGTTACGCCATGCAGGTCTGCCATTGTCTGCCACAAGCTATTTATTTTATCCCCTGACATAGATATCATCCTGCAGGAAAGTTTGCTACAGCAATTGTTCCAGAAAGCGAGGCATTCTTCACCCGCAGGGTATATGAGAGGGTGGCCAAAATGATCCTGTTTTCTTGCACAACTAGGGGAACAGCGGTAACAGCTCCCTCTGGGAGTCAGGAGCGTAAGGGAGAAAAAGAGGCTTATCAGGCATGAGAACCCTGAACCAGCTCTAAGTCACATGCAATCGCTTTAATGATGTACAATCAGACCAACAGAAAGGGCAGAGCAGGAAGTACTGTAACTGGAATGACAAAATTATCTCATGACTTAGTGTTTCACCGGGGGTGGGGGTAACTAGGGGCATTCATGGCCACTGTGCCTGAAGTCTGTCCTCTCTGGGGCCTGTTCTAAGATAATGCTGTTCATTTTGATAAGACTAAAAAGGAAAGAATCGAGGGTGGTGGGATTCTTTAGGAAGCCATTAATGTAATCTTGTGTGGGATTAATTCTAGTTTGCTGTGAGGGCCATGGTGGAGTTTATTCACAAAGCGTCCACTCGTAATCTGCAGTTTAAAATGTAAAGTGTAATTAAAGAGACTCTTGCTGAGAGAGCATCCTCTCACTGATGTATGGGGACTCGCTGCTAAGGCGCAAAACAGTACCCTCAACGTTATATATTATACCCCATGCCTGTTTCCTGCGTTGACTTGTAATCGCTCACACCTGAATGTCTTTTACTTTTACGTAGCGCGCTGTAGATGCCATGTTTCACCGCTTAATGCGCGCACTGCTCTTCTTCATATTCGCAGAGCTGCAGTTCCCATGGACCGGCCGTTAAGGGCGGCAGCGTGGCAGCAGGCACATCGGCGGCGGCCCCACCTGTTCTCAGCAGAGCGTCCAAAGGGAAACGCTTCAGGTGAGAGCATCGCTATCCTCTCATTTCCAGCACTCTTTCACTTTGATTAGGTCCAGATTCAAGAGGCGGCCAAGTGAGGAATATAATCATCTCGCAATATGGTAGAATATATAGACCTCAAAATAATAAACAGATCATTTGAATGATTGTTAGGAAGATTTATGGTGATTGTAAGTGGGAGGGTGTTAATATATATCTTGGATACACTGCCTTGTCTTACACAAGCTTCCCCGAGTGCAAATGGGATCAGAATCAGACGTTTTATTGGAGGATTATTGGTTTAGCTAGTTTAATAAAATGAAAATGATATTCTCTCAAAATAGTTGAGAGAGCATATGTCTCTATTTACATGGCGTGTCCAGAAAATCGCGCAGTTATTAAATGTGTGCTCAGGCAGATTGTGAAAGGACTACTCGCGCGCTTGATAGGGGAGAGCATATAAGGAAGAGGAGACGTCCTCCGAGGAGTGAATTCTAATGCGCAGACTTAAACACCGATTGAACAAACTTCCTTTTCATGTCATCCTTCAAAGGACAGACGATTCAACAAAATTAACAACATTTAGCTACAAGGGATCTCAGAAGCGCTCGTGCTTTTGTGATCACTGCAGTCAGTATCACATGCCGCCATTCGAAATCCTCAGAAGAGCGCAGGAATGTGGGTATAGAGCAATGCTACACTGTCCCTAGCTGGGATGTTTACAGAAAAGCTTCATTTGCTTTGATAATTTGGTTGGAGGCGCGCTGACAATTCATGACATCCAGCCGCACGACGTGCAAGAATTTAAGAGTCTGTTTTCCATACTGTAGCACCTATTGCACTTATTGTTGGCAGTTCACTAAAAATGTTAGAGTGCTGATAAAAGTCTACCTTTCACTTGATCTGATGGCGTTGAGCAGCATTGTGTTGCAACTGCTCTCTGTAATGGGAAGCTAAAAGAGAACAGGCTGTGCATAAGGGACATTTATTTCAAGTCTCATTACATTGCTTTGTGCATTAGACAATCTCCCATTGTTATGTAGTGAGGACATGGCGTACAGGATGTACAATGATTAGAGGCAGCTATATTTGCAGAGATAAGGGGGGGGGGGTTGTGTGTATACAGCCAGAGGGGGTTTTTAGATGTCTGGTTCACTGCGATGACAACTTTACTGAAAATCCCACTGAGGTGGCAGTTGCTCTCTGTTTTAATGGACCAGTGCTGTGTCACAGAGGAAAGTTTTTTTTTTCTTCCTTTTTTCCAAAAAGCTTGTCATGTGTGGCTGCGGGGAGGGTGCCAACTTGTCCTGGCTTTTTATTCTCCGCAGTGTCATGCAGGTGTTTCATGGAGGGCAGCTGACAGTCAATCATCTGTTCAGCTTGTTCTCAGAGTAGGAGGAGGCAGGGGGAGAACTAGACTGTGATGGATGATGTTGAGATGCTTTCAGCTATTGACCTGAGAAACTGGACTACACTGCGAGCTATCAGGAGAAATGTCCCATAAAAACATGTCAATATGGACCATCAATATTGCTGCAAAAGGTTACCTGCGCGTCACAGGGCTTTATGGCTGCATGAGCATGTGCAGATTGATTCACGTGCTTGAATGCAGAATATATCTGTTAAACTGGGATTGTGACACTGTGGGCGTCACATAAATCATTGAAAATGTAGACATAAGATTGAAAAAGCGTGCTCTTCAACCATATATGACAGTCTACAGCCATGCTAGCAGGTCTGTGAGGCTGCACTTGAGCATTTGAGCTAAATGCTAACGTGCTCACAATGACGATGCTGTGGTTAGGTATAATGTCTTGCATGTTTACCACCTGTTGACGTGGTGAACGTGGATATCCGTCAGACCTGCAGGCGAGCCGAATGACGTCTGCTCAAACAAGCACCCACCTGTCATTCAAAGTGGCCACGTTGTTAATTATGCATAACTATAATATAATTTGAACAGGTGACTTCAATAGAAATTCAGACTCAGTACTTGTCACGAACAAGGAAATTGGCTGTAGAGAACAAAACCAGCTTAAAACTTAAGACATTTTAACATGGGGCCTTATGGTGATTGACATGTTCTGTAGCCAGCCTCAAGTGGCCGTTTGAGGAACTGCAGGGTTTGGCACTTCCACATTAGCTTCACTTCACAGCCACAAAGGTTCCCATTTAGCATGTCAACAAACTAACTTTGTTAAAGCTACCTGGTAGCAAAAGTTAAGTACGTCTAAGGCTGATGGGTATAGTAGTTTTGCTGGTGAATGGTCATAAATTAATAAATAAAATATTATGGTGTTGTTAAGTCACCAAAATCAGCAGGATATGAATGACCGTACAGAATATTGTGGAGATATTCTGGAACTAAAGGCAGACTTCCCTGGGGCTGATGTGACTAGCACTTATGAATTTACATTCTAAATAGTCAGACTAACACCTTTTTCGGTATGCAGCGCGGTGCTTGTTGTACACGTCAGTGGGGGAAAAATGAACAAATCAATCATTTTGAGCCAATCATTTCCAATTTTACACATTCTGAATAAACTGACCAGCACAGCTCATTCTGTTCTGCCTCTTCTCAAGCATATTTCCAAGTTGCGCTGCCAGCACAATGTGATGGAAATAACAGCGTCCAAGTCGATGTATAATCATCGTCAATCATTGTTTTCATTTGGGCTATTGTGAAATTTGATCAATCATCAAGATTCCATTGTGATGATTGGATTATGAGGAAACTGTTGTACCATAGACTAATCAATATGTTCATGTCGAGTCAGTGAGCGCGAGTTTTTCGTATGCTCCAGAGACAGATAGATCAGAAGTGCTGTAAAGGGTGATCCTGCTGCTTCTGTGAAGAGTTATGTTTACTCTCTTTATGTGATATACTGTTTGAGACCTAGCTCTTGTTCTTCATCACATGACATCCTCCGGTCTTTTCTGACTCTTTCTGCTACGTCCAGTAAAAGCATAAAGAGAGAAGAACCGATTAAAATGTGAGCTGGATTACTCTCACAGCCAGGCTTACCCATTTAACATCAGGAGGCCGTGCATTTCGGTGAATTGTAGAGATAAGCAGCTGCCTTTCAGTTTTAGACCTTTTAACATCTAACATTCAATAATTACAAGAGTCTGTTTTTTTCCCATTTAAAAAAAAAAAAAAAAACATTTGAATTTTTCCAGCTTTCTGTTAATCCTAATTAAAAAATCAGCATGCTAATAGCCCGCAAAACTGACATAATTCAGCTTTATTCATATCAAGTTTTTACAACATCAATACATTACAAAAGCTAATGCTGGCAAAGACTAGAACCAACATTAGTCATGCTTATTGTTCCATGTGACGGACATTTAGAAATTATTATAGCTGAATATTTATTTTGCACAATGTTCCAGTCAGCTATTAATTAATAAGCAAACGACTACTGGGCTATTTAGTTCGCTGCATGAATTAAAAAGGAACAAAGGAGGTCAGTTTAAGGACAAGCTGGAAAATCTTAAAGTTTGGACATCTTGATTACTATTTAAACTCAGTCCACTACTCGCTTACATGCATATCCTATTTTTGTCATGTGTGGCTGCTGCAGAGCCGAAATTATTCAAGAGTCAATCAAGCTGGGAGAATGTTGTCACTGATTTGTGTTTGGTGCTTCAATACAAAGTACCCAGCAGTAATAATATGTCTTATCTAACACAATCAAAAGATCACAAAGCAGGCAAGAGAGAGACGCGGTGTGGACGTGTATTTAAATAAACCGCACTGTTTAGGTCTGTATTTCACATGTGCCGTGGAAGTTGGTGATACACTTAGACATCAGCTTGCAATATAGTGCTGTGTAACTTTCAGTCACATTTCATGTCATTGCTTTATTGCTGCAGACGTGCAGGGCTGTGCTTTGAAGTCGACCACCCGCTGCACACAGAACAATTTGAAAACAGTGTGCCCAGGCAGGAAGCATAGCCTCTAAAAACTGCCATTTCCACCCCTAACGGCAGCGGTATATCAATATGTACCGTTCATTTCCATGTGAATATAAGAAATATGCCTGTGTATACAATATATACACCAGCATATAGCTACAAGAGGATGCTCTTAACGTCAACAAATGCACAAAGAGAAACTTTTAAGCTGTTCCAGAAGTATTTTCAGTTTATCCATGCAGGTTTTGTAGTTCTATGGATTCAGCTGTTCATGGCCATTCGTGCTCCCCAGATGATGAATCATATTAGTTTTGGTGATCTGCTTTTTCCTCCAGAGCCGTCATGAAAGCATGTGCAGTTTCCAAGAGAGATATCATGACAAATATCGGATGGATTGTCGCAAACGTTATTCGTGGTCCGCAGAGGATAATCCGGTGACTTTAGCAAACCTCTGACTTTTAATCAGGTCAAATCTTCCATTTTCCTCAGGACTTTGGTTTATGACCAAATAATTGCATCCTCATCAGCTTCAACAATCCTTCTAATCCTCCAGTAGCATTCTGATGTTAGCATTTAGCTCAAAGCACAGCCTCACAGGGCTGCTCGCACGGCTGTGGACACTTTCTTCTCTCCTCTGTTTGATTGAACCATGACAAATGGTTTAATGTTTATGTAAATTGAATTGCTTACTGGTAAATTAGTGGAATATAATCCTTTTTTCCCAGTCAAACATCAAAACAGAGAGGTCAATCCATTTTACAGCCATGAACACAGGAGACGAGATGCATTTTATACAATGATCTAATTAGTGAGCCCTGTTTGAATCTATGCATGCATGTGTCGACTTATTTACTCCCTTTCCTCTCTGGTTACAGGAGTAGTTCCCTCTCACTCAGTCCTGCCCAACAACGGAGGGAGAACACGTACTTTAGGACTCCGCCCATTTCCAGAGGAAAGCACAAAATAACAACAAATCTCATCGACGGATCGAGAGCGGCCGGCCACGTCTACAAACACTTGCAGGAGGACGAGTCCGCAGATATAGAGTCAATAAAAAGGTGAAACTTTTCTCTTTTCTCTTTGCCACCACTCCACGCTGAGGTCAAATAGCCAGTTTCGGTGATACGGACGCCCGGACTAACTGGGGTTAAGTTGGAGTGGCAGAAGGATAATTTTGGAAGAAATGAGTTTATGGCTGAAATGCTCTCAGTTTAAATCCGTGAACTGGCTTATGAAATCTGATCCAGGGAAATAAATGAGATCTGCTGTGCCCTCCTTCAAGTGGGACTGTCACAATTAATTTAGAGAACATACTTGATCCCACCAGCTCAACAGTATCATGGTGCTGGGGAAGTCCAAGATATGAGCCTGTGTGTAATCCTCCATACACTTGCCACTGGGCTGTTTTTGTGAATGAAACTTGTGTTGACTCTGGGTGGTTTTATCAGAGTTAAATATATAACAACGACGCCAAAGCTAATTACCAGATGATACACAGAGTTCACACGAATTTCAAGATGGCAGAATGGTTTGGTTTTGGCTAATGTGCAGGCATTATGTGGAAGCTTCATGGTTCGCATATCAAATAAATAATGAAATTTTCATAAGCTAAATATGGAGCCATATTGGGTGTCTGCAGCCTTCTAGAACAAGGCTACAAATTGCTGAGGATTAATTTCATGCACTTACACATCTTGAATTCTCCTCATGCTCATCCCGATGTCGAGTGAGGACAGCGAGTTGCCCTATTTTCATGGCTATCATAAGCGAAGCACAGCTACTGGCGCTGTTTCAGGAGGCACTAAAAGCAAGGGAGGGTTTTTTTGGCACAGCCACGTCTCGCCAGTTGGCTATCTGAGGGCTTAAAATAACTTACACGTTTGAAAAGTACAGTCTGATGATCCCTGCTGGCGCGGGTACAAAAAAGGTAGCCTGATGTGAAGCCCTCGCTGGCACAGTCGTTATCAAGGAGTGATCATGCAGCGAGGGGGGGGAGGGGGTGATCCGTGTAGAAACAAAGTTGCTTATTGTTTCGCATCAGTTCTGCAGATTATAATAAGATTTATTGTTACATAACATCTCTTAAACCTGGAAAATATTTGTCTTGCACTGTTCATCGAGATGCTTGTTTGCCAAGTAGCACAGGGCAAAGCGTCGGCTGACCTGGCATTTCCTCTCAGACAACTGAAAACATTTAATTATTTAAACTTTGACTTACAGATGCAGAAGAAGCATCCTTAAGACTAGGCAGTCCTATTTAGCATATGACTCAGAAACAGCCTAATTTGCTGTCAGCGTTTGCGACTTGAGCGACGGCGGTGTTATCAGAAACGTCTGTCATTAAAGCAGAAGTGTCTCTTGCGCATTGCCGCGCGCTTAAAAGTGCCTAGCAATGTTCCTATTAGCATGCCAACCTGATTGAGCATTACAGTGACTTGTAAGACACACACACACTGCAAGCTGCCAAACTCTTTATGTGACCTATTTCCATAATTTACATTTTTAAACAAAGCTCCACGGAGCTCAGCACTTCTTTCAAAATGGTTGTACAGAGAGATCCTCGCAGGAGCACAACACAGACACACAGACACAACACAACACACACTTTACCATGTGCACAAGCACACACGCAGACAGAATAACAAACTAACTAACTAATAAAAGCTAATGAGAATTCTTTTTAAAGGCGAAATCCGTAAGCTATAAGCTATTAAATCTAACACTCTTTAAGAGAAGAAATAAGAGGGCTCCTCGTCTTCTTGGGGATAAGATTGCATTTGTACGCTTAAACAATTTAGATCTCATTAGCCATTGATAATTCCCTTGCAGATCCATCAGTGGAGTATATTTCGCCGGCCTTCAGGAGGTTGGAATGACGTATTTTTCTCGACTTACCGACTTACCATGCAACAACAAGCTACCAAGCTTACAGCCCCCCTCCTCCTCCTCCTGCTCCTCCTCCTCCTCCTGCTCCAGCCACCCCCCCCACCTCTCCCTTGTTGCCATGGATACACCCTCTCATCTCTGGAAATGAGAAATGGGAGGTGGAAAGGAGAGTGAGAGAACGAGAGAGACAGACAGAGAGAGAGAGAGAGACGCGAGGGGGGGAAGTGAGGAAAGACGGAAGATTTTTTATTTTTTTTGCAGAGATGACGAGAGTGCAGCGAGGGAAAGATGGAGGCGCGCAGCACGGTGTGGCAGGAAGTGTTAGAAAAGAGGCGAGAACAGCAAACAAACACGAGGGTACACTCGTGTGTGTTCCATTTTGTGACAACAAATCCCTGTAGAGTATTGTCAGTTCCATTACCCGGTGTCAAAACATATATTTACCCATTGCAGATGAGGACAGAATTGAAGGCAAATTTGCTCTGGGAGTTATTTTTAGATGCGTTCTGATCTGCCGGATTTACCTCCAGCTTGCATTCGCCCCTTCTAATGCAGAGGGAGGAGTGGGAAAGTAATTCAATTATTTAAACTTGGTTATGCCACAAACAGTCTCTGAAGGCTGACAATAACACTGGCTGTCTCCTAAGGCTATGCCGGGGTGCTTCTAGATGCGAACTGAGTCTTTAGTAACAATATTAACTCTTGTGCAAATTCAACACATATACAAACTTACCCACTTGACTCGGAATAAGTTTCCCCTGCCCTGCTGTATTATTTTCACGCCGATGCTTTTCAAGCTCGTCGACCCCATTTCCTGATCCCTCACTCATTCGCCACGCGGCACCTCGCAAACGTGCAACACGCTGAGACTCTCACACCCGCAGACGGCCCTAAATTCACCCCACATATCACATCATAACCATGTCAGGCGAGGCGTCGTCTGCGAGATTGCGCAGCCACTCTCGTTAGAAACAATAATAGGAAAATGGAAGACGTGCACGTTCAAGGATGCGATACATAATTAGCCCGCATGCTCACGCAGGACGGGGTCAGGCATGCAGAAGCTGTGTGTTGCTAAAGCCTTAAATCTTCAGTAAGGCAGTCATCAGAGAAGGGATTTCTCAATTAAACATTGACACAGCCACAATACAGACTGCTCATGCCGAGGATTATAAATAATTACACAAGCTTATGAAAGAACAATACCTAAATAATAATAATTTTGTTGCTGTGACATGATTTTTTTGTGGGACTGTGCAGAACAACGGGGGGAATGAGACGGTAAAAAGCCAAAGACTGGCAGCTTTATCTCTGTATTCTACATTACACACTCTCTTTTATTCCTCAGAGAAAGTAGGTGTCCAGGACAAAAAGGTCACGATGTAAATGACTCTCATTCTCAACCCGCCATTTCTATTCTTTCCTCTGCCTAAAGGTGTGATTCTGCCGGCGGAAGAGTCGGCGCCCTCCTCAGCAGGACCTCACTCTCTCACTTCGTGGCCAGGAAAGGGATGGACCGAGGTCCCCTGCACCCGTCTGGATAAGGCAACAACCTACCTTCCACCCTCCCTGCGTACCCAATCTGTACCTATCATACCTTCACTCCAAGCGTGTGACCTCGAGGCTGGGAATGCGGACATGAGTGACCGGAACCAGGAGGGCTCCTTAAAGTGGCACCCCGTGGTGGTTGGAAAGAGAGCGTTGCCCATTAACAATTCTCCATCTCCCCCCTGTGAGACTGTTGCGCTGGCGTCTGGTGTTATGCCCAGCAGTGTTAGCCCTCCCGCCGCCACCAACGTTACACCGAGGTCGGAGAAGAATCTCAGCCCCGCACAAGCATCCAGCTCCACTGAAATTACAGTGGAACTCGCACAGGAATTGAGACAGAAAAGCATTTCCAGGCCCATGAAAATACCTGGCTCTCAGAGCGACATCCACCGCAGTGGCACAAACACTCTCCAGGCTGGGACTGTGCAGGAGTCAGACGGGAGAAGTGTCCACTATCCAGCCCGAGTTCTGCAGACTGGCGGTGGAAGCAGAGGTTTGAAGGCAGCAGGCCAAAGAGAAGCCCAGGGACAGTGCCAAGGTCAGACATCCCTGGTATACGGAGGCGCAAACTGCTCCTTGGCCACCAAAGGACCCAGCTGCAGAGGAAATGGAAACGCTTATGCCAAGCCGTCTGCGAGCTGATTGGATTAACTCTGTAAGGCTTCAAAGACAGTGTTTCCTATAACTGTATACCTTTGCTGGTGGCGCAGGATGGTTAGCAGGTGGGACCATCTGTGTGGCCACACGGACCAATGACAGATGGCCGTCGATTTTGAAGAAGAAACATGAACAGATTGAACTGCCGTGGAAAAAAAAAAAAAAAAAATATTGACATAACAAAAGACATCAAATTATCAAGAAAAAAGAGACAAGCAAACACACATTGTGAATAAATGTGACTCAATAAGGAAAACAAAACCGTGACTTGAGTGGGAGCTTGACTTAAACAGTGTATTGAAAAAATACCACTATTTAAAAGGAGCTTCTACTTAGAAACCAAAATAGTGTGTCATCTCTATGTTGTTTCTCTATTGTAAAGAAATGAAATTATATATGTCATATAATATATGTCATATAGACGTATATATATTTGACTACAATTGTGACAAAATAAAGACTAAGATAACAGTGTTAAATAAGAGCTTTGTTCATCTCAATCCATTTTTACTGCGCGATCTGAAGACTGTGATCGCGAAGAGTTATCAATATAAATACCAAAGGTGTTCAAGTCACATCTAACGTGAAGTATGCCAAGGCTAGGACAATTTGAATTCAGGTTTACCCTTTAATCACCGTGGAAACAGACACCTGTAGCATGCACGCCTTCCCTCCTTCAGGGTGGTTTTAATCATGCACCTGTTTAGCTATCCATATAACCCCGATCATAAAAAAACAGCCACACTAATTAAGTATAGCTCATTATTTTTGCTTCAGATATGGATAGCTGTTCTTTAGGTACGTGTGTGTGTGTGTGTTGGATGTGTGGGGGGGGGTTCACTGGATTTAATGAGAATGCGAAAGGAGGATAAAAGTATTCCCCTGAAATTATCTTCTCTCTTTTAAAAAAGGAGAGAAAAACTAAGTTTCTACACACATCAAGGTACAAAAGTGAGCGGAGGATAATGGTCAAAGGTGTGGTGATGAAGCATTAACAGCGTGTGTGTAAAAAAAAAAAGTATTTCAGTCTATACTCATTATTTCCCATGATGCACTTTATACTGTATCCATGGGCTATAAACACAAAAGAAGATCAACTTCACTGTGTTGAATTATTATAACAATGGCCACGAGCTTCTTGGATGGAAATGGAGCACAGCAGCATACGAGCCGAGTACAGTTCTTTATTTATGCCTCATTTACGTTCAATCTGACTTTCCTCCCCTTCAGGTTCGCAGTGACTGCTGGCAAGGTAAGCTGTGTAGGATTTACAAAGAGACAAAGAGGTGTTCACGGTCTTCATCACTCCTGTGCATGATAAAACCATCTGCAGCGTACAAGAAGGTTTTTGACGAAGACGATTATGAACTTTGCTGATTTCTGAGCAGAAATCGAGCCGAGGAAGCTGTAAAGGAAAGCTAAAATCACCATAAATAGCAAATATCTAAGGTTATAAATATGCACAGTGACTGTTCACTCGACAGAATTCACCACAAACTTCACTGAATTTCATTCCTTCTGTATTCGTTTCGCGGTGCAAGACCACAAAAGGTGTGCAAATACAGAGTGTGAGCCAAATTGGAGGAAAAATCTGGCAAAACAAATGTAATACTTCCACACACAAAGCACAAGGGCTCCCTGAGTCGCATGATGAGTGGATCTCAATCCTATTGCACGCCTATCAGAGGTTTCGCACAGATGTATTTTACAGCTCTTTCCACCACTGTCAACAAAACATCAAAAAAAAAGGGGGGGGGTATCTTTAAAAGGATTGATGTTCGTTCCAGGAGTTCCAGATGGGTAAAATCTATCCATGGAGTCCACGTGGTAGCCCTCCACTTTACTAAGACATCCATCACTGTCCATTCACAGTATCATATTTATGATTCAGACTTATTTGCATCATTGGCTGTTCCTGGCATTAATAAATGGGCGCAATATGTGCAGAAATCTGTGCAGGAAGTTAGTCATGGTGGAAAAGGATGGCACAGAAATTACCAGCACTCTTTATGCTAACAGCTACTTTTTATGCAATGTTATCATTAACTGAAGATAAAATTCAAACACTAAGAGCACACAGGAATAATATAATATAAACTGAGTGGCCTCATGTCTCGGACCAGGAGTTAATATCTGAACAGTTCTTTATCCACCATTAACAAACAGTCCAAATCATTTTTAAATATTGCATTTAAGATGTTCCACATGTCAATTTTCTACTGTGTAATTTTGTTTCTGATAATGAATAATTTTTGTATAATTATTTGAAGGAGGACCAAGAGGATATATGTTGGATAAGTGGCTGTTATTTGTGGACACCTTTTAACAAGAAATGAGGCTCCGATAGAGACAAAAATCACTCATCCCACTTTCATGAAAAACGTCCAATTATGTTCAAAACATGTTGCTAGGCAACTAAAAGCTTCAAACCACATCATTACTTTCCTCAGAAATGACTTTGATCAATATTTTTATAATAGCAACGTATCAATTCACAACGTGACGCTGATAATTTGCGGAGAGCCAGCACCTGAATCAGCGGCTCGCCTTCCCTTTACGGCGCCTGTGTTTTGGTTGACTCTCACCACTCTCATCGTGTTTCTTTTTTTTTTTACCACAACAGGCAGCTCTGTGAAAAAGGTCTTAACCCTCACTGTACACAACCTCTAACTGCTCACCAAACAGACAGCGGGAGACTAACTGGTAGCCCATTTAGCCGAGGAGCCAGCTAAAGGAGCAAATCGCCAGATAGCTGAAGCACATAAAAACTCTGTGGGTCTGCGTGAGGAACTGTTTGCTAACAAGTTCACCATATCATCTTAAGCTAACTGGACCCAAGTGACCAAAAAAAAAACCACCAGTAATTGCTTTAATCAGGCGTCTTAATTGACCTTCTTACTTTGACGCATTCACCCTAAACGCCACTGAAGTGCAGTCAAATCTAGATCTCGGAAATGATGACACCATGATAGATTCCCGTCGGAGAATTCTCCCCCTAGTGTGGCACTAATGAGAGGCCGTGCGGTTTTGAAAAGGAAGGGTTCAACCTTTGATCACAGCTCGCACTAAACGCTGGAAACACTGTTTGAAGCGGAGATAACCCAAGCTCGCTCTTTGCTGACTGTGTTCTCCTGCTGAAATAAGCGAGCCAAGGAAACCAAAGAGAAGCCCCGAAGCTGGAGCGACTCTACGAACTATGGCTGTTTCCGTAGTCAAGACACAGAGAAAGGAGAGAGAGAGAGAGAAAGTCGTCAGTCGGTGACGATATGACGCACTGTTCCGCGTCGGCCTTCATTAGGCGTTGTGTTAGATATTTTCCAAACGATGACATCTTTTCAAAAACCTGAAGGGATTTGCACTTCTTATCCCTCGTTTAACAGAGGCATGCAGTGACTACTTCTGAGGATGCTGACATTGTGAAGGGCTGCAACACACACACATGCGAGGACAACAATGAAGGAGATTAAAAAGCAAGTGTTCTCATTAACTGAAATGAGCCAGGTTTGTAGGGGGTGGGACCTGTAGATTAATCTTCACTGCTGTTGACTTTTTTATATTTGAGGGGAATGTTACACTCACACACACACACACACCGGTCTCCGTTGCTCGGTGTGAGAGGAATACTAATGTTCCAGAGGTGCGGGGGGACAGTGAGGTTCCCCACCAGATGGCATGGAGATTATGAGGACAGCAGGCCAGCATTTGTAATGCGGCACAACCAGTGTGGATGTCTGCTAACGTCTCTCACCAGCTCCCCTTGACGTGGGATATCAAGTGATATTTAACATATCCAGTGGCCGTGTTAATACAAGTGGCAATTTCCTTCCTGAAATGAAATATGATTTGTTTGTTTCTGGGTGACAACTGCTGTGCAGAGCTGACACGGCAGTAGAGCGCATTGCATTAGTTCAAGCAGGTACAACCCCAACAACGCCAAAAATAACATGGCAGGCTATTCGGCATGTGCACAATTCGTGGACGTGACTTCTTTCTAACACTAATAAATGTTTAATGTTTGTTATTTTGTTTTTTCCTCCAGTCTGCCTTGTCCACTGTGTCTCATCTTGAGCCAGAATAGAAGTTTGCACCAACTCTACCGGCTGTACTGTTCAGCGTGGGAGGAGAGGTGGAATTCTGTGGGCATGTACAGAATATGTAGTTCTCATAAAGCTTTTGGATCCACTGATATTAAATATTTTAAAATAACTGCAAGAGAGCAATGGTTTTTAACATTTTTAGCTATGCTAGCGGCGTGGCTCTTGGGGCGGTAAATGTTGGTTTGTTTGTCGGTTTATCGGCCGCTTTGGTCCAAACTAATATCTCGGCATATTGCCATTAAAGTTTGTTCAATCATTTATGATCCCCAAAACAATGGAGCCTTAGGACTTTGCTGATGCCATGGTTCTTCCTCCAATGGTTCACATGTGGACTTTTGTGTAAAATGTCTGGACTGTTCACCATAAAACTTAGTATGAACATTCATTTCTTACTTAACACTTTATTAAGTTAGATCAGCAGGTCAAAACTTTATGAATAAGGACCTGCAAACCGATGACAGTGGCAGGGCTCATTAGCAAATGCTAGGTTGCTAAACTAGGATCATCCTGCTAAACAACAGTGTGTTTTCATTTTTTTAGGTAATACTGCGTCATAATATCTGTAAGGGGCGGCCATGGATTGCAGTTGATCTCTTACTCTGCATTTTGAAGTGTCCTTGAGCACGATACTGAACTTCGAATTGCTGCGCCATTGGTGTGTGAACAGCTCCCCAAAAAACTCATGAGCAGTTTGCACCTTGCATGGCGGCCGGCGCCATCAGTCTACGAATGAGTTTTGTGATTGGAAGACTTGAAAAAGTGGTATATAAGTACGGTGTATTTATCATTAAATGCTATCACCGTGCAGCCTCACATTGCTGCTAGCATGATGGTAGACTCTCAGCCTTGTTTTTTTCATGTTCAGATAATACTGCGTTATCATGGGTGTGATGGTGACGGGTAAAATCTATCGTGTGCGTATGCCAAATCACATAACATCAGAAGTTTTTACATTTTCATGCTAGGCAGAGAGAGCAGACAGCAGAAATAGCTTTCACACAGGTCAAGAGAGGTCACAAAATTTAAGCCATTGTCTGGGCTTTAATGGCTACCGCGTTTAACAGGCGAGCTCCCTCCCTGTATGACTCTTGAACAATGATGATTTTGACAGCTGACTTTTTCTCTATTAAACTCTAATGTAGCTCCCCTGGAAATACCTCACATTGACATCCCATCATA
Organism: Nibea albiflora; assembly: GCA_014281875.1. Taxonomy (NCBI): domain Eukaryota; kingdom Metazoa; phylum Chordata; class Actinopteri; family Sciaenidae; genus Nibea; species Nibea albiflora. The sequence continues at coordinate 15,437,206 of CM024806.1, forward strand.
CTTATAGTCAATTGTCTCTGCGAATAAGGCAAGGGCTCATTTTTCCATTAGGGAACACTTCGCAATATATCATCTCATACAGTTTTGTATTTAGATCTAGAGGAATTATGTACAATAGTTAGCATGTTGGTAGTTTATCAATGGAGTGATTCAACATCACCTAACAACAATAGTCCATCTGTTCCCCCTTGTTACAATGTTGCCCAGACATTGTGGGCTGGAATCAATAAACAAATGTTTGCTAACAACAAAGAATATGAATTGCTCACGATGCCGGAATCGTTGGCACACACACACTCTCTCCGGTGTGACACAGAAATAATATCACAGAAATGTATCTGATCATTCGGTTCCCTTGTTCAGAACAACAAACGTATTAGTGCTTCCACTTTTTATCAGACACTCCTTACAAGACCAATTTAAGCTTTAGGCAGAAAGAGGCTGGACGACTCGAAGATGTGCGATTTGCGGCATCGTACTGGCACTATTGGCGTCCAGTAGTGAGTCAAACTTGACACGAGCTCTGGGGTGTCAGTCAAGAATCAGCATCCGGATTTTTCAAGTTGAAAACCACAGCGCCAAGGCTGTGTGCATCTTGAAACATACTCAGATCATTAAGCACACTGTTAAGAAGCATATTTCCATATTTTTAACAACATTTGACATCACTCTGGCTTAATGGGCAGCTAGGACATATGGACGAGGGAGAACTAGTCTAATTAATGCTTTCAAAGTCCTGTAAAATTATGTGGTTGTGCGGGCATACTTTCTTGAGGCTGACAGTTTAAATTTCCTGCTCGCAAAGTAGCAAAATATGATACCTCACACGTTCACATCAATGTCAAATTTGAGCCGTTTGAATCATTAACATGTACTGATGCACATCATCAGGTGGAATGAGGATATGGAAACTGCATGGCTTGTGGCTGAACTTGCCCCATACCTAACGACACGTTGGGTTATGTGCATGAGCCCGGCTAGTGCAATGCGATGCAATGTTCAATCTGGGTGTTTGTGTCAATGAAATCCATATACACTCTCTCCTCGCCATCTTGACCCAACAGGCCAAAGACATACAGTATAATGAGAACCAGACGCCTCACAAGAATTGCAGTCAAAAGGGCTCTGCATGGTATATAGTAATAACCCAGTGCAAGTGGTGGACCAAATAGGTGAAGAGTCAGAGGCTATGCTACCTCCAACAGTGTCACATAATGCCTTAATAATGTAGAAAGGAGAATAAGAGACAGACTTAACTAAAGGCTTAGGAAATGATGGTACGTATATGAAGGTCTCTGAAGACAGGTTAAATCAATACAATGCATCTTTTCTGGATGAGAATATGTACACAGAGGAACGCTCTGGCAGCAGAATGCTTTATCTTTACTACTTTCCATTCGTTAATGTTTAGGAAGTATTTATGGTCATACTTAAATAAAGCACAACTTTTTTCAAACTTATAATAAGCTGAGTTTAGGCTGCATGCACTCTCCCCACAGAGCACACTCTATAAACACATAAACGACACATTTTCTGTATAGTGAGGCGAAAAATCTCAAATCCTTCAAGACTTCTCCTCACAGAACAATCCCCCGCCTCTAAACTCTGCTAAACTGCTGACAAGCAGGAATGACAGGCATGCTGCATGTTTTTACGAGGATTTCCCACAACACATATCAACCCTAAGGGTGGTTATGATTGCTGGGGCATCCACAGGCCAAAGCCCCTTGATCCTCTGGGACTCCCAAGTCAGGCAGCAAGACAGATTGCGGTCCTGACCTCAGACTCTGTTTTGGTTTCTGCTACAATCAGGACATTCCCTATGCACAGGCTGTCAAGATGCACACTTAGGTATTCTGCCGAGTTCAAAGTGGGATAAGTTCATGTGACTGTTGAGAAGAAAGAGGAGAAAACATCTCTCCATTTTTTTAAGGAAGCATTTTAAGGTCGGGGCTGAAGTTTCATACATTTCCAGTAGACTAAAACAACAACGGATGTCTTCTGTTCAGAACATCTTCGCCCAAAACATCCAATGTGTTTGCATAATCTTATCTTTGTTGTTTTTAAAGCAACAGTTCCCAACGTTTTGGGAAATACATTATAGTCACCTGCATGGTTAAATAAAGTTAGCTTCACGCACCTCAGTACAAACTGGAACAAATAACTTCCAGAAGTATCTGCTGGTTGCCTGGAAACCTTAAGATGTCTTCTGGACTATTTCCAGTCCAGAAATAGTCCAGCCGCGTGAAACCACCAGAGTGTGGTTTTCTTACAAACTAATTAGAACATGTTTAGCTCTGCTGAATCTCCGAGGCACCTTCCTTTGGAGGTATACCAGCCGGGTCCAACTGGTACGAGACCCCAGGTCAGAAAGAGTGTTTCCCAAAATGTTGAACTACTACTTCACAAAGTAGCAAAGCAACTGCCCTGCTTTAGTTAACATCGTACGATGACCCGATGATAGTTCCTGAGTTTACCTGTATTATTAAAACCACACATGCCCTGCGTTGTCCTGATCACTCACCAGCTTCTGATAATTGCTCCGTTCCTAGCAGAATCTCTTGACACCTCTTGTCAGTCTGTCGAGTCGTCCTGTCATTCTAACTGGGAAGGGGGAGCGATTAGGCAAGATTTTCCTGCTCTGTTTCCGATAACCATCCTGCAACCTAATTTCCATCAATTGCCTGCTCTTGCTCTCTCGCCTTCAGCCAGTTTTTTCCGGTCTCCAGTCAAGGGTCATCTGTTTTCCTCAGTTCTCATCTGCACTTAGCTAGTACCCCCAATCTCTTCAGTCCATCCTCAACTGCTGCCTGACGATCTTCAATTTTCCAGCGCGCTTATCTGCCTTGAAGCCTGTGGGACTCTGGGAACATCTCTGACTTTGGCGACTTTTGGTAATAATATCAGAAAAAGAAACACTTGCCAGCAAAGGAACCTGTAACCTTGAAGATGAATGGGCTATGGGATATACTGCAACAATCTTAGCCAGCGTTGTTTCTGTTTTAACAACAAAAGCGAATAACATAATAGAGTAAAAGATGCCATAATTACACACATCAGCAGCCTCTAGTATTTTGGCTGCCAATTTAAAAACCATAAAACCATGTCAGTATTGTATTTTGGTCTGGCTCGGGTGCAGATGAGGTCCTAACATAGCTAGAGACGTCAGAGAAAGACGGCTGGGTTCAAACCTATATTCTGAAAAGGGGGAATGAAAGCTGGGTCATTTGTATTCAGGTTATATTCCAGTTTTCTACACACTTAAATTGTATAGGAGAGACCGAACCTGAGAGATAAATAAGGTGACATCCAGTGTTAATCACATTTTAATCTATAATCAGTGACGGGGCTTACTAACTAGATACTAGAATATTTTGTTATTTAATAAGTGAAAAAACGTCCTGTTAAAATGTGTATGGGCAACAGCATGTGTAGATATGTGCTGCATATGAATATGACGTACAGCAATAAGTAAAATGCAGTGAGATAAGCATGATAAAAGTAATGAATATGATAAGACTGCATTGAACCGTCACCACATTGAATGCACTTTTGCCTTAGCTGAATAAAAGAAAAGATTCTTCTCTGAGTTCAGCAATGACGAGCAGATTTTTCGAGTACTTTTAGAAAAATGTGGACTCTGTGGCTGAAAATTGGTTTTATGTTGGCTGGGTGGTCGATTACACTCATGATACTTAATGTAGGTCAGACAAAGGTCTAGAGAGGTCTTAAGAGGGATCATCTCATTCCCACTATGTGGAACTCGAAAAAGAGGAAGTGAGTGCAAGAACATGTTTCTGCCACCTTTTCAGCTCGGTGGTGGAGTGGCCTGTTTTATGCTGGGTCAAGCCCAAGAGAGCTGAGAAGGAAAATCATGCCGGATCAGTGAGTAAAAAAAGCTCAAGAAGTAGTGAAGGTTCTCGCGTCTGCATTCTTATCACTATAGGTCTGCAGGAGGGAAAAGCCACTTCTGATTTCTGATTGTATGCCATTGCGTGGAGGGTATAATTCCACGAAATGAGCCTCTTACTCAGTCCCTCCACGAGAGATCAATATGACCGATGTTGCTCCTTTTTAGAGCAGGTAATATTAGTGAAGACAAATGGTAGGATCACTTCCAGAGAGAAGAATCAAAAGAAATGATTAAATACTGGCCATATTGATGGATATAAAAGGCCTGCTGTGTGGACTCCCACGTGGATGAGAGTAATTTTACAGCACATATGACGCAGAGTAAATCACATGCTGTGTCACGATGTCCTCAAATGCCCTCCTTTAATTTACCAGTATGTATCCTCAGATTACTTGCACAGAAGTGATGTTCGAATGAAACATGACGCCATAAGAGTCATGTACCAGCTGGATATGTTGCCTTCATAAATAAGGCAAGAGCCAAACCCAAATCCTGTAGTGTGTACAACCTGAGCTGCTCTCTCTCTCTCTCTCTCTCTCTTTTTCCAGACTAACAAAGCCACTGCCATCGGCAAATCAATCAGTCCAGGAGAGGGAACAGGGGATGCCACTGTGCATGAACTGAGAGCAATCAGGTATAACCCAGATGGCACAATGAAATACAGGCTGCAGCACTGTCTCCCACGGAGTCCCCTCCTTTACTGCAGGATGAGGCTCACACCCAGCAACACAGCAGCACAAGTCATGGCACTTTGTACGGCTGATAATATGACATGCACAATCCTTCACAAACCCAGCCGAACTGCCGGTAGTTTTATGAACCATTATCCGGCTGAACGTTGTGATGTGACGTATCATTCCAAGGACAGGTCTGTAAGACTCCGTGAGCGCATTTCATTTCTGATACGGGAGTTTACTTTCTTGGCTCCTCTTTTTGTTTGGCAGGTAAACATTTAAGCTTCAGTTACTTCTGAACGGTCACTGGATCACATTTTACACTATAATGCTAACTGTTAATTAGTCAGCCATGTCTTCTGGGAGTGCTCGAAATCATGTCCTTGTGAACTTGAGAACTTTTTCACAGCTGCCATTTTTACACGTAATAGTAGGGTATGCACAGGTGTTACCAATGATACTTATTCATTTTCAGTTCCGTTCAGAGTCGGGCTGCTGCTGTGCTGCATGTCGGTTCACTGGAAAGTCTCTGCTACGATAAGTGGAACAGAACCTTAATGAGTATGACTGGAAACACCTGTTGACCCTACTATTTCATGTCAAAATGGCTGCTGTGGAAAAAAGGTCGGTTATGATGCCAAGCCCTGTGCCTGTTATGAAAATACTATCTATTCAATACTATCTATTCGTTTTTGTAGAATGTGAGTAATGTGTGCAGTCTGTACTCTCGGGGTACTTCACCTTTAATATATCCTGCAATTTGAGGAAAACTCAAAAAATGGCATTCAAATCGTTGCAATGCAACAATGAAATAAAAGACAACAATCTCGCAGGCATGCCACTCGAAGAAGCGTCTTTATTTTGTTTTTTTTTCCTCTGCCTGCTGCTCGGTGTCATCCTGGCCGATGGTCGCCTCATCCCGCACTGCAGTGACGGCAGGACGACGATCAGGTAAGATGTGAAAAGCTCTGGGTCTTCCTCTGCTTCAGGCATATTGGCTGGCAGTTTTTGACCAAAGGTTCATCACTAGAGGTCAGAGGAGCTGGGGGAAGATAAACAGCAGAGTCTCTGGTTCGTTATCACCCGCAGAGCTGTTTTGAAGCTCAGAGTGCCGCTGCCCCGTTGGCAACCCTGTCGCTTCCACCTCTAATCTAAAAATCGGCAGAAGACGTGGATCATCGGTGGAGCAGAGGCAGCCTGGATGACGCCCGGGTGCTCAAACGAGCCATCTGTAACTGCGCCCACCCACTCAATCAGAGCAAGTTTAGCTAGAGAGACCAAAACTGTTTTTTTGCACCAGGCTGTAAACATGTTTATTTCAACTGTGGTTTTATTATGGAGGCTTATGGAGATTGACTCATTCTATAGCCAGCCCCAAGTGGCCGCTTGAGGAACTGGTTGATGCTTGGTCCCTCTTCAATCAGATTTTCAGAAATTGTGGTTACAGCCTCTGCACCATCCAGCACATCTGCTGGCTGTTTACTTTCCACCTCTTTGGTGTTCAGGTTTGCTTCTCTATCAAGCTCCTGGCATTTTTCTGAGCCCAATTAACGATCTTTGGATGTGTAAAACAAGAAGGGCTGGCCTCTGCTGAGTTCACAAACCTCCCGGCTTCATAATTCAGTATCTCTCATCTCCAATGCCGGCATTCACCTCCTACACCAGAAGAGGCCTGCCATCAGCATCATCAAAGTCTTCAAGTTCGAACTGCCTGAGCTATTTTTGCTTTGCTCCACCAGCATGTCTGTCATTTCCTCAGCAGTCACCCCAGATGGGATCCTGTTTTTCTTCTGAAGCCTGGTAAATTCTACCACCAGTGCAATGTGAGCCTTGTAAGAGCTGATGTGGTTGCAGAGCTGCAGAGCCCATTCGTACCGTACGGTTATACTGGCCGCCCCCCTCATGGGTCTGTAGATGCCTCTTCCCTCCAGTGAACTCCACGGAAATGTAGTTCCTCCTTTTCTCAGTACAGAAGCGATCACAGTTTTGAGGTATCTGTACTTCTAACTTGAATGTTTCCCATTTTTCTTACATTATACTTCCGACTATGCTCCAGAGGGAAATATTGCACTTTTTACTCGATCTGGCAGCTTTTGTTTCCTGCTACTTTGCACATTCATTTAATAATACAAGACATAATCAACAAATACATTTTGATGTATTGTTATAGGCTAAGATAAAACTTTATTGAACACCGGGGGGGGGTGATCACAAGCTGCTCAATGGCGTATAAATGAAAATTACCGTCCTCCTTTTTCAGCTGCAGTATTTAAATCACGACACATTAATATATATCATGTGGTATTTTCATAATCTTGTCAGTTCAGACATAGAAAACAGCAGCTTTCCACAGCAGGTGGAGTACGGCCTCAGTCACATGATAACAGGCAGAGGTGGAGGAGTAGCACTTGCCTCTGTTCAAAGATGTTCTCTGCCTCCTTGATCTCAAAGATTCCCATTTTTTCTTGGCAAATCCAAAATTGATTCTTTCCGACTTGGAACCTGAACTCACACTGAGATTTTACAGACGACGCGTGACGTCAGATTAGACACAGAAGAGAGCTTCTTTTTCTCCCCACGTGACCACTTACACACCGGCTTTGCCTAATGACAGAAATATTGTACCAAATGCAGATTTATTTATATATCATTCAGTAATTAGACGCAGGGTTGTGTGTTTTATTCGAGTTAAACTGATGATGCAGCGGTAAATGAAGCCTAGTAAGATCCACATTTTATGTTTTGGATGAGCTCACAAGAGACCCTCTGCTGTCTTTGAAGTAGTCTGGCTACTGGCCTAGACTTTGAAATAAATAAATTGATAACACAAGAGGGGGAAGCTGTTAAAATATACTCTCTTGAATCAATTCAAGGTTTTTACAGACCCAGAAATGCAGCTTTAAAACCTATTTAGTCAGACCTGTGACAGTGAGAAACTTGCATATTAAATTCACCCCAAAACGCTCGAGGTGACGTTTATTTTCGGTATACAGGCACATATTTTTAGGACTGTGAAATGATTTAAGGAGTTGAGGTTTAAATGTCCAAGGTGTCTTACGGGAAAAAAAAAAAAAAACGTCTGTACATTTGCTTTTGTGTGGGCTGCAAGTGTAATAATTTGGGGGCATGTCAATCACAGCTTCAGATTCAAGTGGGTTTTTCTGGAGAATTAACATGTGTCAAGACGCTGCTGGTACATTGGTCCTCACATAGAAAAGAACGTGGGTGTTTTGACGTACATCACAGGTCAGCTACAATGCCTTAAGACGTGAACCGCTTGAGTCCGAGAGAAGAGAAAATGAACTGCAGACAAGCTCACGTAGCTGTAGCTCTGCAGCAACGTTTCAGTGGTCAAGCACGGTCTTGCATCAAGTGCAGGTGTGTCTGTATTTTTTTTTAATACATTAAAGATCACATAGGGGCAATGTTCTCAATTCACAACTCCTTCTAAACCTCAAAAAACTTAAGCTGAAAGGTGAGTTTGCAGCTTTGGTCAGTGAAAAATGAATTTCTCTTCAAGAAAGTCTAGAGGTGTCCCCATGTACGAAGGATCAGCAACCACCCAGGGTTCGAATCCGGCCCTTTGCTGCATGTCATTCCCCGTCTCTCTCTCCCACATTCCCATCACTCTTCAGCTGTCATTGTCAAAAACAAAGCTTGAAAAGGCCAAAAAAATATCTTTTAAAAAAAAGTTGAAGTCTACTCCTGAGAATTCCGGTGTACCAGAATATTCAAATCAAAAGGTTAGACTATTCTGAGCCTTTGCAACGAAATTTTCGCTCATATGTACTTTGGAAATGTGCAGTTGGATGACAATAAAGTCTGTCTAAGTCTAAGACTTTTGCGATGTAGTGCAGCTGCAGAGTGCAATGCCACTTTTGTAAATATGGACAACATGTATTTGTTGTGATTATGTTATGCTTTACAGCCAAACATCAAGCAAGGGCAACACCATGAAACATAGCAGTCAGCTCATATTACTAACTAGCCAAGTTCAGCGCCAGCGGCTGAAAGTCAGTCCCAGGTTTACTCTTGTTAGAGAGCTTTTAGCTCGACCACCCTCTCCTCTTCTCCTCTTAGCTTCTTCCATCAACGTCCCACTCTGTCTCCTCACCTCTGTCATTATGTTCATAGGAGCTGCTGAGTCTGGAAACCTCTTTGTGGTGGTCCAAAATGCCTGTGGTACAAACACTAATACTCCCCTGGTGCTCTGAGCCCATAGTCGGAGTATGACTCAGCGGTAGTGCTGTAAAGCGTTACACACTTCTCACAGGTGACCGTACCTGGAGCACCAAGGTAAATATTTCAAGAAGAGGCAGAGTGAAAATGACAGAGGCAAATCTGATTACACATCTGCCGCGTTAAAATGATTTAATAACGTGTTATTATTAGTTATTGGTAGAGAAGTTGCACTTTCGCTAGCACACGAAAGATTGCAAGCAGTAAATGCTAAGACAATATGGACATAATATGGACAGATTTTCATTTTCTGGTGTTCAGATCCTGAAATCTGTCTGACTTTTTGCGAAATGCATCTTTCCCACCTTGTTGAAGGTGATCTAAATGCATTCTGAAAACTTTTCTTTAGTCTTGTGACAGATGAAGTTACCGATCGTATTTAGGATGAAGTCTTAAGCATTGAGGAAGGAAATCCTTTTTTTCTGTCCAACGCTGGCAGTATACTGCCATTACAATATCCGTAGGGGTTGTTGACAAACATGAAAGCGAGCAGCATGGGTCTGTTTTCCAGAGGAAACTCAATTCCTGTCCTGCAGTGCTACAGATGAGGAGGGCATCAAAGCATGTGTGGTATGCAAAATGACTGCCAGTACTATATTTCACTTAGGTAGCGTGGTTAATCCTGATTCAGGGAGAAGTCAGGAGAGCCAAACACTGAGCGAGCTGCAGAACATTAAGTCACGCTGAGCTGTGTCAGCTGGCAGAAGCTCGGCTACTACGCCCGCCACATCTTACTGCATTGATTATGATCAATTAAAAAGCCTCTTCATGCTCACATGCTGGAAGCGGATCTGCTTTGCTGTTCTTACGACTGTGTGCTACGATAGGCAAACTGCAATGCAACATAAGCATGTATATTGTGTCCAATTGGACGTTGCTTATCAGAGAAATGGCCAGAAATAGATCTCACTTGATAGTACGCTGCGCTTAATGGACACAGGGGAATGGCCACATGATGGCCCACACATAGATAATTCCATGTGTTGTTAGAGTGACCTTGCTTTATCCTCCATGCATGGCTCGCATTTGGAATATATCAGCAAGGCCACATGGCAGACGCTCATAGAAAATAGAGAAGCTGGAACAGCTTGTTATCAATATTCTCTCAGATTGCACGACCACGTAGAGTCAACCAAGATAAAATGGCATCAAATTTCTATGTAAATTACAGTGTGCACAATTCAAATGTAACTAATTCATCAGGCCGTCAATGTATATCCTCCGTCACACCACGTACTGATACATAAGTTAGATTTAAAGTGGGAATCTCAAAGATTTTCATTTAAATAAATGTAAACACAATGGTGATTGAGCCTAGGGACCAACGGTGAAAGTATCATAGCAATATTATATATTTGCAGTGTAGTGTTACCAGGTAAAATGATGTAAGTTCCTGCTAATGCAAACCAAACCTCTCCTACTCCTCTAGCTTCTAAGTCACAGGAAATGCAACGCTCCAAACTTGACACCAACCGTGTATAACAGTAATTTCTTGGCATATCTTGACAGAGCTCGGCTTGAAATGTTGCAGAAAGCAAAGAAGCTATAAGGAGCAGCCACAGTTAGATGAAGAGCTGCAAACCTTCAACTTCTCAGCGAGGTAACCAACTGCACTGAAGACTCACGCCACGGTTTCTCGCAGAATGATGGTCATTTCTATTAAGACAACAATCATTTGTTTTGCTGCCCGCAGAATTTTGTGTATTAAACCTGACTGGCTTGTCGAGGATCGGCACTTTAAGGTATGCTGCGCTCACAGGGTGTGACATCTTCCGAACCACACTGACATTCACCCTCAGGAAATTTGCTCACGTGCCTGACAGCAGCGTGACTAATTCATACTCCGATCAGTATTCAGCATCGGTAGGTGACGTACTGAAAGAAGTGTGTGGTGCTCTGATCAGACGTGGGGGAAAAATAACACTGGTCTTCTTCGAAAGCTCGGCTTTAAACTTTCTGTTTGCCGGGAGTGATGCGTTCAGATCCTAAACACCAAATGTCAACATGGTATATATGCTGTCATTCACTCTCAATAAATCCCTTCATATCAGCAGTCTGACTGCAACGCCTTTAGATGTACTGATACAGATCACCATGGCAACAAGACGTGTAAAGCACACCTACTCGAGCAACATACCTTAATACAACTGTGAGGTATTTCTGTTCCTTACGTTATTTTCTACTACTTCTGATTCCCTTTATGTGAAACATTTCATCACATTCAGAGGGAAATATATACCCATTAGTGTGTCTGAAGGCTGTTACTGACTACCCGCGAGTAAATAAGACTTAAAATCTGAGGCAGCATCCCTGAAGGTGTCCATTCCACAGAGTAGGGATCGTATAGGTTTGCTGCTGCTTCTATGTCTGAACTAGTAAAAAGTTTAAAGTGCTTTAATCAAAGGAACTCAATTGTAAAGGATGGAGGATGGAGACGATCTCACAGTGAGGGAGGATTCTCGCTGCTGCATTTTGAACTAACTGCAGGCGAGTTGTGGAATTCTACTTGACTCCTACTTGAAGAGAGTTACGGCAGTCGAGATATGAAGTTATAAAAGTAAATCTCCAAAACATACTCCTTTTATTATTTTACATGCTTTATTTGCAAGTCAAATTGAAACGCAGAGTCCAAACTGACACTGACTGAAACTGACACCTGTGAGCTGAGCGCTGTGGAGGAATTTTCAAGTGACGGTGAAGCTTAGCGGCAGCCACGATGAGGTTTTCTTGTGGTCCTGCTCATCATACAGAGATTGTATTGTGTTGCTGTAAACTAGCCAATTCCCTCATGTGTCATAGTTTGAAGCGGTGTGACAGAGCATGATACGTTATCACATGGATGATGTCACTGGAGATAATGGAAAAATCAATTGCTAGACATCATGAAAACACTAGAACTTGAACTTGGTCTTCTTTAGGTATATAGGCCGTGGCTTTGCGATGAAGCCATGAAAGGCTCTCACGGAACCTGAAAAGGATGGTTTGAACTCATTTGCCTGGGTACAAGATGTAAGAAAAAAAAATTAAAAGACAACTGAAGAGCATTTAGAGGTAAAGCTCACAGCGTGGCCTAGAGTGCAGCATTTCTATTTAGGGTGAAGTCTCCTTTTCTGTGTCAGGTGTTGAAATGCCCTTGTCACATTAAGTGGCAGATCTCAGGACACTTAACATTCCTCCCCACCCCCTCAGCAGATGCAGTGTTTTTAATGACATTGTCTGCTTCCTGTCAAGTCAGCTGGGGGCTGATATGAGGAAAGTCACCTGTGGAAGGACGGTGGAAGGGAAATGTCTTGAAGGGCAGCGCGGGAACTCTGCTGGGTTCTGACTTTAGTGCGCGTGTTACACTTACTGAATCGGGGCTGAAGCACAATGCACTGCACAGATACTTAACCATAAAAATGTAGGTCTGTGTCTCTTTTTCTTTTTTCTTTTTTTTACCGTCGGTGTGTTTTCTCTAACGTTTGCTCAGTGTTCTTTTAACTGGGCTCATAGGAATTATTCCATCGCATGACTGAATGGTTTATGAAAATGTCCAAAGGGAAATATAAAAATCCTTTCATCTTAGATATAAAAGGACAAAATGTTCAGATAGGAAGGTACTTAACTAGAAAATTGGCAAGAAAGACAGGGAAGGGTTGGAAATGCATCTATGTGTGTGTGTGTGTGTGTGTGTAGGGGGGGGGGCACTGCATGCATAGATGCTTGCACATGGGGCCTATTTTACAATTCAGGTGTGCCTTGCTTGCTTAAACTCCGGTCAGCTTAATCTTCAATTCAAATGAATCTACCCCCCTCAGGCACTTGTCTCACCTCTTTCTGTCATTTCTTTTTCCCTTTAATTTCCTCTTGCTGGTCATTTTTCACAGAGAATTTTTTTACAGGCTTGGAAAATGCCTGCCAAGCTAGAGCAGAAATCCGGGCAGGAGGGATGACAAGATGAGAGACGAGCCGGTGGTGAGAATCCCCTATATAAAAGAGCTGACACGTCTGCCTCTATTCTGAGCTCTCTCTCTGCAGGTGAAGGTATGGTTTCCCACATGACAGTGACCACATGTGAGTACTAATGATTGAAGACAGCACTGAGATAGTACCTCTTTGGGGTAAAACGTTAGAACTGTGTTCTTAGATGAAGTTGTCAGGAAAATTGTAAATGACAAGACATGTTCGGTATTAATTTTTCTGCTTGATAATTTGACTAAAGTGAACTTGGCAATGTTGACTAAGTTCTTATGATCTATAGTGCGGAAGGCATCTCAGGTCACCCTGACATCCTAAACATCCCGACGTTTTACACCTACTGTACATCTGAGGTCCATGATTGCTGCTGTGTTTCCCCGGTTATAAATATGAACATGTTTTTTTTTGGCCAGAAGAAAAGGAGCTGTAAACTTAATGCTGACACATTGCCACCTCTTAAGTTGATATTGTGATCTTGTCAGCAAACTGTTAGCTACACATTCAGCAGATAAGGAGCAACATTAGCATTCATTTAGAGTCGTTTTTGTGTCCCAGCTGAATTAAGTCCAATATTCTCCCCCCCTCCCTCTCTCTCTCTCTCTTCAGCTCTGTTTTGCTCTTTACCAACCCCTGAGGGAAATATCTGGCTCTTTAGTAGCTAAATGCTTCACTTTATTCACCCGTTAGTCTTTAACTTTGTCTGTCTGCTGTTTGGTGCCGAGCAGCTACTGCACAGTAGGTTTTTTCCACTGCCAGCTGTGGCTGGAAATAACACTGATGAGAAAACAACCAATACGTTTGAGAGCTGAAAGTTAATGTTGTATGCTGTACAGTATGTAATGTATGCTGAATGTTAAATGCTCTATAGAGCTGAAGGGATCTGCGTAGTCTGATGATAATTCTCTGTGGGATCATCACTACGAGCGACACCTTTCACATAGAAATGTGATCCATTGTTAATATAAAAATGAAGCATGAAAATAAGCCTCTTAACCGCGTAGTTATTGTTGTAGTTTTTTCAATTGAAATGTGCTGTGTGCCAGCAAAATATGTGTGTTGTGTCAGTAACCTACAACTTAACAGAGCACAATGTACAGTATATTCCATGATAATAGGATTTTGTTCTCTCAAAATAAGTAGGGCAAAGGAAAAGTAATCCTTTGAAAGAAGACAAGCAGAAATTAAGAAGAGAAGACATGACAATTGAAAGTCACTGGCCTGAAACGCAAAGAGACGATTTATTATTTAGTTCTAAGATGTTAAGTCAATCATCCTTTCGAGCCATCCAGGCAAGTGCTAGAAAATTATGGCTGGAGTCACTGTGGTTAATAGTAAGGTAGAGCTGTGAGTCATCAGCGTAATAGCGAAAGTTAATGTTATAATGTAACCTAGAGGGAGGGATATACAGGGAGAATTAAAGTCTTAAAGCAACTTTATGTAAGATTTAGTCATTTCAGTTTCAATTGATGTGTTAATCGGTCATAAATTTGGACTAAAAACCAGCATGTCGACAATTTATAACAACGAAACGGGCAACAACACAAAACATGGCAGCCAGCTAATATTACTTACTGGTCTAACAGTAAGAAGCCCAGCGTCTATCTTTCAACCTGTTAATTTACGAAACTCTCACCAACAATTGAACACCGGGCTCTTGCTTGGTGTTTGCTTTTGTTTTTAGCTTCCTTTGTCAACGGCCGCGGTCTGCTTTTCTTCATCACCGCCATGCAGCTGAACCCATTTATGTTGCCTGCTCAGCCCTGTCGCTCTCTTACATTACTCCCCATCAGGAAACTAATCAGCAAAAGTGGATGCGTAGCAGCTGGAGGGCACAAGAGGGAAAACCAGAAAATATTTTCTCCAAAAAAATGTGATCCATTGAAGTAGTTGTAGGTGTGTGACCATTCACTCCATTACAAGTCATTCCAGCATCAAAATGATTTGGGAGGTGTCGTTTAGCTCAGTTGGTAGAGCGTCCGCCCCGTGCAGGGGCTCGGTCCTTGCTGTGTTGGACCGGAGGTCAAGTCCGACCTGTGGCTCTTTCTGTGTGTCATTCCCCATCTCTCTCTCTCCCCACATTCCTGTCACTCTTCAAGCTGTCTCTGTCAAAAATGCCAGAAAAAATCTTTAAAATGATTCCAAAGCAATTATTTGAAAGGTAGAAATGTTGTTTAAATGTCACGGTTAAGTCTGAACCCAAATACAGACACAGAACAGGCAGGTAGGGAGAAAACACATCTTTTAATACGTATGCTGGCGGGGGAGAGGCAGAAGAAATCCAGGTGGAGGCTTGGCAGCGGGGATCCAAGGCATGAGAGCTGGCTGACGGGCTTGGTGGATCACCATCCATGATGGTGGGTGGGCAGGCAGGCAGATCATCCTGAGACAGAGGAAGCCCCACGCGTAAGCCACTAACAGACTGGCAGGCAAACCACCTTACCCGATGCAAAAGTAAACTAGCTCCATACAAGCGTGAAGCACAGACCAACTATGATCCGGTGAGGACTGGCAGTTTGTACAGAGCTGTGTAGGCAGGGGTGATGACTTGATGGCAGACAGGTGTGCTGATTGCTGATGATGGGCAGGTGTGGAGAGAGCAGAGCCAGGAGCCAAAGTGAGGAAGGAGGACCACACCCACACAGAGACAGACACAGAAGCTGACAGGGGTAAGACAGGAGACACGTGGAAGAAGAAAAACAGTTTGATAAGATTAGATATTTATATATAGGCTCAAATGACAATGTTTCCACATACTGGATAAAAACTAAGCACAGGGTTCTTTAGTGTTACAATTAGACTGTTTGCAGAGTCCAATTACCCAGCAGTCACCAACCGGATACATCCGTCTGTACCTCTTGACACATGCCAAGACGTTTGTGTTGGTCACGTGACACATTGGCCCAAAAATTGGCTTGCAGAGAAACAAGCTTAAAAAAAAAGACAGACATTAAACTTTCAATTGAAACGTTGAAAATTGATATCCAGGACATTTTTTGTTGTATCGATTCACAATCCTTCCTCTCCGGACTTTTGGAGTTCATGTTGTGTGGAGATCTAATGGCCTCCAGAACACGTACCACAGGGGATTTTATTACTGAGCACAAAATCATTATAAACTATTTTCAGTTTTTAAGGAAAACAATAAGATTCTCATGATCCATCACCACTTCACTTCAGTACTTATAATGGCCTTTCTCTCTTTGCTGGCTTCACGCTGGCTTTCAATACAAGACAGGAAATATTAACAAATTTGCAGAGTGAAATCAAGTCCATCAATCTCAACAAATATTAGATTTTTGTACCCACAACAGAATTGCACTCAGTGGTGTTAATCTCTTTGATGATCTTTTCCATCCTGACAAGGTCCTGTATCGACAAAATGGAATTTAAAATTGATGCAGACAGAGGCAGTGGAAAAGTCACGCTGATGAAGAATATGCCACCGGCGCCGTGAGGCTGAAGTAGACCCTGCCAGAAGGAATGTTAATGATGAAAATGGTTTGCCTTGCTTGAGATTTAATTCTGCTTTTTACTGGATCAAAGATAACACTGGCACATTGTGTAGTAAGGCACAATTTAACAGCATGTTCTTTCGGAGAATGTAAAACTCTAAAGTGCTGCCAAATAACGACTGCTTAACCAGTCTGTTCACCTTTTCAGCGTTCCGTTCTTTCTGCAAAATGTGTCAGGCGTTTTTCACAAAAGGGATTTTGTGTTGTGCGGAACATAATTAGACATTTAACCCACAGGAGACCTTAAAAGTCATATCGTAACCCGATTAGAGGGGCCCGGGAAGAGGACCGTGCCGTTAAAAGTGGAGAGAAATGTAGCAAAACTGTATCGATTTACCAAGAAATTAGTACTTTGGTGCTGTGGCGGTGCTGCTCTCCACATGTCATATTTCTACTTATCATCGCCAGTCGGGTATGAAATCAGTGAAATCTCACCAAACGTTTGAGACTGAGCACGTGGAAAATGTTTAATTTGGGAAGTGAAAACATGATCTTAAGATTAATGTCTGCATCTAGAGACAGTAAAGTTTTCCTTCCATCCAAACAGTTTGTCCATGTGCTAGAGACTATTCAGGTAAGCGATGAATACACTCGGTACCAGTGCTCAAACGATTAGTTGATTAATTAATGAGCCAGTTAACTAAAAAATAATTGACTGCACACCTTTTAAGTAGCTGAGCAAAAAAAAAGGTCAACAATTTGTGGATTCCAGCCTTTTAAATGTGAGAATTTGCTGCTTTCCTCCATTTTAAACCCCTGCACAATAAACTGAATATCTTTTGGTCTGAGAATTTTGGTCGAGCAAAATAAAATTGAAGACCTTGGGCTTGTAATAGGAATTCTTCACTCTTTTCTGGCTTCTCTGAAGTTGCCGCCCTGGTTGGGAGGCCTCTAACCGAGTGGAAAGAATGATAACGCTGGGCCATTGTGCTTTAATACACAAAACACAAGTGCCGAACTTTGTTTGGCTTGGTTATCTTTATAACACTACAGTATATTTGTTATACGTAACATCAGACTTTGTCAGTATTTTCCTGACAAAAGTGATTTTTATTCCAAAATTTAAATATGCAACTGCCCAAATTCTGGTCTTGTCTGGTTATCCGTGCCTCTGTTGGCAATAGCTGTTGACCGATAGTGCCAGGTGCTTCGGTCAGCTGTTGACAGATTGCTATGGAAATGTGATGAATGACTCTAAGTGATTCAGACAGTGTGGATTCAGACCACATAATGTTGTCCAAGCTGCAAAAGTTCTACATGTTAGAAGTTCATACAAAAGTTCCCGACAATTATGGACAACATCGAAGAATATGTAACAGTTTAGTTGTGCTGTTCAGGGCTAACAGTGTTAATTAAAGATAATAATGAGATTTCTTCATCCTGTGTAATTGACACTTGTTCAAACTACATTTTCTAACATTTTTGTTCTTTGTCAAAGAAAGAAACTGACACAGGGAGACCATATTTCCCAAAGCAACTAAATTTAATGGATGAGTTTAAATTCACGTCCACTACTCTGCCTCCGAAAATTAAACGTCCAGAGTGAGAACAAGCAATTTTAGCTTTCAGCCAAGAACACCTGAACAATACAATGGACAATCAAAATTCAAAGAATCATTCCCCTCCCAGAGCACATGCTTCTTTTTTTATGCTTAAAGCTGAAATAACACGTGCCAAGGCAACACCTAATTATTCTCTTTTGAGCCACTTTCAGTTAGCTAACTGCTTTTAGATTCACGTTTATTCCTACCGCACACGTTCATGTAACCATTTGGGTAAGACAGCTAAATGAAGCTGACAGCGGGGACGCACAACCATAAACATTTAATCCGAGTGCATTGAGGGTTTTTTTTTCGGGGTTTCAAAGTGTGTCAGCGCAGATGACTTTGCTAATGTTTTAAACATGCCCCGTGCACTGAGAAGACTACCTCAGTCACCGAAGAGTGGGGGAGGAACAGAAAAAGAGAGATCGAGTAAAATATATTTTTGTTATTCCTTTCATGTCTAATCAGTGTGGCTGTCTGTCTGCACTGTTGCACTTTACACTAGCTGCAGGACTGACAAGATAGCGTGTGTTAATACTTGCCATGTGCTAGTTTTACAAATGCAGCATTAAGCAGCTACCCTCACAGCTCACCCAAGCTGCTCCGGTAAGTGAGAAATATTTTGCAGCTTTGGCGCATGTATATTATACGACCTATGTTTGATTCAGTATTTAGAAAACCCAGCACATATTCATTCATGTTGATGTAGTCAAGGCGCTCTGCATCTGTGCATTCCTGGCAGCTGCCCAATTAGCAATTGTAAGTCAACACACACACACACACCGCATCAAATCAAACTACAATTCAAGGATACAAAGATTTACTCCCATCACAAATTCAGCTGGCCTGGTGAAAGATACGCAGAAACGAACTTATAACTACATACTGATTTCCATAATGGTGTGTCAGTGAGATTGCAGGCAATTTAGTGCCAGCCCCTCAGGTTCATATCCAACGTGGTAAACATTGCAGTGTCTGCAGAGAGGCTGCAATTAATCCGGCTTCTTTATTTCATGCAAGCCGTCAACAAAACACCTCAGTATCACTTTTAAGTGAAGTATTAGATAATAAAGCAGTAGTTTAAGTATGTGTTATCAGCACGATACCTAAAGTAGTGTAGAACTTCCAGCTGCACTGTGTACTTTATGCATAGGGATCACTGACTGTATAAGGAATGGGCGTCATATCCGCGACGTCGCCCACAGCTTTCTAAAGAGCCGCTTTGAAGCTCAGAGTGTGGTGGCTTTGGGCGCTGCCATGTTGGCAGTCCTGCCTCTTCCAGCTGATCTAAAGATCGGCAAAGACGTGGAGCATCTGTAGACTTGTGGCAGGCCGAATCACACCTGGGTGCTCAAACAAGTCTGTCAGTCTATGGTGGTCATGCTGTTAAGTTGTTGAGTTAAAAGGAAATTCAGCATCAGTACAGTTGTCATGAACAGAGAAATTACCAGGCTGTAAACATGCTGTGAAGTTTTAATATGGGGGCTTATGGAGACTTGTTTGTTTGGTAGCCAGGCACTTCTGCATTGACAAACAAAGACAGATATATATGGAAAATATGTTCATTTGTATGGCAAAATAGATTAGTATGAGGTTGTAAAAGGTGTACAAGAAAAACATGACATGACATGATGGTTGTTTTTGTGTCCTGATGATGATGATGATGATGATCCTTCTTTGTTCTTCCATTTAACGAGGTGCTTATGAGCGCAGTTCAGCCTCGGAGAGCATCAAAATTGCAACGACCTCATTTGCATGGCAGGTGTTGGTAATTGGGCACCACGTTGCATGCACATAGTGGGTTTGTTACTTTGTCTGTACCTGCAAACCTAGGAGTTCAGTTTTGTGTGTCATTAGGATTATGGCCAAATCGGACGACCAACATTTTTACTGCACTGCTCAGCGTTAAGGAGGTTTGGCAGGGACCTCAGCGATTGTGGAAGGAGACACGGCAGACATCACAGCCTGCTGTAGATGATTTTCATTCTTTACACTAATGATGTCGACACTTTAAGCTCTCCCCTGACTATGGCAAGAACCACGCAATAATCTTTCATCCTCTTAAGAGACAAAAAAGTTTGCCTCGGAGAGTTCCGATGATAGATCACCATTCGTATGATGTGAGATTACCCACAACAACTTTGCCGAGGGGGAAAAAGTGAAAAGATTTTCAGGCAAGGAAAATGGAAATGAAGAAAGGTTCATTAGTTCGACTTTCATGTGATGTGAGTTCACTCACCTCGGACAGAAAGAAAAAAAGGGTGACGGAAAACCTTACGGCTGTAATGTTTTTGGCAAAATTATTATTTTTTAATTCATGAATTTTTTTTGGTCTTTTGTCACATTTCAAGTTATTTAAGTCCAATTTGTGTCAGTGCAGAATGTGATTGTCTGTGCAAGGTTTCAACAGTAGGAGCACTTTTCTCAGTAGTAAGGGCCAGCCAATTGTGCCAATGTGAACTCTTCTTACCTGACGGCTGACAGAACTGTTGATCATAGATGCCATTTTTTTCCTTTATGTTTGCTGCTTATTAGACATTCTGCAGAGCTGTTAAGGAGCAGTACAAACCACAGGGTCACGTCTTTACATCTTACTTTTCTCATAACAACACGGCTACTTTAACATTCCAGGTGCCTCAAGTCAGTGTTTGGGATTTTTTTGCCTGCAATACCCCAACATAATTCAGAATTGATTTTAAAGCCCGTGTAAAGGCAATTCTGAGATTTCTTTCAAAATACATTAAATAGTTGCTGAAAACATTTGAAAAGACTTTGAACGATATGCTACTGAAATGTGGAGTTTCAGTTCAGGATGTTTTGGGCGGTCCTGAAGGGCGGCTCGATGATACGCTAAGGTCACCCTGAGCAGAGAGATAGAGATTAATGCATCTGGCTCAGAGTGTTTCAAACGTAGTCACGTCATTTTCTGAACTCATCTGACACATTTCAGGCGCTTCAAAATGGCTGCTTGACTGCTCCCACTAGTGGGCGTGGCTTCAGCACATTCCTTGAGCTGAGAATACTGCCCATTTTTACTTATTTTGACACCTAATTTCATAAACTTGGGGATATTTTTAATTATTTAAATTTAGCTGGGTGATTAATTACACTTTTTCCTTTGGTCTGACAAACTCAGAACATATATATATTCTTACTTTACACTGACTTTTAACAATAACGCTATTAATGATGTGGCTATAATAATTTGTTGGGGTTGTTTTTCAGTGTTTAGGTTTCTTTCATTACTTGTTTTAACACTATATTATTAATTACTTTCAGTTAGCTAATCAGTAATGATAGTTATGATATATATAGCTATAGCAGTGAGGAGACCACACCCACTTAGAAAACAGGAAATGTATATCATTTTATGTTTCAGTTGAACATCCTGTTGCTAATAGCAACCTGGACTAACACCATTGTATATCAGGTAGAGTTATGGCTTACTACATGGCTTTGTTGAATACTTGATTCTGATTATTGCAGTTTGCTACAATGTATTATTTCTGTACAGCAGGCTCCGGCTATGAATAACACACCATTACTATGGAAACCGTTCTCATCATAGACTCTGGAGGGCCGCAGTGGATGCAATTAAAGCATTCAGTCATCAGCATTTTTGGCAAATTATTGGTTTGTTTAGTAAGTGGCTGTGTAAAAGTGGTATTTTGTACAGAAAGTCCAAAGTATTTTGTCAAAAAAACACAATTCTTGTTTTCTCAGTACGTTAATGAAAATGTAGGTATGAATATTCTTCTATTTCTGCCAATAGATCTTGCTAAATGTTACTCACTGGACCTCTAAATTTGTTTATCATTTTTGAATAGTTTCTGAGTTCTAAACAAATTTGTGTTTACTTTTACTCTTGAAGTTTTATGATTTCAATTATTGAATGCAAACATAGAGAGGGCAGAGGAAGATACCGAAAGCTATTTAAATGAACAATAACTTCATAAAGTCGATGTGTGTGTGTGTGTGTTTACTGTCTGTGTTGTGGGTTTGATCAAATCTCATAAATGCGATGCTGACAGCATTGCAGCCGACCCTGAAACCTCTCTGAGTGCATTTTGAATTGAATGCCAGTAATTCAAAATATATTACCACATACTGACAGATCAATACATACATTCACTAATGAATAGCTGGAGAAAGTTTCAAGGCTGTTCAAGATGATTTTCATGCTGTATGGAATTAAATAAAAACCAGTGGTTGCCTGGTCAATAGGAAAGACACATAAAACTTCACTGACTCGCTTTTCACTGGAAAAAAAAAAGACACTACAGCTGAATATGGTAACACATATCATCATAAGTCTTCCCCAGTTGATAACTGACAGGCGATTATTTTTTCTCTTACGAGTTTTCTAAAATTTTATATGCATTTTATGTTTAAATGTACAAATCAGGCACGTTTGTCAAGTTAACTTTTGGTGATTTCAGGAGAAATCAACAGACAAATCTAGTAGTATAGTAAAATAAACACAAAATATATTATATGTCTCTCTCTGAAAAATAACGTGATGGGAGCAGAAATCTAAAAAATTACCACTGCATAAATAAATAAAAATCAAATAGCAGTAAATATATCATTTTTTTGTTTTCAAAAACATCAACATCCATAAAAGTTTTCCAAAACCGGTTTGAAATGGACTCTCTTACGTGTCGATATTTCTATGGATCTTATGAATCTTTTAATAACATCATGGATCGTAGATGGTGAAATCCATAAATTTCTTGCAATTGTGCGCTAAGAAATCTTCTTAAACTGCTGGATTATTTGCAGCTTTTCACAGAGTATTGAACCTCGCCCCATCCTTGCTTGTGAACGACTGAACCTTTGAATTGTGTGTGTGATTTGGTTTAGTTCGAGAAGTGAACCCGAATGCAGACCGGCTAGGCTGAGTGAACAAGAGGTTACTTTAATTACTTTAAAGATGGCTGAGAAGTCGAGGCAAAGCACTAAATCCAACAATCCAATATAAATCCAAACAGAAGTTCAACAATAAAAAAATACAGAACTGGGATGCACTATGGGCAGTAAGAACATGGCGAGAAGCACAAAGACTCAACAATGGAGAATTGGGGAACTGACACAGACGACCTGACAAGGGAAAGAAAGAAAACCAATGGACTAAACACAAGAAAACTAATAACCTAAACACAGACAAAGCAGGAAGTAAAGTAACACACAGCACATAGAGACAGCTGAAGAGTGACAGGAATGTAGGGAGAGAGAGTGATAGGGAATAACGTAGCAAAGAGCCACAGGTCGGATTCAGAACCTGGGCCACTACGGCAAGGACCGAGTCTTTGTACGTACCAACTGAGCTAACCGACACCTCAGAAAAACTCTTTTAACATAAAACAGGAAATGATAAACCAGAAACCAAAAATCACAACAAGATTCCCTCAATCATGATTCTATCACCTGTTATCACCTAACCTGTTCACCTGTAGAGCTTTCCAAACAGGTGATTTTTGAGCATTCAACAACTCTTCCAGTCCTTTGTTGCAAGAATAAGATTCAGAATGAGTGAATATGTACAAAAAACCCCCCAATAAAATCCATCAGTTTAAACATTAAATATCTTGTCTTTGTACCGTATTCAGTTGAATATAAATTGCAGGAGTTGTGTTCTGTCTTTATTTTACATTTCACGAAATTGTGCTTATATAACTCTGTGCAGTGTTTTTAATTTGCTCCATCAGGGATATCTTGAGCGCTGATTACTCAGACTCGGATTTGTGCTTGAATATTTGACTCGACTCGCCCCTGATGCATCTGTGGGGTGCGCGCGGCATTAAAACAGACACACACACACACACGGTAACACAATACAACTTACTTTAATTCACTTTCCTGCTGACAAGAGTGTAATAAACTCTCAAAGAGTGTGCGTTTGGTTTTTCGGCGGTAGAAAGCAAAGCAGTTCATTAGGCTTATCTCTGTTAAATTTGCCCACCATGGCGCAGCATAGGGAAATCAAGCCTGGAATCCGTCTGAGTTGGGCTTGGCAGGATTTGGTTGTTCATTAATTACATTTTGTAATGAGTATATCTGTTGAACATGATTATTACACTGGTGGGATAATGGCTGTTTATTTTACAGCAAAAATAACATCCCAGCCCTTTCCTAATGTCATCGGGTGAAACATTTAATCAAGCTCTGCAACGCTGTGAAAATAACTTTTTTCCTTCTCCTTGAAACATAGAGGCCCAGGGAATTTCTATTAGACCGTTAATAGATTGCATGCTCACGGTCTGAGTCACATCTCAATCTCTGCAGCTTTCTCCCACTCTGCTCTTTTCCACTCCTGGCTCCTTGGTGTGTACAGTGAGGTCATCACATGCATGGCTGTGGCTGATTTCGTGGAGGGCGAAGAGCAATGATTTAATCGCCAGACCAAGAAGGTTTTAAAATAAGACCGGAGAGTTCACAAGGTCACACGTGAAAAGTGGGGCGTGGACACAAATGCATCTTGGAACAGGATAGTGTCATGCAGGCGTTCGCAGGGTCTTTCTGTGTGGTGTCTGCACGTTCTCCCTGTGTCTGCGTGGGCTCTCTCCGGGTACTCTGGCTTCCTCCCACAGTCCAGGTTTATAGGTTAATTGGTGACTTTAAAACTGGCCGTAGGTGTGAAAGTGAGAATGAATGGTTGTTTGTCTCTATGAGTCCTGTGATGCACTGGCGGCCCGTCCAGGGTGTACTCTGTCTCTCGCCCAAAGTCAGCTGGGATAGGCTTAAGGACGAGCGGTTGCAGAAAATGGATGGATGGATATTTAAAGCGGTGATATAAATGATGTGTATTCATTTCAGATGGTGATAAAAAAAAAGTGCATAATATCTAGCATAGTGTGGAAACTTTGGATCCAAGCTGCGATGTTTATTAGCTCAGCGAGCATTTCTGTTATGAGTGTGAGAGTGTGAGTGTGAGATGATGAGGGGAAGAGAGACAAGGGAGAGAAAGTTGAAGACATGACATGAACACGGAGTATACTTCTACTAGGGCTGTTTTATAACGCTTGTTTAATTAATATTCATTGGAGATTTAATTATTTTGCATTGCATTTATAGTAGATCTTGTGTTTAATAGCCCTGAAGATGTGCTGTACCTAAGTAATAGGATAATGAATGCATTAATTGATGTAAATGAGTAGCGGTGACCTGATTTGCTCAATTAATTTGTGCCTTTGTTTACTGCTAGTGTTCTGATTTGTAGTTTTCTTCTTTTTTCTTTTTTTTTTTGGTAATATTTTCTTTTTTGCATATAGAAAAAATGAGCTGCCACACTAATTAAGTGTTTAAATGTGCACCCAAGATCAGATGTTCCATGAGCCAAATTTGTTTGCTTATTTTTTGTTGATCGTTATTAGTAACATTATTTTTTATCAGTAGCACCTTGTGAAATGTAAAAATTAATATATGAAAATGTTGTAGTCCAAATCAGCCAGTTTGAAATGGTACATTTGACACTGTTTATGTCAACATTGTGTCTTTTTTTTGCACAGTTTTAGTGGCATTGTAGCAGTAAGATCACTCTGTTGTGGAAGAACTGTGTTAAACAAACAGGCAGCATTAAATGCATTAAAATCAGTTTTGCTTGCATATTTGCGTCGGTGTCTATGCTTGGCTTCGTGTCTTTCAGTGTGCAGCTAACCAGATGTTGAGACGTCACGCTGTACAGTTTGTGCACTATTTAATTTCACATTTAGATTTTAATGGAACTCATAGAAAGAGGCTGTTTAGGAAAGTAAGCTTGCAGAACTCTCCATGCACTATTGTCTCCTTTCTTTCCTCTAGCCTGCCCGATCAAGCTCGGAAAACAAACAGATATTTTAAATAATTAATATACAAAGAGAGACGCTGGGACGCTCAGTCATGCAGACAGGGGGAAAAGGCAGCAAACTAATAGAAATGTGCAGCTGCAAAACTTAACATGCCCTTTCATTTTCAGAGGGGGAAGTCAGGCCACTGATCTGTAGGTGGATCTCAGCGGCAAAATGAACTTCAAACAGTCAATAGAGTCGGTGAAGTCTTTATTTCCAGAACGCCAGGCCGGTGTCTGCCGTCTCATTCTTTCAACCCGTTAAAGCGTGAAAAAAGACAATTTAGTTTTTTGCTCAGTAGGTTTGTTGCGCTGTCTGTGTGTATCTCTGGCGAACAGCTGATGTGACACTTCAAAGCATATGCAAACATCTGGAAGTTTGTAGGAATCGTGGTGTAATATTAATGGATTATGAATCTTGCTTTGTTTGCTGCTGCGGACGACCGTGGTGCACCTGAACGTGAAATCTCTGTTTTGCATTTACAAAGTGAAGTCTATTTCCTCTTACCCAATCGTTTTTGGGGTCACAGGGGACATCAGCCTATCTCAGCGTACTGTGGGGCATCCTGTGTAGATGATACTTACATTAATACCATGAACTATTTAGAATCCCCAGCCCACTTGACCTCTGTGTGCTTTGAATGCGAGAGGAAAATGTAGGAACACAGGAGAGCATGCAAATCGCCAGTGTTTACCAACTGTAGCCCAATGTCATTAAAGTTTCATCTGATCTGATCTGATCTAATCTAGGTTTATACATTATGGCTCTCTGCGGAGCACAAAATCTCTTGCGCTGATAGATTGTGTGCTTTGCCGGTACAGTGCGGTGCTAATGTAAGCCATGACAGAAGCGAGCCTCTCACAGGTCAGCGACCCAGCTCCAGGCGATGGGAGCACAGCCCGTCGGTGACGTAGGTCAGCATGAGGTCTCCTGCTAAGTGGCAGAGCTGCTTTTGCTCTGCTGATGATGCCGACATGGCTCAACAGGAGACTGATCCGTGAGCCAAGCTCCTCCCTGGCCCTGGTGAGAAAACCCCCTGGGTGCTAGGCCGAGTCTGGCGGCTCTGCTAGATATCAAAGAGACATTTTTAACTCCATACTATCCAGATAAATTATCCTTCCTATAGGTTTCATACCTCATTTCAATCGGTGACATGTTACTTGTCGAGCTGTTGTCTCCCAGCAGTCTTTAATTAGCTGACCGGACAACCCTGGTGGGAAGAGATTTCCAGCTTTAGCATGTAAGAGCCGGCTCTGGAGCTTTGGTGCTCCATATTGAGGAACACTCTTCATGTCTCCATTTCTCCAGGGAGCAAAGTTAAAAGCTAGCTAGCTCTGCAAAGAACAAAATGCATCAGAATGCAGGTCATTACTGGCCCAGCCGTGAGAAGGCCTCACACTGATCCATGTTCAGTTGTTGTTCTTCACCTGGCAGCCAACCAGACTGAAATAAAATAATATAATATGAATTTACTCATTTTTGAGTCACTTCCAAATGGGAAACAAATGGAGTGAAACCACCGAAAGCAATGAGACCATGTTCACCTTTAGGAATAGTTAGCTAGTGGAGGTTTACAGCTGTAATTACGGAGCATGCTGGAAGATTGAACGACCATAAAAGCAGATGTAACAGCTACAAAGAAGCTTGTTTTACAGATATATACTCTGTAACTGTAGATTTAGCCATTCAATTAAACAAATTATACTGGCCAGACAGTATTCACAGTAAATTCCACACACACACACACAACACACACACACACTAGACTTTCACTAACAAAGGCCACATCAATATGGATGTATATGGTTTATTGCATATTGCGGATGAAGGTGAACCAAAATGATGTAGTATAGGAGGAATGAAGGATGAGGCAGAGCGAGTGATGGATGAAGGCATGAAGGGTAGGTGGATGGAGCGTAAGGGATGAGGGGAGATATCAGGGTCGTAGATGGATGGAGGACAGTGGGAAGACAACAGGTAACCAGGAGGGAGTTGACACTCTGAACGGTGGAGCTGTCTCTTCGACACAGGATTAGAGCCCCAGAGGTTCTTGTATTTGAACCAAAGAGAGAGAAGACAGAAGGCGGAGAGGTAGAGGATGAACGGATATGAAAACTGAGTCAAAGAGGGGTGTGCTTAAGCACTTTAGATGCGGAAATGGGGTGCGTTCAAGCCGTGGTATTTGTCCCTGGCTCCTCATTCTAAGACTTCATAGTTGAAACTTCAGTGCATAGTCTCCAGTTTATCGTGGTTTATTTTCTGAAACACAAAAATGGTCAAATTCAAAGGGTATTTTAGCAACTTGAAGCCAGTTTTTACTTTTGATATAAAATGCAGTTCTGAATGTAATAATAATAATAATGTTTCAGTATTCACAGTTCACAATTGTCAACCACTGCAGTATTTACACAAGGACACTGACAAGAAAACTCCATTGACCACAACAGGTTTTCATCTGAGACGTATTAAATATGGTCTGCCACTTTGACAGATTGAAAAGAATTTGTTCCTCCGCCAAAGCTTTTGAGGCAAGGTCAGAATATCTTTTAAAAAAAAGTTTCCAACAGGGGGTTACTTTGGTATAACGGTTTGATTGTGTTTACCACAAAGCCTCGGAGAGGTCTAGAGAATATCTAATGCAGCCAGTAAGTCAAAGAATCCACTCGTAGTTTTCAACCTTTGTCAGATCAAAACAAATCCATAACAGTGAGACGCTGGCCTCTAATGAAAGAAAGGACAATGTTTCTCTAACAGGGCGGGGTGAAAACTAAAAATTTGGACTTAATCCAGACTGAAATTCCCAAAGCTGTGTCAACAATATTGGTTTACTGAGCATTTTTTGGATAAATTCATCATGTTTGTCAGCTTCATAAACTGACTTTTGGTCGCGATTAGTGGGGCATACATCAGCACTAGGCACCGTATATGGAATAAGAGACAGATAGGAGCTGGTATTGATTTCTTGGCTTCCACTCTGTTATTACATGAAATGCACAGACATTAGAGGATATGAGTGGCTGAGATATCCTACCGCTAGCAACTGCAGTAACAACAGCAGACAACATGTAATTACTATGCCAGACAAAAGTATGAGGGCAAGGTCATGTCCTGAGGTGCTTCTGTTTTTTTCGGATTCCTTTGGTAGGAGCGGAGACTCATTGGTTTCTCAGTTGTAAGAAATAATGCTAAAAATGAACTCCAGTTGTGTGTTGAAATGTAAGCCCAGCCTTATCTCATTTGCTTCATCCTACCACTATCTTTACTTGAGTCTCAGTGCTCTTTCTTCTACACCTGTCTCTTTACCTCTGTGCTTATAGGCCTCAGACAACCTGTGATTTATGGCGGCTACATGCAGTGTCTCAAACATATTGCTACAGTTCCTACTGGAACTTTATTAAAACAGAAATACAAAGTCAGTCACTTACAAAGGGTAACGCTTTGACCCAGAAACCATGCTTGATGCACAGGCGGTAAACATAAACGTAATGTTAATATACATTTCGGTTTCAGACATTTTGTAAATGGGTCCAAGGTGGCCAATTTCCTGTTGTAGTCTTTGCAATAAAACCTCAGCAACCATCTCTTATGATGTCTCTTGATAATAGGCAGCTATTATCAAATACCACACAGGAAATACACTTGCATTAAGCATTTTCCTGGCAGTGCAATTTCCACAAAATGGTGATATGCCTGTAAATATAGGACAGGATAGGAAAGATAACTGTTCATGTGTCATTCCGCTGTTGCTACCCAGATACTAGTGATGTGTTGATCGTAAACGAGCAGGTTCAAAGAGCCAGGTGAGCCGTTAAGTGCTGTGAATGCAATGAAAACAACTGGCTACAGCAATTTATCAATATTAGAAAATGTATTTTTTTTGTACATACAATGGTTGTGTTGAATAATTTAAGTGATCTTAAATGATCTGGCTCCCTAAAAAGAACCGAACTTCCCATCACTAAGTCAGATACAGACACACGACAAACCAGTTTGGGTGGGCGATGCAGCTCTGTGTGGGTTCGCTCCATTCTCTGCAACGGACAGCCCGGTGTGACGGCTCAAACAGCCCCTGAAGACCGGAAAGCAGTAACTTCCAAACTAATTTGATTATAAACGCTGTAGTAAGTAAACAAACATGTATATAATGGTAAGATTTTGAGTTAACTCGACGGAAAAGTTTGAAAATCGCTACATTTTCGATACTGCACCGCCTAACATGTCGTTAGTTTCGAGACACCCGGGTTTGCGTAAACATACGCACCCCCGGCTGCACGTCGCGGACGTGACGTCAACGCGCTGTAATTCAAACTTCGGGAAGCGAAAACGGTTTGTTGCCACAAACTGACAGAGAGTTTCAGCGGAAGTCTTCAGCTTGTTTTCACCTGTAAGTGTTAAATATTTTACCTTTGTCTGCCAGAAATCTTTATTTAGCTAGTGTCGAAATAGACAAGCCTTCCACTGAGACGACGTGACGTTATTTTATTAAAAACTATCAACTTAGTCAGGTAAAAACAGGTGCCAGCGGGGATGTAACGTTCACGGACTGACAGTTTCAATACTCTTATCTGTTTAATTGGCGATTATTTGGAGTTTACATTGAATTACGGCTATAAATGAGGATAAATGATGGTGAAATGTTTCATATACAAGCCGATTCTCGCGTTGCTTCCATCATATCTCTGTTCTTTTATTTCTAGGAAGTGTGATTGGACAATATTGGCTGCGTTCAATGGTCCTTTATATTTTATCTGTACCAAATGTTCGTACTAAAACTATAAATAAATAAATCCACGATGAAAGACCTAGAGAATGAATCATTGAGGTGTTGTTTCAGCTGTTGTTGTTTGTGCTGCTGGCCAGGACTCCCTTTTAAAAAAGAGATTTTTAATCTCAATGGGACCTTTCCTGGTTAAATAAAAGCTTCATAAAATAATAATGTCGGCTTGTTTTGCACTGATTCTGGGATGTTTAGTGTTTTACCTTTACTGTAAGTTTGATCATTTACTGCCTGAATGATTTCAGTCAGATTAAATGTGTATTAAATATCTGGTGATTTTCTTTTTACATGAAAATCTTGTTTCTCCACAGAAGTTCAGGTTATTTCTTCAGCCTCGACAAATCAGCCATGACATCTAAAGGTGCCAAAGAGACCATCGTCACCAGGTTGGGTTTCAAATCCAGCAGCTCTGCGTCCAAAGCTGAGGCGGAGCTGGAGAAAGTCAGGAAGGAGAACGCTCACCTCAGAAGAAAGATCGACGAGCTGGCCAAACGACACATCAAACCACCCGATTCAGACAAAAGCAAGCTGCTGGAGGTAAATAAAGTGTTTTATCTGTCTGTGGCA
The DNA here is from genome assembly GCA_014281875.1 of Nibea albiflora. Classification (NCBI taxonomy): domain Eukaryota; kingdom Metazoa; phylum Chordata; class Actinopteri; family Sciaenidae; genus Nibea; species Nibea albiflora. Next base: position 15,468,215 of record CM024806.1, read on the forward strand.
TTCAGGAAAATCAGGTCTAAGTTGAGGATCTCATGCACATCTAACTGTGTTTTTTTTAATGTGCATACTGTGTCTTGTGCTTTCTTCTTTTTCTTTTTTCCACAGAGGATTCTTTCCCTCGAGACGTTGCGGGAGAGAAACAATCAGCAGCTGCTTGTTAAAGAGCAGGAACTAGAAACCCTGAGACAGCAGCTGACAGCTAGAGGAGGAGAGGTACGTACACATGGCACATCTCCACAGAGAGAGGCGCTTTGAACACATTCGGCGTTAACCGGTATGGATGTATCCATCTTGAAGCCGTAGTAGTCCTCTGCAAACACGGATACACAAAAACACAGAGTTTTGGACACCCCAAGGCTGCAGTTTTCTGTCCAGGTTGAGGAGATTTACCTACAGCTGTATCTTTTGAGCGCACTCCTCAACCAGTGAGCATTTCTTGCCGTCTTTTGGCATTATATCGGTGGTATATGTATTGCTGGCAGCAGACAACTGCCAGAAAGAAAGAGAAAAAGAGGGAGGGGGGGGAAACAAATCATACCAGAATTCCTCTGAGCTGTCACAGAAACAGTTGGGGGGGAAATAGCTTCTATCCCATTTTGACAGCAGCTCAGCTAAGTGACGTTTAGACAGCCAGCAAAAACTGCATACTAACACTCAGTGTGGATGCTGTTCACTTGATATGTATAAAGCAGCTATCGTTGACTGGAGCGGGCCTGTGTGTGTGTGTATGTGTATTAGCATTCATGCCCTTTCACTACTGCTGTGATGACACTGCTGCAGGAACTGCTGCTATCTGTCTGAGGTGTTTATCCTCGTGGAATCTCCTTTTCTATTGTCGCGGAAATCGTTTTCTAATTTAGGCCGGTCAGGGCGGCGTTGGGCTGAAACTTGTAATGAAATGGCACGCTGTTAAATCGTGACATTGTGAGCACGTAATGTGATTTAATCGCACTTGCCGCTCCCTCATTAACTTTCATCAACAAAAAATGCTCAAACGGGAGCTGCTCAGCGGGGCAACGCCAGCCACGTAATGTCACTTGCGTGCAGCAGATGATTGCAGATATCCTCGGCAAACTGTGTAAACAAAAGAGGTTTGGAGGCGGACGAAAATAAAGAAATAAATAAATCAGGTTGACATGGTTGGTTTGTTTCGTTTTGTCAGGTGGTAGCGTCGCTGCAGGCCCAGCTGGAGCAGCGGAGGAAGACAGCTGAGCAGAGAGACTTGATGTTCCAGAACTTGTCACAGGAGACGGAGAACCTGAAAAACCAGCTGGTCACTGTTTCTACCCGATGCCAGACCCTGGAAACACAGGTGGTGGTACGTTGACCGTGTTACAAACCCCTTTACCTGTCTGGATGCACTCATGAGTGAGGGAAGCCGTTAAAAGTTCGTCTCCTCTTCCACACCACCAATTATCTTACCGGGAATCTGTCGCGTAATGATGTAGCTGGCTTTAAAGAGTTTCTGACTCACTGCTTCTGCTGGTGCGGATCATAAAAGGTGTTAACGGCACAGTGCTGATAATTTAAGTGCTCATTCAGTAACCTATCTTTGGTTATTGATGATGAACCCTACGATGTTATAATTTTTCCCCCCCAGGCTCTTGGTAACGAAACTGTGAGTAAATGGTGAGAAAGTGTAGATGTTTATTAGAAGTCCTGAGGGAAAAGTTGTCAGAAATCACTGATAAACAAAGTTGGTTGAGTGGTTTTATCCTCTTCTCTGACAGCATGTTTCCACCCTCCGGCCTAGGACTGAATCCTGCAGCAGCTTTGTATGCTCTGCCTCCCATTCTAATATCCTCCATCTCTCTCCCTCTTTTTTTTTTTCCTATTATTTATTTCTTTTTGCTCATCTGTTGTCCTGATGCAGTAGCAAATCTCTTTGTTGGATTATAATGCTTTAGGAAATTGAAATTAGTGATTTAGCTGACATGAGCTCAAGCAACGCTAAAGTCACAAATATATGTAAAATGTGCCCCTGATGAGGTCGGCACCTGTCGCTGGTGATTTTATTAGATTTGTATCATGTTTATTATGAATTTAGAGGACAGTCTGGAATTTAAACCCAGTGATTCAGTGATTCTACTGCATGACAGATTTGTTTACAGATGCACTTACTCCTCTGTCCACTGGGGGTCACTGTGTGATCTCTGATTGTTCTCCTGGGCTGCTGACAGTAACCTCTCTGGAGCATCCTTACCACTTTGTTGTAATTAGGCTCAAGTGTATCAGATCTAAACAGTGTTACTGTCGCAGCAGATCTGAGGAAATAACAGCGATGTCCAAGCGAGTCTTTAATGATTTAACACTATCGACTAAATTGTCCATCGCGAGAGAGCCGCAGGTAAATCCGTATTTGCCGCTCGGCTCCTACACGATCATTTCATTCCTCCATTCTTTATCAAAATGCAGTACTTATTTCTAGTCAGCTCTTTTGGTGCTTTGAGCACAGCAGGCCCTCACTACACCCTTAAAGAGCGGTCATCAGGATTCTCTTTGGCTTCTGGAGAGGCTTAGGCTGGCAAAATCAGTATGAAAGTACGGGTTTGGGGAATTTGTAAGTTCCTGAAAATCTGCCTTATATTCTTGATTTCTCGCCTCGCTTTTTTTTTTCTCCCAGAAGCTCCCCCTCAGTATAAAGCCTTCTCCAGTAAAGGTGAAGCAGTCTCCGAATCAGCGCGTTTGCTCTGAAGGCGTGTTTTATGTAGCAACGTTGGATGCTGCACCTAATTAGGAGCTCTTATTATAACCATATGCTTCATATATCATCTTCCCAGGTTCTTCAAAATCTGCGGATGTGCTGTGAGGTTAATGCTGCCATCAGAGATGACAAAAGAGCAGCAGAGTTTGAAGGATTTTGACACACAGAGGCAGTTTGTGCTCCTCCATAAAGGTCATCTGAATGTAAATGTTCTCAGGTTGTTTTGCATAAATCCTGCTCTGGTTTTAAAGTCGCTACTTTTCGACTCGAGGTTGGAAACTGCTGCACAGTATGTATACAAATGAAGTGGACTGCTTTTGAAATCAGCGTCTCTCAGCCGCCACTGCAAGCGCTTTTCTTTATCTTTATGCCTGAATGGTAATTTTACCCGGAGCGCCACTCCACTTTCCAAGCCCCTCGACTTAGCTCCGTTCGCATTACCGACAGCAGTAATCTGACCAGCAGACCCCTGACCCATCCTTTCCCCCCTCGTTCTTGGATACACGAAAGCTATTAGTAGGCTTAGCTTATGGGACATACGTTTAAATCCATCTGGAAAAAGTTGACAAGCTCATGATGCTCGCTGAGCCTTAACGCAGAGATGATCGTCTACTGCTGCGCTTAGGCGTTGGGTGGGATCAGACATGTAGACCTCGGGGTCACAGCGACAGAATTATGAGACTGTCTTCTAGGTATAGATGTCGAGGATTTGACCTTGGGGACGGTTCCCTAGGTCGCGAGGCCAAGTCTCTGAAAACCACAATGTACGGAGTGATGATTTGCAGCAGCTTCATCATTAAAAGATTACAAAGAACTGCAACCAGCAAATCTGCAAGTGATTTTTAAGCCTGTGGCAAAAGTACTGTTTTTAGTATCGGTTGAGATTTTGGCCAGCAATCAACAGACAAAAATAATATGAACACGAGATTCTTCAAAAGGACAGGGTGTGTTATTTTCTTCCTTCAAAGAGCTTCATTTGTTTTTGGATTGAAATAAAATAAGTCCCAGATTGTTCTGTGGATTATTGGGCCAAAAGCCTTCAGTCGTGTATGAAATTTCACTTCTTGCTGTTAAGTCACCTCCACAACAGCAGCATGTCTAGAATAACTGTGTACGATAACAGAGTGCAGCAGGTATAACGCATTTCTGATCATTGGGACTTCGGTCCAAGCTAAAATGTTTCTGGTGTAGCAGCTGAATCAGATGTTGATGGTTTGTGTAGATCGGGTTCGGGTTCATCTCAAATTTGTTTTTCTCTCCACAGAATGGACAAGTTCCTCCCGCAGACCTGGCTTTGGTACAAGATCAACTGAGAGACGTGAGTCCAGTCAATGATTCACTGTCTGTTTTCCTGCGTACAACTGAAATATCTTGCCTATCAGCCAAATATTTGAGGCTTTTATTCGAAGCCGTCGCACTCTGTTCAGGGCCAACAAAGTAGAATAACAATAATAATCATTTCAAGTTCATCAATCAATTTGTAGGGCCCATTTTTATGTCAATAGGTGTTCTCAGCAAAGAAAGTCACTTTTTTCTCTCTCTCTCTCTCTACATGAAAGTGAAAGCAGTATTTCTTTTTTATCCTCCGCTTCGGTTGTTTCTCATGGAGGGAAAAAAAAAAATCGCCTGTCACAAAAGCAAACTTAGCTGTCCTTGAACAGGTCTAATGTCCACCGAATACAGAGCGTCACTGTAGGGCTTGTGTGTGTGTGCGTCTCACCACCAGGCTCTCGAGAAAAACCAGCAGTGGCTGACGTACGACCAGCAGAGAGAGGCCTACGTCCAGTCCGTCCTTGCCCGAACGCTGGAGATGGAGCAGCAGCTGGCCCAGGCGAGACAGGAACAAACTAAGCAAGAGGCCGCTTCAGATGGTGAGGACACGTAGGAGTTTGATTCTGTTTGTTTTTTTTATCCACCACATTGGACATTAAAAAGGTGACGCGCTTTGAGCTGGAAAGGGAGATGAGAACAGTAATAATCCTGGAATTAAAAATATTAGCAACAACAGCAGCGCTGGGAACTGTTAGGCTTTCAAGATTAGTTTTTTTTAATTTGCTTGCTAACACTTCTTATCTCGGGTCCCCCGCTTAACTCAGCCGCTCCAGAAAAGGATGTTCAGCTGAAGAGCCACTATGACCAGCTGCTGTCGGGGGTACAGAAAGACCTTGAGAGCCAGAAAGAAAAAGTCATCAGAGCCCAGCAGGAGCTCAATGTGCAGAGGGAACAGGTAAATGTGATTTATGAGCATTTCGTTTCATCACTGTTGACTCATTTAGTTCTTTTCCAGGTCGTCCCGCTGCTGTGTAATAAAGATTGACTCCCTGATTAATTTGCATACTTACACAGGCGACTCTTTTCAAACATATTCAGGCATCTTTCTAATCAATTTGTAGAAGTCTAGCCGAGAAATTGGATAGACGACCGCTACATAAATGTGTGTTTCTCTGTGGCTCCGCAGACCTTGAACGCTCAGGCCGAGCTGCAGTCTCAGAAGGAGCAGGTCGCCAGGCTCCAGGAGGAGACGACATCCCTGCAGAGGAGCTACGAGGACAAGTGCGGCGAGCTGACTTCCTTTCTGAGGAAGTACAAAGAGAAGAGCAACGAGCTGGAGGAGGTCAAGGTGCAGCTGCAGGCGGAGCGGCTCAGCAACAGGTAAAAGAAATCAGATGGCGGCGGCTCTCGGATCAAGTCGGTTGCGACGGAGCTGCACAGGCGTATGATTGGGGGAAAAGGCCAGACGGCGGGTTGACTTGTGCCAAAAGATAGTGAAATGTTTCCCTGACAAACCCATTTTTATCAGTCAGTGGTTTTCTTAAGTACTATATAAAAAAAACAGGATTATTCTGAATATTCATGTGTATTACATCAACGCTGCATCCAGACATGACGTGAGCGAGGAGAGGAAGGTGTCGTTTGAGCGGGCGGACAGGATGCGAGCGGACCTGGAGAGCATGGACATGAGACTGGAGGAGGAGAGGAAGAGGTCTGCTGAACTCCTGCTGCAGGTAACGCTCGCCTTCACTGCCACGTTAGCTGTAGTCACGCGTCACTCGTTAATTTCTAAAAAAAAAAGTTAGCAACTCAGGATCTCTCGAATTAAAGCATTGCATTTTGCCGCCCATGCGGCCTTCGCAGGTGAACGTGCTGCAGAAGTCTCTTCTGAGCCAAAATGAAGAACAGAGGAGGATCGCAGCACTGGAGCAACAGGTAACACCAGCTCGCACAAGCAGAAATCTCTCAGATCTGCTGTGTTTCGGTGTCATTTGAAGTGAGGACTCATCAAGTGATGGTCTTCACTGATTGCACTTATAAAAAGAGACTTATTTTGTAAATCGCAGCAGAATCCATACTGATCCCACTTGTGCATTTTAAGTACCGGCAGTTCTTGCCTCTCTCCCTCTCATATCTCTCCCCTCGCCACCTAAGATCCAACTTTCCGCCAAGGACTTTGAGAATGAAAAGATTGATCGCCAGAGCATGCAGCACCAATTACATAAGGTGCTGAAGGAGCTTCGCAGGGCCCGAGATCAGATTGCTAAACTGGAGACTGCCGTAAGTGTTACTGCACCTTTTTTTTTTTTTAGCCACATGTTCAGAAACAACGGCGCTTACTACAGAGCACATCATATATTCAGTTAATGTTTTTACTTTGGTGTTCAGAGCCGTTTCACTGGTGTTTTTCTGTGTTTCAGAAACAGCCAAACACCCGTTTCTCAGAGCCCAGCACCTACACCAGCCTGGAGTTTGAGCGTCTCAACATCAACGACCCTTACGGTCCCACGTCTCCCTCGAAAGTCACCAACCTCCTGGATGAGAGTTTCCTGGAGTGCCCAAAGTGCCGGGCACATTATCCCACCAGCCGCCACAGGGAGCTCCTGGCACACATCGACTACTGCCTTGCCTAAGCTAAAAGACGGTCCGCGCCGGGTGTCGAGGGGGGAAAAAAAAAATTGATGCAACGTGCGATTCTTTTGTCATCTTCCTTTCTCTCAGTATGTAACAACTACACACTTTTAATGTGTGACACCTAAAAGCACCAAATGAAAAAACAACACAGGCTCCACAAACACAGCACTCTCATGTGAGTAAAAGATTTTAAAAGTTTTTAAACATTCCCATAATGATCACTGGATATTCATTTATAATACATTCAATAAGCATATTAATGTGCGCTGTTCCCATTAACGTTGTTTAGTTTGTTACTGACACTGACTGTGGTCAGCCAACTTTTTGTCTTCACTCCAAGAAATATTCAAACGGTTATTTTGCCTCACAGTAGATTAAGATCCAAACACAAAGATTTTTTTATTATTATTTATAAATAGGAATCAAGGGAATCATAGAAATCTTAAAATGCTGCATATTTCATGTTCAAATCACCTTTAAAGTGTTTAAGTCTGTTTCATGCTAAATGATCATGACCATTTTTAGTTCTTGTTGACCTTTCGAGTAACATCAGACCCAAGATTGATCTGATCATTTAGAGAGAATCATATTCCCTCCATATGTTTACTTTTGTGGTGTTTGAATACATTTATATTTTTCACTTTTTCCTTTGATGAAGCTCTTAAAGAATTCTGTTTTATTTTTTCTGTGCGTTTGATGAAATTATTTATTCTTGGGTTGCTGTTTTTCTTTTTTTTGTGGACTACTGTCATTTTAATGAAAGCTTTTATTTTCCCTCTGTAAGTGTAAGCAATTATAATTATATGTTGTGCTTTTAAGAGGCCTTGTTTTTGTGTCATCATGGAAGGTAACTTTATTGTATTTTTTTTTAAAAGCGTTTACAGACCTGCCTCATATTTTCCACACTGTTTCTCCACTGCAGTAATTAAGAACCTTTTTGGTGGTTTTGTGTAACATTTTCTTTGTGATGTGATATTGAAGGCGTATTTTTGTTGTCGTATTGTTCTCACCCCTGGGCAACATTGGTTGTTTTAAGCAGTATTGAGGTGAGGGACAAAATAATAGTGACAGAATATTCCAATGTTCCAGGTTTTTTTGTGTTCTTAGACATTCTAAGTCATAAGTTTAGACAAAACGTGTAATTAGCCCGCCCTGCGTTGCCTATTCAATTCCTAGTTGTGTTCATTGTCCAAGTGTAGCAGTGTTTCTGTCTAGTGTTTTGCAAACAGTCGGATAAAGCAGCGTGGCTGTAACCACAGCACAGAGCTTCTGTTAACCTTAACCACAGTTTAATTTTCCTAAACCAGACCTTCAACATACTTCCTCCGGAGCTTATAATCGGTCACACGGCTTCAGGTTGTCTGTGTATTCTTCGCCGTTCGAGTGAAGCTCACTTCCGTCTCCACCTTGACATTTCAAGCCTCCAACCCTGTGAGGCTGGAATGAGATTGTATGAGTTAATTCCTTGTACTAAACTATTTAAGGCAGGGGATTAGTAAAGGTCCTCTTGGTAGGGGAAAGGGGTTAAAAGCTGTCCTTATTCCTGCTGCCTTGTGCAATGTGACAAGACGGACTTAGTACAGACAGATACACTGCTATACTGTCAGTTTTAACGTGTGTCTTTTTAAACAATACAATCCAAGAACTGCAAGACTTTGTCCATTTTTCTGAAAGCTATCTTTGTTTTATCCTAATCATGTGCTCCAAAGTTGTTTTGCCATGCACTGTACTGTACAAAATGTGCAATAAAGATCTAAATCTCACAACACTCTGTTTTTGGTTATTGAATATGCTAAAATAAAATGATTAAACTGCTGTAAAATCAGTTTGACATTGTACCCAAACACGCTTGTGTACAATAAGTGTGGCCAGACGTGATTTCAAAGCGTAGTTGTTACAGAAGACCCGCAGTGGAGAAGTGATGGGACGGATAAATGCTGAGAATGTTAAGCTTGTGTGTGTCTGTACTTTGATAGTGAAAGGATTAGACATCGCCATTTACCACAGAGCTGATGTAACACACACTGACATTTCATTCTGTAATTGATTTTTAACTTAATCTACCGAGTAACAAAGTATTCATGATGAAAACATTTAATCAATCTGTATAATCCCTTGCTGACCCATCAGATTCTGTGATGCTATGAGATCGGTAATAAAAACTTGAAGTCTACACCCACACAGTGCGCTTCGAGCTAAATGCTAATGTCAGCATGCTAATATGCTGCTATTTAGCTAATATAATGTTTACCATGTTCATTCATCTGAGTTAGTGTGCTAACATTCGCTAATTAGGCCTGAACACAAAGTGCAGCGGAGGCTGATGGGAATGTCAATAGTCTTGTAGGGGATGTATCAGACAAATTAAAATTTTGACATGATACTGGCACTACATGAAAAATTAAGAAACCAAGTAATTAAAATTCATCCTGAGGCAGGACGTTAATGTCTGTATCAGACTCAAGGGCAATCTGCTCAGCGGTTGTTGAGACATTTCATTCAAAAATCAACAAAAGTCACAGTCATAGACCACCAAAGATCTTTAGGGTACATCCTCTGGGAACCATGAATGTGCAGAAATCTTCGTGCATGTTTTGAGCCATTTGAAATGAAAACTTGGACCTCCTGGTTGTGCTAGGTAAAGGTCACAAAAGTCTTTTTTATTGATCCCTTAGGCACCATGAATATCTGTACCAAATTTCAAACCATCCAACGGCTGTCAAGACTAGTGCGCCGGTGGCAATAGAGTTCACCCAACAACTGCATCCATCTACTACAAAATTGTGTGCATGTCAAGTTCCGATTTGATCATTTAAAGTGATATGATATAGTAGCTTGGATGGATGGATGGATCATTTTCCATAACCACTTATCCTCATCAGGGTCACGGTGGGCTGAATCCAATCCCAGCTGGCACTGGGTGACAGGCGGGCTACACTCTGGACAAGTGGCCGGTTCATCATAGGGGCTGACATCATGCTCACATTCACACCTATGGGAAATTTAGAGGCAATTAACCTATTAAACCTGCATGTCTTTGGATTGTGGGAGGAAGCCGGAATACCCGGAGAGAATCCACACACACACACAACACACACACAAGGGGGAGCTCCACACAGAAAGGCCCCAGCTGTTGTTGTAATGGGCACTGTTGTAACCTTACAGACATGTCAGAGCATGTCAACCAAAAAATGTCAGGTTTAATGTTATTATTACAGCAAAGGAAGCTGTTTTTGTGTCACACGTTTTAGTTTGATGCTTTAAAAGATTTAAAACACAAAATTCTGCATATACTTGGACTTTGGTGTATTTGATTGACTGACTCCGGAGGCAAACAACATCAATTCATTATTTGCAATCCAGGAATTCAGATAAATATTTCAGGACAATCAAAAATGTTGATAATGTTGATAATGTTTTATTCCAAAAACTGGATCATTATACAAGAATACATCATAAAATCAAGAAACAACCAAAGTACTATCTAAATATGTCTGTATTAAGGTTTGGTAACAACATCTGCTTTTGTGCTACAAGATACTGTAAGTCCTTCAGTGTAAAAGTGAAGCCAAGTGAGTCTTTTTATAGTAAACACGGTGGTCATAGTCCAGAGTTGCAGTAATGTTGAGAGTTCACCTTGAGCTGAAAGAGATCCAAACTGTTTGTGTGTCACATTGGCCTGAAAGGTTTTAGTGATCTGATAACCGCTGAAGTTCAACTGATAAATAAGCTGGTGTAACATGAATCTGAAGAGCTCACAAAAAAAACAAAACGTGACAGGTGCTGAGGATGAAATGTTAAAAAGGTCTCCTCTGCTAATGAGCACATTTAGGGAAGTGACAACAATCATCTTTCCTTTCTATTTACAGTGTAGGCAGTTTATAATTTGCCATTTTTTAAAGTTTATTTTTAAAGTAGGATGGGCTGCTTTCTCTGTTAGGATAGACAAAGACAGCAGAGGAGAGATACCTCAGTCCAAAATCAACAAAAGTATCAGAGGTGGGTGCTTCAGAATTATTGTTGTGTCGCAGTGTCGCAGAAACCTGCAGTGGAAAGAAGACAAAATATTTAACAAAAAAATACCACGCCATCATGCCAAACACGTAAAAATCTTATTATATTCTATAAAATTAATTAAGCTCAACTCACCGGTGTGTGGAACGCGTCTGTATTTGCCCAGCATGCAGATTTCCATCTTCTTCTGGGTGACGGTGACCTGGTCCTCGGCCCTCAGACCGGTCGGGTGACGAGAGAATATGAAGGAGTAGCCATCAAGGCAAGTGCCGTCGGCGTCCACTAGCCTGCAGGAGTAGTGGACGGCGTAGTTGTCGTAGTCAGTGTCAATGACCCAGTGGTCGTCATCTGAAAGAGGGGGAATTGAAAAATGGAGAAGTTCAGATTTTCACCAAAGCGCCCTTTTATAATTTTTTTAAACTTGCAGTGTGAGGCCAACATATGACAGTGGACCTTTGTCTCAGAGTTACTGTGATGTTTCTATGTGGCAGTTTTTCTTGTTGATGAGATAAATGTTGTGCTTATCTCTTGTTCACATTGATTACTCTGTCTGCAATTTAAAGAAACCACAATGCTGGAAGTTACAAAGAAATCCATGAATCAAGTCAATGCCTGATGCAATAATGTGAGGTATTGTGGGTAATAATCACAGCCGTTTGTGTCGGTTGATGATCAAACGAAATTGACGGTTGTCCAAAGGTCAACGTAAAATCAGTGACTCCCAGCGGACGTTTCCAAAAGTTCATCTTAATGCAGTTCATACAGAAACAAACACATTCAAGTCGTTTCCTGTTCATGTATATGTCCCACAACTCACTTCCACTCTGCAAGTAAGTTGCAGCTCCCCAGTATTTCATCCTGAACTTGGCAGGATCGAGGGTATCCTCAAAGGTGGCAAACATTTGGGCGCACATTTCCCAATTGCTGGAGGTCGAAAAAAAAGAATAGGGCGTTATGAAAGATGGGAGACAAAACAGAGCCCACAAAGAGGGGAGGGGAGCATACTGATTGAAGCATAGTTAACGCTTCACAGTAAAGAGGAGAACTCACTTGAGGATGATGACTCTGCCTGAAGCGGTGGCAGTCATGCTGCCATCTTCTTCGATTTTAAAATTAGCCACAACGTTGTCAATTAAGAACAAACCCTCTGGGTCCTTTTTTGCTACGGCATACCATGTCCCTGCATACTGCAAGAAAGAAATCCATGTTTAAGTCCACTTCACTTGAACAGTCGGTCCTTTTAATTAAAGGTTAAAGCACAGAATACTCCAAGGCTTTTCTTCATCAAATAAAATGTAAAAAAATCTCAGACATGCAATCGAATTAGCATTATACACAGTCCTTTAAACAGGAGAGATGTTCCTATCTAAAGACCGAAGGTAGTGCTACAAAGCAGATATGAATATGAACATCAACTCATGATGAACCAACTCACCCTGGTCCTGTTGAAGTTCTGCATAACCTGGATGTTGGCCACCTGGCAGTCCTGTGCCCAGGACACAGCCAGGAGGCAGAAGGCCACAACGTACCGCAGCATACTAGTCCAGAGGAAGGAAGAAAAACAGACAAACAGACATAAAGTGTTTGAGATCACTGACGCAAGACACAGACACATCATGTCAGTCACGACGCCAGGTGATTTCCATTCATGGCAAGTAAAGTATCCACAAATTACTGCCCTATGAGCTAAAAAACTAAAAGGTCCAAAACACAAATCAGTTCAAAATGTTTCACAAACAGCAACAAGAGCTCCATTGTCAAAGCATACCTGGTTACCAAAATGTGGACAGCTCACAGAAATCCTGGTTGGTCTTCTGTAGAGTTGCAGCCTTATATACAGCTGGCTAGTATTGCATAATGACTTCTGGAGATCGGCACCTCCCCTGCTCTCGCCCATTGCTAACTTGCCGTCCCGTGGACAAACATTTACATAACTGCGGGCCCCCAGTCTCATTGATTTGTGTGTTCTGTTCTAAGAGAAGAAAAAAGAAAAAAAAAAGTCCTTTTCTGTCCGAACAACCACCAGCGAAGCCAAGGAGAACATCTGGAAAAAGTACATGTTTAGATAGAAACACTGAGAAAGCACGGTTGTACACTTTGTCAGGGAGGATGATTGATTTTTGCAAAAACTTGCAGTCACACGTAACTACACTTTAAAAAACATAAATAAAAAGTGAAATGTTTTTGCGTGCACAGACTGAGCCCGCTTATTTTTTGTCTGCGCCGTAGAACCCTGTAGTGTAATAACTTCCTGAAAGTGTTACTTTGTTTCCATGACGTAGTGATTTGTTGGAAATCTGTGAAGATTTAAGGAAGAGTTACCTGGGGTCTCCAATGCTTATCTAATTCTGGTCTCCATGGGCTGAAAATGAACAAATATATTACATTATCAGTCAGGATATTTTATTACTTTATTGGTGAAGTTATTACATTATTTTATATATCATAAAAAAGTTGTTGTGCACCCTTCCCGGCAGCATCCGAATGATTGCATCAGCTGTCAAAGGATTTACTTTTGTAACTCCCAGCCCTGTGTTTGTATAAATGGTGGACACAGTGCTCAAGTCCACTCACAACAGAAAATAATCAATGTAAAGGAGAGATAATCACTCAATTATCTTTGATCCGAGCACAAAGTCTGAAGTTTCAAATCGTGAAATCAATCCCAGCATATTTGCTTTCACAGCATTGTTCTAATCAGTATTTTTGTGTGTACCTTTCACCAGACAAGTTAGTACTATTGAGCATGTTAACAGAAATGCCTTAAACTACTGTTTAACACAGCTCTGTTTCATTAGATTGAAATCTACTGTGGCAGTAAGTGCTTTTTTATAAGCGCCTTGCTGTTGTTTTGCACATGTAAGTGGTCATCAGAGAGACTGTTTGAATGAGAGAGCACAGCACTGCCAGACATCTGCAGATTGCATAACCAAAGCTGGGGCCAGTGGAAATAGTGCAATTACTCATTCTCAGCTGAAATAATAGCAGCTGGAATTTGTCCAGTGGCAGAGCAAGGTTTCATAATGGACACGACTGGCCAAGAGATGAAGTGTACTGTACATTACACTGCCAAGAGTGTGCATGCATTTAACATTCGTCTGAGCTTTTGGGCTTTAAAGGAGGCAATTTGGGTGCTTTGTCCTTTCACCTTAACATAATGCAATCCAATACGATCACTACCTGTCACCAAAAGTATAGACGCGGGGTGATTGCCCTTGATTGAAATAGATTGCACCGGTGTTCACATTAAGATAACAGTGTGGAGCCCGCACCAGGTAAATTACACTTCTGCAGGCATTTCAACTTGCTAATTAATTTAGTTTTCAGTAACAGAAGACCTGTAAATAAGGATCAGGTTGGGAGATTTTCATGCACTCTCAACAGCGATGCTATGGCAGCTGTGCAAGACGAAAGAGCCGTTGTGAAGTTCAGAGTACGGTGGCTCTGGCTGCTGGCGTGTTTACAGTCCTGCCTCTGCCACCACCAAGCTGACCAAAAAATGGACAAAGATGTTGGTGGAGCTGAGGCGGGATGAATAACCCGAATGAATGAAGCGGCCATACTCTTAATTCTGCATAACTTTAAGCCTTGAACAGATGAGTTATATAAAAATTCATCCTCAGTACAGTTGTCATGAGCAGGAAAATTGTCTAAAGAAACCAAAACTGTTTTTGGTACCAGGCTGTAAACATGTTTATTATGAAGTTTGACATTTTAACATAGAGGCTTATGGAGACTGACTAGTTCCAGCCTCAAGTGGCCATTGGAGGAACTGCAGTTTTTGGCACGTCTGCATTGGTTTCACCTCATGGCCACGGAGGTTACTGCTTGGGTATGACCAAGTCGCCTCCTGTGACTAATTAATGTAAGTTCGTTTTCTGTAAGGTCACCTGATGACGGCACCTTTAAAACAGATTTCGTTGCATTTAGCAGGACCCGTCTCTGAAGAAAACACAGTTCTTAATTTCATGTGATAATACACTAATGAAACACTGAATATTACATTGCGTTTCATTTTCTGCCAGCGGATCCACCCAAATCTGACACAAATTAAATGTGTTAAGTAAAAGTTTAACAGACCCAATTTAATTCAAACCACAGAGAATGAAATAAAAATCAGTTTTATTAAGATTCACTCAATCTGGAAAATACTTTAAAAGACTCAGATTAATCATTGATTCAATTGAGTTCAAAGAAACAGAAAAATACTGGAATTTGCTATCAGAAATATTTAGAATTCATCATGTTCATCATTACGTTTGGTCACTGTGAAATGGGCCTCACATCCATACACCTTTTCTAGCTCTCCCTTGATAAGCTTCCCTTAATCCGCACATCAGAAATAGTGGGGAGCTCCTGGTCTTGCCAGCCTGCCAGCGGCTAACCAGACAGCGCATTAGTTAATAATAGCCAGCCATCTTTGTTTAGGGCCTTGTTCTCAGACGTCCAGGTCTCACTTAACTGGCCAATTTCCAGATCTCAGACTGATACCTCCATGATGACTGGTAATTTAATTAGAGCACACAGCTAAGCTCACATATTTAGGGCCTTAGATAGGCCACCATTATAGCTCTTAGTATGAACAACAGTGGCTGCGGCTGACACTATTTGGGTACTTTCCCCGCTGTGGCAACAACAACAAGGACGGAGCAGAGAAAATGGTTATCGGACACCGATCAGCGGTACCATGTAAGGTTCCGCTCGGGTCGGACGGAGTCAGGCTGCTGCTGCGGTGCTTGTTGGTTCACTGGGAAGTCTCTGCAGCGATAAATGGAATGGAACCATAATGAGTATGACTGGAAACACCTGCTGCTGTTTCATTTCAAAATGGCTGCTGTAAGGTCTATTAATAAGTAACCAGTGATTGGTCAGGGTACTGGTGTGAGTCCAGTAGCCAGTGGTTGGACAAGTGGTTCCAAGCTGTCACGGTGTGTGTGTAGTGTCGTGGACAGGCTTTCGTGACAGCTGGTCTTTTTGGTCATTTCACCAACCGTGCATCAACCTGGCATTTGACCTGGCAGCACTCTCACTCCTCTCCCCTGCCTCCTCCTCCTCCCTTTAGAAGGGGGGGGGGGATTGCCCGATATAAAATGATCAGCGTTGGGATTTGCGGGTTAAGGACGCTTAGAGCAGGGGTTTTAATGTCATGACGTCACATTAATTAGCGGCCACTTTGATCCTTTCAGCCTCTAAGCTGCACTCTGCCCTATTCTGCCCGTCGGTGGACACGGGGATGTGTCAGAGACTCCGTCGGGGACCGTGGAGGAGAATGCACGTCCGCGCAAACGGATGCTACTGAAGCCACCCAGCCCCGTAGGCCACAGCACAGCTTCCCCTCTCTCCGCTCTCTCCGCGCCCCTGCAGGTGATGCTTTGGTGAAAAAGAGGCCGGGAATATACATTTGAAAAAAAACTACTTGATTTTGAAAATGGCAGACAAGGGCAGCGTGGAGAAATACCTGGAGAACAACCCCCAGTTCGCCAAAGAATACTTCGACAAGAAGTTGCGCGCCGAAGCTCTGAGCGCCGCCTTCAGCGCACCCGTCGACATCAAGGACACGGCTTCCTTCAAGGATGTTAACTCCCTCCAAGAGTCCGCCATCATCTTCGAGCTGGTCCAGGAGCTCCAGAAACCGGGCACCATGGAGCAGTCCCTTCACAAAGTGTTGCAGAGAGTTGCCCTGATCCTACAGGCCGACCGGGTCAGTTATTACCTGTGCCGGGCCAGGAACGGAATATCTGAGCTCGCCACTTGCCTCTTTGACGTGACGCCGACGTCCAAATTAGAGGCGAACGAGGTCCACCCGCAGAGTGAAATCGTGTTCCCCCTTGATATGGGTGTTGTCGGTTTCACAGCTCAGTCCAAAAAGCCACAGAATGTTCCGGACGTCTCAGCGGTGAGAAGTAGTGAAGTCCCCCCGCGCGCTGTAGTGCGCGCGCGCTGTCGTAGAAAGTAGTGTGTGCGTGACTCTAAAGAAGAATAGATATTTAATGCTAATGTGTGAGCGAAAATGACCCCTGTAGCCTTCATAAGTCTTTCATTCATTAGTTTATAATGTTAATTTGTTGGACTGTTGTCTGCACAAAACATCCTAAATGTGCTCAGCATCAGGTTCATGAGAGACAGAGAGAGAGAGAGAGGACATGATGAGGTTCTTGTTACTGTTGCTCTGAAAAAAAATGAATTTAGAAATAATTTCGCCTTGCAAGAAATTTCAAATAACTTCAAATATTGAAACTGATCAAATATGAATGAAAGCCCTTTTATTTTTCTTTGTGTGATTTGATACATTTCGACCACAAGTCATTTTGTCTGCAACAGCATTTGTGATAACTCATTAGTTCTCGTCTTGTGCCTGCTAAACACTGCAGAATGTCACGACAGGGCTCGCCCAGCTTGTGAATGCAGCAAGTGTAGCCAATAATAGAATATTGATGTCCAAATAAATAACAAATCGGAGTTCATTTATTGAAGAAAGATCAGACAGCATGCTGGCCTTTATTGGGAAGAAAGTCAGCGTTAGATTATTTGTGAATATGAATCTTTGAATCTGACATGCAGCCTATAAAAACAACCCGAGCTGCAGAGAACGACAAGAAGATATGAGCGTGTTGTATGTCAGTGATCAACCAAACCTTTTTTTTTTCCCTTTCCCCCCTTTCTCTCGATACAGAATAAAAAGTTCTGTGACTTTGTGGACAAACAGACCGGATACAAGACTAAATGCATGCTCACGTACCCTCTGATGGCTGACAAAGAGTGCCTTGGAGTTGTCATGGCACTAAACAAAATAGGAGCTGATGTGTTCTCTGCAGAGGATGAAACGGTAAGAGTACACACTCACTCTGATCCCGTGCGATTTACTGAGTGAGCTGGCGCGGGGTTATGTTGCGGACACTCTTCGTGGTAGCTTTCTTTGTCTCCAGCAGCTACAACACGCCGCGTTCTGCAGCACTTCTCTGTTTGTCACATCAGCAGTTGCTTGTCTGCTACTTAAAAAAAAAAAAAAGTAAAATTTGCAGCTAACTAAACATTATTGCTGTAATTACATCTCATCGGTAGGAGTTCAGAACACTCCCGTTGTGTCAGTGGGAGCCAATCAGACCTGACTGACTGACATGTGAAGCATTGCACTTGAGAAAAAAAAACGATATGATGATTTAAGTGGAACATGCTCCCCCTGTAGTCTGTATCAGAGCACATTCACGGCAGTTTCTTATTATTCAGAAGCTATAAACTCACACCGAGGCACAGTTCCATAAAGACTGAACTGGGTCAGATGGAAATGATGTTTTTATAGACTATTGAGGTTGATTTTAAGCTATACTGAAGATAGCTGAGAGAAACTGAGAGTAAAAAGATCTAAGGAGGGGATTTATGGAAATGACGCCCAGGGCAGAGGCATGCATTCTAATGTCTGATATCTCTGCATTCTTTGCGTTAGGTATAGTCGGAGATTGTTTACTTCTCCCTCTGTCGCCTGACGTACTGGGTAAAACCATGCATCTGCAAAATAAACTCCAGTTTTTAGGTAAAACGGGCTCATTTTGACTTCATCTGTCTTAATCAGTCAACAGAGGGTTTGATATCTGCAAGTATAATGCAACTGCAAAGACCTAGAAGAGGTATTATCATGCAAATCCATGCATCGTATCACATGTGAGCAACATTCTAAGGATGCGTACCCTTCTCCCACGATGCCGCTAAACGCGCTGCTTTGTATTAACTAAAACCTCTGCTCTCGTTTGGCTCTCAGCTCTTCCACAAGTACATGAACTTCGCTCAAGTCATCGCCCTGCAGCACTTCACGGCCTACATGTTCAACGTGGAGTCCAGGAGGAGTCAGGTAAACCTTCCTCTGGTTGCCTGTTTTGTATTTCTGAGAGCTCATGCTACGCGCCGCAGCTAGATGTTCAAACACCCGCAGCTCACCGCCGCTCTTCGGCCCGCAGGTGCTGCTGTGGTCGGCCAGTAAAGTGTTTGAGGAGTTGACAGACATTGAGAGACAGTTCCACAAAGCGCTCTACACTGTGAGGACCTATCTACAATGCCAGAGATACTCAGTGGGTCTGCTGGACATGACCAAAGAGAAGGTTGGTGTTGCAGAATAGGTCCGTTTTTTTTTTTTTTTGCAGAGAGAACAGGACTGAATGGATTGCATTCACGGATACAGGGATGTATAACTTAAAACTAATTGTGTTTTTTCCCCCCTGTAGGAATTCTATGATGAATGGCCGGTGAAGCTGGGAGATGTGGAACCCTATAAAGGACCGAAAACACCAGACGGCAGGGTAATAAACTTGTTTTTCTCCTCATTAATTCGGTTTTGTAGTATTTGAAATCGCGCTCTCTTCATCTTCCCCTTTGTGTAACGTAGTTTAAAGATGATTAATAATTTCTAACAGGCTTCTTGTTTTTAATGCAGGAAGTCAACTTTTACAAGATCATTGACTACCTCCTGGAAAGCAAAGAAGAGATCAAAGTCATACCGTAAGATACAAATCCACAGTTTGTTCCAAAATAAAAGTCCTAACTTAGTTTTTTCACGAATCTGTTGTGACACTTGAAAACGGAGGCATCGTATATATTCTAAAACACACGAAGCATTCATGCCTGTCTGCAGCTGTTTTTTTTTTGCAGAGGCATCATAATGCATGAAAGCCAGCGCTGCTTGTTCTCAGGGAATAATTATCTCCCTCCAGCTCACACCTCTCTGTATGTTTCTCTCTTTTTCAGTGGACCGCCTGCAGATCACTGGGCTCTGGTTAGCGGGCTACCGACCTACGTCGCCGAGAACGGCTTTGTAAGTCTCTCGCGGCCGCTGCGGGGCGATGCATTATCAGAATCATTCAAATTTAACCCAGGAATTATGACAATCGAGCGGGAACTGGCTCGTGGAGACATGTCAGCATCTAATGTGGCAGCATGAGAATGTAGTCAAAGCAAAGGACACAGCCTGACATTAAACGAATGATATGTAGGCTGCAATACTTGACTGACTGTTTTCTATGTGACCGCCTGCAGATTTGCAACATGATGAACGTGGCTGCAGATGATTTCTTCACTTTCCAGGTGAGGAGATGTTCTCTATCATTCCACAGCATGTGAATTACGTCTGTGTTGATATACTTGGACACATTAAGGCCCCCCTGTACAATGCCAAACTGTTTCGACGCTCATGTTCTTTCACTGTCTTCCAGAAAGAGGCTGTGGACGAGACAGGTTTTGTCATCAAGAACGTCCTGTCGCTCCCCATCGTCAACAAGAAGGAAGAAATCGTGGGCATCGCCACTTTCTTCAACAGGAAAGACGGCAAGCCGTTCGACGAACACGATGAGCAGATCACCGAGGTCAGCAGCAGGCTCTCGTATATGTCTTTTTGGGACACCTTGTTGTCATCTGTCAGGTTTCTCCCGTAAAGGGGAAGATTTGTTCTGATTTTGGAGCACGGACATTTGCATGTTAATGAAGCAAAGGTTTGCTGCAGCACCACCCGTGTGTTAAGTGATGAAAAGTATCTGAATGTTTTTCGGCATTCATTAGCTACAAATACACACAGGGCGGCTCGGTTGCATTTCTTCTCCCCTCATTCTTTGTTTCTCACTCTCGTCGTTCGCACCAGGCCCTGACACAGTTCCTGGGTTGGTCGGTGCTGAACTGCGACACCTACGACAGGCTGAACCGCATGGAGTACAGGAAAGACATCGCCCAGGAGATGCTCATGTACCAGACCAAATGCACCAAAAATGAGATGCAGTCCATTCTGGTCAGTATCGCCCTGACACATCTTCTCTCCCCTTTGATGTCTCTCAGCATTTGATCAAAAGGCCACTCAGGCGGGAATTAAGAAGTAGTCAGAGGTTAATGCTCGGTGTAGTAGCAGAAGTTCAATAGAGGCTATTAGAGGACTAATGAAAGCTCTGGAGGATCACTTATCCATTCAGCGGCGAACATTAGAAAAAGAAATGACACAACAGTTTACAAGGTTAACTGTAACCTAAGCTTGGGGCGCTCGTCTCAAGTGAAAGTGAAAACACATTCTGTCTTCATAGGTCGAATGTAAATCATTGTTCTGTCTTTCATAACCAGAACACCAAGGAGAAGTTTGACGCAGACCCCGAAGACTGCGACCAGAAAGAGATGTACAAACTGTTGGTATGTGTTGTTTCGTAATGACATCGTAATCATGCACGCGTTAAGTATCCAATGCTTCGCGGTGTGCGTCATTTGCTTCGCATCTCTTCTGTCCAGAAAGCGACCTGCCCACCAGCCGACAACGTCAACGGAGAGAATCTGTACAATTTTCGGCTTCAGCGACTTCCCCGTCTCAGAGTTCGACCTCATCAAGGCCGGCATTCGCCTCTTCTTTGAGCTCGGAGTGGTTGAAAAGTTTAAAGTTCCCGCAGAGGTGAGGCACCTGAATGTAACAGGATGCTCTTAACGGTGCCGGTTGTGCAAGCGGTCCTGGAGAATATCCTAATTTGTGTCTGCAGGCGCTGCTATTGTCCAGCTGGAATATAATTGTATGCATGACGCTCATTATTTCCCCCCAGAAATGTTGAATTTTATCAGTATTTATTTAGAACTGACCAGATTAAAGAACTTTAAATGCAAACATACAATCCGCTTGTTTAATATAAAGAAACATTGATCCCTTAGGATGAATGTTCATAGCATCATCTGTGAATCTTTTCGGGTGACATGCAATCTGCCGTCTGTCTGTTTTGCTGGGAAGAGAGTAGACGTGATCATTTATCAGCCTCTCAAGGACACATCATGCTGTAGCTACAAATCCTCTCCCCTTTCTCCACCTCAGACGCTGACCAGATGGATGTACACGGTGAGGAAGGGCTACCGTGACATCACCTACCACAACTGGAGGCACGGCTTCAACGTAGGGCACACCATGTTCTGCCTGCTGCAGGTAACGCCACCGTGACACCCCGACAGTAAAGCTTACGAACAGTCGTCACAACGACAAGGAACAGATCGCGCTCGGTCACAGTCGGCCATTGCTGCACATCACAATCCACGATTTGTCTCTTCCACCTACAGACAGGGAGGCTGAGGAAGTACTACTCCTGATCTAGATGCCTTTGCCATGGTGGCTGCCGCTTTCTGCCACGACATCGACCACAGAGGGACCAACAACCTCTACCAGACAAAGCAAGTCAAGATTTAGAAGATTTATTTGGTGTGTGGAGGAAATTTCACGCCTGTGTCTAACCTGCAATCCAACCCTTTTTTTTTCTGCAGGAGCGCACATCCTCTGGCTAAACTCCACGGCTCCTCCATCATGGAGAGGCACCATTTGGAGTACAGCAAGACGCTCATGGGTGATGAGGTAATTAAAACGTGCAATAAAGAAAGCGATAAATGGGGAAAAAGGCGGCGCCCTTTTGACCGCTCTCCACCCGTCTCTCTCGCAGGCCCTGAACATCTTCTGCAACCTCCAGAAGCGCCAGTTTGAGCACGTGCAGCACTTGTTTGACGTCTGCATCATCGCCACCGATCTGGCCCTTTACTTCAAGTAGGTTTTCTGCATCAGTCATCATCATCAGCTTTATGGAAAGTTTTACGCATTGGCTCAGTCGAGTCATCGTATCTGTTTGTCCGCACGCAGAAAGAGAACCATGTTCCAAAACATCGTGAACGCTACGGAGCCAATGGCAGAAGAAAAGGACGCCATTGCCTACATCTCCAACAACCCCACCAGGAAGGAAATCGTCATGTATGTAACCGACTCAGGCCGTCCGCCTCACTGAATTTGTGGGATTTCTGCAACAGCAGAGCCAACTGCTCTCCCTTGACTGTGTTTGTCTGTCTCTCACCTCCTAAAGGGCCATGATGATGACAGGTTGTGACTTGTCAGCTATCACCAAACCCTGGGAGGTGCAGAGCAAGGTGGGTGACCTCCACGGCCTTCACGGGCTGTTGAAAGAATATATAGCAAAGCAGATAAAACACACGGAGAGTACAGGAGCTAATTTTACATGAAAGTACAAAGACTTGACAGCAAAGACAGGGTTTGTTTTTTATAGCTGGAAGAAGAGATTCATCCAACCAACATGTCAAAACTGTTGACTGGAAAGGATTACCCCTCACACGATGAAAGAACGCCCTGAGATTGAACCTACCTGTGTTCGTCTTTCATTTCTCTGCGTCATGCTTTGTTCCTCTCCAGGTGGCTCTGATGGTCGCTGCTGAATTCTGGGAACAGGGAGATTTGGAGAGAAATGTTTTGGACCAACAACCAATTGTAAGTGTCGTACGCACCCCGCGCCTTCTCTGCTGGTCCTCACGCGGTTTCTTTTTTTTTTCTTTTTCAGCAGGGTTGTCATTTTCATTTGAAACTCTCTCTCTCTCTCCTGCCTCTCTCAGCCCATGATGGACAGAAACTGTGCCGAGCAGCTGCCCAAGATGCAGTGTGGTTTCATCGACTTTGTCTGCTCCTTTGTATACAAGGTAACCTGACAGCTTTCGCGCAGCACAGCGCCGACTGTTTCCTACAAAAAAAAAGGAAAAAAGAAAGATGAATATAAATATTGGAAGTGGGGGTGATGGTATGACGATGGATCTCATGGCAGACAGACATGGATTCTGGAGTCAGTTACTGTAACTGCTGGAATTTAACCAAGAAGGGTGTAGCGATTTAATCCAGCCTCTATTTGATTTGGATTTTCAGCGACGTGCCGTGAAAAACTTTACTCTGTCCTGGAGTTGTTTTGATTCAGTTCACTTTAATCAGCTTGGAGCAGCAGCTCTGCAAATTTAAAACTATAAAAGTAACCAAAGTCATTAACCTTAAAGTCCATTGTTTAAAGTGTTACTTATTTTTTCCAAGCTCACACTGTGCAACAAATCCTCATTTGACTGTGTCAGATGAGGATTTACCCGAACCTGAATGTACACTTGATCTATAATGCAGTCTAATTAAGGTAAAACAGACCAAACAAACCAACAAAATGAGCACCGAGCTCAATAACTTCTCCTCCAGTCTCATCGTTAGCTTCGCAGGCGTGTTGTTGTAGGCTGGATTTCAGGATATATGGAGACGGACCCGTTGAACCCAGAAGGAATGTCAGCTAGCTGTTTGTCAGTTTGTCAGGACGGCATCTGGACAAGAACCCACACATCCACAGCTATGAACATAATCTATGTCGTCCCCGGTGGTAGATCGTGTCTTATGCAACACAGAAAAGTTCTTGAACGACGCTTACCTCCTCCTGTGTGTTTTCTTCTTTCATCAGGAGTTCTCCAGGTTCCACAAGGAGATCAAGCCCATGTTTGATGGTCTGAACAACAACAGGTCACACTGGAACGAGCAGGCGGAGGTGTACAACGCAAAGATGAAGGCCATCGAGGATCAGAAGAAGAAGTTGGAAGAAGAGGAAGCCAGGAAATGTAAAAAATAAAAAAAAATCGATGAAGTCCATGTTTATTGCTTCAGCTCTGTGTTCACCATCAACTTGTACTGATCTTTTTTGTAATTCTGTGTGTTTACCTAGCTGGTGGAGGCGAAGGGAAATCAAAGACATGCACCATCTGCTAAGTTCCTCCGATGCTTCAGGATCTGGACTGATGCGGTCTGATTAGGACCAACTTAGGCTGCGCTAAGCCTATTCTGGTCCGGCAACTAGTCTAGTTGGAGCTTGACTATGGCCAGCTCGGTCTGGTCTGATCTACACCAGCGTAGTTGTCTCTGGTTAGGTGCTGTCCGCTCTGGTGCAGTCTAGTCCAGCCCTGCTTGGCCTGGTCTGGTTCAGTCTAGCCTAACTTTAGTCTAGAGTAGTCGGGTCTAGCCTGCGGTCCAGCCTAACTATCTTCCAAGGAGGGAAGAGTCAGAAACATCACCAAGAAGTAATGTTGGGACTCTGACTGCAAGAGAAGCCGTTTGACTCGGATGATGTGATGTGTTTGAAACTTCCTCTGCCATGAACATTTGAAAACCGACATGGACAACGCACGTTTCCCTTTAGCATTAGCAATAATCGAAACCTCTCCGACATGCGCGGTTTGAAACCGCGCTTGGGATTCGCTCATGAGCTGTACACAAATTTCCAAGTCAAGCTTCGGTAAATCTTTAGTATTAATAGCTCAATAGGGTGCTGCATGTTGGGTGTAAACACGCCAAAGCAATAGTTTCCACACAGAGTTCCTATTGGCAGTCAGTTACCACGCTGTATAGCCGTACTGTAGGTTGCACAAAGCACTTAGCTGCTGCTGTTTCGGCAGCGGCAGGCCATGAATGGAAGGCGGCAGGTCAAGCAGGCAGGCACAATAACCTTTACATGTTCTGGGGTCTGGGTTATAATTCAGTCTTTTCCGGCGAACCGTTAAAGTAGCACGAGTTGTGGAAGCGATTCCTCGAACACACAAGCGGGAGAACTTCGATGCGAAGGATCCGTGGAGCAGACCGTGAAGCCACGGCGGGGCGACAACACTCAATCAAACAAGGGCTGACGTTCTCTTACCTCAAAGGACGCCGACGAGCTGCGTAAGGGTGTAATTATTTTAAATATGCAATCTATCTATATACGTACATATATATATTTTTTTGATTCTTTGTCTGAGAATTTTGTACTTGAACTGTCTTCGCGGATTGTTGCGTTTGAGGCGAGAGAGAGGAGGGACGGGGGGGGGTGTGGAGGTGGCGTTGTGAATCTAGAAAACGTGAAAACACCTGTGAGCTGGATGTCCAACAGCCTGGAAAAAGAGCTAAAAAAATGTATTATAAAAGATACTTACAGCAGTGTTTAGAGCAATAATTGCAATTCCGTATCGATTCAAAACGTCTTTTAAACATGCATGATTTCACGTGTATATAGTTGATTACATAGAAATTGTAAAATGTGTAAATTGTGTAAACTTAAGAATATCTGAAGCTTAAAACTGATTTGAAGGATGTACAGTGAAAAAAAAAAAAAGCAACCTTTGCTTCTTCTAAAGAGGCAACAGTTGGAGTCAGTCAAACAGAGCACAGTAGATCTACCTCTCCTGTAAGAAGATTTGATGGGATTTAATTTGATTGCCAGCCAGCGTTCGAGATCCACACAGCTTTAGACTTTAAATACCCTTCTTACAGAGGAGGTACAGTAAAGCAGGCTACCAAAGCCTTATGTGTGTGTGTGTGTGTGGCGACGACTTTGTGTTTAAAATGTGGCAGACGCAGCTATAGCATCCATTGATATATGTATTGACGATACAGGCTTCGCTGATGCAACCGTGTGATGAATCACGCAACACCCGACTTCGTTTGATGTCAACTCAGCGTGAATCTCCCCCACAACTCCTCTCCGCGTAAACCTGAATTGAGCTCGATCTGGTCAGGCATCTGAAGTTGACAGCGCGCCGCCCCCAGCCAACTTTCGTACACACACTTTTAGCAACGTCCCTCCCGGGCGCGAAGGCAAGCTCTCAGCTTCCTGTTACACAATGTCATCTCCTCTAATCAACGGAACATCAATCAGGGGCACTTAATCCAATCAGAATGGCTTTGGGACTACCTGGAAACTCCTTTTCTGCTGCTTGAGGGTGAAGCGTGGAGCCGTTTTGATTACTGGAGCCAAAACTGTACAAAAAAACCCCAAAACACAAACCTTAATCGAATCAACCCAAGTGATATGTTTTAATGATTTAACCATTTACCTCATTGTTCCTGCTGCACACATTTGAAATGGAGGGTTTCGCCACCAGTTCTGCCTCCAGTGATTAAACAAAAAGGCTTTTCCTTCAAGGATCCTTTTGTGAGATAATGCACTGTATACTTTCTCCTTATCCCATCAGCTGTCATTCAAGACATTAGAAATCTATCGTTTGACGTATGAAAATGACCTGTATGTATGTATGTGTCATGAGATGTAATATGTGTAAGCAAATAAAGGAATATATGGAGGTTTAAGAATAGAGAGAATCACTTTTTTTCCTCAGTAAAGCACACACACACGCACAAACACACAGAGGTGATACTTTGTCTTATCCGCACTCGACTCACATGCACACGAAGGTTAGATCGAGACAGAGAATGAACTCTTTAGAATGACACCCTGGGCTTAGCGGTGACAGCGCTCATTCTTAGTCATATATCGTGCAGAGATCTTACAGGCTCCAAAGCTGGATGAGCCTCCAGGGAAAGAGGATCAGTGGATTGGTTCTGATCCCTGCTCGATACAATGTTGTCTGGCCATCTTGTTCAGCGTCCCGTAGTCTTGCCTGTCCCGTCTGCAGGTTCTACGGGCAGAAAACTGGAGATTGCGTCATGAACAACGCCGCAGCGGCGCATATAATACATGCAAGGTTTGAGTGCAGGCCTGCTTTGACAAGATGGAATATTTGACAAGGACAAGGCCTGTAATTTAGCATTCTGTTTCTGCATCAACATGACTGTTCATTCCCTTGAACGTTCGGGGGTCAGCGGGTGCAGAGCCGCTCTAAGGCTGCACCATCAGCCTCAGTTGGAGGGACCTCACCTCAAAATTTGAATATTAAATTTGAAGTTCCTGTGTTCCATGTTTTTTTTTCCCTTCATCCTCTATGCTCAAGCCAGTCACGGTCCAGCATGCAACCTACAGTGGCGCAGAGATTTTACACACATATGGCTGAAACTTTGTTTCCAGTACTTAATTTTAAACTAACCACTTTTTTGCTACCATCCTATAGGAAACAAAAAAAATCAAGGAGTCTTAAAACATGGCAGGAAGGGGAGCTTTAACATTTGAAATGGTTGTTGTTATTTGGGATTATAAATTCCTCCCAGGACATTCACACTGCCACTGTGAAGACAAACATTTTTAACCGAGGAAAAAAAAAAGACGTTGACAACACAATTGATCAACTCTAAATCCATCCAGGTGTTCATGTTTTAGCCAGAGGCCAAATCACGGCCCAGTGGCCGGGCTGCTCAGAAACAACAGGCTGTTTTTACTTAATGTACCGTTCACTCCACTTAACCACTTGTGAGCTTACATCGCCATGAATCACACAGTAAACGACAAAGCAGAGAAGAAAGTTATACCGAGACAGACTGAGCACTAAGAGGCAAAGTAATTGTCTTTATTTAAGCCAAGGTCTGTAATCTCCCGGCAACCTCACGCAGTTTCCTTCTCTGGAAGTTGAAGCGAAGGCAGCGCTTCAATCTGTCCTTGGCTATGAAAGGGACATCTCCAGCTTAATCCGTCTTTGTTTTTTTTTGAGAGCGTAGTGCTCGCTTCTTTTTGTATCACCAAGCCTGAATACTATGTATACAGAGAGAGTGCTACTGTACTAATTCAACTGATAAAGATATTTAGGTAACTCTAAAATATTTAAACCAGGCTAAGAGCCTGCAGGCAAGCTAACCGCTCTGTGAGGCTGTCACTCAGGCACATGGTTGCTTTTAGCTAAATGCTAACGCTAACAAAAGGACGAAAGAAAGGTTGACGCACTCGTCTCCCTTGTGTGCAACTTTCTGATGAAAATAACATGTATGATATCTGCCATGTTCCTATTAGCATGCAGATGCTAATCAGCACTGAAAGCAATGTACGGCTAGGTTTCTGGTTCTGCAAATATTTGTTCATTAACCAAAATAATGGATATATCAAAAAGTTGAATTCATCAAGAGACATTTTTCATGCCATTCCACCATAAAGTTGTGGAGACACTCTGGACCAAAAGTCACGACCATCCCCAGAGCCTCACCATGGCGACAACTATTTTTCAGCTACTTTCTGCCGTGACAATGAATCAGTGCGCTGACAGACATGTAAATCAAACGCTGACAGGTGCAGGGAAAACATTGTGTTTATTTCTGTTGCAGTAATTAAACATATAGCCAAAGAGAATGACAAGCGCACGACTCAAAAAAAAGTCTGCGGCGCGCAGAGCGAAGCGCAGTCACAGCAGGGTCGCCGCACGATACCAGCTGTCAAAGAAACATGTCTTCAAAGTATTCGTCAAACTCCTCCTCCCTGGACGGATAAAGCAAACGAAATAACAGAAGTTATACATGGTGCTAACACAGACTGATAAATACTCTGTAAGGCTGACTAACTCTGGCAGCGTTAGCACTTTGTTTCTTTACTGTAATTACATTTCAGTCGAGCTCTGGTTGAAACTAAATGTGACAGGAGAAGGTTAGAGGTTCAGTGAGTTTCCTGACAATTCAGAGCAGCTTTGTGCAGGGTATCTAAGTGGTCTACATACTGTGCTATATAGAGATCGGTAACCTATGTAGGCTAAGTGGTAAAAACTGTCTCTGATGGTCTTACAGCAGCTTACTGGGTGTGGTTTAATATGAAGCCGAGATTAGCTGTTATCCTCACCTTGACTTTTCCTCCACCGCGGGGGCGGGTCCTCGCCAATGGTCAGCTTGGGATTGGCCATCTGGCTCGGCGCCACCTTCGGAGTCTAGCGGGAGAGTTTCAGAGAGCGGATCGGTCACACTTCCGTAAAAGAAAAACTAGGTCGACCCTGTTTGTCAGTTTTATTGTCAGCAGCAAATTTTTGCCACCTGACTGGAGCCTGCAGTTTTGCTTCGCCACCCCCCTTCAATGCGACTGTAATATAAACACAAGCCACCCCCCCCTTTTACATAACCGCAAAGTTCCTAACCTTCCCTGGACACATCAATCATAAATTACATGCCGTTCTTCAAATATGTGCAGCTGAGACAAAGTCAGAAAGTGTGAGAGTGTTTGAGTACAAATTCCAACGCACGTTGAACTCGGTGACATAACCTCTCAACAGAGAAAGTTTGTTTTTGTGTACTACTTCACCCACCCACCCACCCATCCATCCAGGCAGACAGACAGACAGATGCTGGAATAAACAGAGCAGGAACACGGGAGGGGAGGGGGGGCAAAGACATACTTCATTTCACGTTGCTCACCGTGAAGGGCAAAAAGACAAGGGGAGAAAAAAAAAGAGAGGAGAGGGATGGGAGAGCAGGACAGTTGAGGAAAAGCAGACCTGCTGTCTGTCTATTACTATTCACAACAGGACTAATGGATGTATTTCCAGTAAGGACTGTCAGGGTGTTTTCACTCCAGAAGGTTGGGGGAGGGTCACAGCTAGAGGCCTGAGGGAGTAGATCAAAACCTGTCCAATATGTGTGTGAGTGTTTTTTTAATGGAGGAGGTACATCTATGTGTGTGTGTGTGTGTGTGTGTGAGAGAGAGAAAGCGAGAGAGTTATGAGCGCTACCTTTGTCCGAGTCCCGTGACTCCTCCGAGCTGCTGGAAGAGCTGGAGAGGTCTGTAGAGGAAAAGAGAGAGTTATAAGATATGTTTTAATCAAAAGGGAAAACAATAATGTCACAAGAGAAAATGGGAATTATATTATTTCCGGGAAACGAACTATAAATAAACAAGGCTGCTCCCACAGGCTGTTCCTATCTGATGGGATTACTGCCCTAATTAATGGGACAGTGTACTTGTAGAGGAGAGGAGAGGAGAGGAGAGCAGTCGAGTCTTACCTCTGTGCCGCTTGTGTTTGTGCTTGCGCTTCTTGGAGTGTGAAGACGATCTCTTCCTCTTCTTGCTCTTCTTCTGCGGTTCCTGGTTCTCCTCCGATAACCTTTTAGTCTTTGTCTTTGCTTTCACCTCCTTCCTCCTGCAAAACAGAATCGCACTTTGTTTGAACTGTATTCACAATATAAAAACAGCCAATTATAGCTCTTTTTGGAAGACAACCTGAAATCCATTGGGGGCCAAAGGCACTTTCACGGGTGCATGAATAAATCCTCGGTAGAATTTTAAAAGGATGAAAGCTTTCTATACATTTTGTTGCAAAGTCTGCTGGAACACTGAAAGATACGTATATCCTAAGTAACTGTAAAAAGCCTTGCCACCACATATCAAGGTTCAGATTCCCATCTAAAGCTACATTATCACATTCAGCTGTGTCAAGATTCCACTAGTAAAAAATAAAAAAAGTGATATATAATCATGACTGGTAAGAAGGTCAGACAGGAGACATAAATCACAGTTTGAATCCCCAAACTCTGCATGCTGCAAAATAATGTGTGCTGCCTGTCCGTGGCGACCTGTCCTATTTCTGGCAGAGCAGTGCATCTTTAGAAATCACTCTTCATGGGCAGAACGATCTACATCTCTTCAGGTGAAAAAAAGAATCTCTCAAAGGTGAAAAGTTTGTTAGCTTACTTGTGGTGGTAGTTGAGTTTGAAAGAGCACTCGGGACATAGTCCTAGCAAAAACAAAAAACAAAAAAACAAGAGCAGGGTCAGGTCAAAGTTTTCTGTTGCTACCAGATGTAATTGCCGCAACAAATGTGCGCAAACAAGGAAAATGCTACTAGGAAATATTTCTATAACAATATTTACAGATTTATCTGGAAAACTCCTCCAGTGTGATAAATACTGTCTGTATGAATAAAAAAGAAGAGGACCGAGCACAGAGCCCTGAGGAACTCCTGTTTTACTGTTCATAAAAATCTGAAGCTTAAATGCCTAGGTGCATTGAGGAATCAATATATTAATTGCCATTTATTATCATTACATGTCTCCAATGTGCCTTTCTACACTAAGTTCATGCTCCGTGGTCACCAGACCATGTTTCATTACTGGCCAACATTTATAACTGTCAAAACACTGAATTTAGAATTATTACAAACTGGAATTACATTTTTAGTTGATAAGGAGAAACACAACATGTATGGATGTGACCTGTTGCACTTGCTTGTTAAAAGAGCCTGTCATTTCTTGCTTGACTGAGCTCACTATGACTGGTGGGTCCTCCAATTACGGTAATTATTCTAACAGGATTTTCTGCAGTATGATACCTGAAGGAGGATTATTATGAGCCGGGTCTTAGACAAGAACCCCCACCAGGCCTCAGCCTTGCTCACACATGCCACACACACACACACACACACACACACACACACACACACACACACACACACACACACACACACACACACACAACTTTTATACAGAATGATTAGAGAAAGTATTGAGTATTTACTGAGTTTGACCAGTGCATTTCTCTTCTCGCCCAGTTCCACGTAGGCAAAATTCACCTCCCAGCTTTTTAGGCCTTCGTCCTTTTCGCAACGTTTGTTTCCACACTGGAACTGACCTGCAAAACCACAGAACACATGTACTGTCTACATACCAACCATACAGTACATTTAATTTACAGTCATGTGATATCAGTCAGTTAGTTAAGAGGTAAAAGCCACAGATCCCTGACAGGGAATGCAGAGATATTGTGTGGAAAAATGTATGATCTACGACATAGGAAGACTATATATAATAATAAAACAACAGAATTGGTGCAATTGGAAGAGAATGCAATAGAAAAAAGGCAAAAGCTTTATTATAGGATTAAGGAATGCCGACTATAAATCTCCAAACGCTTCAGATTTAGTCAGGCAGCCTCGAAACCCTGCTGCTCTCTCTCGCCCCCCTCCTCCTATCTCTACACCCCGTCCTCCTTATCCCTCTGCTTCTTCTCATCTCCCTTTCTTCACCTCGTCTCATCCCCTCAGGCCTCCCTCCAGCCGCTGCACAGCCTGCCTATTATCCCCAGAGGAGCTTAAGGTGGCATTGATCTGGTCTCCGGGGTTCCTCCAGATTGTAGCAGAGGGAGCAAGTGCGTCAGAGTGGTCCTTTCTTGGCACAGTGGCAAGAAATGCTGCTTACTCTGCGAGAGGAAAGTGATGCCTGCCATCACCTGCCTAAGATCGAGACTCTGTAAACAGTCAGGTGAAGTGACGCTTGTCGTCATGGCCCCGGGCCACCTGGGACATAAGTCCGACTTTCCTTTCACGTGCTGTATTAGATTAAAGGATCTATGACGTCAGCTGGAAAAAGATGCTTCTGGCTCCGGTCCTGGGTTGTGATGAGGATGGCTGGCTAAACCCAACCATTTGGGAGGGCTTGACATTATGTTCAGCTAAGTGAAAGAAATTAGAGTTTATAGTTGAAAAGACACAGTCAATGTGCCAGTGTAGCTCTGAAGCGAAATATCGAGCTGTATTTCTATTTATGTTTCTCGACTAGAAGACACCAAACGGTTCAGATTTTTATTTGATTACTGTTTTCCAATATCTAACCAGTGACTTTGTAAGACAGCCAACACTTTATATTAACGATCTGTGTTCCCCATGATCCTTTAGCTTGGAGTAAACAACATAAAACTCACAATTCTTCCAGCAGTTTGTCGGTCATTTTTGTCATAGGGGGCTTTTATATCCATCAGCAAACAAGAATACGACCACGCCTGCAGCTCTGTCTTAACTTTTACCATCTCGTTCTCGAAAGTAAGCATGTTAACATTTGCTAAATAACACAAAATACTAATTAAAGCTGAGGCTGATGGGATTGTCGTCGCGAAACCAACGTACCGGACGAAAGCGA
Source organism: Nibea albiflora (assembly GCA_014281875.1). Lineage (NCBI taxonomy): Eukaryota > Metazoa > Chordata > Actinopteri > Sciaenidae > Nibea > Nibea albiflora. Next base: position 15,501,199 of record CM024806.1, read on the forward strand.
AACTTGCCCTGATCTTGTGCTTTTATCGCATTTCGTCATGAAAGTCTGGACCAATGCTTCCCTGCATGGCGGTGACACTGCACTACATAAAAAAGAGGGACCATGAATGTCTGGACTAAATCTCATGGCAATCTATCTGATAGTTGTTGGGATATTTGATGGAAGGGTTCTGTTTTTCCGTCGCATTTTAGAAAGCCAATTAAATTGTCTTAAAAAAGGGACGCTGCAAATGTCAGCACATCCCTTTCAATCCTTGACGACAGGTCCTTTCCGACACTATCTGGGTGTGACTTGGGATAATGCCATCTTCTCAACTCTGTCCCATGACGCCACGAGCAGTGACGGGGACCTAATGGAGAATCCCGTCTCCACCATCGCCCATGACGTCAATTACAATCGCACCGGAATTCTCCCATGACATCCAACCCTCTCCATCACGCACACAAAGTACTCAATCAAATACACCCACTGCATACACAGAGAGCAGCTTTGTATCTCTTTAGAAAGGAGGTAAAAGCTTGTGCTTTGCCCACACAAAACCCGGCGCCCTTGAACGAGGTACTGAATCCCCTCGCTGCTGCAGAGAAACAGCTCGGTGTCGAAATATAAAAGAATGTGATATATTCGAAGGTTACAACATGGAGAGTGTGAATGTGTCTGCACCTCCAGCTACTCACAACAGAGTGTAGTCAATGCTAAGCTGTTTCTGGACAACTTCCTTTGAAACAAATGTCACATAAAAATGTAATTAAGGTCAGGAAACTTTACTTCCACATGAAAGCTAATGAGCACAACTTTAGTTACTGGTGATTTTTAAAAACGCAAAGCGTCTCTGACCTTATGGCTCTCTGTTTAAAGTTTTAGAAACAAAGCATCTCCGCTGTGTGCTTTGTTGACAAGTAGTGGGCATCCTCACGTGAGCCTCCCATGATCCATGAAGAGAGCTGGCATCAGGACGGCTGAGTAAACCCGTTAACGAGAGGAAACTCCTGAAACTTCCTACGTCAGTGGTTACTAATGCCACTAGCCAGCAGCCTGAGATCAAGACGGATACACCGCAGGACAGATGGCTGTATAATTAACATTCAAAGGATGAAGTCACGGGGCAGTGACCTGAGCCAGTGATCTTTCACTTTTTAGTCAGTTGTGGAAGGCTATTAAAAGTTCACAAAGGACACATTATTATAAAACTTGGCCTGTTTTTTTGACAAAATGTTCTACTGCACAGACAGTGACCAACAGAAAGTCGATTTAAGACACTTTCTTATTGAATAGAAGGTGACTGAGGGCATATTCTTATTACACAAGACCTTGTTGAATGGAACAGTTACAACACATTTTAGGAGATACACTTATTGGCTTTCTTGTTGAAAGTTGAACTATGAGCCTGAGCCACAGACTAGCTCTGTCCTAAGGTAACAAAATCCACCTACCAGAGCAGGTTCAAGACTATTTCAACTTCCTGCAGTCTTGTTGTCACAATGAGGTCGCTAGGCAACCTGCAGAATGAGTACCATGGCAAATATAATATATTGCAAACAACAACACAAGTATTAGTGATAGTTAGCTATGTATGTGGGTATATGTGGATGTGCAAACTGTTGCTAAACTTGCAGAAACATGCAGAAACAACTCTCCCGCTACCACAGCTAACATCGCAGCAACGGCGTAAACTGCAAAGTTAGCTGAATGTCCACGGGGGAAGTAATTTAACATTGCCTAACACGCGAATCCCAGCTGCAATAACAAGTTAGTGCTGCGTGGCTCAGTTTGATTCACTTTATTTATCATTTAAAAAGGTCCGGGGCGGTGTACAAGTGCCGTAAAACTGACAGGTAGCGGAGAAATTTGCTGACGTCAGAAGTGATCGGTCAGCTGGTTATATTGTAAATACTTTATCTAGATGGCCTAAACAAACTCGAGCGATTATTTGTAACCTTAAAGTGCAAACTTTAAAAGTCTGTCAGAGTGCTCCTCTTGTGCAATACTTATTACGCTTGTGAGTTCAGAGCTGCTTTCCAGTCAACTCCTGACACTCACCACCCTCTGCCCCTGCCTTCCTCTGGGTCAACCACCGTTAATAAATTCTCAGCCTGTGGAAAACACTGAACGATCCACGCTCACTACCCCCAGGCAGATTTTTCAAATATTGGGAATGTAACTGGCATCCAAAAGACTTATTCTTTTTTTTTTCCCAAGCACAGTCCCACCTCTGATTCTGGATGCGAATTAGCCTTTTTATGTCTATCTTTCACATCGACGAGCAGTCCAGACTGCTGACTTCAAGTTCAACACTCTGTTTTGCAACTTTTATTTATCTGACAGCATTCGGTTACCCAAGCAGACCCGAGAGCATTACAGACTTTCTACTTTCTACTGTATGCGTCCAAAGATCTGCGTTCCATCTGTTTCCCCTTCTGTGATCTGTTGACAAATACTTATATTTCTTCATTTTAATATACAACAGTCACGCATATACTCACAGAAAAACACCTAGACTCTGCAGCTGTCTGTGCTGTGAGACGGGGGCAACTCTGAAAGCTTTGCGGGCTAATGGGCTATAACTTCTAACACTTACAATACACTCAGTTACTTCTCTGAGGCTGATTTATTTTGTCTGGCACAACAGAGCCCGGCAGGATTCCTTACAAAGAACAAATCCTGTTTATGTTGGGACGCAGGCCAAGCTAAAGCAACTGAATCACCTTGAATTGGTCCATCACTTTCATTTTACTTAAAAAATAAAAGCAGATGAAGGGGAACTGCAAATGTTGCGACGGGATGTGACAATATTCAAACTGAATCCTCTGTCAGCAGATTATATGCTGCATCCGCTCCTGACAAACAGGGCTTGGAGGATGGAGTCGAGGTAGGATCAGAAGAAAAACTAAAAACTGAAAGACCGATAAGTCAGTAACTCGCACAAACTGTAATGTCACAGTGCAGGTTTAAAGTGGCCTCACGGTCCAGCTAACAGTGTTTGACAAACACAGGCAGCAGAGGTGGGTCACAACAGATTCCTGCGCTGTAAGAAAAAGTGTGGTGGCGAGCATGTTCGAACCCATTTTTTAAAAGCCTGAAGAGTTACATAAGCCAAGACCACACTCCATTTACCTTGACAGGAGGCCCACCAAAAATAAACCCCCGGACCTCGGCTACCTTTGGCCTTTCACCTCCTCCTGACAGCAAGACTAAAGCTCAGTTTATGCCAGGAGAGAAACCCACAGAAAAACGTGGCTTGGATCGAAGCTCCTTGCGTGACTTACACCCCAGATGTATATGTGTTCTAGCGTAAAGCACAGATATTTTAATATCCGGTGTGCTCATTAAATAAAGGATACGTATTCTTGCCACCATTTTCACGCTGTTCCACGGATGAACAGTCGGTGGCGGTGACGCAAGGCGCCATTGAAGGTAAGAAAGAAGGTGACTGCGAGGTAGCAAACTTTTCAAACGTTCTGTGCAGAAGAAAATACTTTGAGGTCCATTCACAGTTGCTCTCTGTAGACTTTCTGGCATCCTCTTTCCCTCATACATAAATGGAAGAATTCATGTAAATATTTCAGAGGTATGAATATTTCTGGACTAGACAAAAGGGAGGAGGAGCGCGAAGTATATAAATAGACCTCCGTCTTCAAGAATTCATCCAATAAGACGGAGGGAAACTCGGGACTCCTGCTCTCTTGTGCTCGAGACGAGGACGCAATCTGTCCCTTTTTGTTCTCCTTCATCATCATCGGGAAAAACCTTTTAATTGTACGGCACATTCCTTCGCCCCATGTGTCACGCCGTGGCCATGAGAAGAAAGGGCAGCGCTCTTCGTAATCCACCTGATTGGGCGAAGAGTAGCATTACCTAATACCAACATGACCTGAAGTCCACAGATAGCAGGAGGTGGTTCCCTAAAAAGGTGCTCGTGGAAGCGCAGCGCCGCTTACTCTGGAAAGCGATGGAAGATCTGTCTAATTGGGGGAAAGTTCAGTCTTGTGTAATTTATCTAAGCTCGCCTCGTCTACGGTGCATGTACAGACTTCGCCTGCGTTTGATTCTTAGACTTCATCAGCCTCCAAGTTAAATCAAACTCAATCATATTGAGTCCGTGATAAACGCTTCTTCTTCCACCTTTAACTTGCCGCACAAACACTTTTAAGTGTTTTCTCGGACTGTCGGACTGAGGACCTTACAGGATTAGATTGGTATTGATTTCACCGGCGAGTTTAGTGTCCCATGCTCTAAATAGTGCTTAAGAAGTATTTCTCTGTTAATCGTTAATGTACACAAATCACAGACAGCTGAAGTGAAGTGCCTCTGACCTGATCTAATCCCACTTCCTGTAGAGTATTGCTACACGGGGTGAACTGTCAGAGACCGGGATTACACAGTCTTAATCTGGAACAATATATTGGCTTAGTCAGCTTTCTCAGACATACTGTGTGTATTTGCGGTGATAAACAGTGTGTGTGTGTGTCTGTGTGGCTCAAAGCATATCAATGAGCTGTTTAGGCCGGTTTATCCTCACTCAGTTAGCTGATATTGTACTTCCAGGTGAGCCTATAAATATCTGTCACTGTCACACCGTAGCAGCAGCGGCAGACAGAGCGGAGGAGTCGTGCTAATCGTGAACAATTAACGGACGGGAATCGTCAAAGCGCTGTCAAAACTGTCAAAAATGAATCAGGTTTGGGAGACCATTGGTGTGATCAATCGATAAATAAGACACGGAGGAGAAAACACACACAAAAAAGTGGAATTTCAAATATTGGAAAGGTTTCTGAAGCCAGTCTGACGATCAAATAGATCAGAATGAAGTGAAAAACACATATTTGTGTAACAATCTTCCATGTGGCATGTTGGGGAGTACCAACAGCACGTCATGGGCTGCTGTGGAAATTGTCTTTATCTCTTTCGCCATCTAGTGGTCGAGGTTGTGAAATGTTTTGTGGGCTTGTTAGCAGAGGACGCCTGAGCTGTGTCCAAACCCCCATACCACACACAAGTTATATTCAATATATAGATAATATGCGTCATAGTATACTAGAAAAATCGACATTTTGCTTTCTACTAACAGGAAATGACCCTGCAGGTAACTGCAAGCAAAATGTCTTTTGAAGATTGATTGCTTATTTTTGTTTTCCAATATCCTTAGGGGCCATTTCGCCGCCAGCCACAATTTATTTTAATGCTTCCTGGCTGCGACCAGCTCCTCCATTTCCTTTGCATTGTTGGAGAATAGTGTTCCTCGATGGACAGTGTAAATAGCGCACAGAAAAACAGTACACACCAGACAATGTGCGCACTGTCTGAACATGCCAATTGTTCGAACACGCTAAATACTAAAAATCTGCTTCAAATTAGTATGTAAGTATGGATTTGGGATCTTTTTATCTATAGGTTATTAAGCTCTCTATATGGTACAGTGTTAGGATGTATACATGCATATGAATAAAAGATGCAGAAACATATAAACTCAAAGTCAGGGTAATATTTGGCTTTGTCATACCTTTGCCAGAGACAACTTCATTCTCAGTCCGCCAACGAAATCCAAACTGTTGGGCACAAATTTGAAAAGAAACCACGTAAAGCAGCAGCAAATTACGAATGAAACAGCCAGACGTGCGCCCTTAAATTAATCCGATTAATCTTAAAGTCAGATTTATAGGCTTAATATAAGGAACGCTCCCATAACTCGGTATTTGAATAGTCATCAGCATCTAATAGCATTTGCCTGGGTGGAAGAAATGAAGGTCTAAATGCTGCTGCGGCACCCTAAGCACTCTAACATGAAATAGGCCAGATGTAAAAGCACTTGAGGTCGGTATCTTTCTCTAATTTGTTCTTCTTTTCTTGCGATTGGACGTTTTATTTATGTGTATGTATATGATCTCTTCATTAGTTACAGTGACACATTGGTTAGCACATTTCTGCCTTTCCGTAGCTCTCGTGCCGTCACCCCTCGTTTACCAAACGCGTCTGGTGAGAATTTCACTAAACTTTTGGGAGTGATGAAACTCAAGCCCGCATTTGCAACCATTGACAAATATGACTAATTTGTGAGGATGCGCGTGGTAACTTTTGAGGACTGAACTGGGTCTTAGGTCGTGATGGCTTTAATTTCGTCTGCAGCGCCTCGTGTAATTATCAGTCGGGTTGCGGGTGTTATGTAGATGTCATCTGTCATAATGTCAGAGATTTGACAGCTTGACGGTATGAGGCGTCGCATGCCTCTGAAAGACATCCGAGTAAAGCAGCACCAGGCTTAAGAGTGCCGCTATGGAGCCATAAGCACACTGCCCTTGGGTTTAACATATTGTCAGTTTTTAAAGCTTGGCCTCAAACCAGAATGGGCACAGTGGTCACCAGAGACAAAGCACAGCGCCAAAACACATCACGCCGTTCACATTTATCTAGAATGGACCGGTGGCGGTAGAGATTAGTGTCTGACTTATGAAATATCAACCTTTACTCGAGGCACCACCACTGGGACAATTAGTGTCATTTTGGATCACGGTGTCTGTGAAGGCTGAGCTGTCTATACATTACTTCCTCTCTCTATATTCTAGTAGTTGTGTTTGTCCTTATGTTTTCACCTCGTAAAGATAGGTAATCGTTTGGGTTCCGTCATACCGCCATTACTGTCAGCCTCATGCACAATATCCTTCACTTTCTTGTCGGAGACTGGCTTCTTTTTTCAGCACTTCATTGGCGTAACAACTTCAAAATGTTGAGCTACTATATTAAAACAGCCTCTAATCGTCAGGAGACATGAGTCACCTGTTACTGTGCGTGCTGTCACGTTGTCTGACATTTACTCAACGCCTACCGCGGCAGTATTTTCTGTTTAAAACGCCCATTCATCCCACCTTGTTTTCCTTGTATCTGCTCAGGTCGGCTATGCAGTACTCTTTAAACAGCTTGTCGTAATACTTCTTGGCGAGTTCTTTCTCCCTGGAACAGAAGGAGTCCAGAAGTAACGCAGGAGACGTTCACCAGGCACAAGTTACTTATGGATGAGTAGTTTGAATCCCTTTAGAGGCAGAACGTTCACACAAGAGATGGGAGCGATAATCAAAGGCACGCTGAATATTAAAGCGGCCTGCATGAATAAGGGGTGATCACCATGTCATGTCTTCCTCGTCCTCGTCCCTCCAGAGGAAGCGGTGGTTCTCACGGAGCACGTCCACATCTGTTTTGTCTTTGGCTCTGAGGGAAAGAAAAGTTTCGAGACGAGAAGTCTTGCGGTCACAAATGCACGGGGAAGCAGAAAACGACAACTAAGTGTGATTAATAATTGTTATTGGACAGAAACAGCGCATAACCAGTGTTCTGTTATGGTTAACATATTGTCATTAGCTCTAGCCTAGAGTGAGAGCAGATGACTGATTTTTCCAGGCCTGACTGTGAGACAAAATACTTACGTGGTGCGTTTGAAGTCGGCCATCTGTCCTCCATAATAAAGTATGTAGTCCCCAACAAACTTCTTATGTCGCTCAAACTGGAGACATCTGCTTAAGGTCAGTCTCTGTTTGAATGTTAACTTGTGCGACCATGTGAGGCGCAAAAACAGCTGAAATTTCCTACGTTCCTTAGTTCAAATGAAGGCAACTAAGCACTCAGACCAACATGAGATGAACGTGCTACGTGGGGACGTTTGTAATAAGGCATAACGTATGCAGTTTTATCACGTCACGCTGAAATCATTGAAAGAAAAAAAAGGATACAGCATTCAGTGATATCAGGTGGGCTCTTCTGTTCCGGGCTTCCTCTCTGGAAAACAGAGCGAGAACAGTCATCTATAAGACAAACAAAGACGTGATGTGTGACACTGTATACGCCAGGAGTGTGAATAATTAGCTGACATGATTTGTCACTAAAGCTTTTTCATTTTTTAAGTGTCCTGATCTCTCCCCCTATTTTTTAAAAGATATTTTCAAGCTTTTATTGTACAGAGACAGCTGAAGAGTGGCAGGAATGTGGGGAGAGAGATGGGGAATGACATGCAGCAAAGGGCCGCAGGTCGGATTCGAACCCTGCGGCAAGGACCGAGCCTTCGCACATGGAGGCGGATGCTCTACCAACTGAGCTAACCGACACCCCGAGTCCCCCTAATTTTTTGAAACATGGATCAAAAACTGAGAACAGCAGAGTGACAGGAAACCATTATAACACAAAGGAAATATGGCCCCATTTGGTTTTTATTAGAAGCATAAATTAATAAAAACACACATCTGCTCTGGATGGTAATGTAAAGACAATGGTGGAATTCATTTCATTTTGGCAGTAATGATGAGATTTCAAACGTGAAGGTTATAATTGGATTTCTCTTATTTTAATTGTGTCATACATCACACGCACACAAATTGCAAATACAATTTCACTTTGATTGAATGATTTCATTTCACTATCGGCAATTCACATATGCGTTATCGGAACGGACGTTAATGGCGGCGTGAACAGGTAAAATGTATTTGACTGAAGAGGAGCGAGAATTATTTCGAGATGAGCTATTAAAATACACGACGGAAGACAGACGGAAGGGCTGCCGTGACTGTAGATAGAACTAAATGTAAAAACTAAATGGCCGGAATATTTCAATGCAATTGTACAGCACCTGTCCAGTTCGTTAGAGTGTAAACTCCGGTGAGCCACCTTCGAGTGTCGGCCTTTCTGGAATGGCTTCTGTAAGATTTCCTCCTCACGTTTCCTGACAAAGGTGCAAACAAAGACAAAAAGCTTGTGTTAGTCAGCCAACAGGAGACACCAAAGATGGTAGAAGAAATATGCTTATTCAGAATATATTAGCTTTTGTGTGAACTTTACGACTTCCTACAGTTAAACTTCTTTGAGTTTTTAAATGTGTTATTATGTAATTCTTTCATTTTACCTTTTAAGGCCTCTCTCTGAGGACTCTCCCTGCTCATCATCATCGCTGAAGTCGGAGTCATAGCCTCCACTTCCGTGCACCTGAGGAAACACAGGAACTCGTCTGCGTTAGTGGAATCACGTCGGCTCACACGTGAGGCGCTGACACATCATGAGCCGCAGAATGACGCATGTTCAAACAAAAAAGTCTTACGTTACATACAAACACGGAAATTTAGAAACGTGCGCAGTGAACATCATAATTTAATGTGAGATGTCTCATAATTCTTAATGTGTTTATACAAATACAATATGTGCACATGAATGCATCCATCCATTTTCAATAACAGCTTATCTGTGGCCAGGGCCAACCCCAGCTGCACCCTGGGACAAGTCGCCAGTTCAACACGGGGCTGACACACAGACAGACAACCGTTCATACTCACATTGACACCTACGGCCAATTTAGAGTCAGCAGTTAACCTGGAAACCTGCTGCGAGGAAGTCAGAGAACGCGCACAGACACGGAGAGAACGTGCAAACTCAGAAGGAGTAAGGCAGGAGTGTCCAAACTTCTTTTAACGAGGGCCAGATTTGATTTCAGTGTTAAGATTCCCGGGGGCCAATACTAACATTTTAAAAATAAAAGAATGAACAATAAGAGTTATACTGTTCTATAGGAATCATTTACAAATCTAAGAACCAGTTCTGCCTTTCTTTCACATCTGGAGTCAGATAACAAAGAATAAATTGTATGGAACACATCATGTTCATTTTAAACATGACTTATTATGAATAATGCAAAGTGTGTTAACATTTAAGTTTAAAAGAGTCACTCTTGCGCTTCTCTTTAACGAAATCATTCAGAAAGTCATATGTTATGTCACATCTACAGATATATAACAGCAGCAGCAGCAGTTATGTCCTTAAAGGTTCAAAAGCTTCATTATGTCAACCAAAAAAAAAAGACAAATCTTCCAGCCATTCAGTGTCTGACAATCATAGCAGGCTATAAATAATATAATATAAAAATGAAGTACTTTGAACATCCCTGATGTAAACCAAGTGTTTCTGCAGTAACTGTAAAAGACACAAACAGTTCAGTGAAACAGTGAACGAGCATACATGAAGTAAACATGTCACTGTGTATCACTAAAACACCATGAACCGCCGTCAGGAGCCACCAAAGCAGACCTTTGTGTGTCGGTGAGGGATGAAGAGGAGACACGTTAGCACCCTGTGTGTCTGCACCGGGCTAATGCTACATGCTAACCGGCTCATTACAAATGTGCGAGACGGGAAATATTCTCTAAAACTCGCCTTTAATTTAAAAAAAATAAAACATATTTTCTACCTTCACGAGATTATCCATGAGTTTTGCCCCTCTCTGTAGTCTCCGGGCAATGTTTACAAACTCAAAAGGCGTCGCCGGCTGATGACAGTCGAAGGCACGAAGCGCGGTATGATGACGTACAGTCTACAGCTTTAATGAATTATTCTATTTATAATTTTAAAATATTGTTTTGTTGATATTAAGACGGAGTGAGCTCCATATTTAGATCTCCATGGTTACCAAATAAAGCGTTTTGTTTGTTTGTAACCTAAGATGTGCTTTCTTCATGTTTATCACACACATTTAAGAATTTCTTTCATCTATCAGCCCCTTTTCAATGCTTCAGCCAGTGAATAATCTACTGAAAAACAAATTACGATGATTAATTCCCAAATCAGGCATCGTATCTTTTTTATTTCCGCTGGGGGGACAATGTGGAGAGGGATGCATGTAAGCCCTTTGATCTGTGAATGGAAAATAAAGAGCATATTATCCTGTTTGAATGTTTCCCTATGGACCTAATTGAGTCCTTTTGGGTTATTAAGGGTTGTTACGGGTGAAAGTTCGCCACAGACTGGGAACAAAAGTCCAGTGTTTCATGACTTTTCCACGACCCACCGAATTCAACAAAGGACTCAATGTGGGACTGAAGAAAGAGAGGAAGTGCAATAAAGAGTGTGAATGACTCTCATCCTTTGTTGTCTTAAGAGAAAGTAAAACTATTTATGAAATCCAGCGCCGTGTTTACTCCATGTATTATGCATGCTATTCCATCATGAATGTATAATCTGGATTTTGTTGGGAGTGAAAAAATAAATTATGCTTTCATTAATCCTCTATCTTTTTTTAAAATGTTTTTTTTCTACTAATAATCATCTGGAGGTCATACTTCACCAAGCATTTCTTATTCCACGATATTACTGAATAAATATTGCATGTTTGTTTTTAACCATGCGGTGTAAACTCATCTTCCTTTCACAGTTAATGTCATTATTATGCCAAAGCAGGGGCAGAAAAGCCCCTGAATGACCGAGGCAGGTGCATTTGCACAGAGCCTCATGAATAGCCGCTTCCCATTAACCATGCGCGGCTCTGAAGCGCGCATAAATAATAGCTGGCACTGCTGGTTTAAAAAAAAAAAAAAGCGCACCTTGGGGCCTCCACCCCCCCTTTCCCTCCTCCATCTCTCTCTTTCTTCCCTTCTCTTTCTCTCTCACGGGAATTTACGCTTTTATTTTTTCCCTTTCACTGAGTCTACAAGAGCAACTTCTCTGTGCGCAGCAGAAGTAATGAGAAATAGATGATATTCTGTCGTATTTGGGAGGTTGCGATAGTTTCCTTTTCATGACCAAAAAAAAAAAAATCTGAGACTGTTCTCTGTTCTCATGTCCCGATCTGTCCCGCATTTGTAATCCTGCGCCTTGCAGAACGAATCCGCTGGACTGGTGCCTTCCTATTGAGACGCAAGAAGCATAGACACAAGCCTGCATCAGAGCGCAACAACAGCTTCTGTCATTAAAACAAACAAGACGGGAGAACAAATACATATTATCAGAAACACTTCATATTGCCTCGTTACAAATCGTGGAGGATTTTGCCGAGAAGTTGCATGTGCAGGAGTGACAGTACTCGACCGGGACAGAAGGAATGGGACACCCGGGCAGAGCAGTGAGAGGATGGAGAGGAGGCTGGAAGCGATGGACGCTCCTGGTTTGGGTCGCCGCTGTCAGCTTGGCTTTAGCAGACGGGCGGAGAGTCCGACAGCCCAGATGCCCCGTTGGATGTACCTGCACCAAAGATAATGCCCTGTGCGAGAATGTCCGATCCGTGCCTCACACTTTCCCGTCCGACGTCGTCTCACTGTAAGTGTTCCTTCCTACCTGAACAGACTCCTGATTTTTTTTATTGTGCCTTATAATATGTCAGGGAAGCTTATGGAAGCACTCTGTCTCTGCCTTTTCAGCACACCCAGGACTCATCTTTGTTATTCTTTCAGATGCATTCTCCTTTAATGATATTTTCTCCATGCATTCAGATCTTTTGTCAAGTCTGGGTTTAATGAGATCACAGGAGGAAGCTTTGTTCACACGCCTGCCCTGCAACTGCTGTGAGTATCTATCTATCTATCTATCTATCTATCTATCTATCTATCTATCTATCTATCTATCTATCTATCTATCTATCTATCTATCTATCTATCTGTCTGTCTGTCTGTCTGTCTGTCTGTATATGTGTCTACATGTCTTACAGAACCAAACAATGAGGCAGGATCTCCCCAGAGGGCTTGTATTGAGGCTGATATGCAGATTTAAAGGGGGATTCTCTGTAATGGTGTCAGGATTATGCAATAGACCACATGGCTACAGTGACTATAGCAGCAGGGAGAGAGGCTGCTGGGAGAGAGGCAGCGATAAATAATGAACATGTTAGTTTTTTTTCCCCCTCAAAGATAACACAATGAGAATAACCATAATTCTTTGATATATGACATCCATTATTATATGCAGTGTATATATCTGGGGAGGACTATGGAGCTATTTGTTATTGCAAAGCCACCAGTTAACAACAAGGTCAGGCTTTCCAATCACACTCTGTCTTCAAGCATCATTTTGTCTCAACAAAACATTTTTCTTGGCATCAGCTCAGGTGACTCCAAATCAGGCCTGGATGTGCTCAAAGGCTCGCGTCCACAAGGAGTAGATACTAAACTGGGTAAAACGAATGAGTGGCATCGCCCCCCTCTGTCATTATTTACTGCCAAGGTGACCCGAGTATCTTAACCTCCATTAGAGTGCTACTTAATCAATGGGCCTTCTCTGTGGCCAGCACCATGGATGTAAAGGGTCAGTGGTGATGATTTGTTGAGCTCGCTGATTTGACATCTTGGCATTATAAGATCTTGGGGCTATAAGATGTTTAATATTAATGATATTTAACTTATTTTGAGGCTACAATCTGCCAATATGGTGGCCAAACTGTTCTACTAGATTCGCAGAGTTTTAGAGAGAGAGAGCTGTTAAAGGTCAAGTGTGTGAGATTTCGAGGGCTCTTCATCAATCACCTGAAACTAAAAATCATTTTGTTCTTGTTACCTTATAATCAGCCTTTTATATCTCCCCAGGTTCCCTTCATGGTTGTTTATTCTTATGGAAGCTGCCCACTGACACACAAAGCCAAAAAAAAAAATCTATTTCGTGGTATAAAATTGCCCAGATTTTCCACATTGCGTGGCCCACTACACAGTACACTATAGAGACTTCTGTCGGCCGCTTTTTCCCTCTGCTAACTTGAATGTGGCTAAAATGATTTAATCGCGCAGCTCTTCTAAAAACTTTCCAAATGTCCTAGAACCAAATGGACCCAATTCGAAGAGTGACACTCTAAAAAAAATGCATTCCCGTTTTGCAGCTGCTTCTTTCCCAAAGTATGCTTACAGAAAAAGCCTATATGTCAAATTGGTTCAGAGTTCAGACAAATCACTGGCCCCAGATAGAGTGTTTTGTGTTTTTCGTACATTTCAGTGGACTCCTTCATACTAGGAAGGAGAGGGTGAAGCAAGAGGATTGTAATCAGCAGCTACACCTATTCTAAAAAGAATACTTCAATTAGTAAGAGAGTAATAAATTAAGCTAATCTGATTTAAAACAAACCTAATAAATTTGTATTAAGTCATTTTTTAAGTTGGTCCGACAATTCTCCTTTTTCAGTTCTCATAGATCAGTAAGATTGGAGATTGGTGGATGCTTTTGTCACATGTGGGAGGAGGCGTCCATTTCTCTCTTTCATTCATTTCAAGAAAAACACGTAGGAGTGATCTGCTGCTCCTCTGTTTCATTCATTTCATTCATTCTTTAACCACATACTGTGGGCAGAGAAGCTGAATGAGCCTGTTGTCCGAAACAGTAACTATCACACCCTCAACGCTCTTTCCCTCTGCCTTGGACTTAAAGGAACTGATGTTGGTATTGTAATACGCAGTAATAAACACGCTGCAACCTCCGCGGCCGTGAAGTGAAGCCTGTGGGAGAAGTGCCAAAAACTGCAGTTCTTCAAACAGCCACTTGAGGCTGGCTGCAGGATGAGTCAGTCTCCATAAGACCTCATATTAAAATGTCCAACTTGGCTGCTGATGGTCTGATGAAACTCAACAACAAAGTTTGACATTTAGGGATGCCATGAGGATTATTATAAAATCTAAGATCAGTACTGGAACTTTAATTGACGCACAATTATACTGTTTTGTTGTTTTCCCCAGATTGTTCACAGCAAATTCATTTGACTTAATTGATGAGGATGCATTCCTGGGTTTACCACATCTTGAATATCTGTGAGTATTTTTCTTTTATTTATATACATACGGGTGGTGAAGGCTCATAAAATGTACGAAATGTTTCCCAGCTGCATGATGTCTGTATTGTACCAAAGGGAACTGATGCAACTCGCACACCAATGAGCATCAATCAAACACACCTTTACTGCTGTAACCAGCAAAATTCTCTCCAAAGGATTTATTACTTTCTATTTTATTTTATTTTTCATTTTTGCATCCATCAACGCCACCAAGTCAAGAATTTTAGGGCCCAAGCAGGTGGTTTCACTTAGGTTGCTTGACTACAGGGAGGATAACTTACATCTTTCTGATTCTTGTTACTTCATAAATCCTGCTGGCCTCATGTAGTAACTCCACCCAACACCAACCACAACACGTCTAATTAGCTACAGTAGAATAATTGGAAACACCTGTTTGGTTGTGCAGGGCCTTTAAAGTAAAATTTATTTAGACGTTTTTTTTTTTTCCTGCATGAATGCAATAAGGTACAAAACCATCCATGACAGATGTCAAGATGTGCAAGAAAGAAAGTTCATTTCAGTTTTTAGTGTCACGGCATGTTGAACATTTGTGTCTTAATCTATGACAATGCCAATTAATTCATTTACTCGTTTACAGATTTATTGAAAATAACAAAATTGCATCGATATCACCATATGCTTTCCGGGGCCTGAAAACGCTGATACATCTGTAAGTATTTTGGTTCTGTCCTTCCTTCCTCCTTTATTCCTATAACTTGTCTCACTGTATCTGTTCTTTCTTCTGTTTTTAAATTTTTTACATCATCGTTACCATCATAAATCATTAAATATCTGCACAGCGACTTTCAAATTTTCTGTTTATAAGGATTTTCTCTGTGGCACAAGTAACAGGATATTAGTATTCAGGGTTTTCTTCCTGTCGTCTCTCCCTGTATCACTTTGTCAGTGTCTGAAACGCATAGGTAGGCAGAGGTGCTGCTGCCAGTGGTGATGTCCAAGGTTACTGGCTGAAGGTGTCAGCTGGATCAGGTTGCTGAAGGGCAGATCTGGATGTTAGACCAGCACAGTTGTGTTTTTTCTGTTATACAATTTTTTATTTATGAAGTGCCAAATCACAGCAACAGTTGTCTCATGACACTCCATATAGAACAGGTCAAGAGAGCAGCTTTCTTAAATTATTTACAGAGACCCAACAATTCTCATCCTGAACAAGGATAGACAGATAGATAGATAGATAGATAGATAGATAGATAGATAGATAGATAGATAGATAGATAGATAGATAGATAGATAGATAGATAGATAGATAGATAGATAGATAGATTGATAGATAGATAGATAGATAGATACTGTTTTTGTAAACACAGGTTCATTCCCATTCCTGAGCTGCAAAGCTTGCCAAAACTAAAGATAGTTGAGAACGTGAGTGACCCACAGGTCACAACTAAATATATCTGTACTGTAACTTTAAACCCAGTGACCTATAATCTGGCCCTCAGTCTCTGACAGGTTGTTCCTAACAATTTTTTAGCTTATGCAGTGCAGTGCAGATAAATGCTTGCACACAGTGTTCCTCATCGTGTATGACTAAACGTGAATAGATGATGTTATTTTCCCTCTTGTACCGGATGTACTAGATGAAAGATGAGACAGATGAGAGGACAAGGCATATAGTCATTATTGAAACTGCAAATTAGCATTATATTAGTGGCTCTGTCCTGTCTTACATGTACAATATGAGACAAACTGCGGAGGAACACATCCCAGAGACTGTCCCAGGCTTCATAAAGGTCGACATTCACTTATGCCCTGAGCGCCGAGAGATGTTATTGACAGTGACTTGTCTCATAGACGCTGTCAGAGAGCATGTGACGATCCAAAGCAGAGGAATTGTTGCCTGGACGACTGTTGCGGCAAACATCACATTAATGAGGGTGCAGTCAACACGAGAAAATGTAATCAAACCAGTGCTCCGAAGCAGTGACCGCATTCAGACCGACGTGTGCTGCACTGTTTGAAACAGACGGTCTACATTAATGATACCACCGTTCAATATGAAGCTACAGTCAGGAGACAGATAGCTTAGCTTAGCATAAAGACTGGGGGAAATTCACCAGTTAACAAGTTGTACCTGCTCTGTTTTAGAGTTTTACAGGTAGTGAAGATGCAGTTGTACATGCCAGAGCGGTAACTTCCTGGAGGATTAATATCGTTTTGAGGTTACCAGGCAACGAGCCAGGACTCCAGTCACCGCTCTTGGAGTCAAAGTGGCTGGCAGCATGTCCTGGCCAGGAAATAACTTGTCAGTTTTCTGACTTCAGTTTTTGAATGAATAAGTGAGCTTTAGAGGTGCTTTTTTTATCTGAGAGACAGGCTAGCTGTTGTCTCACAGTTTTCAGCCTTTGTGCTAAAATATGCTAACCAGCTGCTGGCTCCAAGCGGCAACCTCTGTAGCTGTTAAGTGCTAAAAAAGTGCACTTCATCAAACGGCCACCTGCGACAGAATGAATCAATCTCCATAAGCTCCCATGTTAAAATGTCCAACTTCACACCAGGCTGGTACAAAAAAACTGTTTTGGTCTCTGTAGCTAATTTGCCTGTTCATGACAAATGAACTGAGGCTGAATTTTTATTTAACTCACCCGTTCAAATTATATTAAGGCTTAAAGTTATGTCTGAAAAGCTGAAAATTAGTCTTCATCTGTATCTGTGTATGCAGGAGACTCCGGAAGCACAGGATCGTAATTAAACCTTGGGGATCATGAAGGTTACACAGAATGTTTCTGTTGCAAACAGTTTCCACATGGCAAAGCAACTTTACTGTTAATTGGAAGGAACAGTTACAAAGGGAGTCTTGATAACAGATCAGCCCACGATGAGTGCCGGGACCTGCAGTCTAGTCTCATTTGTTTAGGAAAAAATCAATTTACAATTAAGCAGTTATTAACCAATAATGTGTCAACAGCTGCAAGTGTCAACTAAGATTTACTGCTACCATCTGCCCTGACACAGAAAGTAATTTCACAAGGTTGTATAAAGTGTTCTCTTCCAGCTCTGTGGATACTTGGACTTGTTTTAGAGGGAACTAAACAAACTTTTATACCGAAGGTGATGAATAAATGTATTATTAGAGGGCATTTTAAATGTTTCACATACAGTCAATGCATTATTAAAGAGCACAGACAGGGCTCCGGCTAGAATCCTGCCCACTCTCTGCTGCTCTATCCCCGCATGTTTGGAGAGTGCATTCCTGCACAAACTTATGTGAAATGGCCTCCCCTCTCAACGGAAAACCGACTCTCAGATAAATAATGCAGCCTTCATGAATTACGCTGACTTTTCATAACATTCACGTCTCTTTCTGCCTTGAACCGCTTTGGTCGGTTGGTTTTAACGGGATAGTAAAGATATCATCCACTTGACAGCTTTGAAGAAGTCTGCTGTTTTAGTTAAAAGCACTGTATGTATGCCCAATGTTATGGCAATGAAATACTGCCATTTACATCTAAATGTTATGGCTCTGTGTATAAAGAACAGCATGTCACCTTGTTCTAACAAATCATATTCCCTCCCTCCACTCAATATTATTGCTCACCCTTAAGTAATTAATCACTAATGACTCAGTTTCCCTCCATTTCACCACTTAGCTTTTGTCCGATAAATATTGCAAAGGTACTTTTGAGATTCTGACTTTCGCCTCGCTTACATTTGGCTTCTCGGAATGAGAATTTGGTTATTCTGCTCTCGCTCAAGTCAAGCTGGCTAAAAGAACAAATGCAAAGCGTATGATTCAGTGGAGTGGCTCCATTTCTATTATGTGTATCAGAGAGGGGCAGTCTGCCGTTGATTCAATCACTGCCTGCTTTATTTTTCCTCTTTTACTGATTAGGAGTCTGGCTTACAACAACCTTGAGACGCTGCCCAAAGATGTCTTCAAGGGCATGGACGCTTTGACCAAAGTGTGAGTTCAGCCTGTCTTTCACTCCGGGGTCTTTACTGAGACACGGAACATTAACTAAATGCTTAATTCATCTATTTTCTGATTGATTTATTGAGTCCATAATAGCGTAATATTTTTGTGGATTTATGTGCATTTAACTCTGAACTGATTTGTAATGGACCTCGTTCAATAGTCCCGTCTGTTTCTTCTCTGTGTTCCAATAAAAGATGAGCAAATTTCTCCTTTCTTGTACATAGATATGCAACGTGCTTGTATTTTCAACATAGTCAAGCTAGCACATAGCATATGGTAAGTACAGGAAAGAAGACAGCTGCTTGTTCAACTTTTACTGGAGACCAGAGCAAAAATGAAATAGTCAGTGGAATAGTGGGACAACAGTACTCAATATGTGTTGGTATTCACTAATTCTGATTTATGGCAAATACTGAGCATAATCTTCCTCTGTCGTCCTCCCTCTTTTCTTAATCTACAGGATAAAATCCAGTAGTGTTATGAAGTCACTGTGCTAGGAAGGAAAACAGATGAATTCCCACAGTTAGACAGGGGATGTGAAAGTAAGAAGCAAGGAACGAAACAAGGAGAAAAAGAGTCAGGAAATAAATAATTGCAGAGGAACCTATTCCCTGCTGCTGGAAAAAAAAGAAGGTAAAGATGTAAAGGAGAGAGAAGAGGAAAGCTCGGGTTAGGATGCCAGGATGTCAGGGTGAATGGTAAACAAGTCATTTACAGAGAAAAGAATTGGATCCTGGCTGCTACCGTCAGCTGGAATAATGCAGTCTAGTGTGTTGTGTGTGTGTGTGTGTGTGGATTCAATACACATATCCAAGGTCAACAGCAATTCAGGCTGGGAGTAGGCGATGAGCACAGACTACACAGAAGATAGGACACTTGTTGTTGTGGCTTTTCTGGCTCGTAGCCAAAGTGCAGCCAAGTATGGAGGAGCCGAGCAGGGGTTACAAATAAAACAGCACGTGTTTAAAATACACGTTTCAACGTTAAATATTAATGATATTATGTCTTAACCGATGCAATCCTACCATGCGTGCAGGGATTTACGTGGCAACAACCTGATATGCGACTGTAAGATGAAGTGGTTGGTGGAGTGGATGCACCACACTAATGCCACCCTGGATGAGATCTACTGCAGCGGTCCCCCCATGCACCAGGGGAAGAAGCTCAATGACCTGCTGCCACATTCTTTTGACTGCATCACAGCAGGTATCATCTTCCTGTCTCTGAGACTAATGGCTCGCTCCCCTTTCATGCTTTTGTCCCCCCCTGCATTCACTGTCAAGTCTTATTCACGGCCCTTTCACATTTTTCAGAGTTCGCTTCCTATCAGTCGATGAAGTTTGAGTCGATTTCAGTGGAGGCCTTCGCCTTTGGCGCAGATCAGTATGTTGTGTTTGCCCAACCGTTTGCTGGGACGTGCAGCTTCCTGGAATGGGATCATGTGGAGATGACCTTCAGAACCTACGACACCATTGAAAGTCAGTTTATAATGGGGGTATAAATGAGAGTTAGAGGTATGAAGAAACATGTATTGATCGTATTGTGCCAGTGAAGTTAGGTGGTCTTTGGGGGGGGGGGGGGGGGGGGCAAAACAAAAGCTGGTGAACTATACATTACTCTGGTATCATAATGTTTTCTCTTTTCATGTTCAGGCACCTCCACCGTGGTCTGCAAGCCGATGGTGATTGACAACCACCTCTTCGTCATCGTGGCCCAGCTGTTCGGCGGCTCGCACATTTACAAACGCGACACTTCGGCCAACAAGTTCATCAAGATCCAGGACATCGACATCCTGAAGATTCGCAAACCCAATGACATCGAGACATTCATGATAGACGGAGAGTCTTTCTTTGTCATCGCTGACAGCTCTAAGGTTGGCCTTATTCAGATTACATTATATAATGTAGGCGTTTCTGTTATTGAGTCCTGCCCCTGCACGCTGGCTGCTACTCTAAACTACCCGCCATGTCAGCCAATCGGTCCCTGTGGTGTCCTTCTCTATGTCAGTTTGTGTCTGCTCCTGCTGATTACCTTGGCATTGCCAAATGTTCGCATATGCTCTCACATATGTTTGGGGACTCACAGACACAGAGACACACACACACACACACACATATAGATCACTATTCAGCACTTACTAACAAATCTATTTGTTACAAGACGCTGACATTTTGCATATGTTCCTTTCATAGGCCGGCTCCACAACAGTCTACAAATGGAATGGCAACGGCTTCTACTCCCATCAGTCACTCCACCCGTGGTACCGGGACACAGATGTAGAATATCTGGAGATCTCCAACAAACCCCACCTGATCTTGTCCAGCAGTTCTCAGAGGCCTGTCGTTTACCAGTGGAACAGGAGCCAGAAACAGTTTGACCGCAGGACCGACATACCAGATATGGAGGACGTCTTCTCCGTCAAACACTTCCGGGTCAAAGGTGAGCTACGACTATGAGATAGCAATTCAATTAGCCGCCATGTTGGCAGTCTTGACTAATCTAAAAGTCATTGGCAGGCCTGCCAGTTAAATAAAAATTCACTCTCAGTACAGTTGTTATGAGTGTGGAAAATAGCTACAAAGACCAAAACTGTTTTTTTGTACCAAGCTGTGAATATGTTTATTTCCGCTGTGAGGTTGGACATTTTAACATAGAGGCTTATGGAGATCGACTTGTTGTGTAGCCAGCCTCAAGTGGACGTTTGAGGAACTGCAGTAACAGCAGCTGTAATATTTAAGATCATAAACATCATATGTAATAGTAAAACACTGACAATTCTACTGCATAATGAGTAGTTTTACTTTTACTACTTTACATGTATTTTGCTGACAATACATGTATACTTTTACAAAAGTATGGTTTTGAATGAAATGACTCACACTCTAACCGTAATTTATTACACTTTAGTTGCTCATTGCTCTGCATTGGTTTTGAAGGTGGTAATATAACTGTCCGCTGCTATGAAACGTGCCCTTAAGTCATTACTGTATAATCTTCTCTGCAATTTTCCTTTCTAAAAGGACAGCTCATCCATTAGTGACTCTTTCATACGTAGCTAACAAGCTATGAATCATTTTCCAATTATATAAACTGTTTCTGTGAGCTTTTTCTATTTCACATCTAGATTTAGAGGCCGAATGTGTAAACTAAACAGTCCCTTGAATACTTTGTCCTTTTCAAAGGTGACCTGTTTATATGCTTGACAAGATTCATCGGGGACTCCAAGGTGATGCGCTGGGACGGTGCCATGTTCAAAGAGGTCCAGACATTTCCTTCCCGTGGCTCTATGGTGTTCCAGCCTGTCTCCATCGGCAACTGGCAGTATGCCATCTTGGGCAGCGATTATTCACTGACGCAGGTCTACCAATGGGACACCAAGAGGGGCCAGTTTGTCCCATCCCAGGAGCTGAATATCCAGGCGCCTCGTGCATTTTCCCTGGTTTCCATTGACGACCGGGTGTTCTTGCTCGCATCCAGCTTCAAGGGAAAAACTCAGATATATGAGCACCTCATGATCGATTTGAGTAATTAAACCCTCTGTCAGTTGGGTACCATTCAAATGCTTTCATCTGTGATTTTTGTTGGACTTGTCAGTCCCATTAGAGCCCACCAGCGATTCCTATCTCAAAAATCCAAACTGATATTTCAAACACAATTAGGCTGCGATTAAGTGGTTGAAATTCTTATTATTCTTACACATATTTTGAGAGGTCTGTCACCATTTCCATGCCGACGATGCCACCTACTGCAACTACTGCTTCATTTTGATGAACTCCTGCTATTTGGGAATGCCTTATTCTCCATTTGGAAAACTTAATTCCACTCAAAATGCGAACTGACTATCTTTCAGGAAAAACAAGCTATGAAATCACCGCTTTTTGTCTGCTATTCAACCCTAGAGGTGTACTTTCAGTTATTAGACATATCTGAAATTCATCCCCATACATTGTTTTTATTCCTATTGTAGGTATTTGATAGGAGTTTGTAGTCTGTAGCGCTAATGATCATGATCATAATAAATAATAGGTACATTTTCGCGAGGGAAAGGGGCAAAATGTGTTCAGATTGAAGCGTCCAGACAAAGGAGACATTACGTTGCCTGTGAAACGTGATTACAGGAGATTATTTATATTTCAATATAGCCTGATGTGAGGTAATGTGGACAAGCAGTGGGGTTGTCAATGTAGGAAAAGCATTTTGCCTCGTCATGCAAAAGGCTTCTTCGGTTTCACAGACCAGTGGGGAGTTATGTGCATTTAAATCTCACAAGACATAAGAGCTCTTAATCTGGAACCAACCACACGCTGTGAGAAACCGGGGGAAAAAAAACAAACTCCCCCTGTTTACTGTTAAGCAAGACTGTATGAATGATACAGACCCTCACGGTGTCGATTCCCGATGAATAACTCGCTAGAAGCGTCCCACTGTGTGCACCTAGCCCTCCCTCTTTCACTGCACTCTTGCCCCTTTTCTCCCTCACTGACAAAACCATTGTTGTCTTTACTCCGCAAACTAAAAAAAAAAAAAAAAAAAGCCAACCCACTGTGCGGCACCTAGTACCTGTGCTTTCACATGGTCCTCTTATTCTGACACAAAAGAACTAACAACTTCACTGACAACAATTTGCCAAATATAATGTTTACGTTTTTACAATACTGTGTAAAGTAATTTATATGATGTTGCTTTTGTATGTTGAGGGGACCACACTCGATGTTTTATTTTTCATAGATATAGAATTTAGTGTAGATATAAAGAAAAAAAACACAAAAAACAAGGATCATCTCCTTAAACGCTGTGTAACATGTTACTTCTGTAGGCTTACTTGTGTCAGTCTCATGTAATTAGGTAAGGATAGAGGATGTTAGCTATTCCTTTGTCGTGTTGCTCATTGTATTTTATGTACAGTAGTAATAAAATACTAAAATGCTAAATCACAGATGTAGTTCTTTTATTGCTTCTGTTGATTCACCAGTAAAGTATTTTTTATTTCTCACACAATAAATCAGGATTTATGGCACTTATGATTCAATCAGCGATAGTCTTCACGATCAGTTTGTGTCTTCTTCATGTTTTTTTTTATTTTTACTGAAAGTAGCTAATGTGTATGACAGTCAGTGTGGGCAAATGGGTGGGTTGAACTATGACCTCATAATAAACCATAAATTGCCCCAAGCTAATTCCAGCAAAAACATATATATTCTATCTCATAATTATGAATTGCTACATCATAATTATGACCCACAGCTATGACTTACACTTCATTAGGTACACTTGTACAATCCAATGTGATCTGCCATAAATTCAACTTTTACAAAGGCCAGAATGTTCATTTTGTTTGTTTGCTTTCACTGTCAGAGAGGCATTAATTCTACTTTATTTTTTATTATTCATTTATTTTTACATACACGAGACGGCCAACAAAAACTGAAACATTAGACGCTTCATAAAAGTTGAATTCATGGCAGAGTTGTTGTATTGTACAAATGTTCCTTGTGATTATATCTCTTAATTATGAGTTATGATATACGTTCTAGGTGGGCATCAGTGTATTCCCTGAAAGTAACTGATGTTTTCTCATATTCATATGACATTATTAATACTTTTCTGACAGTGTCAAAAGAAACTGAAACATTAGAAGTTTCATAAAAGTTGAATTCATGGCAGAGTTGTTGAAGTCCAGCTTTAATACTTCTTAGACTTAGACATATATATATGTATATATATGTTATATGTCACAAAGGCAGCTTAAACGTGTGTAAGCTGAGTTTTGGTTGGCTCAAATCTCCACTTCCTCCCACTTGTATGGGCGTAAACGTTTTGGTAACGTTTGAGTTGTCCAGCAGAGTTGGTTCAGGTTCAGTTCTGCCCCCCTGTGGGTAAAGTAACCAGCGCATGGGAGTTTGAATCCTGCCAGCAAGGTTAGTCATTAACCTTGTCTTCTCAGTCACTCAGGGCACCAAAGAAAGGCGGACAGCACTCTGTCCGAGGCATGCTGTCGCTCAGCCGGCACATCTTACCATGGGCGACCGTAACCACTGTACACACGAGCGGGCTTTATCCGTGTCCGAGGACGACATTACTGTAGTGTTTCACAAAGTTGACAGCCATGGCACAAACAGAGGCGACGACAACGACGACGGCGAGTGCGGCGATAATGAACGACAGGCGACAGAGTGGATTCACTTGCAGAGCAACTGTCGTGTGTCGTGTGGTTACGATGATGATGATGATGCTCAGGAGACTCGGGAGGAAGCGAGGGGAAGCGAAAATTCACCGGAAGGCTGCGAGAAGAAAGCGCTATGCCCGCCGGCGTTTTGCGTCAGACGGCAGCCCGCATCCCGGGAAGAAAGCGCACGTGAAGGTTAGAAGAGCGCACGCATTTAGCTCATCAACTCAAATTGAATGTGTGTGGCCAAATCCCGCAACCTCACGCCAAAATAATGTTAGTGAACTTCATGGCGTTGAAGCAGAAATAAAAGTATTAACAACCGGAGCGCCGCGTCATGCGTAGGCTCGCGTTATACAACCGTGAAACGTCATGTATCAGTAATAATAGTGCTGACATCACGTGAAGGATATTAGCCTATAAGTAGGGATATAGTCCAAGTAAAGCGCTCTTAAAGTCACTTTACAAAGTTTAGGCGCCCCTTTTCCCTCCCACAGGCGTTATATCAACGTTATTTAAACGTTTTTTAAACGTCACACTGACATTACTTCAAATGGAAATATTTTTTTATGGTCGGTTAATTGTTCAAAGGGCAGTAAAATACTTATATTGTCCATATCTCTCATTGTACCGGTTATGAAACTTCACTACCTTTACAATATGTACGCCTACAACGTAACAACTCTGTTGCTGTGTGTGTAGATAAACTGCTGTGGGTCAGATTAACATTCGCATCGTCTCTAAAGAGCATGACTGTGCACTTTTACAGCGCCGTGGTGAGCACGTCAACATCCAAAGAGGCTACATGAGACCTTAAAACGCTGCTGTTCATCAGTTAATTAAGGGAAGGCAGCCATAAGGTGGGCTCAAGAGTACGCTTGACCCCAGTGTAAGCCCCCATATGTTAGAACAGAAAGTCTGCTCTAAATGTACTGTGTGTGCCCATCAACAAAGGTGGTGTGTGGTGTATGTTTAAGAGGAAGAAAGTGCTTGACTTGGAAATTTACAAGGAAGTGAGAAACGAGAAAAATGACACTAACACTAGAGTATAAATAGAGTATTGTATAGTATAGTGTTTACTAGTCATTATAGTGGTACTATGTGGTACTATGAATAAAATTAGGCTCTAATATAACAACTTAAAGGTCCAGTGTGTAACATCTAAGGCGATATATGGACAGAAATTGAATATAACTATGTTTTTATTAGTGTGTGATAAGAACTGTTATGCTTGTGTTACCTTAGAAGGAGCCTTTTATATCTACAGAGGAAGGGGGTCCTCTTCCATGGAGTCCACCATGTTGAACGGCAGCCCAAAGGGGACAAACCAAACACTGGCTCCACATAGGACCCTTCTTGTTTTGTTTGTTTTTTACACGTTTCACGGCCACTGTAGCTTCTCCCTCATGCTTGAAACCAGAGGGAGAGGTGACCGGTATTCAAATTTAATTCTACACACTGGACCTTTAAAGATTAGGGAGGATGGACATCCATGTCCCCCGCCTGGTGTTAGGTCAGGAAAACAAATACCGCATGTTATAAATGGAATGGTAAGTAGACCACACATTGTGCACCCATACAAAGAAAGACCCGAGTGACCTCAGTTTGATATTTAATCTCCACAAGCATATCAGTTTATGCTCCGCAGGCAGGGTTTGCAAACACTATACTCCTCTGTCTTTTGCAAATCTGTTGTTTGTAGTTTTTTCAACTGAATATTTACCCTGCTTATTGTTCCATCCTGGCGTTACTGTATCCACACGAGCACAACAAAAGAAGCAACCTTCTTTTCTTTTAATGAAACGTGGAACGGGTGATAGGGCCCTTCTCTCTCTTCTAGTCTGCTCCCCAACCCTCACTCCGTTTCTCTCTCTTTCACAGGCCCCGAAAAACCAAAGAGATGTCCGGGTCTCGGTTTGTTCTATGCTTTTCTGTCCACAGTTTTCTTCTCCATCATCGCCCTCTTGGTGAAAACCATCGAGGGAGTCCACGCTATAGAGATCAGTGCCATACGCTGCTTCTTCCAGATGCTTTTCACTATGCCGTTACTCATCTACCACAAGTAAGCACGATGACTTCTACACTTAAGCAACACTTAAATTTAAGATTTACACAATAATCAGTGATGTCGTAACACTCCCAAACAGTCTTTATTTCAAACTGACAATTTATATGTTGTGGTTAGATTAAAGCTAATGCATTTCCCCGCCAGTTGTTTATCTCTGGGGATTCCTGCATTTGCGTTCATTTCTTGCTGCCCCTACTACTACTACTTCATAGGCAAGTATCCCAGCTTAGCACACAATCACTGCTCAAACCGTAAGTTTAAGTTGTCAAAACCGTACCGTGAGAAACATGCGATGGAAAATCTACTATGTAGATCCAGTGTTGGGAAGGTTTTGAAAAATTCCTTCCCAGGTGAAATTACTTTGACTTATTTATTTAGTTGACAGTTTTGCTAACAGCCAAATATCATGAAATGCAACAACACAAGACATAGCAGCCAGTTAATATTAGTTAGCCTCTTCACCTCTACGATGCTCTTCTTCTGCTAACCCCAGTTATGTTGCCTGCTCGCCTAGCTACAGTTCAGCTCCATCTGCCCTGGGCCCGAAAACCTCTTGCCAGTGGTCCAAAATGCCTAACACTACATCCACCCGTTGCTCTGAGCTCACAGCAGGGCTAACAAACTGAGCTAGCATCAGCTAACAGCAGCTGACATTACAGTTTTTCAGCACGATACTTTACTGTCCTTCAGAAAACTCTTTAAATCGTAGAGAGCTAAACAGCCGGAGGACATCAAAACCAGGCAAACCAGGAAACATTTTCTCCATAAAATATGCAGTTTAAGAAATTGTTGGTTGTGTGTGACTTAGCGCTGTAAAGAGCTACACTTTCCTCCCAGCCCACAACTCAAGTACACAGTGTGAGAACAGACGTACGAGGCAGAGAGCGGGAATGACAGAGGCAGCATTCACCTAATTACATGTCAGCATAGCTTCAAAATGCCTTCAAATCTGTCATTTTATGCTAGAAAAGTTAGTTGCATCATGTTGCTTTAAATAAATCCCTTCAGAAATGAAATACTCTGCAAGGAATCATTTTGAAGTGTAATAGAGAAATCTGCACGTTTTAAAGATGATGTCTAAGGAATTTTTTCCCCCACCAGAAGTAGACTCTTAAAATAATGTAAGTCTAAATTGTCACTTTGTATACGGTAACAGCAGATGAAAGTTGATATGAAATGAGAAATAGATTTCATCTCTGCATGGATGGATAGGAAACCAATTAAACCCAAGAATCAGAATTAAACTTAATTCCCAGAGATGACCACCAGTACTGCTATTTATTCATTTACCCGTTCATCCATCCATCCATACGTCCTCTACATTCATTCATAACCACCTCTCTTTTCAGCTCCACCCATTCATCTGTCCATACATTACTGTCATCTCCGCATGACCTAAATCTACCTAACTCTCTATCCAACCATCTGATCGTTTGTCATCTCTCACCTCACTCCTCTGCCGAAATGTCTATCCATCCATCTCTTTCTAAAATTCACTTTATAACTTCCTCAGTCGGTCGGCCTAATCATCCATCCGTCCAGTCATTCTTTCATCCATCATCCTCGTATCTCTGCTCCTCCAGGACAGGTTTCCTCGGTCCCAGAGATAAACGTATATATCTGGTGCTTCGCGGTTTCATCGGTTCCAATGCCATGATCCTGCTCTTCTATGCCGTTCAGCAGATGCCACTGGCAGATGCCACCGTCATCATGTTCAGGTGAGAGTAGGTAGGAAGTTAATTAATTGTCGCTGATTAGTGGGGATTATACTAATGCTACAAATAAGCTCTATCCTCCCTGAATTGTACAGCTGTCACCTGTTTTGTTGATCTCCCTCTTGTTATTTCACTTTCCAACCATACCTCTTCATTATCTCTTTTTCCCATATGCTGTCACTAATTCATTAAAGATCTGGTAAGGGGGATCTGAATAGAACTGTACACACCTCATATGAGACAATCCGTCCAATCAACCAGTTTTCTCTCAACTTCCTTTGATATGATGTGTTTTATTTACATTATTCTTTCATTCTTCAGCAATCCAGTCTTTACCTCCCTCCTGGCCTGGATCTTCCTGAAGGAGAGGTGTACGATCTGGGACTGTGTCTTCACCGTTTTTACCATCACCGGAGTCATCCTCATCGCCCGGCCGCCGTTCATCTTTGGCCAGCATCTCCGTGGCATCGAGGGAGACTACACTAACCACATCAAGGGAACAGTCGCTGCCTTTGCTGGTGATACACTGAATACAGTTTCGTGCAGTACTTGCATAGAATTGAAAGTTCGTTTGACCACAGCCGGTAGATAAAGTCATTCAGGAGGAAGTATCTTTTTCAGCTATCACCTAACCGGGTCAGGATTACTATGACAACCATTAATGCGACACAGCCATGTCCCCTGGCACATCGGGATCAGCCGGGAGATACAGTCTTTCCAATTAGGTCACCTCTGCTCTGGGGAACTTCTTCCAGCCGTGCTGCTCACTTAGCTCCTCTCCTCGTGTTAGTTTTTCGGTCCCTCCAGATTAATAAGCACCTTACACAATCCAAAAAAAAGGAACATTATCCATTTTGGTGAGAAAACTATTTTAGCTGCTTATATTTGCAGTAGAATTTGCTAGTTCAGCGTCAAAGTCATGATCCCTCACTGGCTTCCCAGTGCTGGCATCTCGAAGTGTGAGATATTTACAGCACATTGCTACAACTGATTAATTATACATGTAACTGATTAATTCGACAATCTGTCCTACCCCAAAGGAAGTACGTGCAACATAGCACAAAGAAAGGCTGTTATTATCAATGCAGAGTGCATCTGCGCTCTCCTCGGCAGCTACGGAAGCTGTAGCAGTGTTCATTCCCCTGATCCTTCCTGTTTTTGAGCTGCAGCTGAGTTGAACTTTGGCCCCCCGAATTCGCTGACCTCCACAACATTCCTGGTATTGGCAAGAGGTGGAAGTTATGATGCCATAGAGACAAATTGAGGATGTTTTTTTTTGTTCATGTGAATCAGAGTGAAAGCCTCGTTAAGTCTCACATATCACGATTGATTCGTTGTTTTTCTGATTGATGTATTCTTTGATCCATTCATTCGCAGGAGCCATTGGAGCTGCTTTTACATTTGTTGTCCTTCGCAAGATTGGGAAAAGCGTCCACTACTACCTCTCTGTTTGGTACTATGCTGTCATCGGTTTCATTGAGTGCATCATCACTGTATCCATCCTCGGGGAATGGAAAATCCCATTCTGTGGCCGCGATCGCTGGATGCTGATGTTGATTGCAGTCCTGGGTATCGCTGGCCAGACCTTCCTCACAAAGGCCCTGCAGATTGAAAAGGCCGGGCCCGTGGCCCTGATGAGAACTGTCGACGTGGTGCTGGCATTCACCTTCCAATTCATCTTCTTTAACCGCGCACCGACCCTGTGGAGCCTCGGTGGGGCGCTGTGCGTGGTGGCCAGCACTAGCGGAGTAGC
Organism: Nibea albiflora; assembly: GCA_014281875.1. NCBI lineage: Eukaryota > Metazoa > Chordata > Actinopteri > Sciaenidae > Nibea > Nibea albiflora. The sequence continues at coordinate 15,531,377 of CM024806.1, forward strand.
ACTTAGGAAGTGGTGCAGCTCCTCTCGCAAGAGCTCAAAAGGATAAGCTACATAGTATACTTTAGTATTGCTATTTATTCTTTTTTCACTACAATATGTTCTTGATTAATTCCGTATTTTACTTGTTATTTACATGCAAACCTGCGTGGAGGTTTGAGCACAGTGCAGAGTTAAAAGCAGAGAGATATGACAATCTAGTAAGGGTCAGTTATGAGCTTATGATAGGCTTAAAATTCTGTACATCTATACACGTTGATTCCTGAGAGTCAACCTGTGTAATTTATTGTCATGCATTTATTTTCGTGTAAATGAACACAAGAGGAGATCATAAGAGGAGAGGAGAAGTGTCGCTGCCCTCCGAAGCGTATTCTTCTCCCCTGGAGCCCGTGTGGCTAACTAGCTGCCTAATTAACAGAGATTTCCTGTTTTCTCCTCAATGAAAAAGTGTCAGTGGGGCTGAAAGTTGAATTTCATCACAGCAAAGCAGGTCGATGAAAGATGTGCTCAGTCCCATTTTCCTTTTTCTTTAACCTCAATACAACAGTAAGGTTTAAGGACCAATCATACTGTGTCAGATAGCATAGCAAACTAAAAGAAAAGGCACACTACATAGTTCATTTTAATGTAGTATGTAGGCACTATCGAACGACTATCTGCACAACATATATTTGTGGTGCAGATGATGCAACTATAGCTGTTTTTTTTTTTTTCAAACACTGCAAATATTTGAGTCCACAAAAAAGAAACATAAAAGCTCCCGTAACTGGTTACAAGTTTTTACTTGAAAACAGAGTCATGCTGTCGGATTCTCTCAGGGATCTCTTGCCTAACTTCTTATAATGTCCCCAAATTTCAATTTCGCCTGAATCTGAATCGACGTTATTTCTTTTGTGATATTTTGATTTGGGATTTTCTTCCGTCACTCCTGTCTTTTCTAATATTTTAATATAGATAGCGGCTAGTCATTTCTTAACAACAGATTTCAAGTGCCTTATGTGGAGAACTTTATCCTCCAGTTTCCCTTCGCCGCGGAGCTGCCCAGTAACCAGCATCTTGTACTGGGCAACTCTCAGGTGTAATTCTGCACACGGATATGAAGCGGGGGGGCTTCCTGCAAAAATAAGAAAAACTCGGTGATTTATAAAATGCTTCTATGACAAAACCACGCGTCAGATCTAAACGGAATTTTTAACGAGTCACCTACATGACCCACAAAGGCCACGCTGATTTCCCCTTCTCAGGAGAAGTCAACTGGCTAGCACTAAATGTCATCTTAGAGCTAAAGCATCTAATTAGTGTCCTTGGCGGTCTAAAAATACACTTTTTATGATGCTCAAAAGCAGGTTGTTGTTTGCACTTCGTCTTTGCTAGAGTTTAGGAAAAGTGTCAGAGAAATGCCACTATAAATGAAGAGATGCTGATCACCGTAACAGCTGCACACGGGGCATCGCTAAATCCTCAATTCAAAAGCCTCGAAAAGGGAGATGAGATGTGGAACTTCCATCACGACGGTGCTTCCATTTAGGGAGCTGTTGTCGAGGTTTTGCCTGTGATTCTCGCGCCAAGTTGAGGTCCAGGCGTGCAGTTGGCGAAACAGGAGTTTTGGACGCTGTGGATGTGGGAAAAAACAAACTTCTTAAAATCTAAAGTATTTACATATTTCCAAGCCGGAAGATATTGGATCTCGTGCTAAAAGCAATATTGTGTTTTGTCCGTCCGCTAAAAGACTGCTTTGTCCAACACTGTCCTCACCTGCAGTGTGAAACAAAGGTGATCTTCAAATGTTATTGTTTGTAGACAACCCTCAGGTTTCCCCTATTTCAAGGGACGTGGGTCTCTAGCACAGCAACCCATGTGTTCTATGTTTGTGTCTGGCATAAATCATCCCGTATTTTTAGCTTTTAACGAGGAGTTTCCCTCTGTCATGACTGATGGTGTTTTAGTGCAACCGCAGTCTGTTGCAGAAATGTTTAATTGGGTGCTAGAAAGGGAAGGCCATTAGTGTTGCTAGACTGCCATTTAATATCCCGCAGCTTCTTCCTCGCCGCTGTTCACACACTGCTGTTTCCTGTTCTCGCTCGACCTGTTGAAAACAGACCTGCATGCAGTTACAGCTCTTCCTGTTGCAAAAGCAAACTCTTGATGACTAATAAGTGAACTCTGAGTTTGCACATTATTGTCCTGTGAAATCAGGCGGCCTGTTGTGACGTCGTGTCCTTAATTCTCGCCTTTACGAAGGCAGTCATAGAGTTACAGTGGTCCCACGGGCCATGGCACATGCTGTATATGCGAATGTTTAAAATAAAGGAGTGCTCACCCTTCTAAGGGGGACAAAGAACTCTCCAACAAGGGTTCATTCGAGTTTCATTGCCATGCAATTTGCTGTGGTTTTAAATTAATCTCGACTGTGCACAAACATTATGCAAGGAGAGGTTAAGTTATTCTGATCAGAACGGGATATTTACCCACCACAAATCAGTTCATAGTAGAGTAGAATATGGTTAAATAATTCATTCGGGTTCATTGTACAACGAGCCCTGGGACATAATTAACTGTAACATCTGTCAAAGTGCGAAACAGAATCCAGTCAGCCCATCGCATGTGATCCCGGTATCATAAATCGAGCGGAGTGGAATAGTCTTTTGAATCCGCTGTTCATAGTACAGTACGGTGGTTACTGATGTTCCGAGGTTAATTGTATGTTCTTGTTTTATTTGCTTTGGTTTTTACTTCTCCGAATATGAGTTTAGTTGACTTGAATGCTGGTAGCGTACGCACAATGTGTTTGGTTTAGGTAAACGTTTGTTTCGAGACCTCTAAGCCTTACAAACCGACTAAAGCTGTTTTTAGGGTTTTTCAACTATGCTTTAAGAGTATTTATTTTACTATTTCTGTATTGTACAACATCAACATATTCTATACGATGTGTATATTTCTGCATAGCAATGGATTATATTTAGTATATTATGATTTCATAATAAATGATACATGACGTTATAACTACTATTTGTCTTCTTGTTTTGACTTTCAACACGAGAAGAAACTTTTTCTGCAGACTTTTTCTGCATAAAGCACTTGAGAAATCACTCTTCATTATAACTTTCTGACATGCCTGAAACTTGTGGAACAGACCCAAACTGTGCACGGCCATTGTTTGTACTTACACCATTGTCCCAAAGTCCATGTTGTCACCCCAGCTCTCAATTGTTCAAACAAGGCTACAACCATAGAACCACTGAGTCAGGTAGCTGCTGCTCAGAATAGTACCTGGCTGGATTGTCACCCAGTCATTGTGCGCCTGTGTGCGTGCAGCGTGCGTGCAGGTTATTTGTCTCGCCGAGGCACTGCGCCTTTGTTTACCCCTGCTTTGTGGTAAACAGCACAGTCGTGGGGCATTGTGTGTTCGTGGAGAATGATAATAATTCATGGCTGCGTTTTTGTTGCTTTGCAGTGCAAGCCACATCTTCCAAAAACAAAGATGTGTGCCTTCCGTAAAGGGCTAACTGCATAAAACCTTACTGTCGATGTAGGCTATGGTTGCAGGGTAATTCTTCAGCTGAGCTTAGCGAAGTGTGAAAAGACTGAACGAGAACAGAGCAACTCTTTGTTGCAGGGTAGAATTAACGTGAGGCCGGGCGTAAAAATAGATGTTCCTCTCTTCCACATACAAATTTAGTCTTTTTTTTCTTCTAGGTTCAGTTTCAACACACAGTCAGCATCCATATATATGACGTGCAACCACCTGTACATTATATCCACAGCGATACAACATGATAAAAGAATTACATTGATTACAGTGGGATGTACCACATTGAGGCTCTATTATAGATAGCAGTAGTAATGGTGCTTCTTGCTATGATCAAAAGTATCAGCACTATTGCATCAGAGGTAACAGTGCGGAAGCTTTCCACACATGTAATGATCCTTTACTGACAGCAGAGGGCAGGATCCACAAAAATAAGGCCTTGAATGCAACTTCAGCTCATCATCAGCAGCTTCACCTGAAAGTCAAATAGTTGTGGTGGTGCAAATAGCTGTGGGTTTTGTTAATGTTCTACAGACATGAAGTGAATAACAAGATGATATAAGAAATATTTATAAGCTGGGAGTGAATAATGCAAACAGAAATGCTGCTGCTGCTGCTGCTGCTGCGTGGTCCACATTTAGGTCACAGTTCAAAGTACTTGCCCGTTACTCATGGCAATAAAAAACACCTTGTTTTTCAATGAGGTGCGGCCTGCGGTGTAACTTTCAACCCATAGAGAGGAATGCAGCACACATTTGCTGCAGTTATAACAAATGAATGCACAAGACAAGCTGCAATTAAGCAATTTTGACCACTGGCGAGCCAACCAGTAAAGGCCAAGGGACATCTGATGTCTGTAAAGAGCAAACTTCAGTTAAAGTAACTTATAAAGCATAGAAACTTAAAAATGAGAAATGTAGCTCATTTTTGTGGTTGATAAGGAAGAGGCTTGTTTTCTAAGAAGAAATACATGTTTATAAGGTCATACTGTAGGTGTGTGTGTGTGTGCAAGATGGTGTAAGAGGATTCTGACACATTCAGTCTGTGTGATTCAGACAGGCATGTATCTGTCAGTGTGTGCAACATATGCATAGAACATGTCACAGTCATGATGGTGCAACGTTTGTTAGGCAGGGAGGAGATGCAACTAAGTGTCACTTACAACACATGGTGCAATGTAAAAATATATATATATGTAATCTAGATAATGCTAGAAAACACACACACACACACACACACACACACGCACACACCCTTGGCTGGGGATTCCCATGGGTTTGCGCGCTCCTGGGTGGAGGAGAGTTGGAGGAATTGAAGAGTTGCACATTCCTGCTGGATGGCATAAGACTTCCCATCAGCGGGAGCGGGAGGGAATTGGAAAATAATCCCTCATTTTTCCAGCTTGAAATAAATGAAGTTATAGGCTGTGAAGTGGAAAAGGGGGATCTCTCTCTCTCTCTCTCTCTCTCTCTCGCTCTCTCTCTCTCTCTCTCTCTCTCTCTGAAGCACGTGTTTTCGCTCTCTCCGTGGGGGGGCGGGGCGGTGGTGCGTTCAGAGGCGGAACTCACTTGTTTTTTTTTTTGATATTCTACTTTCATTATAGTAAAGTGAATAAAAGCTGTTGTGCAGTGAGTCAGCACGCAGTGTCAACGTCTAAATCTACACACAGTGCAAGATGTAAGCCTAATAGATGGCACTGAACCTGTTTTACAGCACATCTGGCACGGACAGGGCCGGTCCAGGCACGGCAACTTTGAGGCTGTGGTTGTGGGTGCCAACCAACCTGTGATTATTTTCCCCTTAATTAAAAAAAAAGGAAAAAAAGAAAAAGAAACCTGCGTGCATAACAAGTCAACAACATCATCAGCTCTCAAGTCTGCACTGCCAGAGGAAACAGTGTATAGGGGGTACGCTGGGCTACATAAAGTGGACGGCTGGCTTTGGTGTGAAACACTAGCCAGACATTCCAATGCGGTGACACACACACACACACACTCACACAGTACCACAAAGTATCGTCGAGCCGCAGTTATTGTCCTCCTGTCCTCAGCTCGGACGGCTACTGTGAGAGAAAGAGATGCTACATTCACGTGCTGTAGGACGTATTGGTATTAGGCTGTACACTTGTTAAACAACGCTCATGAGAATACACACGATTACAAGCCTAAATCTAACAGAAATATGCACCACGTGAGCACACTATAAACTAAAGAGCCCTATGCAACAGAGAGGCACAAGTTTGAGTCATAATACAAGGCCCAAATTAGTAGATGTTGTATTTTTGGGGTGTGTATGTCTAAACACATTTGCAATTGATCAAACTACTATCTATGGAGATGCAATAAAGTGCAAAGTTGCGCAGTGCAATGCCCTTTGAATTACCCTCTCTTGGTTTTTGAACTACAAACCTGCAAAATAAATCCAACCACCCATTTTCCATAACTGATTCTCCTCATCGGGGGAGCTGGAGACGACCCCAGCTGACTTTGGGTGAGAGGTCGGGTACACCCTGGACAAGTCACCAGTTCATCACAGGGCTGACACACACACAAACACACCAATCACTCTCGCATTCACACCTATGGGAATTTAACAGTCACCAATTAATTTGCATGTCACCCCTGAGTGAGGTGTTTGGTATTTATTGCTTTACCGTTTTATAACAGCACATACTGGAATGGTCTTTGCTGTTCATAACCCATCAGCTGGACATGACATGTGTATCTATACCTGGGACTATTCCATCTACCAGTAAGCCTATGTACATACCTATATTTCAATTAAACATGCAAATATACAATAAAACAGTATGTCTCCAATATAGATGCAAATGTGTCTAAACAAAGCATCCTTATTCTTAGGCACCGGTGACGCTCCTACCAAAAAAAAACACCCCATCATGCTCAGTGTGGCCTGTACTGATGGCATGTGACGGCTTTGTAAATGTTAGTGCTCTGCTATAATATTATCATGTTATGTTGTGTTATTGTGGCATTAGTCAACACTGAGTTGAGCTCAGTCAGGGCTACGTCCACTTCCGTTTGTGTGCATAAACAACACAAAGTTGCATATATGTGTTTATATATTGTGTTTTTGTATTCATGCTTTTTGAATATACGCCTTTTGTATTTGAAAAACAACAGCCTGGCATGAAACATTTCACAAAAACCAGAAGACCATGTGGAGCTCAGTTTTCCGAGGCGCACCTGAAGGCACCGGAGAATAGAGCGGTTTCTCACCGCAGCACGAGCCGCCGCATCCAACTGTCTGTCTGTCCGCGCGAGCCCCTGGAAGTGGAGCGAGCCTGCCAGCCGGTGAGCGAAGAGACTTAGCCGAACATGTGTTGAAGCGCTTCGGTACGCGGCGTTTCGACGGATGCTGACTGGATTTGACAGCTTCGGTCGGTAAGTTTGTGCCCACCACATCCTCAAACTGTCTCAGTCAGTTTCACGTTTGGACGCCGGCGTCTGTTTTTCTTAAACCGGCGAGTGCGGTTTGTTTGTGAAGTTGTGCTCCCAAAAGTTTGGGTACCCCCCCCGTTAAAAGTAACGTTTTCTGCATTGAAACGTGGCTGTCCGCATCACACAGCACCGTGTTTGTGAAACTTTTAGCAGAAACAGACTCATTACAAACGGGGTTTTTTTTTGTGAGGGGGGGCTTTTCTGTGCTTGCTTCGAGGCGTACGGAGGCTACTTCACTGTCAGAGCTGTTTGTCTTCAAATAGTTAAATTAGCTTTGTTTTGCTTAAGCTGCTAGCACTTTAATCCACTTTAAATCTGCCTGTGCACACTCACACTAGTTAGGTTTTTGTAGCCTGACATGTCAGGTTACTGTTTACATGCACTGACTCCTCCGGGCATCCTTTTGGGGATTGTGACTTTTCACCACTCTTCCACCCAAAGTGATGGTGCAAACTTGAGATATTTATCATTTCCAAATGCATCTTAAGGAGAAATCCAGCTCACATTAATCAAATGCAGGCCAGAAGGTTTGCGAAAGACACATGGAGCGGTTTAAAGGGGGGAAAAATACAGTCCATATGACAGTCTGACACACACTAATAGGATAACAGGGCCTTATTTACACTGCAAAGTGGGAGGCCACATGAAAGAAAAGATATTCTTTAAAGGGCATTAACCCACTAATGTGGTCGAGAAAATTACAGTATTTCTGCAAACTTTCTTTCTTTATTTCCAGCTCGATATTGTTTGTGTTTGTTCAACTTTCCCGTCGACGTCATAACGTCTAATGCGAGGCAGCAGTTGGAAAGAAGGAAGGCGTGGTGGTGTCCTGAGATATACATTTGCAGCAGGCAGGGATGGGAGACTGGTTGGACTTGTTGTTTTAAAAAAAACTGGCTCTGTTTCTGTTTATTTGAATGAATGCATCCTCGCTTCCAGAAAGTCCAGTTGGGACTTCTACTTTTGTTGTTTTTTGCCTCAGAGCTGGTTATGATCTTTACGATGCTGTCAGTTTATCAGCAGGATAACAGAAAAACTACAGTCCCCACTTTCATGACATTTGGTGGCCGGTGCAGACACACACATTATTTTGCTCTTTCGGTTACATAACGGCGCTATCTTTGTCAAAACTGAACCGTATTTGTTGCGCATGCCTGAACTTGTTGTAGATAAAGGGAATGATGTGCCGTGACTAAACGCACCAAAACATAACAGCCACCTCGGGATGCAGCGATTACCTGATTTCACCCTGTTGTAAGATATTCTCAGGTTCCTTCTTTCCTTTTGTACAGAAATGTGATTTTTATACATCCTTGGTCTAAATAAATGATATAGTTTCTAAAGGTCGCATCCCGACAGCAACCTCAAACGTGACTGTAGGAGCAAAACACCATGGCGGATGACTGCGACATCCGAGTGCCCTCAAGCATCTCCAGACTTTCCCTTGACGACGTCACAGTTTTTCAGATAGTCTGGCTTTTTGAAAGAGTGTTAACTGCGACTATAATTGACCTCTGACCTTTACTCTAAACATGCAGCAGTTGTGGAATTTCGTTCATTTTTGCCACGCGTTCATCAAGCTCCCGCTGCACTCTGATTGCCTGTGTTATTTAAGAGTTTTCTGCTCACATTAGGGTCCGCTTATCTTGCTGCTCCACAGTTGGCCTGGAACGTCACAGAAATCTGGTGCTATCCAGGCGGATTTCACAGACTAAACGATGATGATGATGATTTTGTGCACTCAACCAGCAGTTAGTGTCTGGCTTGCAGTCCATGCTGCAAAAATAATGACACAAAGAAGCCAGCTTTGGGACATTGACAGAGAATAGGAGAGAGGCAGCAGTGATGAATCGGGGAAATTCACGCTCACACGCTTCCATGTAACCCTCTGACTAATTGCCACAACACCTGTTGGTCTGAATACAGCCTTAAGATCAATAAAAACAAATCAGTTCTTGGATATTTTTAATCCTGCTTTGTTGACGTCCATGTTCACTAGCACTTCTCTCCTTCCCTGCCTTTTACCGGAGCGCTGGAGTTTTACCTCCACCGCCTGTCAATAAGTGTGAAAATGGTGGCGGGAGTGTGTACTGTGGTGGAGTTGCAGTCGTGCAGTTGTGCATGCACGTATCCTTATTCTGCTTCCAGCCACTTTAGGCCGGAGCTGCTGTGTCACTAAATTTGCATGCTTGTGGAGACAAATAAATCCCCTGAACCGCTGTTATCAGTTTTCCACTTTAGCTAGCTCCACAGCTTCACAGAGTAATATATCCATATGAACTTCCTGCTGCCTTGAGTACGGACAACAAGTGTGAACAGGAGAGAACAAGTCTGCAGGCAAAGGAGGAAAACATTGAATGAAACAATTACTGTATGTAATCATCCATGTATGTAACAGCCAGTTCCCACGCAACAGGGTCTGGTCGGTGTTGAAACCAGATTTCCTTTAGCTTGAACTAGACTCGTATGAACTTACTTTGACTTCTGGCAACAACCAGAGTCTTTTTTTTTTGATTAAACGAATACTTTTAATGACGTTTTGATTGAGGCATATGTTCCGTGATTGCCATATGCTTTCATAATCTTCATATCCCCACAAATTCGATACGTGCTCTTGAAACAGAGCAGACGTCACGGAGGAGTTTGTGTGATTTTAATCGACGGCGGCAGCCTTTTGTTTGTCACCTCTCCGCCGCATGTTTATCGAGCTACTGCTGCACTTTGCTTACCCGCGTTTGGTAAATTAAAGGTGCCGCGTGGAGTTTTCTGCTCACGTTGTTTACCGCTGATCTTGCTGCTCCACATTTATGTGGTTCATGGATTAAACATGGTTTATTTCACGTACCCAACTATAACTTTGTCCGGCTTGCACTTTGTGCTGGAAAAATGACACTGCAAAGAAACTTCCTTTTTGTTTGTGTGCGTTTGTTTCGAGACATCGGCGGTCGAGTGGCACGGACGGGCAGATTTCATGGACTAAACTATGATATTCTTCCCTATAAAGTTTGTGAGATAGCAATACAAAGAAGCTGTGATTGCCATATGCTTCCTAATCTTTAGTCTATCCCTTCAGATTTTGTATGTATTTGCTCTTGAAACAAAAAAAATAGCTGATTGAGCAGAGTAGACTCTGGCCACAGGTCCACAGTGAATGTTTAGCACCATGCCGTATGTAAAGTGTCGTACCTGAACACTCTTTCTGTTGTTACAGATGCACACGGTCACAAATACTGCCGTTCATTTCATTCAAGTTTAGCAGTCTCCTCCGTCTGAGTCATCCTTTTTTTTCTCTCTCTCTTTGTTAACAAGCACACACACACACACACACACACTCCGTCGTGAAAATACAGTCACCCCTTCTTGAGTCAGCCCTCTCCTGCTGTTGTTACACTAATGCACACACACACAGAAATACAGAGCCTCTCTCTCTCTGTGCAGTTTCCACTGAAGTTTCTGTCTGCCCTGCCCTCTAATCAAAGCCATATGTTCTCCAGGTCCCTCGCATGAAAAGTCTGTTCTGTTTGCAGTGAGAGAGAGTTCCCAGTGTAACCAGCCTCTCGCTTTATTACTGGCAGGCTGTGCTGAAGCTGAAAGGTAACCTGCAAAGGATTGCAGGTTGTTGTTTCATCCTGTTTGTCTCCATAGTAATTACTCCATATTCCTCCCCGCTGTCCCAGGTAGTTGATTCGGGATTAATTAGCTCTCCTGGTCCGATCAAACCTTTATGAATCCAAGATGTTTCAGCCCTTTAGCCCCCAAACATGCCTGACAGATCAGACCTCTTCCGATGAATCAACTTGTCAGTCTTTATTATAGAAAAACAACAACATGCGGTCCAGGAGGCCAAAATTAGGCCGCTCAAACTTATTAATCTAATAAAACCGTGCCAGTTTGGCCTCATTATGTGGCCATGACTAATATAAACATAACCAGCACTCTTGTTATGTGGCGACCCACCAGAAACTGGCATGTGACTCATTTTGGATCCCAACCCGAAAATGTAATAATAATATGACTCCCTTCAAGTGGAGGATAATGCATGCTTTAAATTCTCCTAATAAGGGGGGATGCCATCCTGCGTATCTGGTTATGGACGAAGTACAGATTCCATCCAGCTCAAGTTTTCTTCACTGAAATTTACAGGCCAGCAGATGGAAAGCAGTTTTCCATCAGTTCTTAACCACTTGAGCTGTGATTCTCTGCCCAAAGCTGGCTCGGTTCGACCCGCTGGGTTTGGGCCATTTCAGGATCTTTGAATTTGCTCAGACTTGAATACAGTTGGACCCAAGTCTCTATTTAGATGTTCCCATTGCTTATATAGTTTTATTAGTTCTTTTATCTAATCTTTTGGTATTAGTAAAGTTTGTTGTGGGTGGTTGACACCCATGTGTAACCGATGTCTGATTGTTATACCTCCTTTTAGAGATTAGCGCATTAGCAGGGCTGCGGCGGTTCGGGGTTGGGTTGAAACCACTGACAAATTAAAGAACTGATGGCGTATCTGTGACGTCACCCATAGGTTTCCAAAGAGCCATTTTGAAGCTCAAAAACTGTGGCGGTGGTAGTCTTCTGGCTCCTGGCTAATCTAAAGATTGTCAATCTTTGGTGGATCTGAGGCAACTAAAGTCTAAAAGTTCACCCTCAGTACAGTTGTCATGAATGGGGAAATTTGCAGCCAGGACTGCTTTTTGTACCAGGCTTTAAACATGTTTATTTCTGCTGTGAAGTTTGACATTTCAACATGGGGACTTATGGAGACTGACTCGTTGTTGTAGCCAGCCTCAAATGGCTGTTGGAGGAACTGCAGTTTTTGGTACTAGCACATCACAGCCAACACAGTTGAAACAGTTTTTTGATCAGGCACTGGTCCAGTTTTCTCTCATTTGAACAATAATGCAGATGCTAAAAGTTACACATGTTGTAATCATAAAGATTCACATGACAAAGTTTTTATTAGTAGATTTTCTTATATTCTAAAACACATAAAGTTTTCATTCCAGATGCTCTCATCCCATCTCTCCCTTTATGAGGTCTTTGCGCCGCACGGTACCATTCATCAGTTTCTTTTCAGCTGCAACCAGTTTAAGGAATGCGAATCTTTTGTAGTCATATGAAGTGTCTTTTCTTCTCTGACCCCCCCCTCCCCTCCCCTGTGTTGCATGCTGAAGATTTAAAGAGAGCTGTGCAGGATTTTGTGTTACTGGATCTTAGAGATGGCTCTGTACCACATTTTGATTTCCATCACAGTTCCACAACATTGAGTATCTACCTTAAACAAAACCTGCTTCACAGTCTTGTTTAGTGCGTACAAAGCTGTTCCATTCGTACTGTGGTTTGGAAACCTCAGTCATAAAAGATCAAAAAGTACAGTCACTTCATTGATCTTCACTGTAGCTCTAATATATAGTTTATATAGTATTTTATACCGGATCGCCAATGCAGCACTTTTGGCTGTTGGATCAAGACTGATATCAATATAAATTATGCTATCTCGAGTTGTCTAGCACCTTTAATATTCACTCTGCGGGATTGTTTTTTCCTTGTTTCTCCTTCTTTCAGTTCCTACTTGCCTACGAAAAGGAACTTGGAAGTCCTAACATGTCCCTCACAAAGAAAGATTTAAGCACTTTCTTTCCTAATTCATCTTTTTGGCGGCACCAAAGTGTTTGAAAGGATAATTCATCTGTGTTTCCACTGCAGTTGGGTGACATCAGTCGGAGCGTCACTCTATTGTACTCGCATGCCTTTTTTTTCTCCCCTGTGGCCCCTACACAAAAAAAGGGGATTCCTTCTCTCCCTGACCTGATTATTATGCAGCTGGAAGGCTAAAGATCCGATGCTGAATCCTAGTGTGAAGTATTTAGTATTTCAGAGGCTCGGGAGAATAGGTGGCCGCTCGCTTTGAGTCCAGCTCTCATTTAACACTTTTACACTTTCCACATCATGTACTATCTTTCCTCGCCCACTGGCTGTGAGCTATCAAAGAAAGAATGATTATTTCCAGTACTTCACGGTGCTGCTTTCGATCTCGCTGATTGGTCCTTCGCTCTCCTTCGCTCTTTGTGAAGTCGTTGGACCCTCGCATACCAGGCCGTGAGTCATCATTCGGATGAGTTGTGAAATAATCCCTCGTGAATGAACATTAGAAAAACTCTTTCATGTGAAAGTGAAGCCCCCCCCCCACACACACACACCCGTTAATGGGATAAACAATGATTTAGGACGGGAGTTCATGAACCGTTGCAGCCCTGAGACAAAACCTCATTAAAACAAATAGTTGCATGAGACAAAAGTTTATTGCACACAAGGCGAGTTAGTGTTTAAATTCATCGTTTTGTAGAAGTGGTTCGACCCATTTTGGACCTGTGCCAGATCACTTTTGACAACCTTGAGGCTTGATCTACCGTTTGCTTAGCAAGTTCTTAGGAAAGCTGTACAAATATTCTTTATTCATTTTAGAGGATGATGAGCTAACTGTCAGGCTAACCAGTTTCGAAATTAAACACAGGTTAAACAACAGAGCAGACGTGTGTAGGACTTCTCCACGCAGAAAATTGATCAGGAATCAGTAAGCAAATCGATAAGGAAATTGGACTGCTGGCATTGGTATCAATAAAATTTCCGACTTATACATCCATTGAAATAATAATATCCATTTTGCCATCTGTCCTATTTAAATTCACTGCTTAGTGTGATCATATCGCTGCGTCTGTAGTCAGGAATGGTGGCGGTCTACTTGCATGTCATCATGGCTGTGAAATGCCCTTAAAGTTGCCTAAGTCTCAGTAAAACTTGAGACTTCACGGATGTGGACCTCGAGTACACAGTCTGTGTGTGAATGTTACAGCGCACCGCGCTGAACTAACATGTCCTGTGTGTGAAAGCAAAATTAGTATTACATGGCGTAGCTAAAAGGTTTTGCCCCCAAAACAAATTAGACCGTACATCGTGTTTTGAGTTGATGTATGGCGGTTTGGAAATAACCTTTAGAGATAGATGAGGGAAGAACTGACACGCACTCTGAAATACAAACAAATACACACAGTTCTGTTGTTAAGCATCTGATTCTGATTATATCCAGTTTCTTCAGGACTGTCAGAAAGTGCTGAGGTCATCCTCTTCTGCTTTCATCAACATGTGTTACACTTTATTGCAGCATGGATAATGCTGGATGTTACTGTGGAGAGTACCCAACGGTTCTCTATTAAAGAAAGACGGGCAGACAACAGTTCTTCCAGCGGCGGAGTTGAGATCAGTTTTCCTGAGCTTCTTTTGAAGTATGCCGCTTTGTAATAGTTACTGTACACATTTTAGAGTGGTATTCTCATCAAATCGCAACACAGCAAATGTGTTTTCTGCGTGTAATACCACTGTTATACGTTTATTTGTTATGAATACATTTCTTCTGATCAAAAACTAGTTTTGTGCAGAGCTTTGTGCAGGGAAACTATTCCTGGTGTAAGCACATAAACCGTGGTAAAATGACCAAATCTGAGCAAGTTAATAAAGTTTGATGGACAAAGTGCTCTGCTTCCTAAACGCTTCTGAAGCCGTATGAAGCCGTGAGGAGCGTGGACCACGACCATGACGTGGGATCCAGAGTTAAAAGTCAGTCCCAGATTTACTCTTGTCCTGCAGCCTTCTCCGTCAATGCCCTCTTAACCTTGTTAATCCATAGAGGCTACGTTGCCACTGCTACTTTCTCGGCTCCAGTTCTGGCACGACACCAGGTCGGCATTTCCCCGTGCATGGTGGAAAAGTTCCACAATGATGCTTAATATAGAGAAATAATCATCCTTTTATTTATACCAACAGTATCATATCCAGGTCAGGAAACCATCCACACATATTTCATAACAAAAAATAGCTACAGTGTGTGCCTTCAGGCTTTATGTTGTAACTGCTAGTCAGCTGACTGTCAAAGTTAAACACTTGTCAACTTGTCAACAAATTATGCACAAACTTCAAAAACACACTCTGATTGGCTGCTGAACTTGCCCACTGTCTGTGGACGGCCCATCCCTCGTGTTAGTCTTTGTCTCTCCCCCACACACACACACACACACACACACACACCGACACGCTCACACACACACTCTTTCACTCTCTCTGTTGACAGCAAGGCAGTGAGCGGGAATCCTGAATCACCTGGAAAACCTGGAGTGTTTACAAAACTTTTTACAAGGCTTGTCGCTTACATTAATGTAAGTATTGTCATCAGTTTTTTAATATCATTTGATATACTTTCTAGGACAATAACACTGGTATGAGCCGGATTATATCGAATATAATGCATGAAGTGAAGTAGAAGTGATTCAGGGTTTTCTTGGTCAGTACACTTCTCACTCTGCGTGACCTGGTTTCCCCCGTGTTGGTGTGTTTGTGTGTCTGCATGTCTGCGTTTTTGGCCCAAGGCTAAGATTTAGCCTGGAAGGGCACGCTTTCCCGCTCAGGGTCACAGTTCAGCTGATAACAAGAGTTTTACCGTACCGTACCACACCTTCAGAGCATGTGTATTTTATTTCTCTGTGCTGACGGCTGCTGGAGATAATATTAAAAGAATGAATGTGTGTGTGCGTGCCTTTTTTAACCGCAGAGATTTAATTATTGTTTGATTACTAGCAGCCGTTTTAGATATATCAGGTCTGCTATGTGATTCATTGTGCTAAGACTTTATTATTGTGATTTTAATAGTGAATTTTAAGACTAAATACAGTCATAAGGATAACCACTAAATGAGCTGCTGTAGCACGTCTATATCAAACTTTACTTCGAGTCCTCATGCTTCCACATTAAGCGGCCGCAGTGTGGAAATGCTATCCTGTTGCTAATTTCAGGAGTGTTTTTAAATTAGCTTGATGGCGAGCACAGCTGTCTATCATGCCCCCGGGCATATAGCTTCAGGATTTAAAGCTACAGTATGCAAGTCCTCGCCTCGGGCCCTCCCGACCCCGTAATTGGACAGGTTCACGCCCTAACATGTGTCGTGTCAGTCCGTGTCCTCAAATGACATGAGCCTTGACAGCTAACATCTGTACAACCACAACATCACCTGAAGCAGCAGCAGCAGCAGCAGCAGCAGACGATGAACACAGATGGTTTCCAAATAGGAAATGTATGTTTTTCTGATTTTAATTACCTTCTCTGCTCGCACGGCTCACCCAAATTGTAGTAATTGCCACGACTTGCCTCCTATGCAGCGGTTTCTAATCTCTTTTATGCCCGAGCTCAATAACAGGTTGGTTCTCATGACCAATCACGCACACTAAAGGCACTTCAGGTAATTGGGAATATACCATAGGGATGTGCACACAAGTTGACAGGAAGGTGGAGTATTATTATATGATAGCATTTACTCTTTAATAATTAATTCTTAAATATAAAAGAAAGTGGAAAAGATTTGACTTGATGCCAAAAAAGTTTCACATCTAGCAGGAATGACGGGCGTCGGTGCAGAGATATTGTACAGTGTCACATGTTGACACTTTGGATCTGGTTGGACCTGTTCGTTGACTTTCGACACATGCAGATGGGGTTCTTCCTGTGGGCTCTCTAACCACAGTGAAGAAGAGACTACTAAAAGAAATGTAATCTGACACGCCTGCTGATAACTCTCTGATTTGTAGGTGGAAATTTGTTGAAAATTCGAACCGCAGTTATTCAAAATATGGTATTATCCGAGAACCTCTTCAATATGCCAGTCAGTTATTTCACAATGATTGTATGCGTGTGATTCTAATGTACGTGACAAACTGGACTCGAGTAGGTCAGAGATCTGAAGTATCTGCTCTCGGTCTGTGGCCTGTGTAGCTCCAGGCAAGCTGCTCCTTTGTGTTGCAATTTCAGGCAGAGGTATGTTGTGCAACTGACACATTGAAATTATTTACCTTGGAAGCTGTAGTAGCTTATATTCTTTGAGCTAACATACTAAATGTTTTGGTGTTATTATATTTCTGTAAATAAGGTAAACGTCACTGGCGCCGTGCGGTGGAAGTTAAATATTTTAACATGCCATTGGTTTATTATAGGTTAATATTTTGGACATCCCATGATCACCAAACCTGACTTCCCAAATCTATTTAACGAAAGGCCACAAACTCAGTTTCCATCAGCTTTATTTTGCTGCGTCGGTGCTACAAAAAATGTGGAAAAACTGTTTTCCATTCGATGCAAATTCAGGTTTTTCATTAGCTGCTTTCTATTGATTATTAAAGCACATTTTGAATAAATGCTTCATGTGACCACCATCAGTGGCGTCCTCCAAAACTTCGTTTTTTACAAGACGTTTATTCGTTTCTGGGAAATTCTGAATCTTGGCTTGTCTCCTGTTTATTACTACAGGAGTGGCTAATCCTTTTAAAACTGTCTAAGCGACTCCAGTAAAACAGTAATGATTGCCCGTGATGTAGTGCTTGGAGTCAGGTCGATTCAAAGTGCCGTTGTCCTGGCATTGACCAATAAGAGCATCAATTAAATTCCCCCCATCATCATCATCGAAGGTTGCCTTTTATGAGCTATCAGTCATCAGTGTGCTCAAGAGCCCGAGATGCAAATACGAAGGTTAGATGTCACTGTCTTCTAATGAATGGAGCTCTTTCTCTCTCGGTTTTATCCCTTTGGCTGCAGTTCTGTCTGTGTGAATGTAGCACAGAGTCATGAAAAGAGGCTGCAGACACCCGACAGACACCTTGATATATGTGTGTGTGTGAACTCTTTCCTCCCTGTTTGTGTTCCCCGCCCTGACACACACACACACACACACACACAACACACACTAAATGTGTAGCTGTCCTCCCTCTTTGGGTCGATCCCACATTCCAACTGTGGCCCACGCATCTTGGCAGTCACTCTAATTATGAGGTTTCGGGCACTAGTTTTTTTGGATTTATTCATCGCTGGCCACCGTGACGATACCAGAACCACACAATTAGTATGCGTGCATGTTGCGGGCGAGTGTGTCCGATATTGATGTATTTCATGCAGGGTGCATAAGTCTCTGCCCAGCTCTGATTTATACATCTACCAGAGTGCTGGACTGATAGAGGCAGAGTGAGTGAAGTGAAATCATTTATTTTTCTCTCCGAGATGTTGGATTAGAGACAACATTTCCGATTTATTGTAGAGCTGCGTGATGAAAGCCAGCTACTGAAAATGGGACAGTTCGGCTGGCATTCTACCGAGTATGCATAAATTGCTTCTTTTTAACAGTGCGTGCTTTCATCACAGGGAAGAGTCTGGCGTTTCAAGACCGCTGGATAATATCAAATATGAGCAAAAACCTGCTTGTGATCGTGAACCTTGGTGATGTAACAGTGAAAGTTTTAGTCGCACAGGCGTCCTGAAATCCATAAAGATTTGTTTACACCTTACTTATTTTAATCTAAGGTTGTTTGTTGTGCCTCTTATGGATTTATTCGTAGTAGTTAGAGAGATGACGGGAAGAAGGGCAGAAAGAGAAAGGGGAAGGTGTTTTTTTTACATTCACGTCACATCATAGAGAACTGGCATTTAAACTGACATTTTAAGATATCAGTTGCATTGCTCCGAGCCAGCGCACTTTTTCTTATTCTGGTTGCCGGTTTTACACAGGATCTCATTTTTAGACCGCACGGCGTTAACATGCCATGTGGTCTGACTGTTAATTATCGGTTCTTCGCTGGTGTGGTGACGATCGGACTTGAGGCTTTTCCCATGGAGCCGATCCAAGACATAACACTGTTGAAGAATTCAAGTCAACCTCTCAGTGGTGATAGTCCAAACACACACACTTTTTTTTTTTATTATTTAACTTCACCGAGCACTAAAAAACATCCTGCACCTCGTACGCCATCTCAGGAACTGGCGAGAAATGTTCTGTGTGCAGCTTTATTCTTGAGTTTTTGGGGGTTGGTTCCTTCCCGCCTAAATTCGGTATTTGTTTTTTTAGTTGTTTCGGTCACAATGGCTCGTGCTCTGTGCAGTGATTTTAGTTGAATAGTTATAGATAAGAAAGCTGATGTGATGAAAGAAGAGCGCACGGAAGGAAATGAGAGAAAGGGAATCTTTTAATGTTAGAAAAATGTGTTTTTAGTAATAATTACTAACTAATTATGTTTCAATTACTCAGTCCTGAGTGTTCTAGCTCTCACCTCATCCTCTGAATATGATTTAATGACACGAGAGTTGAAAATGTGTTTTTGGTATAAATTAAAGATCTTTTAAGATACTCTTGAAAACAATGACTGATGTGTCTGTGTTCTGTCTTTCTCTCTCTCTCTCCCTTTGTCGGTCTCAGGTCCTTGCAAGTGGATAACTACGCCACAGATACATGTCAGGACCAGACAGAGCTAGCGCCCGCAGGCACACTCATGGCCTTGTAAGCAGTGACTGCAAACCGTACTATCAAGGAAATTCCACGGTCCTCCAGGGTCACCTCCGTGGGCTCTCTATCTGGTGGTTTGTACAGCTGCACAAGCTGCTGTTTCCACAACACGCGCACACAAAACACACACAGAGCACACATTGTATGGACGTGTTGTCTTAGTCATTCAAGAGGTCGCTGGAAGCTGGAAGTTGTTGCTTTTTCCCCCAGCACAGGCCCATGATCATGGTGGCACGCTAAGATTGAAAAAGAAGTTTGGGTCTGTTATGTAGCATGACCTGAAGTGGATCTCTCTCATCATCTAAGTAAGTATTTTGATGCAGATGATGGGTTATTAATGATTAATGTACTTAATGCACTTGTATCAATCAATGAGAAGGGGAAGATGCAACGGAGAAATGTGCTCCACCCTCCTCCAGCTAAAACAGCATTTTAATGAATGATTTTAATGAATATCTGGAAGTGAAGTTCCATTCAGGGAAAAGCGGACTTCAGTCGTCTAGACCAGCTGAGTTATAAACATGAGAAAGCTGTCACCTTGCACAATATATGGGTTTTGAAGTCTGCAAATTTCATTTCCTCTGCAAATTTCATTTCCTCTTGCTGCGCTACGGAGCTGCTAATTGAGAAGGAAGACTTTAGATAAATAAATTTAAAGACCCGAGCCAATCTGAAGATCATTTTAAATGCTGTTAGGTTAGATTTCTCCTGGTTAACTGTCATCAATTATTCTCCAAGCTGCAGCAAAAACAGAAGATAAATCAGGACGCCCCAGGGAGACGCGATGGCTACTGAAGAAAATCAGACACAGGTCGTGGCCGCAGTGCTGGCTCGGCGCACTTCACCACCATCCACTGGCAGCAGAGCCAGCAGGGAAGCCAGACATGCAAATAACTGCCAGGAAGTACAGCGATACTCTGACCAACTGTGGCACTCAAAAGAGCGGAGCAGCCCGCCCCTTCTCTTTTACAGGAAGTTATCTTGTGACAGCGGGAAAGGCACAATTTTGGATGAGGAGTACGACTGTTTGGACTGCACGTCAAAAATCCTGAATCCCGAAGAGAAACTTTATCCAGAGCCGTCGGCTGGCAAGAGTATTGAAGGAACAGCTAACTCGGTTACTCCGATACCTGGGAAAAGTTCACAAGGATCTCCTTGCCAGCTGGACACTTCAGGAGAGGGTGTGGACACAGGCAGAAACAGAACTGGCAGCGCCCGCTGCTCCTGCACCATGTCGAGCCTTTACATGAGTCCAAACATCTACTGTTGCCACACACCCAGATCCAGCCCCAGCTCTGTTCACAGCTCCAGCCCCTCTCAGCCAAACCGGCGACATGTCCGCCGCAGCAGCCTGCCTGTGTCTATGCTGGCTTTTCCACAAGGTAATAGAGTCGGAAGTTGTCGCTCCAGTTACATGCATCTTGTATACGTTTAACTACATCAGCGCTGTGTTATGTGCTCTAAAAAGCCTATGCAGATACAACTTGCTTTGTTTTCTGCCTCTAGACATCAGCCTGCCTCTCATCTCGGTGCAGCCCGTCCAGCGAACCGGGCTCTTTGGTGTCGTCTCCCTGTAACTCCCCCCTACCCAACCACCGCCAGCCTCATCAAAATGGACACATGCACGGGCACCACCTCAAAGATGCCTACTCGAGTTTGGAGAGGCTCAACCGAAGGCCCAGGGTTGACAAATTCTCGGCGGAGAAAATGTTCCTACGTCGGGCATCACTAGACACCATGACAACAACGCGGGGGCACGATGAGAGGTCATCCTCGGGTGTTGCCAGATATTGCAGTGGGGGCAGCAGCAGTGAAGAGGGGGATGGAGAGGGCCTCTCGGATAACACAGAGTTTATTAGGAACCGTAAAGAGCGTTCCACTGTTCTGGTGAGGCGCTTCTTCAAGAATAATCAAAAGGTATTTACATTCAAGAGTCATTACCCTTACATCAAATGTGTTCAGTTGATCTCTTTAACATGCTTGTGTTCATGATTTATAGAACAAATCAGACATGTTCAAATACATTCCCACTTTTCACCAGGTGACCAAGTCGGTGTGTACTGGAACCAGAGCGATTGTCAAGACGCTGCCGTCGGGGCGAATCTCGGAGGAGGTCTGGGAGGCGGTTGTTTATCGCAGGACATGGCGACCCAGCAAGAAGGACGTATGGCCAATCTTAATGCGCCGCGCGGGAGAAGAATTAAGAGTCTGCAGGGAGATGCTACGTCTTGTCAGAGTTAAGCTACGGCAGGTAAGAGAGTGGATACACAGGCTCTCTGTGTATAGATTTAGATACAGCACTCAGGTGAGCTGTAAAAGTGGTCGGAAACATAGGATCAGGGGAGCGGTCCAGTGAAATTCTCAGGTCTTGCATAGTTTATCTTTCACACCCAGGCTACTGTTAACACACTCCTGTTAAGGGACAACTGTACCAGTGCATCTCAGAAGGGATTTCGAATAAGTCTGCATAGTGTGAAACAGCACAATTAAACATGTTTTCCACAATCACCCTAAGCCAAGCGCTGTTAAGGTTGCCCTTTTATGAGTGTAGGAAACATGTTGCAGTGGGAACTATTCAATCTTTATGGTGTTCGTGGCCTTACAGCAGTGATATTTCGCCTCCAGCTATAGTATAGCTCATTCTGTAAAAGCTTAAACGTGACGTGGAATTTCCACAGATGATAAGGCGTCAGGTTTATATGCGGCTTTGCCTTTTTCTGCCACAAGAAAAAGTGTGATTTTTTTTTTTTTTTTAATAGCTGCAGTGGCACAAGGGTATTTATGACTCAATTGATTATTGGTTCAGTGGAGAAGAATTGTTCTTGGCTTTCGCTCTCCTGTGTTTGGGTTGAAATGTTACGCCTGTTATGCATGAAAGACGAATAATTTGCTCGAGGAATATGTTAATAGACCAACACACACACACATCCCGAAAAACACATACACACAGGCTCTTTGTTCGGGGTAGGCCCCTGCTGCGGAAAAATGATTTATTCTCTGTTAGTTCTGCTCCCCATATTACTGACAGACTGAATGACTGAGCCTTCTGTGTGTGTGTATGTGTGTGTGTATATGTGTGTGTTTAAATGGACTGAGCAGAGTTGGCATCTGCATTAAAGTTACAGCCATGGAAATTGAGAGAGGATAAATGAGCAAGACAGAGTGAGAAAGTTTGAGAGAGATGCAGGACGGAGGAAAAATGGCTGTGAGAGAACCGGGACGTTGCTGTGTTATTATCCAGTTTCCAAGCAAAAGAAAGTGTTGCTTTACAAACATGAAAACCTCCTGTAGGAGTTGTTCAACTTGAGCAGCCTTGGCAGCCGCGACTTGACATTTCAATAGAAGGCATTATGTCCGTCTGGAGTTGCGCTTTTCAACGCGAGGCGTGCAAACACCACGAAAATCTTTGAGGACGAGGAATCGCCAGCATCACACAGGATGCTCTCCTGTTGTTCTTTGTTATCTTATCCCGCCTCTTCCTGTAAAAACTCAAAACACATGGAAAGCGGTTCCTTGAAGACGCACGCAACCGCAGAATTTGAATTAGTTTACTTTATTGAAATTTTCTGCAACATATCCTTGTTCTTCTTTTTGCGGCTTCTGTAGTATAATAGAAACTGTATATTTGTAAGCTGGTTATTGAACAGATATCGGATGTTTTGCAGGTCAACACTGCCTCATGTTCTCTTCACTGCGTTTACTGCAGCCCACTGTCATCTCAGCTGTGTCTGTGTCAGCCACCTACTGACTTTTGGCAGCGTAGAGCACGTTGGGTTTATCTTGATAGTTCACAGGAGAAAAAACGGTGAGAGCTTGGACTTTCTTCACTTTTCTGAAGTAATTTAAATTCAAATCAGGTCCCCACAGCTGTTGAAGGAGTTGAAGCTTTTCTGTGTGGCTGCATGACTGTGCATTTTTGTATGTATTACTCTTAAATGATGGGATTCTGACATCATGTGCACAGTTGTACTGTATATGTGTGTGCATAATGTATATAATGTATAGATATGTAATAGTGTTTTTTTCTTTTTGGGTTCATGCGTAGCCACAACAGAGCCAAGCACTGTCTAAAGTTTCTCAGTCGTACCATACACACACACACACACACACACTCACTCATGCTGCAGTGTGGTTTCTGGGTTCGCCAAAGTGTTTTTATGAGTCCTTTGTGGTCGTAGAAATACGGGCCGAGTTAAGTCCAGGCAGAGCTGCTTTAATAATGAGCCTATTGAAAATGGGGAGGGAGTCGCCAGCACTTCTCTTGTCAAAACACCATCTGAGTTACTCCTGTAAGGGGTCACCAGAGAAACTCTGAGAAACACCGAGCAGCAGTGAATAAAGTCGAGCTGCAGAAGAGTTGTCATCAGGGTCATAAAAAACAAAAACCATGAAAAAAAGTAGGGCCACATCCCATCGCAAACAAATATGAGTCATGCAGTCATGTGCATTGGCAAAAAAACATATTCCCTCTGTTTAACAAGGGAAGATTAGACAGTATTTACAGTTTTTTACATTTAAATATTATAACTATGTAATTTGCTTTTGGCGTGTTTGCATTATACACATATACAAAAATACAGAATCCCAAAACACTCTTTCCGTGAGCCTGGACTCCCCTCTGCCTTTATGGCGCACACAACCTACTTTATAATACACAGGCCCCCTATATGTGGCATGCAAGTCTGACTCTGCAGTAATCATGTTGAGGAGGTTTCTGGAGGTATCCCGTGGCCCTGTGTGTTTATTGCTTCAGCTAATGAAGCGAGCCAAAGAACACAGGATTATATGAAGGAGGGATTGGAGCAGGGTAACAGCGGCAGAGATGGAGAGAGAAGGAGAAGCCGGCAGGGGGAGGGAGGATGGAAGGGGGCTAGCAGAGAAAGAAAGAGAAAAATGAGATTTTAACAGTGGAAAAAGAGGAAAATCTACCATGGAGGAAAAGTGAGAAACAAGGTGTGTGTGTGGAGGGGGGGCAGCGAGAATATGGAGAGTGAGAGAAAGAGAACAAAAAGAAAGTTTAGACCGAGACAAAGCCATGAACTTGTTCACTTGAACTGTTTTCTATAAGTTGATAATGGAAAATAAACTCTAATACTCTCACGGTTTTGCATTATCCAGCAAAAAAACAAAACACAAAGGCTATAAAGTGTCTGAAAATATTTTTTAAGTTTCAGGGTAGGTCAGATGAGAGAATGCAAAAACTTCAGTGAGAGAACAATACAAAGTGTCAGAGAAATGCAACACAAAATAAGTGTTTCATTACTCTGTGAACACACACACACACACACACACACACACACACACACACCTGGTGTCAGGATCAAACAGTCTCCAAACCCAGAAGCATTTTATTGTTTGCCTTTGTGTAGTCTACCAATTAGAGCCCTGCTGCGTCCTTTCATTTAACTCATTTAAGTGGTATCAGGCTAAGTGGTAAGTGACCATGTGCACCTTTGCCTTGCGCACACACACACACACACACACACACGCAGGCACAGATGTGTACATGCCCACTTACCAAAGCAGTTTAGGCTAAGTGGGAGTAAGGCTGAGAGATGGATGCTCGTAAGTAAATGGTGTTCCCATAACCGAGGAGGCAAACAGTGTGTGGGGATGGGAATACATTCTGCCCCCTCGGGACCTTCTGTGCTTTTCTCTTTCCCTCACTGTGTTTTGTCATAGCTGAAGTCCTGGATTTAAATCCAAAATGTTGCCAGTTCAAATCCTGGAATATCCACACTGGGAAAGTACTGTATATCAAAACATCCCCTCTGAAATACGCTTTGGGACTGTCTTGTCATTTTACATACACAGGCTTGTATCCTGGAGACCAGCCCATTCATGCTCCGGCCAGAAACACTTTGAACAATTCCCACTGTGAAACTTTTCAAGTTTTTAACTTACAGTTTCCTCCATTGAGGCTAGTTTCCACGGAAAAATGATGCACAGCGGTTTGACATTTCTGATAACTGTGTACTCATGGATCTACTCACCATCCTGCCATTGAAACTTCCAGATGTTTATCAGATGTTATCTATCATTACTTGTCATGAGTATGACTTCCAGTGGAGTCTGTTTGATTCACAGAAAACACCAGTCCGGCCTGTAATTTCCTGTAAGGGTGGACTGATAGGGAGAGAGGGAGGGATACATGTACACTTAACTGTGTTGCTTAATCTCCCACGGGATTGCTTTGCTGTTGGTGTAACAGCCACACACACACATACACACATACACACACATTATCTCCATTCCCCTTTCATTTTCCTTTCCGTTTGTTTGCACAAATATCGGATCGTTTTTCATATTTAAGTAGCAAAGATAGCCTTCAGCGTTGTGTCTGTTGAAGAGGTTTCTGTGTTGAATGCGGTTGTCATGGCCCCGTTTATCTAGGGGAAAGGGGAGTAACATAAAACTGGCTGAAGAATCTCAGCAGTCAATATGATGATGTTTTTTATGAGCAGATGAGGAAGCTTAAACGCAACGTCAGGGAGAGCCGTGGCCAGAATAACAAAACAAAGCAGCCCGGAGTAGAAATAAAAACACAATGCTTAAAAAAATCTGCCTGTAAAAGAAAAAATTACAAAGCAGAACATCCTGACAACACAAGAAAAACAGGAGAAAAGGGAAGGGAATGCTCCAGGACTGAAATCTACCTTATTGACCATAACCAGGACACATCAGACAGAAGAGATATGGATGGATTATAGTAAAAATCAAATCTCAGAATGCTTTTTCCACATTTGAATGACTCAAAATGTATTTCTAGACAAGCATCTAGGGACTAGTAGTGCTACACAAATGCAGCAGAGTATCCAGCTCTGGCACTGGGTTATTTCTGTCGAGCAAATATTAATTGGGCTGCCCCAAACAATAAGATTAAAATGCAGCCTGTGACATATGGTGATTGTTGTTAAACTCATCCCTGTTTGTCAGCTGGCATTTAACCTCTAACTATTTGCTAGTTAAACGTCCCTGTCTGTAAACTGGGTCAATATGGTTACAGACCGGTTATTTGAGTTAAGGTAATAACTCTTGCAAACACAACCACCAGTCTTGGTAGCCAATTAGTGCCTCTTTCAAATGTCCGTCAAATATCCGGTTTCAAGATATCCACTGCGTTGTTACATTTCATTGAATGTCTTTCCTGGTAATTGCTTCTTTGTTAGGGCACACAGCGACAGCGAGCGTCATATTTGCATGTAGAGATTGGCAATTCATGTACACAAACATGAATGTGTGATTAGGTTAGGGGTGATAAAAACGTTGAGGTGGATGAAATTACAATCACAATTTGAGTTATTGGAAAATGAACAAAGGGCTTTATACAGCCGGAAGTTATGTGTAGATTGTGAAAGATACGTAATGAGCTTCTTCTTGCCTCCTGAAGCGCGCACACACTACAACCAAACTCAGAACCTGAGCTTTCACTCGGGCTCACTGCTTTCTTCGTACACTGTAACACACTATGGAAAAACAGTTTGGATGATAAAGGTAAAAGAAAAAAAAAAAAAACATCCAGATGAAGCGTGGCTGTGAAAATTGGCCGAGCCTTTCATGCACATTTTTGCAAGGTGAACTAGAGTTGAGCAACACTGCATCGTGCCAGTGTAGTGCAGGACACCTACTATTGTTTCTGTTTTGTAATCTGCGAGGCATGTGAATGAAAAAAGAAGAAGCACAAATACTTTTTGTGCTTATCTTCATGCCAACGTTACTAATCAATCAAGCGACTTAAAAGTGCGCTGTGTCACTGCAAGTGGTACAGAATGTGCCAGAGAAAAGCGTGGCTCATAATTGCTACTAAAGATGTTTGTTGGGCTGATCATCCAATTTGGTAACTGTGAGAGGTTAAATCAGTGATTAGTAGTTATGAATCTCCTCCAGTTACTTTGTACAAGGGCAGAAAGTTAGTTAAGTAACATGTTAATATCATTGATTTTGCTCCAGGTAAGTATGTTAAGCTCAATTATCAAATCAGATCTCTCAGTTACAGCAGTACACAAACACTCATTCAGCTTACCCCAAATATGTAATATCTAACTAGTACGAACATCATGAGAGTGACAGGAAAGCCATGGAGGGGAGATGGCATTCAGCAAAGGGGTCTGGGCCGGCCTGGAACCCACACAGCTGCGGTAAGGTCTCGGCCTTAATACGTGCCATGTGCTCTATCAGATGAGCTATCAGGTGGCGCGCCCCAGAAATCCATATTTTTACCAAAAGAATTAACGACCAAAAGTGAGGCAAGTTGAAGGGGTTGAGATTCATTGACTCCTTTCACACACATGCACACTCACAAGCTTACCCTCCATGTATGTCACACTCATTTAACCTCGTGTCTCTCACCCTTATGCTCTGTCTCTGCGTGTTGTGCCACTACAAAGGAATGTGCCGAGCAGGCCGCTCTCGCGCCCAGCTGGGTGTTGCAGCTTAGCCAGAGATTAGCGTGTGTGTATGTGTGTTGAGAAGCACTCTTATTTAGTCAGATGTCTGTTTACCCCGAAAAGGGATAGCACACTAAATATCTGGCATACCTTTTGTTAGGAGTACTGATTTTCATGATAGTATCTTGAACAGTGTGACCTCCCCGCTCTTTAAACACGGCGAGACTCTCTGCCCCATTGCTGTCCGTGAATCTGCGTGAACCCGCTGCACGGGAGCGCATGTGGCCGCCTCTCTTGTTTTTGTTGGAGCACAGTCCATCTGTTTATTCTCGTGGGGTGACGGAAGGGTGTCAAAACTGCACGTGGGTGTCTTTTCACTTCGTGGGGTAAAAATGCGCTTGTGTGTGTGTGTGTGTGTGTTAGCTCAGGCTTCTCGCATCTCTGTGATATTGTGGGAAAACTGCGCAGAGGCAGGAACTTGGAAAGCGTCCCTACAGAGCTGAGGTTGTTAAACTGTAGGTCAGGACCCATGTCCCAACACACACAAAAACAAGCAGTGGAGAATTTTGACCCCCCGAGGTGAATGCACACACTCCTGATCGATGTAACAGCCTGTATATATCGTGGAAGTGCAGTCATTTTTAATACGCAACATTGACTATTTCCCATAAGGACCACATAGAATATTGTAAACAAGCCCGCACACTCGAACTACCTGTCATAGTGAGTCACTTTCTGTTCTTTTGACCTCTCCCAGTTTCATCACCCAAATGTGACATTGCATGAATGCTCCCAGCAGTCTGACTACATGTCTGTGACATATGTCACTCTGTGTCTGCACTCCCCCACTGATGTAATCACATTTTATTAACTTAACACCTACAGGTCTGGTTTAGACAAAAATAAGATTTGGGTGGAACATTCCCAAAGAAAAAAAAAGAGAGCACGAGGCAGTTTGGGGTCACGCTATTATTGTTGCACTCGAAGAATAACACAATCGATGTAAAAAATAGCCTGCCACCTCCCCTTCCTAACGCTTTGACTCATAATTTTTAGAGGTCAACCAGAGGGGATTCAGCCGAAATACAACTTAAGCCTTAAGCTTACAGGATGCTGTACAGTAATAGCTGTAACTGCTTTTTTTTTTTTCGTGTAGCAGCGTGAAAAATTGATCATCAAAGGCTGTGACACAGCAGGGTGTCTGACACTTATCGAGGAAGTGTCTTTCAGTGTAATCTAATCAGAGTGCACAGCTTTGATGTGAAGCGATAAGCGTGACTTTGAAGATACTCTCTATTCGTTCGTCTGGCTTCATTTTGGGATATAAAAATGTAATAGATGTCGCTATGATAAGAATGTGAGCGTTGATTTGAGCCTGTATGAGCAGTGGCGTGTGAAAAATCAGCCTCTGGTGCCATCTACTGGAGAATATTTGAAGCTGCAGATGAACTTGGGTTGCTGAGTATTTTTGGTATGCGGACACTGACTGCTGAGTCATGATTTCATGACAAATCAGAAATTATTGGTACTTGCTAATACAATTGGTACTTCTTGTTACTCTATGATCATAATGCTCGTCGTGGCTACAAGTTGATTAATTAATGGTGATTCTAATAACCGATCTTATAGAGTCGTTCAGACTCTAGGATTTGTATTTTTTATATCACTGTAGATTGAATATCTTTTGTAAATGTTGGTTTTTCTCTGAGATTTTATAGCTGAAGCAATTGTAAATAAATGAGCTATTAAAAGTGAGTACATTCATTTAAACAATAATTCAAATATTAGCTGATTGCTGATTGTTAATCTTAAGATTCGTTTCTTGATTAGTTAATCTCGTTCAGTTTCAACATCATAAAAATTAATTATTTATCAAAATATTTTATAATAATTCCCTTTAATCACTTCAGGTCACTTAATTAAAGTAATTAAAGTCAATTTAAAGAGAGAATGTAAAATAAAGTATTTTATTTGACTTGACTTGTCTTTTTTTGCATGTCCAACAGAGGGCAGCAGACTTTTTCTGTAAATCATGGCGTCTGCTGCTTTCTAGAATTATCCTTAAAGTATTAGCCTTGCAAATTATGTTGTAGTCCAAGCCCTGCTTTATAATAAGCCACACCAAGGTGTTAGAGAAGGAGAGTAGCGTTTGCTTCAGTGGTTGTCACAGTCACAAAACAAGGCAGCATATCACGCTTTATTATTATCCTAATTAATATTGATTGCAGGACTTTGTGCCTTCTAAAGGTAATTTATGTAATGTATGTAGTGTAATACATGAATCTGACCGCTCATTACTGGCTCAGGAGGCCGGTCTGATTAGCTGAGTATTGATCAAAGAAATGCAAAGCAAAGACTGTGGACAGGCCAGCTGTTTGCTTTGTTCTGGAGACTCACTTTGATGTCAGCTGAGCATGAAACGGATTAATTTTTCCACTTGATTAGGTGAGATTCAATAGAACATACTGTATTCATTTAGACTTGTTGCTGTTGTGATTACGTGTGTATGTGTTACACTGCAATTAGAGAAGACATTACAGAGGCCTTTTGTTTTCAATAAAATTTGAACGTTTGCTCAAAGTGGCACGTTTCTCCCAGTGACGGTGTGATACGATAACTCAGTATTTAAATTTTCTTGTTTTACACCTGTGGCGTGATTCATAATTGTTCCCAAAGTGTCTGCTAAGCTGCAGCATGCTGGGAGCTGGACCTCGATTTTTAGAAACCGTGATTTGCTGCCACAGATAGTTAACAAGAACCGGCGATCGTGTACGTTTGCTAAAATTGTCTCCATGGTTGCATTTTGTGCTGACCCATATAACTGTAATCAAAGAACAGCACCTTTATTACATACTAGTGTACAGCCTGATGTGTCAACAGAGAGTGTGTCGATACATGTAATAAAAATATAGTGTTTGTCGCAATACACCGCAGGTACTTGGGGGCTACCATTGGGGAAAAGCTGCCACGCTGATCTTTAATTAGAGGTTGGCATAGAAACGCTCACCAGAGCAAAGCTAATAACAAGAACAAAATGGCCGTACCTCAGTCTCTATTGGTTTAATGGCCCCGCAGCGTCACCTGTCTCATTGAAAAACCAAGCTGGAACGTGGTTATTGTTTGGCCATTATGACACCATAAAGGCGATTTGGGCTCAATTAGACTTAATCAGACTACCCAGGAGGGGACAGTCTGCAGCGTTCAATTCTGTTTTGTTCCATATTTGAATGTTTTAATGATTTATCATTTTAATATGAACGGTACATTTAAATGCTTTCCGCAATACCGACTCAAGGTCCACTTACAAGCTTTTTCAAGGGTCTGTCAGCATTTTATGTTTTTTTTTATCAGTGTGTGGATTTTGCTCTGTTGTCATGGAGACATATTTTGATATGAGAGCTCAGATTTAAGCCTGAAAGTTCACTTGATCGTGGTCCACTTACTACTTTTTTCTCCCCCCCTGATCTTTCAGTCTTCATCTGTAGTTTTCACTTGCGTGCCACTTAGCTATGAGGGATGCTTGATGTCGTGTGACAGTTGAACCTCTTAACTCTGGAAATAGTCTGGTCCGTATTCACTTAGCAAATAGCACGTCAGCTCACACGTTGTAACTCATTCAGAAAAACACAAATCTTGTTTTATTTACTCTCCGCAGTCCAGTCTGTATCAGCACTGCATTCTTAAAACACGTCGTTCTGGGCTACTGCACACTTTAATTAGGCCACCGTGTGAAAAGTCTGAAACCAGCAGTTACTCTTAATAGAGCACTCTCTCTTGATGTAAACTTCACTTTGTCTTTTAGCAAAATGACATCTTCCTAACTTTGATTGACTTAACACACTTGGAGTCGGTCGTCTTTGGTGGAAACATTTCTTTGCATTAGGCCGATGCTGGCTTCGATAAAGGGCCTTCAGCGGTCGATTCTTCTGGCCCTGCGTTATTGCTCCTAATCAAAACACAGGAGTCTTATTTGAGTTTTGTCAAGACACTGTTTACACACTGAACAGGCTGCTGGAGAGAGGAGGATCAATTGAAATCTTGTATACCAGTGTCTCCTCTGTCTTTGTGTGTTTAGAGTGCGCTGATAAAATCTCCCTCCTTGCCTGCTGGGGTTGTGATCGGCCACTAGCCTCATAACCTAATATGGGGGTACCCTCTGCGTTAGGAAGAGATCTCCGAGTCGCTCTCTGCCTTTTCCCCTGACTCATGTGTCTTTCCTTTCCATCTTTCTCTCTCAGTTTATCTCTCCTCCTTAGGCTTGCTCTACTGATGCAGATATCTCTCTCTCTCTCTCTCTCTCTCGCTCTCTCTCTCTCTCTCTCTCCTCTTCTCTCTCTCTCTCTCTCTCTCTCTCTCTCTCTCTCTGTCTCTCTCTCTCTCTCTCTCTCTCGTGCTCACTGTAGCTCAAACCTCCTCTCTCACTTCTGTAAGTGTACACAGACTAAGAGGGATTGGAGCTGGGTGGTTTTTCTCCCTTTCTCTTCATTTGTATCAGCCCTTTTCTGTGCTACAGTAAGTAAACTGTTTACTACGAGTTCTCGCTGTGCTTCGAGGAGAACCTTTCGAGCTTCGAGCATCTTTTCATTCATTGTGTTTCGCGGCTCCGGGGAACTACACTTTGAGATTTACATTTTAGTTTTGCAAGTGCTGCAGCAAAGGGATTTGCCCGAGTGTTGAGCACGGGGCAAGTACTTCATAGTGGAGCGCTGTCAGAAGACGGTTAAACTTATCTGCTCTGTAGTTGTAGGTCAACTTCAGAAGACGTGACAAGCAGCAAAAAAGAAGTTGTGCAGAAAGGCCTTTTAGATCCAGATCTGGGGTTTCGACTTGTCTTGTTATGATTAAGCAGCGAGGAAATTATACGGAGTAGCTGAGATGTTTCAAATCCAAAATTTCATCTTGTTTCAAACCCTTTGTGACTGCTTTTGTCTGCGTGTAGCACCCTCATGTCTGTTCTTATGTCTAGAACCTTTAAGAGCTGAAAAAACATTCATCAGGCTTATCTTTGGCTGTCTGACCAGGTCTGTGCGCCGTTATGTAGGAAAGTGTAGCGGCTCGCTGTAGTATGACATCATGAGAACTGTAAGTGGGGGAGTGTGCTGGTGTGGAGGGGTCCCACTGGGTGCTCTGGGTAATGGGTTCCAGGTTGTTTTGGCCCTCGAAATGACCCCACTTTTTTTTTTCCCCCTCTCTTTTCCAACTCTCTCCAACTCCGCTGTCATATTTCTTTTCTCCTGCTATCCGCTGGCTTCTCTCAATTGCTTTCTCCTTTCTGTAATCTGCCCTCACTTAGAGCCAAAAGGTAAATCATATTTCGTCCCATCAGTTATGATAACATGTTACTCACCGGCTACATTTTTAGAGATTTCAGGAGACAAGGATCCGTCCAACGAATCCCTCGTTCTTTAACCCACAATAAGTCGTTTGGTGCCTCGGCTCCACTGCCTACAGAACCTCCTTATTCATGATTGTTTCTTCACTGTTGCCTGCAAAGGTAATATATGTAAGAACAGCTGTCTTATGGGATCCTCTACATGTTGCCTCAGCCTTCCCTATTTGTGGTATTGTTGTGTTCCTGCATGACTGTTAACAAAAACAGTATCCTTGTTATTATAATGTGTAGCTTTTCCTGCATGAACCGGACCAGAATGGAGTGGATGACTGCAACAGAAACTCTCTCTTTTTCTCTCTCTCTCTCTTTTATTTAGTTTATTGTCTTCAATCTCTTAAATTGCTGGTGCAGCTGGTGAGCAACATGTTATCATAACTGATTACCGAAACCATGTGCATAAAACTCAATAAAGACAGATGTTTCCTGTAACCTCACTTTTTTTTATCCTCTGTATTTTAGTATCAGCTCATTAAGAATCACCCACTGTGACTCTTCTTATTGCAAATAACATAACGGCGATAATAATGATGCCTAATATCTCTCTCGTAGTCTCATAATCCCGTAAGAGTGCCCTTATTAGCTGAAGTGGTGAATAAAGTGTGACCAAGCACAACTTGTCGTATCCCCATCTACTCTCTGTTCACCCTGTGCAAATTAGATTATTAAGTCCTTTCCTGTAGACGTGTGTGCACTCTGCAGTGTTTTTTTTTCTCTATCCGTGCGTTTCTTTTCTTGTTTTTGTCTTTGTACTGCCGCTTATCTCAGCTGCAGCATGCCCATGGTGAACTCCTGTGCGTGTTTGAGTCGCTTTTAGTTTTCCACTGCTCTAGACTTCTGCGTCTCTCTCGCACACACACACACAGAGTACACACAATAATGCACTAAGCTCGTTAAAGGTGTGAGGCAGTGCTCGAGAGGTGGAGCTTTTGGGATCTTTGGTAAAACAGCTCCTTGTGAAATTCAATGGTATTATGATTCAAGTCACCCTTGCTCTCTCTCTCTCTCCATTTCCTCTGTTGTACTCCCCCGAGTTTCTCTCTCTCTTCAGCCGCGTCTTTGTCTTTCCTGCTGCACCGTCCCATTTCATTTCTCCTTACCTCCTCCTTCCACTCCATCTTTTGCTCTCTCCTTCATTCTCCCGCTCTGTCTCTGTTAAGCATCTCTTCCTGTTTTGACAAACCTTCCGCAAACCTCGTCGATCTCTTATATAATTGTTTTTTTTCTTCCGACGATTTCATACTTTTTATCCTTAATTCTCTTCCTCTCCCTCCTCCCACTCGTTCCCGTCTGTCCCCCTTCATCTTCCTTTCCATCTCCACCAATTTCAGTCATTTCAGGGTCCGTTTCCTGTGGATTGGAAAGAGGACCAAACCTAGAAAGTAGCTAGTTAAAGTGTATGTTATTGATACAACTGTGCATTTACTCCTTTTTAGGAGCAGGTCATTAAATGCAGCATGGGATTCTTAAACCACATTACACAAGATATAATATAAAATATATATTTTATTATTATTATTTGAATGTTTCTTCCTGCTGGATTTGTATCTGTTTAGGCTACTTTTTCACATCCACACAGCGAATGTCGAACATGAGCACAGTTCAGTCTTCCAGCTATTGGGAATCCCGGTGAAAAGATTTTCCTGAAAATGTTTGGGGGTTCCCAAACACCCACACACACTTACAACACCCACATGACATTTGCAGAGCGTGAGCCTAAGCCCTAGAAATATCTGCATCATAATCCACTCAGGCGCAGAGGGTCTGACCTAAGAAGTGAGTCACACAAGAGGGTTTTTCTTCTGGGGCTTACTGACAAAAACAACAAACTCTGCTGCTTTTTTTTTTTTTCCGTGGTAATCGAATGCATTTTAATTCTCAGTTTTCATATTCTGTCCTCATCTGAGGTATGCAGAGATAAATTTCTCTCTTGCTTGGCTTCATTCAATCATGGATTTTGCCGTCTCCAGTTCTATCTTTTAATGTGTTTTACGGTGCCGAATCGGCCAGAGAGACAACATTTCGTAACCTCGGGGGCCAAGATAAAGCATTGAAAATCAGCCATGAAACACCAGTAGAGGCTCAGGAGGGAAGTTTTCCTGTTTTTCTTACTTTCATTTAAAAAAAAGAAAAAAGAAGAAGGTTTCTGTCTGTTGCTGAACGTGCTTGATCTGTGAGAGAGTTCAAGTTTGTCTAGGTGTATTTTATCCAGTTTGCACTCTTCTGTCTCATTCAAAGCACATGCTCAGACGTCGGGCTCCTCTTGTCTAAGCAAAACCGACTCAGAAGACTGAGTGTGTGCACGGACCACCTACACACACATACTATACATTCACATACACTCAGAAATATATGTACATATCAGGTGTGAGACACACTAAAAACATGCGTGTATACATACATAAACTGTGTCTACTCACACATAACTACACAACTTTTTTTCTTTTCTTTTTTTTGCCCATGAGCTTGTACTCACAAATGAGCACAGCTCTCAGTCAGCAGTGAGACAGTCCAGGCTCAGGCTGCGGGAAAGCAAACATTACCTTGTGGAGACAGAAACGGCAGAAAAGGTCAGAGCAGAACAGGACAGTGCAGAGAGATTGTCTGTTTCCTGGTGATGCGAACCAGGATTAGGAGCGAGCTGTATGCTGTGTGTCTACACACAGAAGTAAACACCAGTGATTGCAGAGTGGGCAACACTGTTGCTTGTTGAATCACCTTTTTCCACGCGATTAACCCGAGAGGTGGGATGTCTGCTCCCGGCATGTTTGGATGTGCTCGGTTTATGTCGTTCGATTTGGTTTGCTCTGCCCAGGGTGGGCGGGGTTAAGAGTGTCTGGGTGCTGAGATACCAGAGCTGCTGAACATACCTGGCTCCTCACCGAGTTTTCAAATAGACTAGGCACAGCCGACGTTAAACGCGCCTGTCGCGTTGGGTGGGCAGGGTGCACACTTTTTATTCATTTCCCCGCCGAGCAGCTTTGTCGGCTCCATTTTCACTGCTTTAAAGCAAACACGCAGTCCAAGTGGCATGAAGGATTTTAGGAATATGCGGCTCTGTCAGACCTAAATCTTCAAGTGCTTCTAGAGGGTTTGGTGCAGCTGCATTCATTCAGAAACACGGAAAAATAATGTGCAAGGGATGTGATTATATGATCGCTCACCAAGTTGTTGAGTTGCAACATTAAAATAGCTCTTATTTGAATTCTTTCAGCGCTATTATTATAAATAAAAACAACTTTGCTCCTTCATTTTTCATGTCTCACAACTCTGTGTACATTTCAGTAGAACAGAAATATAATAAATAAAATAAAATGCCAGCTTTATTTTGGTGATTTACTCTTGAATGTTGCTTGTAGAGAAATATTGGAAGAGGGTTTTACTTTGGAAGAGCGTACCTCACCTACAAGTGGTGTTGCTCTAAAAATAAAACCTTTTAATGGTTGGCTGCTAATTGTTGCTGTTGTAAGTAATTGTAATTTCATGGGACGCGTAAACGAATAGGATAGCGTGCCACATCCTGCAGCCTTTTCATGCTGTTCTGAACTTATTTCATAAGCTCTGTTCCATCCAACTTTAATGTGATTTTAGTTTCATGTGTCTTGAAATGAGACATGTTTCCACAAGCCAAAACATTTGAGTCTTGTTCACTCTTTGCAAAGAAAACGAATCCAAGTATTATGGATGAACGTTCGAAGACCAAAATAACCGGCGCACACACTCACTGACGTATGGTTACTCGCTCTCGGCGAAGGAAGGGTTAAAGCTGACGTCTCTCCCGGTGACCTCAGCTTTGAGTCCGCAGACCAGAATAACAGAGTTCTTTTAACAGTGACCCCCCTGTGACCTCAGCTAACCTCGACCCCCCATTATGCTTCTAAAAGTAGAATTCAGTCCAAACGATGTCTTCCTATTGCGTGAATGTCGTCTTCGTGGGAGAGTGCGTGGGGGGGTGGCAGGGTACCATTGCAGTGATATATCGAATCCCAAGTGAGCACTTGTGTGCGTTTAATTGCTTGATATCATTACCAGATTAAACTTTTTGGCCTTGTGTGTGTGTGGCACAATGGCAGTAGTAGTGGGACAGGGGGATGTACCGTGCAGACATTGCATCATTTCATAGACAGCTGGGCTACATCGTATCGTGGGACTTCTGCCTTGTAGTACTGGGGAATATTCAGAGTAATTGAAGAGGAGTGCGTATGTGACGGGGAGACAGAGTGTGTTAGTGTGGGGAGAGGGTGTCATTGTTGGAGTATGCGAACATGTGTAGCGAGCCGGAGACATAAAAGTGAAGAGGTCGAGGTGTGGTTGGATTTCAAGGAGACAGCCTCAGTCTCTCCAGCGTCCCGCACGCTCATGCATACTGTCTGGTGTGATGTACATGACGGCACGGGCGTGAGTCAGAGAGTGTTTGCATGTCTGCGCTTTTAGCATGTGCATGTATATGTGTGTCTTTGTGTGTGTGTGTGTGTGTGCATTCCAGCTCAAAGTTCAGTAGATCTGTGTGGTGCCCCTTTGCTAATCCCTTCCCAGAATGGCTGTTGCCAGGCAGAGAAATCACCCAACGGGGCGCTAATGGGCCTTAATGGTAAACTCATTCATAACCGTAGTTTACGTGGACTGATTGCCAATTATTTGAAAGTTACAGCTTGTTTGTATAACGGTGTTATGCTCTGGATCCGCTATAGCAGGTTTGACGCTGAACAGGAAGCTGTGTGCTAAATTGGAAGGTAGAGTTATAAATGTTTGGTGTTTTGCTGCAGCTTCCACTTGTTTAGACTAACCGTTATCTCCCGGCTAAGCTAACCTTGGTGGCTCAACTCGTCACCTCCTACAAAGTTGTGAAACATTTATACTTTCGATCCAGCTTCTGTCCCCAGTGGGTGTGGGTGATTTAGGGATATTACTTTGGGCGCCTTTTTTGTTTTGTTTTTGTTTTTTTTTAGAAGAAGAAAAGGACAGAACGCCCAGTCTGAAGGAGTAGAAAATGAGCCAGCGTCACAAGAAAATGACGTCAAATCCTCAACCCCAAACTCTTGCCTCAACATTTCGTAAGTCTCCAAAGGTGGCGAGATAAGAGCGGGTTGTGTGGGGTATTATAACTGAAATTTATGCAACAAATGTGCGTATGCAGCACATAGGGAGCACACATATTATTTCATAGTCAACCTGGCTCTTGGTGGATGTAAGTTCTTGACTTCTTTTAGCTCTGTTTTTGTACCAACATCCGAGCAAAATAACTTCAGCTGCTAAGTGCTTCATTATGACTGCCAGCTGGTCACTTGTGTGTCTGCTGATCAAGTAGTGTACAAGAGGAGATGGAGATTTTTGGCTGGAATCGAATCAGATCAATTCAAATCAAATTTTATTTGTATAGCCCAAAGTCGCAAACTACATTTGCCTCAGAGCGCTTTACAATCTGTACAAGGAGTGACACCCTCTGTCCTTAGACCCTCGGTTCGAGTGAGGACTGCCTGTTATGGCTGAAAATGCTGTGAGAGGAATTAGAGTGACTCCAAGCAAACAAAAAAAAGTGTGTGTGTACTCCACACTATATTTACATATGAATAACATGCACCCGTCATTACAGCAAAAGACTGATTGACTGCTATACAGCATGGACACGAAAGAGGCGTAATATTTTTGAAGTTAGTGTAACTTACTGTAAGAGGAGCTCAATCAGTGCAGCTGTCTCTAGCAGTTCTAATTTACCTCCACTCAGCTTAAGCCATTAGCATTTCCTGCACACACACGGCGTAACATGAGCTATAGGGCTGTGTTAGGGGCCGGTTGACTTGTATAGCCATAGTTCTGCTAACTGACCAAATGGCGAGTCATACTGTAACTTACTAGAAAGAAGAACGCGACCGGTTTACTGGTATCGGATGAGATGTACTCGTGTAATTGAGCTGAAATGCAATTGTTGACCCCGTGTCCGATGTGACTGTGGTTGCATTAAACAAAATGATACTTTCAGCCCACATTAGTCATCTTTTTCATGCTGAGATCGAAAATGTGCGAGTGAAAATGGACAATTCCCTTGATTTATCTGATTATTTCCCTCGTAATGGATGTTGAAACCACTCGCCCACTCACTCATCCCACTCTGCTTTCTAGGTTTTTATCCTCTACCCAACAAAAGTACATATCCGTTCTGCCGTGTTCACATGTTTGATCTGTGAAGCCGACCTGTGGATCAGAAGATCGGAGATGAACGTTTTCCTGAAACATCTCCACACGTTGGCTGTGTAGGTCTTTCTCGGCACAATTTTGCGTACATATACACACAGTACTTGCAGTATCTACAGCAGTACATGTGTGTTGAAGGATGGTCAATCTGTGTGTGCATGTGTACGCGCCTGCAGTTTGAAGATGAGTTTGTTTGTTTGTGTGTGTGTGTGTGTGTGTGCATGTGTGTGTGAAGACAGCTGCTCAGTGTCCATCAAAAGCCGCACCACAATCCCTGCAATGTCCTTTGAAGTCAGACCCTGTGTTACACACTTCAGTACTGTACACACAGCCTTTTCTGCTTCATTAGTCACCTCTCAAACTCTTGTCTGTGTGTTACAGTCGACGTAGCATTGTTCTTAACCTGAACTCAGACACAAACTATAAATCACTTAGTTTAGAAATGTTTCTGCACTGGATCTAGTGAACCTGGTGCTTAAATAAAATGTTTAATTGCTAAAAAATATAAGTTTAACATGATTTAAGAACATTAATAAAAATGTTTCAAGGCAAAACATATCACAAAAGTTGCAAATAATGTTGTAATGGTTTAGAGACAAATACAAACTCCATATTATCCGTTGTCGCTTTGACACTCTGTGCTGAAATATTCGAGCCATGTAAAATAGCACAGAATCCTCACTCCCCATGATTCCTTTGGGTTTTATTTGTTTATTAGTAACGGGAAAACAGAAACTCCGGCCTTTAATTAGCTGAAAATCTTCCCATCTAAACGTAGAGTAAATAACGGAGGCATGAGTGCTATGTGTGATCCAGGCCAAGTCTTGTATTTAGCTCCATATTTAATGTGGAAAAATACACTGTTAATGTAGCAGACTTTATGTCTGTGCAGTGGACATGCACAGTATCAAGAGACTGGAGAAAAAAAAAGGTCTTTTACCAGAAATGTGAGTCATTGAGTGTTCAAGATAAGAGCAACCATTAATCTAAACGTGTTTTAATTAAGGTTTTTTTTGTTGTTTCGGCCCCACTAATAAACACAAGAACAGTCGATACGTGAGTCTGCGTGTTTGTTTTTCCTGTCTTACCCTTTTCTCTCCCTGTCCCTCACGCTGGCTCTCTCACTCTCTAAATGTTCAGCCTGGTATGTCTCCTTTCCCTCAGGATTGGCCCAGATCTGACAACAGCTAGGCCTACACCCCATGCAGGAAACCTATCCCACTGAGACAACTCGCTGGCTATGTACTATGTGTGTTTGTGTGTGTGTGCTTGTTAAGCCACTGCCAACCAGGTCTTTATACAAACAGAACGTCTTGAGCACAAATTCACGTGTACTTAATATTTACACCATGAGCCTGGCAGGCGATGACGGCCCTCACCTATCTCCTTCCTGGCACTATGATGAGGCGATGCAGATGGACGCTGTTACAGACAATTACAGCCGTATTTTCTCATTAAACTTGCATTATGTTCATCCCCCCGCTCTGTCACCGGTATTGATTTTGTCCAATGTTGTAATTTCCATCCCCGCTGAAGTGCCCACTTACAGTGCCACAAAATGTTGCCGTAATGGCTTTTCTCTGAAACTCGTGCCAGAGGAGCTTGTCTGCAGGTTTCACCCGAGGACAAAGAACAAGTCTGTTGTTTTGGATAAGTGTTTCCCTCCATGTCACATGGATTTTCTTTTCCGAGAAAAGCATGAAGTGAAAAACGAGCCGGCTCAAAATGTTTATTCTGTTAAAACTCCTTGGTGGCGTCTCTTCTTTCTCTCTTTCCTCCCACCTTATTTTTCTCCATCTCCCCCATTGTTCTCCCTTCGGTATACCTACGAATCTGCCTGTCTTGCTCGGATGTTTCTCCGCCTGCATCTCCCCTCCCACCTTTCTTCCTATCTGCTATGTGCCTTCGTGGTATCTCTCTCTATTTAATTCTTTCTTTTCACACTACGATTTCTGTTCCATCGAGAGGAAATTGGATAATTCGATGACCACGGCAGCGCAGTCGATGACCGTGACCTCTGATTCATGTTGTCTAACTGGGTGTAGTAAATTTTGTCAGAAAGCTTTTCATTCTTTCACGGCGGTTAATCTGTTAATAAATCCTTGAAGGCTGATAAAGCACCACGTTTCACTGTTACTGTGGACGATAATTACAATTATCCAGTGGAGTAAACTGACGCATTAAAATTGGCG
The DNA here is from genome assembly GCA_014281875.1 of Nibea albiflora. Classification (NCBI taxonomy): domain Eukaryota; kingdom Metazoa; phylum Chordata; class Actinopteri; family Sciaenidae; genus Nibea; species Nibea albiflora. Next base: position 15,572,885 of record CM024806.1, read on the forward strand.
GCTTCCTCAACAGGTCAGCGGCTGTGTGCAGGACAGAGAGGAGCTCAACTTGATTCATCCTGCCAAGAAGCTCCTGCTGTCTTGCCCTGGATCCGTGTGTCTCAGGGAGTCTCGCTGGCCATCGCACACCGCCACTGCCAGCGCCAGCCCAGCCAGACTGAATCTGAGCCACTGCCTCACTCCCCGGTGTTGTCATCCCTCTCATCCATCCAGGTTTGTCTGATACAGTTTGTTCCAGCCAAAGATTGGCCGCCATGTAACGTCATACAATGATTAAGCCATCAGCAGTCTGTTGACAGCAAAGCCAGACACATACTTTATGATACATCAACATTGGACATGATATTAAATGTTTTTTATTGTTTCCTTTCCACCTCTTCTAGGTTTTATCGTGCTTGTGCTCAGAGGACGTCCGTGTGTTCGCTGTTGACCGGAGCACTACTAGAGGCCACAGCTGCTCTCGGTGCTCGCTCCGCTCTACCTTACCCTTTGCCCCAGGCCCCCAACAGTCACGCCGTCCTGAAAGGTGAGTAATATGCCGTAGTGTGGGCGTGTATAGCGGAGGCTTTGTTCATTTGTATGTGTGAGCGTGCCAAACGTTGAATTTGACATAATACTACGCACGGTATGAAAGTCAGCAGCTACATACTCGATATGTTCATCTGCTGATGAACAGCGAAGCATTAAATTGGATGTCAAATGAAGCGGCGACTTTGGGCAGGCAGCCTGTATCTGTTTGATTCCGAGAAGAAAAGGTTCTCACTATTCCCCCGTGGTCCACTGCTCCACTCTCCTTCTTCCTCTCTGCTTTTTTCCCACATGGTTCCTTCTCCACAGCGGGTTTTGGGTCGGTAGGAGCACGTCTGTAGTTGATCCCAGCGGTTGCCCTTTCTTTCCCTCTTACTTTTCTTTTTTGCTTCCTCTGTTGTCCGTTCTCCCTCCTCGTACCCGCGCTCTCTCGCTCTCCCAAGATGCACAGCAAGAAGAAAAAGCCTCCCGACATCACAGGGTCCCGCACAGAGACCGATGCACGCACACACACACCAGGTCGTTTTAACATCTGAAAAGAGGTTATATGCACTTCAAACATGCACACGCTGCTCAGGAGCGATAGCTTGATATTTTGAAATTATTTGGTTTTTAACAGTTTTCAAAGTGAATCCAGCTTGAAGTGGCATATTTAAAAAAACAAGAGATAGAGAAGGAGGCTTCTTTTTTTGCCCGTTAGTACTCAATGCACCACTTTGCAGCAGCTAGCTCTGTCCCTGAAAGACACTCGAGACACGCAAAGGTTCATTTTTTTTTCCCCTTAATGAGACAAACTCTCTTCATGCATACAGTATGTCCACATGACTTCATCATCCAACCAGTCAGGCTGTCAGTCATTCGTTCAGCTGGTAACTCTCTGTCCACCTTCTCTACAATGATGTTACGTATGACTTAAATGTAAGCCGATCCTGACATTAATTTCCACTGGCTGCGAGCCAGGGGACAGTCTGTCTCTGGCGAGATCAAGGAGACGCACACAAACACACACACACACACACACACTCACTACACACACAAAAAGAAAACATAACTTTTTGCATATCTGTGTGACCTGCGCCATTATTAATCATGTTAATAACCTTAACTTTCGTTTTTGTCAGGATTGCTTTCAGGGGCAAAAAAACACGTGCGCAAACACGCACACCTACACACGCAGCACGGCACATATCTTCAACATGACACCGTGTTCTGTTCTAATGGGTGTTACAGGAAACAGAATAGAGCCAGACACGCGCACACATAGCAGCTTAGAAGTATTGGCAGGACTAGGATTTCACACACACACACACACACACACACACACACACACACACACACACAGCACGAGAGACTCCCCGTCTAACTTTCTCCGTCTCTCTAACCTAGCACCAAAAGCCTGCCCAGATACCGCGCATGAGCATTACATTCACTTACTTATACCTGTAGCCGCATCGAGTGTGTTTAAATCCACCATTCATCTCTGCGTCTCACACGCAGGGATCCCGGCTGTGTGACATTGAAATGATTTGACGCTTAGCGTATGAACTGCAGCTGGCCGATGCACTAAATGTCAAATCATTTAAATCTTAAATGTTCCTATAGGAACGTGACGTGTAGTTCTGCTGCCTCTAAAAGTTTCGATCCACACTGGAAATAAACTAAGTGAGTAAATAAACCTGGAGTGCTGAGTTGAAAAGAATTAAACAAAAGAGTGGCTTTAGAAGAACATGCTCTTTTTTTTTTTCTTCAGCGAAAGATTCCAAGTAAGTTAGGACAACTGTAATTATTATACTGTATGTCATAAAAATACACTTCATTATCCTGAAGCTTGGAGAAGGTCTGACTTAAGTTACAAATTTGGATAGTGTTAGTGTAGTTATTGCTTTCTTACCATTTATGGTTTCGTTCCTCTCTTCGGTGTTTCAACAGAACAACCTGCTCTTATCCTCTAATGCATTCGAAATAAAGCTTTTTCACAATCTAACTTTCTGCGTTGTGTGATTCACTTTAAAATGAACATGCATTTTTATGTAGAGAACAAAAAAACGTGAAACTTTCTGGCACTCCTGAATTTTTTAAAATTCATTTGATTATATTATTGCCTGTTGAATAAAGAGATTTATCTTGGATTTTCAGTGCAACTCTTATCGATTTGTGCTAGTATCTCATGCAGAGTATAGATGCAATTCGTCACACACAGAGCTTTAGTGTGTCACCACTATCTGCTGAAGTGATCCACCTCCTCTAGAAATCAAAGACTTGTTTCATCCTCCCTGGTGAGGGTCACCTTTGTGTTCTCTCCTATAGAAAAGCTTTTGTATTCTCTCCATGCATCCGCGTTTCTTTCTTTTTGCCGTCATCCTCCTCCTGAAGTAAAACTGCACCTGTCTTGCAAATGGAAAAAATGAAGACTGAAACCTTTAAAAAAAAAAAAAGTTCCTTCATTTCCTTATTCAATTATTCTTATCGTTACTCTTTAACATCCGAGCTGTAACTTTGATTCTTTTCCCTACCCAATATTCATCCTGACATTCTCGTACTACTGTTGCCTTTTCTTATAGTCGATTCTTTATTCTCTAATCGTATTTTTCTTTTGTATCCTGCTGGCACAGTTAAAAGTTCAGATTTTTATGGGGCTTTTTATTGAATAATAAATGTCATTTGTAACCGTGGGTGTTACGTTAGGCAAATGATGGACAGTCTCTACAAGTTATTTTAGACTGAAAATCACTCTGATCTTGAAAATTGGCATTTACGAAGTCTGAATCTGGTTGATACATGGAAAGGAGCATTATTACGAGACACCAATCTCGTAATTCTGAGTTTGTTTCCTCGTAGTTATGACAAGAGCAAGTCATAACTATGAGATACGGTGTGCTATAAGATGCAGTGTCCTTGTTTATATTATCCCTATCTCATCCTATCCTGTCCTAATAAGGTATTGATTTTGGATACAGTATAGACGTAGCAGAACTGGGCTTGGAAGTACACCTTAGCAAACTCGATCAGTAGCTCTGGCCTAAATGCTTTCAAGGATTACCGGGATAATCGCCCTGCCATCCTTGGTGTATTCTTAGAGTTTTAATGTGGGTGGTGAGACGTGGAATGTTTTTCTACACCTTCTTTACATGCCACATCCACTTTAATGACCTGAAAGTGTTTTACCAGCTCCTCTGATGTGTCTGAAGGACTCGCGTCCGTCTGTAGCATAGCAACTATTTGGTTTTAGCAGTCAAGAGGAACATTTTTGATATTTTACACACAACATGCTTTTGTTTTGAAGGTAAACTGACACCTATAAAGACAAATACTGGTATTGGAAAAAAATGTCAGCTGGGTCAGACAAGGGTAAGGTCAAGTTGATGTGTGTGTGTGCTGCTGGTACACAGGGGAAGTGACGCTGATAAATAGAAAGGACATAAATCATTGCTGAATATGTCAGTAATTAAAAACAGTTGTTTCGGTGCTGTGGAGCTTGTTGATGCGAAATGTTTGAAGCCCGCCCACTCGATGTCAGCTTTAATGAGGCCGATATTTAAAGCTTTAGCAGCAGTAGCTTTCACTAAAGCACAAAATGTGTGAAAATGGGCGAGTCCGTTTAAGCGGCCGTCTGTTTCTGTTTATTTAGTTCAGATCAGATCATCTCAGCGCAGCTGAAAGAATCTGAAACGAATGATCGATTAGTTGATTGACAGATAAATAATCCACAACTGTTTTGATAATCTAATAATCGTTTCAGACATTTTTCAAGCTAAATACTGTTTAAAAGCTACAAATTCTCCTGTTATAGCTTCTCAAATCGGAGAATGTGCTGCCATTTCTCTCACAAAAAGTTTAATTAAAGAAAGGTAGATTCGTGGATAATTATAATAACTGTTATTTGCAGCCCTGGAAGAAAACTGGAGAAACACACCATGACAAAATTATGAGACACAAACAGGCCATTGATATAAAAAAAAATAGTAGCAACACCCTAAATTAACATTATAGCAGCTAAAGCTCAAAGGACGACTGAAGGCAAAAACTCCAGCAAAGCAAAATAATTTCAGGAATACATACAGTACTGACAAATAATGATACAGGTTTGTAGTGTCATTCTGCGTATTTCTGTCTCCTCTTTTACTGTCAAAGTAAAGACAGGTGTGTTTACTTAAGAACAAAGAAAAACTCTTCATGCGACTTATAAATGGCAGTGGTTTTCTTGACCTTGTTTCTTTATCTCTGTTTTTCTATGAAGTTACTGTAATACCAAAAAGGAAGTTGGTTAGTAATGGGCTCCTATCCATTCAGCTCAATATTGCTGTTTCTTTCCTTTTTTCCCCTCCTCCTTTCTTTTTCCCTCTTCCTCTCAGTCATCATTGTACATTGTGTTGCCTGCCAGTATTTAAGACCCACTGACAGCAGATAGGGTGGCGGAATCATACTGGAGGGGAAGTCTGAAGGATTTCAAGAGCACATATTGTTTACATCGCCATAATTGCTAAAAATACTCATCTGAATGATGCTTTGTGATTTTTTATTTTTAATTTTTTTGTCTTCCGCTTGTGAATTATCAAAACTTTTCAGTACATACTGTACAGATTGACATTTTTATACCTTTAACTCTGGTGAAATCAAAGATAATATTTTCACCGAGATAACGGCTGAACAACCGCGCGAGCTGTTGCTGTGACAAAGGATGTGGAGAATGTGACACGAAACCATGCTGCTAAAACGGTGAGCTTTTCACGCGTGTCATCATTTCTGCTTAAGTGCATATTGGATGGAGTGTGCACATAATTTCATGGTAATTAATATGAAAATTGGGGTTGCTCAGGTTACATTTACTCTGTCATATGCAGATGAAAACAGTCAGGACAAACAAAAGTACTACAGAGTACACAACATTTTTCATTTTGGTGCGGTCAGCTCTCACGACTTGTTTGTATAGTCTAGCCTATACGATTGTATGAATTATGACTGTGTGTGTTGGTGCAATGGGATGATCTGACTGGTCTAACTCTAGCGCGTGGCTGTGAACTATCTATGGTGTTGGTGAAGGGTGGGCGGGAGACAGAGAGAGTGAAAGAGGGAGGGAGAGAGGGGAATAGTGAATGTAGTCGAGAGAGAGAGAGAGAGAGAGAGAGAGAGCAAGGATTGTTTGCTGATAAGAAAAAAGGGGGGAGAAGCCAGGTGAGGGGAGAGAGTTTTTTTTTGGTTGGAAATGGAGTGAGAGGGAGAGAGAAACAGAGCAGACAGCCACAGAGAAAGAGAGAGAGAGAGAGAGAGAGACAGAGAGCAGCTGCAGGAGAGACAGCACTCGAAAGGGACTCATATGTGGACAAGTGTACCTCGGTCACCGCTGAGCTGTCAGTGTGGACGCAGAGTGGCCAGCTGTACCTCGCGACCATGAAACACTCTCACAGAATGGACTTCAAGCTGATTAGTGAGTAGAAGAAATGTGAGTTACAGTATGTGTGGCTGTCGGTGGCTGAGTTGCGAAGATAAGTTGTGCGTGTACGCTCTCTATGTATACGTTGATGAATATGTTGTTTTGTGTGGTCAGCACTTAGCTGTCATGCATGTGAGAAGTCACTTGCAGTAATTCAAGGAGCGCTCGAACCGTAATCAGGAAATCTGATTGAAGTGATTTGCTCTGCAAATAAAAGACATTTGATAAGATTAAATTCAGATGTGGTTTTATCTTGAGAGTTTCAGATTATACGACGTTTTTCGGTTACAGATTTTGTTAACTTGTTGCTAGATCACTTACTGTAGGCTCCGATTTAAAAACTGCCGAATCCTTTCATGCGGAGTATGTACTTTACTTTATTGTCTAATTAGTTTTGGTCTGCATCAAATGCCACTATTACCTTTATAATAGTATATAAAGTATATAGTATATAGATATCACTATTAGTGTTGCTTTTCTTACTGGCAAATAATCCAGAGTGTGAGATTTTTATTTTATGTAAGGACCAGCATGCTTTTTTTTTTTTCCTCACGCCCTGTGATTTGTTTTTTTGCTTCCTTATTTCCGCTTGCATACTAAAATGCAAGATTTTATTAAATCACAACATGTTTCACCAACTCATCACAATTGCCTGGAACCAGTATAATCTACAGGAGGTGGCAACAGTGTCATTCAGTTCAAAAGTTTTTTTTGTTTTTCTTTAAAATGCGATGCTTGTTGCAGCAGCTTGAAAAATGTGTGAGGTATCGTTGTGCAATGTGCCCCCCTTCATACCAGAAACCCTGACAGAAGGTGTCTGGGCAGCTTCACATTGAATTGACCCTATGAATGTCACACATGGTCGTGGATATGTTTAGACTCTTATGGATGCAGTAATACACCTTTACAGTTCAAAACAAAAGCACCACACTGACCCGCGCGGTCCGTCTGATTTGCATCGAGTCACTGTGAAGTTGCACAGAGACACTCTTGCAGATTGAACGAGGCCTCCTCCTCTCCTCTCATGCGCAGAGAAGAAAGGTTTGTTTGCCTGCTCCAGATTTACTTTCACTTAATTCACTTCTGTGACATATTTTACGATGTTTGGTTTCATAACAAGGAGGCTTCGCGGCTTCTTATCTTCCTGCTTTTTGGTGTAGTCCTCCCTGCTAACGAAGAAAGGTTGGAAAAACCGTAAATGTTGTATTCATGTCAGTTTTAGGCTCTGTGTGCATGCAGGGTGCGTATCTGATCCAAGAAGAAAACTCCCTGTGATAACTCAACTGTTGTCACCAGTCAGACAGATCAATGTTTATTGCTTCTGCTGCTGTGCGTCTGTGTATCTGAGTCCTCGAGTGTTTATGCTTGCTGCTGTGCATGCGTTTGTTTGTTTACTACGACTACTTGCTGATTTTGATTTGCACAAGCGTGTACATGACCTTGTACTTTCATGCGCGTATTGTTCGTGCCAGTGAGGCCTAGGTAGCACCAGATGTTATTCTTGTTATTTACTGCATGCTATTTATGCCATGGAAGCAATGCGTGGAGCTGTTGTGTTGCTGCGGTCTGATGGGAAACCTGTGTCATTCTGCAGTTTGGCTGCTCTGGTTTTAATTCATATTTGTGGGACATAAGATCCCAGAAAGCAAAATAAGAGTGTTGATGTTTTGAATAGAAATGATTTTACGTGTGCGCTGATATTTATAGGTTCAAAGGCTAATTTGTTAACGGTCCTTCGGCTCAGGCTGTTTGTGCTGCACCTGTTTGAGTGCCCTACATACTTCAGCGGGGCGGTTGTCATCAGCTCTGAGCGTGCTTGTGAAAACGGCGCACGCACGCGTCTGTTTGTGTGTGTGTGCGCGCGCGTGCGTGCGTGCTCGGCTGGCAAAGAAAGGCGGCAGGGTCTGTTGTCAAGGTTCCTCTGCTTTGGTTGGAGAATTGTGATTTGCGATCGGTGAACGAAACAACCTTCAAAGCAGTGTTGAAAGATTTCGCCTTACATGTTGATTTTACAGTCATAAAAGTCCCCGTAGAGTAATGACCATGACTCATTTATTGGTTCACTTTGAATCTCGCTGAATGAGACTCAGATTTTCTTATACCTGCTATTGAATACGCACATTATAATGGATGTATGTTGATGGATGAAGCGGCGGTAACAGCTGAAGTTGAGGTAGTGATGCTATATAAGTGACAAAGGAGAAAAGAGAGAGAGAGTTTGTATAATTAAACAACACACTATGAAAGTCTATGAATCAGATTCATGCTAATATCAGAAAACAAACAATAACTTATTTAAGTTTGATCTGACATCATACATGAAACGCACGCACACACACACACCTTTATTTCCTGTCTGTCTCAGTATCATGTGAAATGTCATGAAAATGGTTTCGAAGGATGTTCAGCCGATCTACTCCATCTACCACCGCATTTAGACCCAAGGATCCATTTCCGTTCCTCGCCCTCACACACAGACGCACAATGCACATGCATGCACACCCACCAGGGTATTTGTATTCATGACGCATTACAGATGAGTAAACCTTTGCATAAAAATCACAGGGACAATCGCGGCCAGTTAGTCCAGGTTCATGTTCTCTCGGTCTTACAGTGGAATTACTCCGTATCAACTAGTGTTTACGATCTGTGTCAGGTCAGGGCTCTTTCTCTCATGGGTCCACAACAGATGATATTAGATAAACTTATCAGCGTCGCTGCAGTCCAAGATTTCATTCCATCCAGGCTTCAGCCCCAGTGTTTGTTTATCACAGCGTTCTGTTGTCATTACTGATGTTGTACAGTTTGTGTGAAGCTTTGCAGACAGAAGTCGAGGATATCATGACTAACACACGTTGAATCACTGATAACATTTTTTGATAACAGTTTTATTTTTCTGTTTATTCCAATTCGGGACTCGCTGCTTTGACACAAAACACTTGTTTTTGAGAATGTAATTCCTGATTAAGTTCATCAGCATTCATATAACTACGGATGTACCGCAGTTCTTTATGGCCAACGTGTTATGATTCGGGATTTTCCTGTGTTCTGTGTGAATGCAGATTTCCTTTTTGATTAATTCTTTAGAATCTCTTAGGACCTCTTTTGTCGCTGGCTTGTGCGACTGCTTTGTCCGCCCGTGTCTTCCCCAGTTTAAAGGATGAATAAATTCATGACTGAGGCCTCTGCATGATCATGAAATTCATATCACTGATTCGAGGGTGTCTCCATTTCCACTTCAGAAGGTTAGCAGGTAAAAACGGGGATAGAGATGAGGAGCTATTGCTCTTATGTTTGAGTTTTAAACTGCGCTAAGATCTTCTTTGCCTTTTTTATAATAAGATAATGCCCAGTTTTAAGACATCATTCTCATTTTAGTGCTTTTTAAGTAAAAGTTTCTGTTTTATGGAAAGCAGAGTCAATCCTTACAGTTATTTTTAAGGAATTTGTATATACTGTACCTGCATTCAGTAGGAAGAGAGGAGCTGACAGATGACAAATGTTGGAAACCAGAGGAAAATTCACATCCTGGCTACATAATATAATATGTAGGTTGCCACATTTTTCTTCTTTTTTTGATCGTTTTACAAGTTGCAGCTGTTTCTCCCAAAGCTCGTGCGAGACGGGTCGGGTCGGGTTGACGCGGTATTGATGTATTGAATCTGCTCCGCGATAATTTACTCCAGTATTCAAATGCATTTATGTGCCATAGAGTAATGTGTAGTCTCAGGGAGTCGCACACATTTCACCCTCTTTAGAGTTGTCAAATTGTTTTTATTCTCAGTTTCATTTAATACAAATATTTCTATGAAAAATGTGTCCCAGGTCTGGACTGTACAGTGAACCATCATTCATAACCTGTGGTCTGTGTTTCTGTCGGGCATTTAAAGGATTTAGTGGATTACGCTGTCTCTGTAACTGTGATTGATCGTTCACACCTGCTGCATAGTGTAAACTATGAAATTTTCACTCATTCTACTTTCCTTCCTTCCTCGCTATAGTATCTCTGCACTCTCCTCCCATCTCTCTGTTTTCTCTCTCTCTGTTTCTGTCTTGTCTTTTTCTGTTCCTCCAGTTTTCCAAGTGTATTTCTTGTAATGCTTCCTTTGTTCTTTTTTCCCCCCTTCCCTTCCTTGTCTTCTATCTATCCTACACATACACACACACACACACACACACACACACACACACACACACACACACACACACACACACACAGTTCATTACAGAAGCTGTGCGGCCGGATCCACAAATCAAACTGTGTAAATAAGCTATTTTTTTTTCCCTGCAGAGCAGTCACTGCTGTTGCTATGGTTACCTGTTGCACATCTCAAGAGTTACCAAGGACAACCTTTAAGTGTGTGTCTGCATGTGTGTATGCGTTCACTTTTTTTTTTTTTTGTATGTGTGTGTGTGGTTACAGGAGGGAGGGAGGTAGCTTTCTGTTTGTATGACAGTTCACAATGACCAGGAAGGCTCTGTCTTGTTCCTGGTGTTCAGTCAAACATCTCCTTGCCTTCATGGTATAAACATTGTTGCAGTGTCATGGCTTTGGTTTGACCAGTCAGCAAGATTCAGCACACCTTGATCGTCTCGGCCTCGGTAAACGAGACTTTTTGGGGTGCAGAAGGACTCCTGCTAACATTTGTGCCATCAAAGACGAGCTGACATTCCTTAAAGAGTCCCTCAAATGTTTCCTGGAAGAGCTCCCACTGCGGAAAGAGCCTGTTAGTTTATGTGGCATTCATCCCGACAATGTACAGTATGTCTACCTGGCACCTACCAATGCAGAAACTGTCCATTAGTTCTTTTGTTAGCAGAGATGAGTACGCGTTTGCATACGTGTGTGTGTGTGCGTATGTGTGTGTAAACAGACAGACTAATGGACCTGACTGAAATCCAAACACAGGAACTGGCAGGTGATCAATGCTGTTTACTTCAAGGGGGTGAAGTGTGCTGGCTTCTCTTGGCTAGTCCAGCGGTAAGAGAGTGTATGGTATGCAGGGATTGATGGTTCAGAAGACTTGAGACATTCAATTAATCCTGAGAAAGAGAGCCACATTTCATCAAGGCTTAGTGATTTTATGGTGAAAGGGAGACATCAGAGTAGATAAAATGTTTCATTTGGAATCCCTCTGCTCTCTTTACTTGTACAAGCAGCACTGCTCTCTGCTCTCCGTGTGGACTTCTCTTCATTTCTCTCACTCAGTTTTTTTTTGCATTCAGCCCTTTTCTACTTGTGTGCACCTAAAATAACAGCTAGGATCAGTAAGAAAAGAAAAAAAGGGTGATCGGTAATGTAAAATTCTCTCTTCTTCTGTCTCCCTTGCTCCTCTTTTTGTGTCCATTCAGAGCGTCAGCTGGCCAACAGTATGACCAGCAGCAGCTCTCTTCCACCCAACGTCAGCGGGATCAGTAAGGAGCTGGCAGAGGTGCGCCATCTTGTTCAGTTCCCCTGAGGAGATCGCCTGTATCCTCACCGAGCAAGAGCAGCAGCTCTACCAGCGGGTGAGAGGAACTTGCAGACAAACACAACCGGGTCAAAAAAAAATCTGAAGAATATATTGTAGTATGCTAGTGAGTATTTCAAAAAGCTTTCACTCACCTGTCTTGTCTACGGTCTGCATGTCTGCAGGTCTTTCCTCTGGACTACCTCTGTTTCCTCACGCGAGACCTGGGCAGTCCCGACTGTCAGAGCAAACGCCACCCAAACCTCAAGGCCTCGCTTTCAGTGCCCACCATGCCCACCCAGAGTGCTCAGCGAAGTAACGCTGTGGAGGACCTGGTGGCACGCTTCAATGAGGTGAGGTTATAAAAAAAACGTGGGTGTTGTCGGATTATAATGCTTTTTATTGTCAGTACACATACAAAAATAGAGCCTTAGAGTAGAAACCTCTAACGTGGTGTGACAGTTTGTCAGCCGGCCTATAGGGCTATTGGGAAAATATTGATAAAAAGCAGTGCCTCTCCTGATTTGATGGTTGCGTGCCCTTTAGTGACCTCCCCTTACTGACATCACCAGAGGCAGGGAAAATGCGTGCGTTGCCATTCGACATGAATGTAAACGGCTGAAAAGCATAGCAGGGCAGTAATTGTGTTTTCCTTCAGCCGGGTTCGCCCCGTTGTATTTGCCGTGTGAGTCAACTTATCAGCCCGTGACTGAAGCACACACTGTGTGTGCTTACACGAGCGCACACACACACACACACACACACACACACTGACAGCGATGTAAGTTGGCTTAAGTTACTCTCCCCTCGCGTCTTTTCTGGTGAGTGACTTTGAGGATAAACAATCACAACGAGAGAGAGAGAGAGAGAGAGAGAGGGAGGGAGAGATTGGAAATGATGATGTCATCTTTAGGTTGCATGCCTTTCACATCAGCTGGTTTTCATTTTAGCCGGCGAGAGGAGAGACACACACACAAAAAAAATAATCTCCCAAATGTGCATTGTAGCCATATATGGGCACAATGGAACGAGAGTCAAATGACAAGAGTGATCCTCCCTGTGAAGACACCAGTGAAGCCCTGCAGTGGCTTCAAACTGTGACAGAGGAAGATGAGCCATCGGAGTAGTCTGTCTTTGACTGTACTATGGTTTCAATATGTTTTCTTTGGGGGTTTCCCTCAGTGATTGTGGGCAGTGTTATGTCAAATATTTATGTTAGAAATGTGTTAAAGCGTCTTCCAATTTTCGGTTCTCCTTCACCAGCCACTCATCTTTGATATTTGAACAACTTTAATCAACAATTATCGATGGTTGAGAGGCGTATTTAGCGATTGGCATTGTGCTTCATCTTACACGCACGATGGTCAGATCATATTTTCTTTCACTTTTTTTAGTCCTCTGTGTTAGTGAACTGAAAAGTTCAGATTTTGGACAGTTTGCTGAAGAAAGCAAGAAATTTAAGACACCATGACAAGTTCAGGAACTTCTGATTCATTGCATTTTCTTCCTGTTACTGATCTCACTTAACTGGAAATGACAACAAATTAGATACAGGCCTACTTTTGGTAACTTATTCTTTAATGACATGTTGGTTTAGAACATTTTCAGGTATTTAAAATAACTATGTGGAAATATATTTTTTTAAGCCACGTTCTTCACTACAGAGGAAACAAGTGACCATTATCTCTGTATTTACTGGTTGAACTGACCACACTGCCCTGGATGTGATCCACAGTTTCGAGATATTATTACCTTTAGAGTCTGATTTCTTTTGTAAATTCAAATCAAATGTTCCCGAAAGTATTAAATGGTTTCAATTCTGTTCATTTTCTCGCCATGTAAGGGAGTGAAAGATAAGAGAATAGCACGGCAAGAGAAAGTTTGGAGGCAGGGAATGGTTTGTCTGTCCGGAGTGTTTAGCTTTGACGGAGCGAGTACAGTATGTGCTCATGCGCTGAGTTTGTAATAGTTCTCTGTCAACCTTGGTTATGTAATTCATGTATCAAGGAGAAACTGACCCTCATATCTCAACTAATACCAGACGGACAGACAGATGGACACATACACAAACATCAAAGGGGGGATCCGCTTGCAGCTAGCTTCAGTTCAGTTTTAAATTCTGTCAAGCTGCCATCGATAACACCTACGATTCATATGCAAGGGAGGTTGTTGTTGGAGGAAACTTTTTGCACGGCTCCTGTCCGTCCTTGTCTCTTGTTTGCTCTTTTCTGCTCTTCTGTGCCATTACACGCCGTCTCTATATATGGTATCTCTTCATATCCTGTCTATTATCTCACTGAGTACACACTTGTGCTATCTGGAATATCAGGAGAGATGCCAGCTCTCTGCAATGCCTTGATCTGTGGCGATTCAAAAAGCCACTTTGTAGAACGTCAGAGTGGCTCAGATGGTGACTGTAACTCAACCCCGCTGCTGACTAGATGTGACTGATAGCAGATTTTTTTTTTTACGCAAGGTGCACACATCCTGCACAGAGCGGAGCAGTGACAGATAAGGTGGCTGTAGAGAATCTGGGCTATTTGTCAGTAAGACATATGAAGCAGATTCTAGCACAAGCTCCTGCACTGAACTGAAGAGTTATAGAGCAAGCTGCCGCATCCTCGCCAGAGTGATTCTCTGTATCTGATGGAAACTTCTGGGTATGGTGAATAAAATCGGCTAATTAGAAACACTGGAAACATTTGATTGATCTGTTTTATATTAATATATTCATGAATTATATCAATTATGTAAATGTACTGAGTGGTTAATTTTAGTCGTAGATGACGATATTCAAGTTTTTTTTCAATTTATTGATATTGACAGTCGATAGATGCAAGAGAGGAAAGGGAATGACAAAGTTCTTAGGCTGTATTCAGTAGCATAGTGTGTTAACCATGAGGTTATGATATTCAAGCTGTTGCTTTTTTATGTCTCATCTGCACAGTGAAAGGTGCTCAAACACTAAAACCAAGCTAAGTGAGACATTCTTAATGTTTAATATGGTGATCTGTAAGCAAGTTACAGAAGTCACTCTAGATATGCTAGATACTGTAGCTGGATGTGAGACTTGATGACAGCAAGGCAGGGCAAGATATGGGAACGACATGCAGCATGCACAGGCCAAAATCAAACATGTACACACTTTACCAGGTGAGTTACCAGTGTGCACCATTCAAACTCATTCTTAACCTTTGAGAAAGTAGCCCCAGTCGTTTTAGTAGCCGTTCTCAAGCTTTCGATTTGATCGCATCAGAAGATCGATATGTGTGGAGAAACTAGGGTGACCTGGAGTCAGCGTGTTTAGTCTGTGTGCTGCTTTAGAAAAATGGCAGTTCAACATGGCGGACTCTGTTCACCAAAAACATTTCTTATTTTCAGAAGATTACACACTAATGAAAACATAGTTATGCAAATATTATATCCCAGTTATGGCATATTCAGTAAATGTGGCCCCTTAAACTTTACACAATGGTTCAGAGAAAAAAAGGCTCCAAACATTACATAGGCGAATAGACAATGTGACACAGCTGATACATGGATCTCATGGTGAGACTGTTCATCTGTTGTCCTCGAGGTCGAGAATAAACTTTGAACTTTCGGTTTATAGGATTCGGAGGAAGAGTGACGCAACTTCAGCTAACTTTGACGTTACGTCAGTGAGAACAGTTCGGAGGAGACACTTTTCTGTCAGGGATGGATTACATTTTCACTGTAACCTTCCCAAACCCCCCCTCAGCCTTTCTCATGCCCATGCTTCTATCACGCAGGAATGCGTAATCACTGGCGTGCTTTCACTCGGAGAAAAGAGCGAGACTTAACAAACCATAACACTATTAACATAAGTGAAATTATGACAACCAGCGTTTTAGAGTCTGACAAATAAGACTGAAGAGTGTAGGTTCAGTTCTGTGTATGTACGAGCTCATATCTAAGATGTCTGTATATACTGTGTGTTAAATAGTATATAAAGTGTATATATATGTGCCTGAGGTTGATATGTGAGTATTCCTGGTCTCATACCTAGTGTATGTTAATGGGCCAGAGGGTTTGGTTACATGTTATATATGATTTCTGTGCTTTCTTGTGAAAGGTCAGAGGCGACGAGGTGTTTTTTTTCTTTTTTCACATTTTACCAGTGTTACATCACAGCATCAAACAAAAACCTGTGAAACTGAGTATGTTGTTACATGCTTTTGTGTGTGTGTGTGTGTGTGTGTGTGTGTGTGGCTTTATTTAGTCCCTGTGAAGTCAGACTGTGGTGAGCTTTAGAGATCCTTACATAACCCAGTAATAGATCTCTGGGCCAGGGGGATGTTTTTACCGCCTGCAAGGGGGTTAGGGAGTTTCTGTGTGTGTGTGTGTGTGTGTTGTGTGTGTGAGAATACATTCATGAGGCTCTAATGCATAGACACTAGAGAGCAAAGTGCTGCCAGATTGAAATATGATCTTTTCCTGTATTGTGAATGTGTGTGTGTGTGTGTGTGTCACTCGCAAAGTATGCGAAAGGAAGCTGACCCCGATAGATATCTGCTTCTTCAATCGTGTCTTTTGCGCGTGTGCGAGGGCAGTCAGTGCCGAGACAGAGCGCAGCCGATAGATATCTGATCGCATTCTTTCGCGTGTGTGTGTGTCAGTGTGTGGTCAGCTGGCATGGTCCTGTGCATACATCACCACTTTAGACACAGTTTGCCATTGCTGGAATGTAAAAGAGATGACACGAGCGCAAGTAAGACCACACACACACACACCGGCACTTGGCTGTCTTCGGTTCGCTGGGTTTTAACACACCTAGTCACAGCCTTGTAGTCGGTCTGACACACTTACATTACGTAGTACATTAAGTCCAGCTTTGTGTAGAATATCCAATCAGAAATGTCCACCATTAAAACATTTAAATGTAGCTGTGTGCACCAGTACTAAGGCTTAGGGGACATCTTTTCTGTTTTAATGAGAAATCTGTTAAATTTGAATATTAGAAATGGGTTTAAATTGAATTTAATGAATGCTAAATCTATTTATTTAGGTGCCTTAAGGCTTAGGACACTACTTGTTACACACGATCTGGTGCAAGTTTGTTTCTTGTTTCCTTTCAGCCATTCGAAAATTCATAAAAATTGTCAAATCTCTCCCCAGTACAACCTTAAGGCACAGAGACCTCAAGTAGCACCATAGACAGTAATGTTGGCTGTGTCGAATGGAAGAGGCTCTAATATGGCCTTCTACCAAGTACATCTTGTCTCTGTTTCAGGAAGAGTTATGTCTTCACTCTGCCGAGTTCTGGCGGTGAAGCAATGCCTTCAAGAGTATAACTGTTTATCATCTTTATGTGATTATTAGTAATATGGTATTATATAAAACTCTGTATTAACAGGTGAGTTCGTGGGTGACGTGGCTGATCCTGACAGCGGGGTCCATGGAGGAAAAGAGAGAGGTTTTCTCCTACCTGGTCCATGTCGCTAAATGCTGTTGGAACATGGGGAACTACAACGGTGTCATGGAGTTCCTGGCTGGACTCAGGTTTTAAAGCACACGCCGAAACACTTAACTTGTCACGTACTAAACACAGACATGAGTATTTTCGTTTTTCTTTTCTGGTTTTACCAGCTGGCATTTCAAATTTTCTTTGACCTCCAGGTCCCGTAAGGTGCTGAAGATGTGGCAGTTTATGGACCAGTCAGACATCGAGACCATGAGAAGCCTGAAGGACGCCATGGCACAGCACGAGTCTTCTTCCGAGTACAAGAAAGTTGTGACAAGAGCTCTCAATATTCCAGGATGCAGGGTGGGTTGCCGTTCATTCTGGTGACCTCTGGGAATGCTCTGGAGCTCGTTCACTTTGTTTCTGACTCTTGGACGTCCTTTTCATACAGGTGGTGCCCTTCTGTGGGGTTTTTCTGAAGGAGCTGAGTGACGCATTGGATGGGACAGCAAGCATAATCAGCCTCAAACCACCTCTGGATAATACAGAGGACTCTGTTGAGGTACAGTAGGCACAGACGTGCACACGTCTCATAGCACCGACACAAGCAAGACGCTATAATTTGCCCTCCTTTGTCTAGTTTGTGTCTGACTACAGTGGCCAGCATAACTTCATGTCGCGGTCTGGTCCGGATGGTCTACACGTCCCAGAGAAAGAAGCTACTGTCAGCAACATCCTCCAGATTATCAGGTACGCTGCGAAAACATGTTTTCAAAAAGTCTATGTAGAGATCTGAACTTTGTATGCATCGCTTGATCTCTATCTTGTACAGTAGTTGACTCAGCTCTTTCCACTCCTCAGATCTTGCAATCGCAGTTTGGAGGCAGAGGATCCTGATGATGTGTCCACCAGTCCCTCTTCGACCGGCCCGTCCCCTGCATCCAGAAACAACTCCTTCAGGGACCGCTGCCGCAATCAGTCAGTACCCTAGCGATGCATAGATTTTCTTTTTTTAATTGCTTTGTTTACCCACGAGTTCTTCAGGTACCAAACAGGAACTCTGGATCTCATAAGAAATGACACATCTAAGTTGGATAGGTGAATGTTTTCTGTCGCGTGGTCTTGAAGCCATCCAGCTGAAGAATGGTCTCTAAGTGTGTGTGGGGGGGGGTGTTACGCAAGTTGTGAGCTAAGCTAATGAGACATACTGCACAGTATCAAATGGCACGGAGCATGTGACACAGCCCATTAAAACACTGTGTACACACACCGTGTTCTGCAGTTGTTTTCACGTTTTGTTCGCTGGGTTTTAACTGGACTTCATTCTGGCTTTTGTGGTGTGATATAGATCCTTTTATGTAACCGTGTCAAAAATCCCGAGCCTTTTAATTTTTATTACGCTACCAACCACTTACACGTAATGTTGGCAGACTGGAAATATTCTATTGTTTTGCACTGTGACCCTTTCCGGCTAAAGGTCTGTTTCCAAATTTGACTTCTTTATTTTCCTGTTCGTTCGCAGACAATGACTCATTGACACAGTAAAATAAAAACGTGTCTGTAATACACAGATTGATATCAGAATTATGAATGTGCTTTGTATGATCGGCATGGCTGGCCTCTCACTTCAAAATAAAAACACTGTGCTTATCGCTCATTTCATAGATGCAGAGTTAAGAGTTTCTTTTATGATACCACAGTAGACTCTCTTGTCTCTTGTCTCATTTCTTGGATGAAATGAGACTACATCTGCTACATCACGAACCGGATGTGTATGAAACTCCTTACTGAACAGTCCAGTGTCTTTCATAAACACTGGCACAAGATAACGGGTTTGTGAAGGAACACATTTGCAGATTGTTATTGCGATGAGGTGATGTGCACATAAAGTGCACAGAAAACAGATAACAGGTTAGTTTCCTGTCAGGACAGGAAGGAACGGAGCTCTGGTACATTTCAGCGCACGGGTGGAAAGTAGCTAATGACACAAGCTGGAATTTGGTTCTGAAAATGTTGTTGGAAAGTTGGTTTTTATTTCAAGCTTGACCTGTGGTGTTTGTATAAAGGAAATCTGGATTATCTTCTCTGTGTTTTGAGACAGTTTTCTCTGACTGGGTTATTAATTCATGCTACAGCTCAGGATAACAATCCTCTTTCATTTTGGCTAGGGGTATGGTGTTCATTTGTCTTTACGATGATGCAGATAAATATTATCTTTCTTACTCAAAGAGCTGTAGGATTTCTTTTCCCGTGTTCCCGATTTTTCATTTTTCTTTTTCCTTTGGATAACTTGTGTAGGAACATCTCTGTCCTCTCTTTGTGCATCTCATTCCTCTCCTTCTTCTCTGTCTCCTTCTTTCTTTTTAGTTCATTTAGGACGCCGCCAGAATCAAACCGTGTCTTGTAAGTGGTTCCAGGAGTTTGAACAGCAACATGGTTGAAGTTGCACTTTGAGTAGACGCTTGTTTAGTAGTCAAGGAATGTGCAATGGCAAATGCATGATGCTTTTTTTGCTTGTTCAGCTGATGCACTACAGTACGTGGTACGTTTAGGTACAAGTCTTGCAGATTCACGTGGAAATCGGCAAACTAAAACGTTGATGTTCAGATACTGAATTCTTCTCTTCTTTCCATCTTCAGATTCATGGTTGGGGATTTGTCGGATTCGGAGAGCGACTTGTCTTCGGAGCCTTTGGTGAAAGAGGTGGAGTTTCAGGGCACTGAGGAGACGCACAGAGCTTTCAGCCATGGCACTGAGCTCATTCCCTGGTAAGAAACACACACACACACACACACACACATTACCACATAGATACCACGAGAAGATGCTCACGCTTTTTGTATTTTGTTTTTCTAGGTACGTGTTGTCGCTACAACCAGACGTTCACCAGTTCCTGCTGCAGGGAGCTACAGTCATCCACTACGACCAGGACAGCCACCTCACAGCGCGTTGTCTGCTGCGGCTACAACCTGACAACACAACACTCACCTGGGGTAAATTACGACTGTGCCATTTAAAAATAAAAGTTGCAAAATTGGATTGATAATTGATTTATATATATTGGGTCATTTTATAGACGTTTATATCTTGTGGAGACAAGTCCCATTTCCTCTCGTATAACTCTTTAAACAAGAGGAGAGCAGGCTTCCACAATATATATTATATTATAGTTTCCTGTGTCTTTATGATGTTTCAAACATATTGTAAATGTGTTTATCCACAGTAGGTCACACACACACACACAATTTAAACTGGTTAGAAATGTGTACATTTGTGCACGCCTTGCTAAATTTCCTATGCCTTTACTACATTTCAAACATATCGTAAAACGTGTTGATTTATTGCAGGTAAGCCTCAGAGCGGAGGGGCTTCTCCCACAGAGCCACCACTGGGTTTAGGACAGACTGTTGTGGCAGGGCTAGCAGAGGGCCTTTTGGACCTCGGAGTGGTGAAGGTTTGTTGTATTTTTCTTAACATAAGAAGAACATTATGGCTTTATCTATTTGAGTTTACACTGATGCCAGAAAACTGTCAAATCTGCATTAGAGGAATACTCATTTTTCTTGTTGGATTTGTGGCCAGTTTTGTGTTTGGGTAGCATTTGAGTCAGATCGCTCCCATTTTAAAATAATATTGTGTTTATATGGTTGTGCAGGCGGTGTTTCTGGGTCATCAGGGAGTAGATGTTCATGCTGTATGTCTGCAAAACAAGCTGAGCCAGATGACGGTGGAGGAAAACGGCCTCAGCCTCCTCTATGGCCTCAGTACCACCGATAACAGGTTCGTGCCTTGTTTACCAGCAGCTTTGAAATCCTCTTTTTGAACACTAGTGAACGCTTGTTCACTGGTAAAGCACAGAGTAACTAAATATTTGAACTAATCTCCTAATCCTTTAGACTCCTGCACTTTGTGGCCCCCAACCACACGGCACGAATGCTCCACAAGGGTCTGTCAGAGTTGGTGAATGCAACCAGGAGATTAAAGAAGTTTCCTGATCAAAGGTTGCAGTGGCTGAGGAGGCAGTATGTCAGTTTGTATCAGGTAAACTCCAGCAGGACTTTTCTTGTGCACACGTCTGTCCATCTTCCTTCACCTCCATCTAATCCTCTGTGTCTACCTGTTCGTCTCTTTCAGGAGGACGGCAGGTACGAGGGCCCGACACTAGCCCATGCCATTGAGCTGTTTGGTGGGCGGAGGTGGAACATGGGTACAGGTGGAGTGGAGAAATCTGCCGGGCAGAAAAACAGTCCGCTAAGCATCAATGATAAGACCAAGAAGAAAAAGAAAGTCCTCGTGAGGGTCAGCACATAAAAAAAGTTTCTGTCTGTCATCATTCCTTTCTCAGTAAATTTAGCCAAGGCTTTTATAAATAATGAGTGAGCAGATAAATCTTCAATGTTTTGGTAAAAAATAGAGATCTTTCATGTTGTAGCTTGACAATATACTGGTTTTCCATCATTATGCCACTGGTTTGACAGCATAGGAGTTCCCAGTTTGCTGCTGTTTTCTCTAATAATACCACTGTCAGCATAGAGACAGTTAAAAATTCAGCACACACATATGGCAAGTTTCTGCTCCGTTTCACAGTTCAGCCTCGATAATACTTGTTCACACCTACCAACTCACACAGATGCAGTTTGTTTTTGACATAGCGCATGTGTGTTTACACCGCCAACACAGGGAGACAGTGGGGATGCGACGGATGACGAGATGGTTTCCAGGAAAACACGCAGCTGTAAGGAGGGGCTCTATCGGAACGGGCCAGAGTCTGACAGCATAGACCAAGAAGATCCAGGTGACATTTTACAGACGTATTTAGACTCCAAAGTCTAAACAGGGCATTAAAATCTTTAAAAGATCCCGTAATACTGTCCTTATCTTACCCTTGTCTTGTCTTTACCTTATTTGACTCCATAGAGGACAGCTTCCCTGGACCGTTCTCCCTCTCATCTAGTAAAAGCCCTGGGTTGCTAGCCTCTTCTTCCTCCTCATCCTCTTCCTCCAGCATGGCGGGGTCCAGCCAGTCCCGCCCGCAATCCTCTCCGATCCTCTCAGGAACTTCCAAATCACAGCCGGGGTTTGTACTGTACTTTATGCGAAGACTAAAACCTCCTTTCTGTTCAGTCAGGTTGACATATTCTGCCTCTCTTTCTTTGTGGGTCGCAGAGCATGGAGCAGCAGGTCGTGGCACGGTCGGGGTAAAGGCTGTTTTAAAGGCTTCCAGAATCTCATGATTTCTGACAGCACGATGAGCTTCATCGAGTTTGTCGAGCTCTTCAAATCCTTCAGGTAGACGCCAAAAACTATTCTACTGGATATTTCTAGACATTTGTAGTTGTACGAGCTGAGTGAGACACTGTCCCTGAAGCGGATCCACAAACAAAGTTTCTGTTTTATCTTCCCAAACTAAAACGTGGAACACATTTTTCTGGTTATATGTATGTAAGTTGTACATGTTCTGTTTTGCGTTTTTGCCATCTCACTCCCTCTTTTCATATTATTGTTGTGTTTTATCAATGGCAGCCGAAGACAGCATGATAAAATGAATTCAACAAATGTTTCTCGAGGCTGTGCCTTCCCAAGGATTCTTGCCTTTATAATATTTACCTTTTATCATATTTTCCCCTGTCAAATGAAAGGAAACAAAGTTTTGCCTTGATAAGCGGCGGATTATTCTCATACCACTCCTACATTTCTTAGATTGTAGTTTGTCCTCTCATCTTCTGCCCAGCAGCTTCCTTTTTAAATTCTTTACTTGCTCAGCTATGCAGAGAAGTGCAGAACCTTGGCAGATCAGCCTCTCAAAAATCCTTTTGTATTTTCCTAAGTGGTGCCGAGGATGTCAAACAGATTTATCCATATGAACACAAACAACTCTTCGTACTCTGCAGCAGCAAAGTATTACAATACATAGAAGAGTTTGTAGGAATCAGTGTCTATAATTGTGCCTTTTACTTTGTCCTTGTAAAATAGATGTAATGTATTTGAAATTGGATAAAGTTAATCCAAAGTTCTAGTGCTCCTTTATTTACTCTCCTAAATTCTGCCGTGTGTGTGTTTCTTCCACAGTATCCGAAGCAGGAAGGACCTGAAGGAGCTGTTTGACACCTTTGCTGTCCCCTGCAGTCGCTCAAGTCCAGAGTCTGCTCCCGTCTACACCCACCTCAGGATAGACGACAAAGACACAGGGCTACAGCCAGACCTTGGTAACACTCAGTCACACTCATTTATTTTGTCAGCAGTCAAAAACATGTGCACAAGCACCGCATTATTCTTTTTCTTTCTTCCTCTCCTCTCCAGACTTATTAACCCGCAACGGTTCTGATCTCGGCCTGTTTATCCGGATGAGGCAGCAGATGTCTGACAACCAGAAGCAGATCTCAGACGCCATCGCAGCAGCCAGCATCGTGACCAACGGGACGGGAGTGGAAAACGCTTCACTGGGCGTCTTGGGATTGGCGATCCCTCAGCTCAACGACTTCCTAGTCAACTGTCAGAGGGAGCACCTGAGCTACGACGAGATTCTCAGCATTATACAGGTAAGAGTGTGGAGCCTGGAGGGGCAATTAAGAAAATCTTTTCAAGATGAGATGGTGGAGATGGAGAAAAAAAACGCCTAAATCTGAGACACAACAAAGGAAAACGGGTCAATAATAATTGTTTCTTGCTTTTTTCTTATAGAAATTTGAGCCCTCATCAAGCATGAGACAAATGGGTTGGATGTCATTTGAAGGCTTTGCAAGGTAGAAATGAATTGCATATTCATAGCGGCACTAAAGCACAATTAAAATATATATCACATTAATAAAACTACATTTTATAAGGTATATAAAACACCATCCACATCTCCATTCCAGGTTCCTGATGGATAAGGATAACTTTGCTTCTCGGATCGAGGAGTCCCAGATGAACCCAGAGGAGCTGCAGTACCCTCTGTCCTACTACTACATTGAGTCCTCGCACAACACATACCTGACTGGACACCAGCTGAAAGGGGAGTCCTCTGTTGAGCTGTACAGCCAGGTGAGCGAGGCAGCTCTGTTCTAAAGTATTTGAAGGTTGTTTTGTTTTTTACTTTACGGCCGTGTCTGATGGTTGAATTCTCACCAGGTGCTGCTTCAAGGCTGCAGGAGCGTCGAGTTGGACTGTTGGGACGGAGACGACGGCATGCCGGTTATTTATCACGGACACACACTCACCACTAAGATACCCTTTAAGGTTAGAAGATACGTGTGAATAATCTAATGCGTCGCTGCGCTCTCTCAAACAGCACCGCTGAACGAGTCAAGGCAGAAATCCTGTTGGGTCAGTAAACCAAACAAATGTGGATTTTTTTAAAACACACATCGGCTGACCTCAGTCCACCAGCTGGTTACTCTTAAAGGCCCCATCGACACTATTTATTTGATGTAATCAGAGTTGGACCAATCAGGGCGCTCAAACACCTGTATTTTATTCGATGATTCAAGGTTTCAGTAAATCAGATTAGTGTCGGTTACATCTAATTTTACTGACTTTTATTTGACTTTCTAAGCATGAAATCTCTCCCACGATCCTCCAGGACGTCGTAGAAGCAGTTAACCGGTCTGCGTTTGTCAATTCTGACATGCCGGTCGTCCTGTCCATAGAGAACCACTGCTCCCTCCCCCAGCAACGCAAGATGGCTGAAATCTTCAAGGTACGTCAGCAGCTATGTCTGAACTTACTCAGGATATCATCTCCTCGTTGTATGTTTTGCACATGTGTGTGTGGTTTATTTGTTACTGATGTTATAGGTAGTTTATACAAACACATTTGCACCTTTCTCAGCAGTTCTATACTTAATATTTTGGACATTACCTTAGAGGAGTCTAATTTCACACGTTTTCCTCAGTGGCACTTGTTTTCAACAAGAGCAGTCCTCCACTTCTTCGTCTTCCCAGATTGTCTTAGCTGCAGTGGGCATTCAAGTTGGCAGACGTCCAGCAGGAGGCTTGCTTTTCTAATCCTCGGGCTACAACCGTTGCTTTCTTCTTCTTTTTTAAGCTACACGCAGGCCACACATATCTGGGCATGACAGATACATCATGGAATATCATCTCGCTTTCATCTAACAAAACTTCCCAGCATCCTGTCCTCCCTGGAGACCGACTTCTGAGTGCTTGATAAAGAAAAGTCTTTCATGTCGAGATAGCTCTGTGCCTCTGGCCCGCTCATGTCACCACGGGCTTGTTTATTTGCAGTTGTTGTTTCGTGTTGATAAAAGCACTTTTGATTTTTCCCTCTCCTCCTCTCACTTGACATTACATTCTGGTCACACAGCTTCAAGTTGATTTACTGACGTCCTCCTTTTTTCTCGCGTTTGAATATCCACTCGATAGACGGTGTTCGGGGAGCGTCTCGTGACGCGTTTCCTCTTTGAGAGCGACTTCAGCGACGACCCTCACCTGCCGTCGCCTCTGCAGCTGCGGGGGAGGATCCTCCTAAAGAACAAGAAGCTCAAAGCACATCAGGCACCGGTGGACATACTCAAACAGAAGGTTTGTGGCATCCTGTCCAAATATAAACATGCACAAAGACATGCATAATTTATGTTTCATATAAGCCGTCCTTCAAACGGCCTTCCAGGTAGCATTAGTGCATTTAATATTTAACACCGTTCGCTGGAGTTGCTGTCAGTCATAAATAATAGATGCTAATGCGCCCATCACTGTATTTACCTAGCACACATAATGCTCCAGTATGTACACACACTGCATATCTCAGCAGATAAGAGCTTGCATATTCACAGGTAATGGGCAGATCACGCCAGATACAGGTATACCTTTGTAAATATTGTTCTCACATGCACTTTGTAACACTTTTTCTTGATCACAGGCTCACCAGCTGGCTCACATGCAGGCCCAGGCGAGCAACGGGTCACCAGGGGTTACTTCACCTGGCAACCACACCAACGAGGAAGAGGAGGAGGAAGAAGACGAGTACGACTATGACTACGAGTCTCTGTCAGATGGTGAGGGAAACTGCAGGAGGAGGAGGAAAAGACTTCCAAGTGCACAAAACTAACACTGAACTGAAGGAGCTGCATGATTTCATGATCAGATTATACACATATTCTTTTGTCGTAACCCCTGAATCAGTTTCTGTCCACACCTTTACCGTCTCTCTGTTGTTTTAACACGTTCTTTACGTTGACACTCTGTTCTCACACTCTTCCTTTCCCTATTTTTTTCTTGCCTTGTTTTCCACTTAGCTGATGTCCTCACGGCCTCTACTGCCTCGTATGGCCTGGAAGGTAAATGCACAGCTCTGCAGGGCGCCTCTCTGTGTACCGGTGTTTCCATCTCATTTTGTTTGTGCAGCGGTAGCAGCTGGTGTTCAATCCTGATTCGCATCCAAAAAAATGCCACATTTAGATATTAACCCTGCAAGTGAGTTTTGATAGAAATGCTGCTTAGAAATGGTGCAAATTGGACTTGCCGCTGTCTACCACTGCAGAATAACTACAGAGGAGGAAACACTAGTATGTCGACATGCAGTGATCTGCATCGCTGCTGTAGACTGCTGTCTGTTTGCGCCCGCTGTGGCGGCTGCTAGCTTTCTGCTCTTTGTGGACGTTACGTTATGCTCTTCTGTGCACAATCCATTTATTCTAAAGACTTCCTAATTATAACGCACACACCGAGGGCTTGATAGCCTCCCTCATTGTCCGACTTGGCTAATAAAACACAGGCCGCCATGTGTGTTCTGACTTTTTGACAACAGTGCAGAAGTTAAGGCCGTGTAGCCGCTCTAATTCATAACGTGGTTGTAGAATCTCCATAAGGTGCCATCCAAGAATTTTTATCACCACTAAATTCCTAACAGCGGTTGGTTCGTGACATCAGGAGTGTTTGTTATGATGTACGCTTGTTTTATCGCCATTATGTAATTGCAATAATATAACAAGCCTCCTTAGCCCCCGGCTTGCTACAGCAGCAGTTTTTCTCGTGCCAGTGGAAGCACCTTTGTTAACATGCACTCTGAAATGACTTAGTTTGTGTTTTGTTTGTGTGTCCGGTCTAAATTACGTTGTAGTGCAGAACAGAGTCAGGACAGGACCGGAACATACTCTCCACCTCTATATTGACAGTCCATTCCAAATATGTAATTATGAATGACACCAAATATTCACTTTTATTCATTTTAGTCAAGGACCGTCTGCATGAATTCTTCTCCCACAAAACACATCACCTCCCTTCCTCCTCCCCTCCACGCTGTATTTGTCTGTGACCTCGCCAGTGGCTGGGCAGGCTCATCAGGGAAGCAAAACAAAGCCATCTGGTTTCTCAGGCCCTACGCTGCCCCCACACTAAACAACAGACCAGGGGAAACTACCCTGTCCCGGTCCCAGTCCCAGCTCTGCTTTCTCCTAATCCCTGCCCTCTGCTTGTCCCTCACCGGTCATAGACCTTTAAAAAATATTTTTCTAATCTTAAAACTTCATAGAGTGCTTCCAATTTGATCTGACAGCCAGCGAGACATCCCTGCCTAAATAAACCACACATCACCCTCCGCCGTTTCCATCCTACCCCAATAAATACAAACACTTGAGCGCTAAACTGCCAAGTTGCCACCATCTCCTGTTTATCTGCAGCTCCCTCCACTCACAGTCTGGTCCAGCTCACTCCTCTGGCTACTGTCTGCAGGATGACATTCAGGGTCAATGCTGCTGCCAAAGCCTTTTCAAATGGAGAGATTTAAAACGTCAAGAATTAAACAAGTTTTCGGTGATAAAATGCTTCTGCGTTTTCAAGCTGATATGTTTCCGTCTGTGTTTTTGGCTGTGATGGATATGTAGGAGGACTGGGAGCAAAGGAAAAAAACTCCCTACTCTTGCTCCTGTTTACACTTGGTAGACGTTGCTTTGAATATCAGTGAAGAGGGGGCTCTCTGTGGCTGTTTGGTTTGGGAATATGCTCACGGGATCTGCGAGTAGTTAGCGGTATAGATAAATGATTTCTGTCTTTATAATTATTCCGCAATTGTCCCCACCTGCAGTCCTCGAAAAGACATAACTAGCGACTAGCGGCCCGACGCTGGAGCTCATGCCGAAGTGCCTTTAAGCTGCAGTTAACTGTTCACGCTCTGACTTTATCGAAGCACCAAGAAAGACCTCCAACTCCTCTGTTTTTACACAAAGAAAGATTCCCAGAAGCTAAATTTACCTCTCCTGATATACGTCTCACTGGTGATTTAACGTACAGTATATCAAGAGCGACTGTCACACCCACTGCAATGTACAGTTTTTATTTAGTAGATACATTTCAGGCTGGATCAGGTCAGTTCCGTGCCTCATGCATCAAATGTTGTCTGCTATGCTGCTGCCATACATCACATCTTGAGCCGAAGCCTGAAAGATGTTGCTGTATGTGTGCGGGTGTGCTTACTTGATTGACAGGGCGTCATTGGTGTTGGATTTTCATGTCACACACACTGGATCTGACCGATTGTTTGCCGTGTGCATCTGATTCAAAATCATTGTTTTTAACACGCGATTAACCCACGAAAGGTTCCCTGAGGACGTTCCTGTGAAGACCGGGAGCTGCTCTAACTCACGGTCATTTCTTAATAGATAACATCCTGGAAGACAAGCCAGAGGGGAAGAGCCCGGCAGACAAAGAGGAGCAACCTGTTGACGAAATCCCGAAGAGGATGAAGAAACCTGATAGCACTACGCAGAGCAAAGGAAAGGTAATGAAATACGGCATTAAACTTACCTAACTGCTGCAGTTGGGTTTGAATTGAATCACTTAACTCGTGCAGTGTGAAACATTGACAGTCTACCACAGTGTTTGCCAGCGGGTATTTTGGCTAGGTTTAAACGAAAAGAGACATTTGCAGATGATGTAAAAGCATGAAATTATGATGGCAGTCTGGCATGGAGGTAAAGGTTAGCTCAGCTCTAACGGCTCTTTAATAGTACGTCCGTGTCGGCCTCGACAAGTAAAACCATGTTTTCCTTGTCCTGTCTCTACCTGCACATGTAGGTGTTTGACATGGAGCTGGGCGAGGAGTTTTACCTTCCTCAGAACAAGAAGGAGAGTCGACAGATTGCCCAGGAGCTGTCCGACCTCATCATCTACTGCCAGGCTGTGAAATTCCCCGGTAGAGAATATTTCACTCTCTCTGTCGCACACACTTTACTTTTTCTCTTTCGCACATGTTTCATTCCTCCTCTCCGACACGGATTCCTTTTCCCAGCACAAAAAGTGATTTATCCTCCGTCAGACTCACTTCTTCCACCCCTCTCCTCTTTTACTTCTGACATTCTGTCATTATCTCCCTTTTTGTGCCTCTCTTGACCACTCCCATGTTAAATATAAGAGGTCAAACCTTTCCCCATGTTTTCTTCTTTTGAATTTTTTTTTATTTCAAGACATTTAATATCCCAGTGTTACACTCCATTCCTCTCCCACACAGGACACCCACTAAGATGATGAATCCTTCCCCATGGGAAAGATAGGGTTACTTCATTGTGTTGTCAGTCTCAGAGCAGCACGACAGCACAGTTGTTGTGTATCGTACAGTGAAGGAAATATTTTTTGGGATGACCGGGAGCGTGGTTAGCATCCAGGCTCATATCTGACCTCCACCTCTGTCTTTGAAACGGTTAAAATGAGATCACGAGTTTCATTTTAAATACATGAAAACTCTCTGTAGCAGTTCACCATGTTTGACTTCTCTCTCGGTACCCTCATAAAAGTTCTCTTATTCCTCTTTATTGGGATCTATCTTCATTCTTTGCTGTTATTTATCTCAGTTATTTCTTTTTGTCCCTTAAATATGAGCCTCTTATCTCCTCGTTCCTCCCTCAGACGTCCTCTGCTCTGCTTGTGTCCTCTTTTCTTTGCCTGACATTTGCCCTTATAAACCTTCCCGTGTTTCCACTTGGTATTTTATTTGTTTACTGTTTCCAGGGACCTGAGATGTGAGAAAGAGAAAGACGGGGCACGCTGCCCAAATCAGACAGACAGCAGACTGGTTGCTGCCGTCTCGAGTGGCTGCAGGCGGACATTTTACCTCCTAACATTTAAATCATCTTAGAAGGATTGTCACCGCAGTAATGGCACATTCCTCATCTCAGATGAGACAGATTTTACACAAACTAGTTAGTGACTCGAGATTAGTGTTAGTATTTGCTAAATGCAGCATTTTGCATCATTAAAAAAAATAGTTTTTGTGCTATTCCAGCAGATTTCTTCACGAAATGAAAACAAGTTTGTCTTTCGATGAAAACAGATTGTTTCTGTAACTCTTCTGTGAAAGATGCAGAACCTAAAATCAGCGCCGTTAGCTCAGCGCTCATTGAAACAAATGCGCTTGGAGCGCCGCCCGGGAGGAAGACCAACTTCCTCATTATGATAGAAAGTGACCCCATTTAGTGAAAATGATTTGTGGCTTCGGAGGAACTAATTGAGACAGATACTGATGTCCCGAGCGCGGTGTCTCCAGTCTCCAGTCTGTCTGTGATGCATTATTGACCAGCGCTTTTCCCTCCGTCTGTCTGTCTGTCTGCCTCCTCTTCTGTGTGGGAACACAGGCCTGTCCACGCTGTCTCCGGCCGGCTCTGGCAGAGGGAAGGACCGGGGAAAGAGCAGGAAGTCCATATTTGGCACGGCTCCTGCTCGCTGCAGTGCAACAGGAGAGGTCACGGCCCAGAGCCGCACCCCGGGGAAAGGTACGCAGTTCCTAGGGCTGCTAAATGTTGATTTATCAGAAATAAGAGCTGCAAAGTACCAAAAAAAACAGGAATAAAAGTTGGACTGAAACATCTTTAGACGATCGGTGCTCAGAGCTGTTCCAAATGTCCTCATCGTGCTGAAAACAGCTTCTCAGGTCCTTTTAAACGTCTCCATCTCCTCTCTCCAGGTGGCTCAGAGCGGCTGAGCTGGGAGGAGCAGACGTCTCCCGTCCTCAACCCCCCCACCTCGCTCAGCGCCATCATCCGCACGCCCAAGTGCTACCACATCTCCTCGGTCAACGAGAACGCCGCCAAGCGCCTGTGCCGGCGTTACTCCCAGAAGCTGATCCAGCACACGGTGTGCCAGCTGCTCAGGACGTACCCGGCGGCCACCAGGATCGACTCGACCAACCCGAACCCTCTGCTGTTCTGGCTGCACGGCATCCAGCTGGTGGCGCTCAACTATCAGACTGACGGTGAGGGAGCACGGTGTGCCACAAAGCATGACGACGAAGGTTTTAGAAATCAAGATAGATGCCTCTGTTGTCCTCCGAGGCCTCTTCTGCATCATAATGTTCTGCTTTCACAACTTTGTGAAGCCTTGATCCTGAGTGAGAAAACAAGACGTTTCAGATGAAGTTTGCAGTGTCAGTTATCAGTTTCCTCTTAATCCTCTCTCGCTGCCTTCCTCTTCTTCTTCTTTTGTCTTCTCCAGATCTCTGTTCACTGTCTGAGCTCTGATGAATCAAGATTCATATCTCACGCTAAAGAAAATCTCTCTTATTCTCTTGTGATCCTCACTTCGCCGCGCTCCTCCTCAAGTCGTGTTTTTTTTCTCTCCGTTTGGACTCAAACATTACATCAAGCAGCTGCGTTCATGACAGTTCAAACAGGAAAAATCACTGCGGTTGTTGATATCCGACCTGGATAGTGTTTCTTTAAGCGTCCGGCGTGTAAGATTTAGTGGCACCTGAAGCGGCGAAGCTGCACTGCTTACGCACCGGACCTTTCAATGACTCTTTTGTTAATGCCTGTACGGTGCTGCGGAGTTGTTTTATGTGGTTACAGCCATATTACGAGCTCACTTGTCTTTCTTTCCCGCCCAGACCTGCCCATGCATTTGAACACGGCCTTGTTCGAGGCAAACGGCGGCTGTGGCTACGTCCTGAAGCCGGCCGTGCTGTGGGACCGGAGCTGCCCGCTCTACCAGCAGTTCTGTCCGATGGAGAGGGACGTGGAGAAAATGAGCCCCGCCGTCTACTCCCTCACTGTGAGTTCACACGATGTGCGGAGCTCCATCCTTCACACTCTGACCTCTGCACACCTTCAGCTTTCTGCCACGGCTGCAGACACAAAGACCGGACAAACACACACACTCATATTAGGTCCATTACGGTGTGTTTGGACAGTTTTAGTGATTCTGCTTTCGTTATTTCGACCACCCAGTTAACTCTGTGTACCCACGATGAGAACAGGACCCCCCCCTCATCTGTCTTCACTGTATTTATGTTCGCTCTGTGCTTTCTGTCACTCTGTGTCACGTTGTTTGTGAGGACATGTTGAATGTTATGGCACCAAATCTGGGCTTGTAGAGCTGCGTGTCTACATTTGTCTCTGCGTGTTTGTTATTGTTATTATTAATAATTTGTTGACCAGTTAGATAGAATCAGGGCGAAGAGTCTGAGTCATCTGCTTCTCCGCGGACGTTCGCGATCATCTCTGAGATGATCTGCTCTCGTGCTCTCAGTAAAAACGAGAAGTATAAACAGAGGGATGATCTCACACTCATAAAACCCGTGTGTTAGTGTTTATGTGTGTGTGAGGCTAAAAGGAGGTGAAGCAGAGTCTTTGTTGGCAGGTCAGAGTGACTTCACTTTCTGGCCTCATCCGTTCCCCACCAATCATCACACCTCTCCCGTCCTTGTGTCAGATCGTCTCCGGGCAGAACGTCTGTCCCGGGAACAGCGCCGGCAGCCCCTGCCTCGAGGTGGACGTCCTGGGCATGCCCGTCGACAGCTGCCACTTCCGCACCAAACCCATCCACCGCAACACCCTCAACCCCATGTGGAGCGAGCACTTCCAGTTCACCGTGCACTTTGAGGACATGTGCTTCCTGCGCTTCGCCGTGGTGGAGAACAACAGCTCGCAGACGACCGCTCAGAGGACTCTGCCTCTAAAAGCCCTCAAGCCAGGTAGGAGTCTCACACACACACACACACACACAAACAGGAAAGAGTCTGCACCTTTAAATCCTGTCCTGCGTCTGCTTTACTTCTGAAGAACGTTAAAATCTGTTTCCTCGTTGTGTCTCAGGTTACAGACACGTCCAGTTGAGGACGCAACACAACGAACCTCTCGAAGTGTCGAGCTTGTTCATCTTCAGCCGCAGAACAGAGGAAGGACCCGCGGGGGGCGCTATACCCTCATCCCTGGTAGGACTTGAGCTCAAGCTGAGAGGTTGATACTCCATCTCTGCTACTCTTTAAAGATTTATAAAGCTGCTCTGAAGTTTAAAAGTTCTGGATTCAGGACTTTTGGTTGTCGTGTACTACTTTACTTTACTACTGAGTTAAAGATCTGTGCGCTGCTTCCGCCGCTGAAAAACGCTCTCTAAGGTGAAAACAGGAGACGGTCTAATAAATCACGAACATCTGGCCTCTCCCGCTCTCTCCGCAGCTGTTCAGTTCAGAGGAGAAGCGCGCGTCGCAGCAGCACAGGGTGACGGTTTACGGGGCTCCTGGTCCGGAGCCCTTCACCGTGTTCTGTGTCACAGAGCAGACGACGGCCAAACAGCTGTTGGACACGGTGAGTGCTTAAGACACGAAGGTTCTCGTCGTTCCCCTGGTGTCCGTGTGTGTCACTTAAGTGCGTCACTCTCCCCCCCCCGCCCGCCACAGGTCGTAGCACCCGCAGGAAACCCGTCAGAGTACTTCCTGTGCGAGGAGAAGGTGCCCCTGTTGAAAGAGCGCAGCGAGGTGAAGCGCTGCGCGGCTCAGCACCGTCCCCTGGCGCCCGAGGAGGAGGTGGTCAGACTGGTCTCCAGCTGGAACACCGAGGAGGGATTTGTGGGGAGGATCAGCCTCAAAACCAGAGAGGAGGTACGCAGAGAGAGACTTTGAAACTGATGTTATCAGCCACAAGGAGCTAAGACTTTATTACGATTGTGTTTATGTTAATAAAGCCTATTAATTCTGTCCTTAAGTTGCCTTTACAGCCACAAAATGCAGTTTAAGGTGCATTGTGTAGACTATGGCTCCCCCTTGTGGCTCCCTTGTATATCTCAGTTTACCTGCTGCAGCAGCTGTGCTGTAAACTCACATATTTACAGGCTTTCAAACATCTCCTTGCATGCGTAATGATTTGTTTTCTTCTCGCAGAACCTGAATGAGAAGAACGCGGCGCTGGAGGGAGAGGAGGAGGTCACAGTGGGATGCAGAGAAGGAGGAGGCGGCGGAGGAGGAGGAAGCGGCGGCGGAGGCGCAGCGGAGGACGACATGTTCTTCGTCCAGGTCCACGAAGTTTCACCGGAGCAGCCTCACACTGTGATCAAGGCCCCGCGCTACAGCACGGCCCAGGATATCATCCAGCAGGTGAGGAGAGACGGGAGCGCGCGCCCGAGCTGGTCAACTCCCCCCAAAACGCGTCTCACACACACTCACGCAACTCTCTCTGTCCTCGCCAGACTCTGTCCAAGGCCAAGTACTCCTGCAGCATCCTGTCCAACCCCAACCCGTGCGACTACGTCCTCATGGAGGAGGTGACCAAGGACGCCGGCTCCAAGAAGTCCTCCAACGCGAAGCCCCTGCAGCGGCCGCTGCTGGATCACGAGTGTGTCTATCAGGCTCAGAGCCGCTGGCGGGGCGCGGGGAAGTTCATTCTTAAACTCAAAGAGCAGGTAGCTCTAAACACGCCGACCGACCATCCGTGCTAGAGACCCTCAGCCTCCGTGTCGCATGTTTTTATTCTGTGCGTCATGTCTCCGCTTTGAGCATGTCTCTGGACTTCTTTGACCTCGTCTGTGCTTGTTTTTCCACATCTTGTTGTTGCGTGCTCTCTCTGTGTTTTAACACCTGCATGTGCTTTTAACACCTGTCGCTGCTCCCTGTGACGTCCATCGCGCGCAGTGTGAGTTCTTTTCTGCTTTTATGCTCCTAATTCTGATAATTATTCTCTTTTTTTTATACGTTGTACGTCTGTCGGTATTTATTTTATTTATGAAGCATCCTTTCACACTCGAGGCCTTTTGTGCTGACGGTAACAATGTGTTCAAACGAGACGCCTCGCTGAATAAAGGTTTAATGATTTTTTTTTAATGTTGTGTTTATTACTTTTTGAAATCATTAAAACATAATGCGTGAGGAAACGTAGAGGCACTTTGAGTCTCGAGTACAAAAGAAGGTTTAAGCGTGTGCTCGGTGAGTCTCGCATCTTTAAAAAAACTCCGCTGCACATTTCTCCTCTTTACGCCGTTTTTTAGTAACGCGACACGTTTCTGCTTCCAGGTGGCGCCGCAGGACAAGAAGCCGTTCATTTCCTTTCGCCAGCGAGCTGAAGAAGCTGACCAGCCGCAGCCGCAGCATGACGACGGGTGGCGGCGGCGGCGGCGGCAGCGGCGTGGACGGTCCCGCGCAGAGTAAGGATGATAGAGCTGCATGCTGTGTGGCTCTGACAGAGCTCCAGGAGTGAGGCTGACACTCTGCTGCCGCCTGTGCATGGAAAGGCAACAGAGGTACCGTATGTTGTCTCTAACACCTAACAACACGGGAGCAGGAACACAAATCTGAATCCACTGCGTGCGCTGCGTGTTGCATTTCCCGATACTAATAGTGTACAATGTGGTTTAAAAAGTAGGATTGAGTCATATTTGGGTTGAATTTTGGGATTTTATTGAAGTGCTGGTGATGCATGAAACTCACTTTTCTTTTCATGACTGGAAAAAAATGATACCAAAGTCATTTTTATCCAGTCTGTGGTTTTAAATCAGGTTCACGAAGGTCACACATCGAGCGAAACGCCTTTAGGTATCTGCTGAACCTCATGAACTTCATCCAGAGGCCTTATTTTTGGAAATATGACTTTTTTTTGCTCATAATATTTCAGTTTTCTCCTCCTTCGTCTAGCAGTGACCTCGAAACGCAGAGTCATGTGATCAGATGAATCAGTTTCAGACAAACGGCAGGCAGGCGGATCGTAATGCGACGGTTTGTGTAGGGAGCTTTATTAGCGGCGTGTTACCTGTGTACTTCACACTCATGAATTTTTACATTATTATCTCCGCCTCATATAACCCAACGCTTCATTTTCCAGCGCATTTCATCCGTTAGATTTTGAACAGATGGTCTCACCTCGCGGCGAGCCGCCAGTTCGCTCTGCCGTCGCTGAGTGTTGCGTTTTTGTGCCGCGGTTTGCCGCCTTTAAAGACTTAAAGTCGCTGTTCCTCCGCAGGGTATCTGTCTGCAGCGGAGGGCCTGAAGGCGTGGGTGGGGGCCGGACGCTTCCTACAGGCCTCCTCCTCTTCCTCCTCCTCATCCTCCTTTCAAGGGCAACTCCAACCCGTCCCCCTGCCCACCTCCTCTCTGACCTGGAAGCTTCACCTCCTCAGGAACTGGAAGATCCACAAATGAATCAGCAGAGAGAAGACGACTCGGGTTGACTACTTCTAAACACGAGAGGATTCTGCTGGAGTTTAGGGCGAGGGGTCCTCCGCGGCGTGGAACTGTGAGACGTGCTCCGATCCCGTCCCGTGCTGGTGGAGGACAGGAGCTCCGTTGATGGGTTGGGGTTGTTCTGCCCGCCGTTGCAGGAGTTGATTGGAAATCCCACCCAGCGTCACTTCAGAGCGCCGGCGGTCGCGACGCGGGCAGGTAGCTCTGACTCGGTTTATTGGCTGTAACGTGACTCCGCAGGGAGCGCACAGTTACGACGGGCAGCTGCTGTTATTGAAGTCATCAGGGACACACACACACACACACACACACACACAAAAAGCATCTTCTCTTAGAAATAAATAAATCGGAGGATGAAGAGGTGCGCCACTGTTACACCCCCCCCCCCCCCAAAAAAAAGACACCTGGATTGAAGAGACGTGTCCCAGGCACAGTTTGATATCCGAGTTCCTAAACTGCTCCCCTTCTTCTGGTATCACACAGAAAGCACACAGCAGACGGAGGGAGAGCTGCTCGGACAAAAAAAAAATCAATAAATGGAAGGAGAGATGTAAGAGGACACGACAGCAGTGTTCTCCTCTCTCTCTCAGGTGTGGGGCTCTTTTCGTTGAGGGCATTGTGAAGGAGGCTGACAAGCTGGCTTGTTTGGTTCTTTTCTTACTGTTCCACTTTCACAGTACTGTAAGGGCACATTTTTGGGGCGTCGCTGCCATCCATGAGGACGTCCTGCGATGGAAGCAGTTTCTTACACTACACTACTGTCTCTGCCCCTGAAGGTGACGCACACGAGCTGGCGTTTTGAGGCCGGAGAATGTCGATCGGCCTCAAAACGTCACGACACTGCCGTTAAGTTTTGGTAACTTTGTAGCCGTGTGTCTGAGGAAGACGGGCGGCTCGTTTCACAGAGGATCTCAGTTCTGTCTGATCATCCGTCACCACAAATAATTACACCAACAAATCAATAATTAATAGACATTTTAGAAACGAGGGTCTGTTACAAGAGAAGTTACATATCGCTTAAGCAGAAGTGGATGTGGAAGATACCAAAATAAAATACTCTGCCCTGGTAGTTCACCTCATGGAGCCTTCTTGCTGTGAGGCCAAACTCCGCCCAATAAAAGCCCCAAAAATCAACGTTAAAATTGGCAAAATTATGATTTGAATCCAAAGTTATCTACAAATAAAGACAAATACGACAGCATGACACGCGGCTCTCTGGCCGCGTTTCACGTCTTCACAAAAATCGATCGACGGTCAGTGCGAGCAAGAGAACTGTAAACATCTGTGCTCGCCCAGTGTCAGAGCTGACAGAGTTACAGAGACGAAGCTCAGTGTGGAACAATCCGCTCAGCGCTGAGATCCTCGAACAAAAACAGCCTCGTCTTCTTCAAACGGCATTTTGCACATTTGTTTCTCCTCTCGCTGTCATCTTCAGTGTTTTTATGTCGCCGTCTGATGAACGACAGACTTGATTGTTATGAGATGGTCAAAATGTTTTTTTTTAAAAATCGATCATATTTATTACTTTTTTCATTTCAGCCCAGTCGTGAGTGAAAAAAAAAAGCAGTTTGTTTTTATGATATTTGTCAAAGTGAAACGTGCATGCAGAGATTCCCCACGTTAAATATGAACACAATGAATTACATTTCACTGTCGTCCATCTTTGAATGCAGCATCTTTATAGATAAGAATTGATTGATTGTCAATAATGACTTAAGGATTTTCTTTATTTCTCCTTACTGCTCATTTCAATTCTTATTTTTCCTGTTTTGATGTGTAACATTTCCACTTTTGAAGTCCTGATAAACAGTTTTCTCTCTTAGAAGATAGTTTAGTTTTATTTGGCCTTGGCCAAGACTTTTAAATCCACAGTAAAAAAGTCTGCACTGCAGACAAAGCTTTGATTCTGAGATGTTTGAACCCTTCGTGGTTATTTAAGAATAAATCGTATGTCTCTTTTTTCCTGACCTAAAACTCGTTGGAAGGTTTTTGAAATCCTGCAAACGCACACTTCTTATTAAGAAGAACAAGAAGAACTTTATCGATCCCTGAGTGGAGAAATTCTCTAACAAGTTTAACATGGCCTGAAATAAAAGCCCACACACGCCCTGGGAGCAGTCGGGTTCGGTACGTTTTGCTCGAGGTCCGTAGGGACCGGAGAGGGAGTCTGGAGATTGTGGCGTCTCACCAGCTACCACACTGAACCACACTGTGGTCCATGCTGGGCTTAAACAAGACACCCGAGTCCCTGCAGTCTGAGCTGCTGCCGCCCCGACCAAGCCTAACTTTATTTTAAATGTTTGAAAGAATCGTGTCCTTTTTCATTTGCTCGGTGCCAAGTAGCAACGATGTTTGAGTTTCTTTAGTGCAATAGTGACTTTAAGTGTCTTTAGGTTTTGAACTCCTGACCTTTGCCTTGTTTTAAATCTGTCAAAACTGACGTCATTCACACACGGAGATGACCTGTTGTCAGCGGTAAGGCAGGACGACGTTTAACGGTGACGAAGGGAGATTAGATCGTGACCCAAGAAACAACTACGCTGATGACTACGCTGACAGACGTCAGCGGTCGGTCATCACTGTAATCCTTTTATCCATTCCAGCTTTTATGCAAGTAAAAAAAAATTCAAAAATCATAACTGGTGATGATTTCTAAATACCATTCTGGATAAAAGTGATATCAGCTGAGAGAAATATGTGAAATGACTGACTTTGAACAGAAAGGGACCTTTTCTGTTTAACGGTTCTTCACATTTTTTGACGTCGTTCAGGCGGAGCTGCGTTCCTCGTTTGTTTTCCTTCTTTCTAACCTGTAAACCTCATTTCTGAATGTAACATTTCTTAACGTGCTGAACCTGAGACAAATGTGTATTTCTATGTTATTTATTTGAATGTGAAGCCCTGGTTGGCAGTTACCTGTTGTTGTTGTTGTGTATAATTTCCTGTAAGTAGTTTTAAGTGTTTCTTTTTTTATTTATTTCAGTATGTGAGAGGATAAACTCTCCACTGCCCTAATTTTACTCTAATTTCTGTAGATAGGTAAAGAAGTATTTTACTTTCTGTGTAAAATATAGTATTCATATTTCTGGCATGTTATTCTGCATTACACGGCAGCATCTTTTAATGCCTTTTTTAAAATTGTTTTATTTTATTGAGTTTTCATAAATGTGGACAAA
The DNA here is from genome assembly GCA_014281875.1 of Nibea albiflora. Lineage (NCBI taxonomy): Eukaryota > Metazoa > Chordata > Actinopteri > Sciaenidae > Nibea > Nibea albiflora. The sequence goes on from CM024806.1 coordinate 15,612,260, forward strand.
AGCTGACAGTTCGTTCTTTGATGTTTTTATTTTTTAGCGTATTCAATATATCCACTGAATATGACGTGTGTTTGCTGACTGTGGGCTACGTTTCATCTTTAGCACTCTGCCGTGTCCGTAAGACGCGCAGCATACCCTTTAACATCCACTGTCTGTGTTACGATGTGGCTGTCAAGTGAACATTTGTCTATTTACTTGAATTTTTAAATGAGAATTGGTGGATTTGTCATATATCAGGATCACTATAAGAATAAAAACATAAATGCCTGACCGCGTTGCGTGTCCGTGTGTACGTCTACGTGACGGTTTGTAACTATCAAGTCTTTGCTGTGAAGTCACGACCAAGCTGGCTTTAAACTATATTGGAATAAATTAGAAATGAACTTATATAACCATTATATTCAGATTTAATGCTAATGCAGGAAAAGAACAGGTAAATTTAATGAAGTCAACATTTAGCTGCCTCAGTTTCAGGGTCCTGGTTTTGCTGGCAACAAGAAGCGCCGCCTTCGATCGTGACCTGTGCCACGCGGTCGCGTCTCACTGGGAAAACGTGACCGTAACTGGGTCGTCTGCCGCGACGCGGGCCTCCTGATAAACAGCTACAAATGCGCGTTTTGAAGCTTCCCGTTTCTTCATCTGGTGCCCGAATGAACACGAACACAATGACCATAATTTGAGCCACTCATCAAATCTTTTGTGCCGGTGTCGTAGATTAATGAGCCGAGTTCGGTCTACCTTCTCCTCCAATAAAGCACCGTGGACTCAGGAATCAGTGACATAATCGGCTCATTTAATTGAATCAATAACGGCGGCTCAGGCGTGCCCTTCCTTCCAGAAACTGTTTAAAATATTACTCTCCGGCACAGTCTGCTAATTCCGGGTAATAAGGCGCACTCGGCTTCAAATATCACCACCGCTGTGGCACCCTCCGTTGAGTTCCTTAATGCAAAATTATGCAGTCATCAAATTAAATGCGCACGTTTTAAAACCTGGTAATTCTGCAGCTTAATGGTCCGGCTTCTCTCAGACGGATCACAGTCTCAAAAAGTTCTCACACCTTTATTGTGATGAACTTTGACGAGGGACGGCGGTCCGTGTGGCTCTGTTAATCGGATCTCGCAGGGATCGGGGTGGGACGAAAACAAAATGCTGATGTCTTTTAGTGCCAAACACGAGAACGTGGAAAACCGGGAACCTCACAGGCTGTAATCGAGTTAAAGCTTTTTATCTGCCTCCTCCCTTTCATGACTAACGTCTAATGACTAAATCGAGTCTGTGCATCTTCTCAACGGGAAGTTAAAATCTAACGCTCCGCGTCGACCAGGAGCTCATCCTACGAAAACCTTTTCAGGCTGAGATAAGAGCTTCGAGATATTCCGAAATCTCTCTGCAGTCGTCGCTAATGTGACATTTCCAAGCTTCTTTATCGAGCGACGCAGCAGTGACGACTTATATTCTTTGTGCGGGGCAGGAAATGATCAGTTCGATGCTGTTTTAACATTTTGGGGAATCACTTATAACTGAGAACATCAACACCACCATCGTGTCTGTCTGAGTGGCGCCAATCATCCTTTCTGTCTCTACATTATGAGTGTATTCCATTCAACCATTAGAAACTGATTAAAGAATAGAGACAACGCTCTGAAATATTTTCAAGGACACACCTGTGAAAAACACCGTCGGCTGCACTCGTCACGTCGATGATGATGAAGTTAATATCTCGCGGCGGTCGCGTCCCGTTAGCTCTAGACAGAAGAGACGCGGCGCCAAGTTAGCAGAACTCCACATTTCAATGGATGAAATAGTCTTTTATTTGGATAAAGTTTGCCAAGCAACTTGACAAGGATAAAAAGGCAAGTTTGAACAATACAAGACTTCATGTGTCAATGCAAAGTGTCAGGCAAATTCAGGATGAGTCGAGCCGGTAGCCTTAAGACTGAATGAAACGAGTGCGGTTCCAAACAGAGACACCAGTCGCTTAAAGGGCCGTAAAAAGTTCATAAACTTTACTTTTTTTTGTTTTCCTCAAGTTTTTCTCTCATTATCTCTTAACAAAGTAGAAAATATAACAAGTCCTCTCATTCTAGGTCCAGTTCTCCAGACGTGTTGCAGCTCTGAGCTCAGTTGGGCTTACGGGATGCTCTGAGTAACGAAACAAAGACGTTTTTAATGGAGGGAACTGCCAAAACGACCAATTAGGTTCCGCTTTTTTGATGATCTGTGTCTGAATCTAAACAAAAACAGATTCTTTGAGTCCGTGTGTGAGGAATCTTTCGTCTTAATGAGATTCAGGATATGCCTAATTCACCATTTAGCTGAGCACCAATCTGCTAATTAGATTTTCGTTTAATTGGTCTGGAGCATCCCCGTTAGTTCCACAACTAATGAGCGGAAATGATGTCTGAACGCTTTAATGATCTTGGCAATAAAGAGAGCGAGCACAGTGGGGTCACGATCAGTCAGAGTTTGGTCATGGGGATGTGAAGGCTGTTCCACGGGCCCACCCAGAGCTCCTCCTCATCCGACTGCGTCCTGTCGCTCGGGCACTCCAGCGGCCCCCTCACGACGAGCCCGTCGTCGTCCTCGTCGTCGTTACCGCCGTCCACCTTCGACTCTCTCTCGCCGTCCTTCGGCTCCTCTCTCTCCGCCGAGCTCGGAGGCGGCTCCGCGCCGCCCTGCGCCGCGTCGGGCGGGTTCGACTTGGACGCCGCGCTGTTGCTGGTGCTGGTCGACCCTAAAGAGCCGCTGGATTGTCGAGTGTTGAACTCGTTCAGCGTCTTAGTGTTGTCAGTGTTCGAGAAAGAGGAGGTGGCCGTGGCGGGGGCGGCTGTCCCCGCGCTCTGGAAGGTGCGCAGCGTGTTGCACCCGCCGTCTGTTCTGGGGCTGTTCAGGGGGACTCGTTCCTCCAGCGTCGCGGCCATTTTGTCGAGTTTTTTAAAGTGCTTGGCCAGCCGGGAGCTGAAGACGGGGGAGGGGAGTTTGAGGTTGTTGTTCGTGTTGGTGTGCGTGTGCGTGTGACCTGTGGTGCTCCCCGAGCGCCGGGTGCGGATGATGGAGCCGTTCTGGGCCACGTAGATGCTCCCGTTGAGGTTGGCGTGGCTGTTGAGGGTGGACGATAAACGGCCGCGCTGGTTCTCCGGCATGCTGTCCTCGCCCGTGGAGCTGGTCTCATATTCCCGATCGACCACCAACTTGATCCGACGTTTTCTACTGCCGAGCTGGAAAAACACAAATAACATGTCATTAAACTGTTAACTCATAGAGGCCGGAGAACCACGAGGTGCCGTGAAGACACGAGGGAGAAACCTAATTGGTTTTCCTGGACTCGGGAGCTCTTGTTGTTGTCTGCAATCGGTTGCTGTGCTCTCCTCTCACACCTAACATCTAAAATGACCAATTCCCAGTGAAATAAACTGAATTTAAAATCATCTCCTACCACAGGAGACACATCTCTGTGTGAAGAGCGCTTACTCTGAAACATTTTTAGGCTTGCCTTCATAAATAACTCACGACTGACGGCAGAGCCGGAGACGTTGCTTTTGTTATTCCGTGACTACTTCTCCCTCGGCGACGCGAGCGCTCTGACGTGAACCTCCACAAAGTTGGTAATGTTCAGATTTGAAACAATGTTTATCTCTGAGGTTAAAGGTGGCGTTAAGCTGGACTACATTACCCTGAGAGGTCCTCCGCTCCCTCCTGACAGCAGCAAGAAGAGCTCTTTAGTACAAAACAGCGCACACGCTATGTGGACACGCACCTCTTAATTATTCAACTCAGGTGTTTCAATCGGATACTAATCGAGTCGCTTTGAAGCGCCCGTTGACTTCGCGCGTTTCGACTATGTGGCAACAGTTTGGGGAAGACGATTTACTGTTCCAACACGACCCAATGTGTCCCCGCGTCCATAAAGGACATGAAGGTTTGGCGCCTCTGGATTGCGAGCCAGGCCTTCTCGTGCAACATCGGCGTCTGACCTCGTTAATTCCTCTCAGAATGAATGTGCACACTCACAGAAATACTCCAAAGTCTCGTGGAAAGGCGTTTGATCTGACAGCTGAGGACTCATTCTAGTTTTTATTAAACTCCGGCCTAAAGTTGTCACATTTATATGATGCTACGGAGCTCTACTGATCTGATTTCTACACTTCCACCCTGCGAGGTGAGCTTTGACCACTAGAGGTCAGACAAAACAACATTTTCAAGCTTCTGTGCCCATTATATATTTATTTTAACCTTTGAAGATGTTTGTCCTGTAAAATCAAGGAATGCACACACACACACACTGCAGACACACACACACTCCACAGCAAAGACAGGTCGGTGCGGCAGTGTTTACTCCAGCCTGTGATTCAAAGCAGCCTTTTGATCGTCTTAATTCCAACCAATGAAAGCAGCCGGGAAACACAAAACAGTGTGTGACAGTCAGAGCAAACACTGCTCGCACTCTGGGAAAGAAGTAACAACTCTGACTTGCTGTTACGAGGCATAACCCCTCAGTTTTATCCTACCAGGCCCTGATGGTATGGAAGAAAAAATACGTGCACCGCGACAAAGAAAACATCTCTCCCCCTCGGCAATTAACACGTAGCAGAGAGAGCCGAGCGGCGCGGGGAAATGATCGACGCGGAAAGAGAAATGACTAATGTGAGAGGCTTCGAGGAGGTCAGGAATAAGCGGCGGTGAGTGGAGCTCTCACAAAGGGGGAAATGACATTAGTTAGCCTGAAGAGAACGGAGGGGAAGCAGTCGATGGCTTCGAGAGAGCTGTTAGGAAGGCGAGACGAATGGAGGGGAGGGAGAGGAGACTGGAAGGAGGCCGCTCCAGATAGAAGCAAAATAATAAAAAAAGAGATAGTGCGAGAGGGCGGCGGAGGACACGCAGCTGAGTGTGAATCACTCCAAACAAGGGAAAGCAAGAGATTATAGTCATAAATTCCACCCAGGTAACGTGCGCACGCTCAATCCAGCCAGTTTCACAGAGATCTTACTTAGTGGCAGGGAGTTTAATCTTTGGGGAGGGGAGGGAGAGGGGGGAGGGAGGGAGCCGAGGCCTCATCTGCATTTCAATCAGCCGACTCATTTTCCAAATCCCCCCTCTTCATCTTCATCCTCGTCTCCTTCCCCGCCATGCTGGCTGCTCCCCTCCTCCTCCTCCTCGGTGTCCTCGATGATGGGTGACAAGTCGTCCGAGGCGTCTGATTGGACGCGGTTGGCGGCTCGCCTGCCTGAAGAAGACTTTCGTGATCCAGCACTTTTTGCCTCCTCCTCCTCCTCCTCCTCTCCTGAGTCCTCGTCTCCCTCGCTCTCTTCCTCTATCGTTTCCTGCGAGGAGTGGGAGTGTCTGGAGGTTTTTGGCCTCAAACCCGAGCGCCTCGAACCGTTCGAGTCGCTGCTGCTGCTGCCGTTCCTCTCCGCGTCTCTGCCGCGTCTCTTCTTCGCGTTGGCACTGCTTCTACTCCTGCTGCCGCTCTTGCTGCTCGCGGAGCCGTTACTGCTCGACTCCTTCCCGTCACCTTCACTGTCTAACCCCGACTCCCTCTCTGACTCTGACCCTCTGCTCTCCGTCTCGGTCTCAGATTCGGTCTTGTCGCGCTCGGTTGTGACGGACGAGGTGGGGCTACTCGTGTCGGAGACGCTGCACTCGGATGCAGACTCCTTGCTGCCGCTTCCTGTCTCTGAATCGCTGTCATGAACTCTCTTCCCTCCCTTCCACCATACCTCAGAGGAGCTACTCTCCTCGTCTAGCTCCCTCTCCCACCTCCTCCCATCCCCTCCCGCGGCTCTCTCGGACACCGATGCAGAAACGCTCATGTCTCCTATGGAGCCATACGTCTTCCTGCTCTCCTCCTCTCCTCTGTCCCAGCTTTTCCCATTGATCCACGGCTCGTCTCCCACCCTGGCGGGTCCCTGGAGCCTTCTGGCGAGGGAGATAAGGCTGAGGGACTCGCTCAGCCTTTGTTTCACCGCCGGGGGTTTGCTGGCTTCAAAGGACGTCTGGAAATAACTCCCGTCGATGACCATGCCGCCGTCTACGCTGTCAAAGCGGCCAGCGGACGGCAAGCCAGGGAGCATCCCCCTATGCTCTGGCCTGACGCCTTGTCCTCTTCCAGCAGCATTTCTCATCCCATTGTTCATCACGCCACCTCTGCTGCTTCTTCCCCACGTTTCCATTTCTCCTCTTTCGGCTGCCTCATCTCGTCCTCCCCCTTTGTTGTCCCTTTGGCCTGCTTCCCCTCTCTCTAATCCCCGTCCCGCTCCGTCCCCCTTCCTCTCCTCCGGCCTGTCTCTACTTCCTTCCCCCTCTTCCGCCGGCCTGATCCTGGCTTTGTTCCAGGGCGGGTGGATGGCAGGAGGTTGCCCAGATGTTTTATTTCCGGAGGACAGCAGAGCGCTCACTCTCATCGCGGCCTTCAACCTGGTGGCTGCGCTCGAGCTCTTCTGCCTCGCGTTCATCAGCGCGCCGCCGTCTGCCGGTTGTTTTTGGTCGCCCTGACTTCTCGGGGCTCCCGGGGTCTTCCTTGATTGCCCGTGAGGAGGCGCGGGGCGCGGCGGCTGAAGGTGGGCGGGTTGTGGGGCTAATCTACCTCCTTGAAACTGTCTCCTCACCTGTTGTCATGATGACGTTAGTAAAAACATGATAGGACAGAACAGATAAGACATGTGACCAGCAAAACACATCACTGTTACTATCAGCAGTATTATTAGAAGGCTTTAACCTTGTAACTCCTCCACAGCGGAGCCGTTATCACGATGAAGAAATAGTTCAACAGGTCGGGACTGGCTTTTTCTGATGAGAGTTAGATGAGAAGATCAGGTCATAGGTGCCACTCGGGCAGAACGCAGTTGCACTCAGCTGTTTTGAAGCAGAAGATGTGCGCGCCGCCATGTTGGCTGCACTGCTTCTCTACGCCTCCCGGCTAATCTAAATGTCTGCAAAGACGCGGATCATCTGTGGACCAGAGGCGGGCTGAATGACGGCCGGGCGCTCTAACAAGCCGTCTGTAAAGGCAATTACCTGTCAATCAAAGCGTCCACGCTCTTAATTCTGCAGAACTTTAAGCCTTAATATAATTTGAACAGGTGATTTCTATAAAGATTCACCCTCGGTACAGTTGTCATGAACGGGGAAATCAGCTATAGAGACCAAAACTGTTTTTCGTACCAGGCTGTAAACATGTTTATTTCTGCTGTGAAGTTGGACGGTTTGAACATAGGGACTTACGGAGACTGACTCACTTCTGGAGCCAGCCTCACGTGGACGCTCTGGTAGTACTTTGTTGGCACTGAGACTGGTGTTTTGTTACATGCAGCTAAAGTTGGTGTGAACGAGGCCTCATGCTGGTTTCAGGTGCACATTGTGACCTCTGGACAGAACCAGGCGAGCTTTTTCTTCCTCCCTTCATACTGAGGCAACCTAAGAAGCTGTTATCTGTGGTTTGCCTTTACTATACATGAGTGGAGCTGATCTTCTCAGCTAAATCTCAACGAGAAAGCCAAAGCGGTATTCCTTAAAATGATGCCGTGTCCCAACTCTCAGAAACAGTCTGTTAGTTACTTTAAAAACTGCGTATACTGAATTTCATTGTTTGAACATCAAAATATTTGTGCTGCTAGTGAACACTGACTTAAAAACAAAACTTTTCTTTTGTCTCCGTTAGAATCGTGCACAAAATCAAAACGAGTCGGTGTGATCAACAGCTTCATGAATCAAGAATATTTAAAGCTTTCTGTCCGGTTTACCTCTCCGTCTGACTCCTGCGGGCTGTAGTAGTAGCTGCCGTCGTCATCAACAACAACTTCTCCATACTCGTCATACAGGCCCGAGGGTGAGATCAGCTTCCTGCGACTGCCGTACTGAGGAAGGTCATACCTGCACAGACAGAGCAGAAACAGCAAATTCACCACGATTCATTCTGGAGGTTATTTTTCTGACGAGCAGTGCAGCAGTCAATTTTGCTTTGTGCCGTGAAAGTTGTGGCCCGGCAGCTTTGTCCAATCAGGAGTGAGAGATCTGCTCTGCAAACAAAGCTGCTGCACTCTCCACAGTCACTTAGAGCAATAGCACACAGGCCGACGCTGTGGCTCACTCCAATGATAAGCAAGTGTCTAATGACTTTCTTAAGCAAAGCTACCGTAATCACAAAAGGAGCATTTTGTTGCCAGGAGACATTTTGTTAGCAGAAAACACTGGAATCGATTTCTCTGCCTTTTGTCTCTCTTTGTTGCCTGTTGCCGGGAGCGCTGCCTGCCTCCACCGGCCAAAGAAAGAAAAAGAAAACTGTGTCGTGCATCATCGTTTGGGCTCCGTGCCCTGCAGCAAGCAAGCCGGAGAGCTGGTGGGTCAAGAAGCGCATCTTTTCAGACGCCGTACTGGAAACAATGTCCCAGCGTGATTAAAGTAACAAATCTGATGGGAGTCCTTTGGCTTGGTTCCGGAACGGAGTTGTACAGAAAAAGTTTCCCCGTGTAATCACTCTGCTTACAGTCCACCGGTGGGTGAAGCTGCTCTCCCTATTACGTTAAGTAAAGCCAGGCAATACACAAATGGAAGGGTGACTGATGCACGCGGAGGTGTGGTAAGGAAAAAACAGAGAGAGGTGAGCGATGGCAGGGTCGAAACGGAAAGTCCAGGTCCAGTCGTGAATGTTTCACAGTGAGTACGACCCCTGGAAGCCACTCTTACTCAAAGTGAAGTAATCAGATTACTGACTCCGTCTAGTTTTTCCTCCCTCAAAATGGCCTTTTTTCACCTCTTCTCCTGCTCTTCCTCCCCTTCTCTCCACTAGGGGGCAGTAATAAACTGAGCATCAGTTCGTGGTGTTGCCTTGATGATGGTGTGTTGTTGTTGTAGCTGTGTGTGTGTGTGTGTGTGTGGACCAAAATGGACAAGAAAATGGGTCACTGGCTGTTTCAGGTGAGTCTCCAAATGCTAAATGGTTGTTTGATGGTCACTTCCAGGACGCGTGACCGCATTCACACAGCGAGCAGAACCGGTGCTGCGTGCGGTGAAAGTCACCGGGTGAGAAAATGAAGCCAATTTCTGAGGCAAAATATGTTTTATTTAGTTTCATGATTGCCAGCTTGAATTAAGTTCAGCTGAGTTTGTTGTTTTCAGGATTTTGGGGGGATGTTAAAGGTCCAGCGTGTAGGATTTGGGGCCTAACTGTGGTACCAGGCATGTACAATCACCTGAAAATAAGATTTATTTTTGATTTTTGTGACTTTAAAATGACGTTGAAACGCCGTGTTTTTACGGCGGCCCTGAATGCTGATGTGAGAAGACTGCAAACCACACTTTTAAAATTTAAAACACGGGCGTCTGTCATCACGGCGAGCGTGTTTTCTGCAGCTCTGAAGACTCGGCGTGCCAGCTGACCTCCATATTTCCAGCAGAAAGCGGCAGATGCTAGCAGTGAGATTGAAAATGGTCATTTACCTGACAAGGGCTCGACAGAAAATTGCCTTCTCGTTGCATTATGAGACCATAATGCAGGCTGGAGACAAAAGCCATGAGCGGCTCTCGACCTCTGCTGCTTCACTTTAATGATCTGCCTTTCACAAAACGCTCGGCCGCTCCAAAAATGACATGTCTTGAATAAATGTCCAGCCTGTGCGCCGCGTATGAAGACGGACGGCGTTAAAGGAACAGTCGGACATTCTGCCGCAGACTTTTAACCCTCTTTGTCCTGCTTGTGTTCACAACACGAAAACTGAGTCTTCAATGAGCCGATTTCACTCTCCTCACCCTCCTCAGCACCCATCAGCTTCATGACAGTCACACTGCTCATCACCCACGCCAGGAACGATTTTTGGAAACGCGAGATATAATCCCGTACGGCTCCGTGTCGCGTACGGGTTGAGTGTTTTACTCTTGACTAGAGGGCAACATAAATTTGGCTTGCTTTGTTGTTTTTGTTGGGGTTTTTTTTTCTTTCCTCCTTTGCATCAAAACATCAGACCTGTGCAACAAACGGTTCAAGTTATTTTCAGCATCTGTATCCAAATCCAATTAGAGTCGTGCCAATGGCAGATGGCTGCGAGCCCACATGCGGAGAAAATCCCATTTTGATTTCATCTTCTGGAGCCGGATGAAAGGAAAGGTCAAAAGGTTGCGATCCATCCTTCCAAACGGACGTGAATACAGAGCTACGCAGCCCGACAGAAAAAAAACAACTCTGCAAACTTTCTTTGTGGCCTGAGAGGCGCTTTGACGTGCGTCAGTGTCATTGTGCACCTTTCATTTACAACTGTGACAGATAAAGTGATTACAGCCGAGCGCCACCGGGTCACAAAGTCTGATTTCCTGCTCTTGTGTGCGTACGGAGTCAGACACGAGTTTGTGGATGTTGCTCTGAGCCAACAGCATCTGGCCCATTGTCTGCCTCCACGGCTGGCTGCCTGATTAGCTGCTACAGTATTGCAATGCTAGGCAGAGAGAATTAGCTGAGTGTGTGTGTGTGTGTGTGTGTGTGTGTGTGTGTGTGTGTGTGTGTGTAAGAAAGAAAAAGCAAGAGAGCATTTCTGAGTGAGTGAATGAATGTGTATGCCACGAGAGAATTTATATATATATGTGTGTGTGTGTGTGTGTGTGTGCGCGCGCGCTACTGTGTATTTATGTGTGAGTGTGGGTGGGCGAATAAAATCAAGTTCCCAGGAGTCTGCAGCTAAAATTATAAAAATTACACAATGCATCACAGATGGCAGGCTGGGTGCAGAATAACACACACTCACACACACACACACACACACACACACACACATACACACACTTGGGAGGGAGGCAATAAGTCTTCAGAGGTCTTGTTCATGAACACTTTGATCTAATGTGTGTGTGTGTGTGTGTGTTCAATGTATCGCCATCCTGTAGTAGCTCTTGTTTTGACGCACACACTAACACACTTTGAACAAAAAACTACCTGTAACATCTCCCACGCGTTTCACTTCCCGCAGCTCAAACACATGTACGCCACGCGCACGAGCGGGGAAGGTATGAGACAGGTCACCGGTGTCGACGTCTCACAGCGGCCGCCATCCTGTGTGACTGACACGGGCTGCTTGATGTCAAAGCGGCTGCCGCGGGCGCTGACACAACCCCGGCTGGGTAAAGTGCGGCCCCGAGAGCTCCAGATTGGCGTGGGAGGGAATGTGTTTCATCGACGGTTGAGGTGAAGTCTGGCGGTTACCGCTCGAGGTCAAAGGTCGGAGATGGAGAACAGCGGAGATGGCCTGAGTTTACTGCCCTTGATGCAGTATCTTTGCTACTGACTTGTCACTAATGGTAAATAATGAATGTACAGAACTCTAACATCAATATCCTGCCAGAGACAGACATGGAAGGCGCTAACGAGACTTTTCGTCCACTTTTAGACATTCTCCCTAAACAAATATAGTCTATCCTTTTCTTTTCTGTCCTATTCTTATCTGCCAAAAATATGGACAGTATAAATATAGAAGTCATATCTGTAACGTCACCCATATGTTTTGTAGCTCAGGCCATCGCCACCGCCATCTTGGCAGCTCGGCCGCCTTCTGACTAATCCAAAAATGGGCAAAGATGCGGCTCGTTGGTCGAGCTGAATAATGCATGGGTGCTAAAACAAGCTACCCCCCGGTCATTTAGAGCAAGCACGCTGTTAATAATGCATAGCTTTAAAGTTATGCATTATTAACAAACCAAATATTGAGATTTCTCTCAAAGTACATTAAAGATGTTGGAAAATAGTTGCTGGAGACGCGTGGAAAGGTTAAAACGGCTTCCAGTCCGGGATTTTTTTGTGGGCGGCCCTAAAGGGCGGCTCGATGACACGCTGAGGCCACCCTGAGCAGAGAGACCGAGATGAACTCATCTCGCTCAGAGTGTTTAGAAGTCAGTCGTCAGTGCTGCAGCTTCAGCCGAGACAAACAGCTCTAGACTGAGTATTTCTAGAATACGTTCTGATGTGAGGTCTCATGGCTCGTAACTAATTTACAGGCAGTTTGACACTTCACACATTAGCTCCTCGTTGTAAGGTTGCCTCCTCTTCGCACTGAGTAAATCACAGCGCACACCTTGGGCAATTACAGGATACTATTCTTAAAGGATGGTTCACACCCTGGAGAAAATGAAGGTCCGGTGAGATGTACAGGTTCTGTTCCCATTCAGTGGGAGAAGAACAAAGTCAGCACAAGCAGACACGTCTCATTTATGAGTAAGAAGAATGCGTTTCTCCAAGGCTCAGAACAAACGTGCGGAAACTTTCTGTGAAATTATCAGCTGATGAAGCTTTTTGGTACGAGAATCAGATTTTCTCACGCTGCATGGCATGCTTAGTATGAACACTGACACTTTGTATTTACTTCAGTTTTCTGCCTGGCGTCACCAGGACTTTATCTTGGAGTTTTGCCTGAACTCATCAGCCGCATTTTGCCGACCTTTTCCGCGAGTTATTTAAGTTTTTTTAAAACTTTTTGTCCACTTAGCTTCGTGTCCACCTCCTTGAACTAAACGTTGACAGCTTACATTAAGAAACACAGCTTCACAGGAGCGTACAGACGCAAAGAGAAAATCCTACACAGCTGAGAAAACACATGAACCTTTTCAAGACCTTCTAAACTGTTTTTCAAGGCGTGATCTTAAAAATAAGACCGGTTAATTACAGTATTTATGCCAAGAGAAGACAACTTCATAACGAGGATGCACATGTGGGTTAACAAGTGTCAAAGAACCTGCGATTTAGTTATGAGCAAGAGCTCACACCACCTGATAAGACCCATACTGAGTGAAGCATAGTACGGTAATGCTATATGACCTCCTTACTAACTAGCAATAAGCAGTGAGCGGGAGGTCATTGAGGGATGTCTGTTCATACAGATTAATGACTAACACAGAGCCAATATGGTGCTAGATGAGAAGTCCGTAAAGTTTAGCAGAAAAAAATGAAGTTTGCACCAGCAAAACTTTCATAACTACCGGAAAAATGATGAGATACGAAGTGAACCTTTGTTTTTTTCTCACTGTAACTATGTTTTAAGTTTGAACAGCCTCAGGTGTAAGCATGTTAAGATTACAGACGTAGACATACAACTTTATCCACATAAAGTGACGTGTAGGAAACAGAAATACAAACCCGTGATCGTAGTTGTAATAATCTTGTGTGTAGTAGTCCTGGCCGGGGTCGATGCCGGATTCCATTGATAACTCCTGTTAAATTAGCAGACCGTTATTAGCAGCTGTGCACACATGCACACTGCACACAGGATGGATGTCTGCACAAACACTCACACTCGCGCACACCGCACACGCTCATCTAAAGCTCTGCACTTTTGCACTTCCCACCTTTGATCACATCGACCCACACACTGAAGCGGAGACACGCATGCTTGAGTGAAAGTATTCGGAAAGGGAAAGACAGAAGAGTACCTCTGGTCTGAGCAGAGAAGGTCGGAGAAGTTGTTGTGTCTGCCAGAGGGAGAGAGAGAAGAGCAGCAGGGTGACGAGACAAATGGAAGAAACGCGGAGTTCTCCCCCGTTCTTTTGGAAACGCAAAATCGATACCTGATGCTCTTCGTTCAATATCGCTGAATCCAGATGAGCCTGCCTGTGCGTTTGTTTTCCCTTCTTGACAATCAGTTTTGCAGGAGCAGGTGTTGTTTTATTCAGAGTGAATATGAAGTTTTAGCACACTTAAATATTTAAAATCAAATAATCATTATCGAGCAACTCAAGAAACTTTCTGAAAGAAGAAAGTTTCTGCGTCCACAAAAGCAGAGTTTTTAAATTCTGATGACATTGTTTGACTTTCTGCCTCCGTGTCTTTGCGCCATCTAACGGACCGCAGAGGTCTTAAAGAGCATTTTAGAAGTCAAGACGGTCAATTATGTAGATACAATAAACTGATTACACGCTGCTCCGTCTTGATTACATCAAACAGAAAAAGAACAGAGGGAGTCGGAAACAAACACAGGGGGAAAAAACACACATGCAGCATGCAGAGAGCGAGCGACGCCTACCTCGTGTTGTCCATATCCACGCCTGGAAGATCAAAGAAAGAAGCAGAAAGACCACTAACCAACATTACCCACGAAACATGTCATTAAGCATAATCCCCCCGCTGTGGATGGATCTTTAACACACGTCAGCACTTTGCTTTGTGTCTCACGCACTGTGGAAGAAATGGCATGTTCAAAATCAAGGCCCGAGTGGAAGTGGCCCCCGGGAATGCATCACAAAATTTAACCCAGTTTCCAAGAAAGAAGAAGAAGAAAGCCGGAAGATGAGACGAGTGTGAGTGTATGTATGGGAGTGTGTGCTCTTTAAGATAAATGGAGACACAGTGAGAGCTGTGTGAGACTGCTGAGCGTGTGCCATTTCAGGACTGTCGCTTGTTTTGTAGCATAAATCCGCTAAATATTATTTTACTATAGCTTCTTATAATTTGGGACTGGTTTAATAGGTGGGATGTTTTATTCATGACTTTATTCCCTGGCATCAGATATGATTCAAGAAACAGGCATAATGTGAAACGCTGTCTTCAGGAATTCGCAGCTCTTCTTCTTTTAAGGTTTACAAACACACATTTTGTGTCCAGCGCAACAAAAAGTCAATGAATGTGGCTGGCAGGTCTGCAGGTCCAGACCTTCTATTATATAGTCATCAAAAGCTCGCCATCGTTCAGCTTGAGGGAAGATTTTTGAGTTGATAATCCTCAAGGAGAATAATTATGTTTTTTTTTACCTGTATGTCCACCGTGGAGGTAGGATATGTTTCACACACACACACACACACACACACACACACACAGATGTGGTCATGTAAAATTTATTATAGAGCGTCTCCAAACTTCCTTTTCGGGTAAGTCGGTCGGTTTCATGGACTGCATTCTGCCACACCAGCAGAGATTACAGCATGCTTTCAATCTGCAGTGAAATAACTGTGATGACATGACAGCGGCCCGGAACAAATTCAAAGCCTTCCTGAGAGATGTGAAACCTTTTCAGTCAGACGCGACCTTTGGCTCGGTCTGACTGAGTCCTGAAGACACTTAGAGCACCTTTGCCGGTGTTCTGTTCAG
Organism: Nibea albiflora; assembly: GCA_014281875.1. Classification (NCBI taxonomy): domain Eukaryota; kingdom Metazoa; phylum Chordata; class Actinopteri; family Sciaenidae; genus Nibea; species Nibea albiflora. The sequence goes on from CM024806.1 coordinate 15,627,312, forward strand.
CTCAGGTCCGGTCCATAATAGCCGTCTGCTGGGGCACACTCAGTGTCAGCTAACGTGTCTGCAGTAGGCTGTAGTCCATATACATGAACTTACAGACTGTCATTATGATATCTTTATTAGATGCAGAACCTTTTTCTGCACATTAACCTGCCTAATAACTTTATAAACATCGTCCTGATAACTTTTCCTTTCCAATAATAATTCAAGAAATAACTGACTTTTTTAAAAAAACTACACTTCTTTTCTCAGAGTTAGCTGAGAAGCTCGATACCGCCGTCATATCTTCAGGCTACGATAGAGCTAGCAGATAATTAGCGTAGAGACTCCAATCGGGATGCACAACTAACCTGGCTCTGTCCGAAGAAAAGAGAATCCATAAAAGCAGTTCTTGAGTTTGATAACAAACACGTCAAACCTGAAATCTGTAAAATAACCAATACAATTTTACAGGTGGTCAGCTGCGAGTGGCTACCACAGGCTGTTTCTCCCATTGTTTCCACTCTTTATGCTAAGCTAATTATCCGGTGGCTCTACATCACTGCATATTTGCTGTATATGTTTCTGTGTTTCCGCAAAGAGCCTCTCATCAAGCCTGGCAACAATAAATACTGGTTATTTACCGTCAGCAGTGAAATTACGACTTGCTGTTGTGACTAAAACAAAACTGCCCACGCAGACGGTGAGAGAGAGAAACAAAAACAGAGAGCGGGCGCGATGGAGTTAGACACAAAAACTTTTTAAAAAGTGAGAAAAACTATGATGAAATTTTTTTTTTTAAAAAGGGGGGAAAAGCCAAAAAGGAAAAACACAGAGGAATAACAACAATAGCAAACGAAGAAAAACAGCCAAAAATCTCTCTGTCGCCAGGAGGATGTATTGTCATGTGAAACCAAGGTAATGAGCTGGACAAATGAAGACGCATCACCGGACAACAAATGGTGACTTTTAGAGGACACGTCAGATCCTCTGTTCAGTTATTAGAGGGAAAACACACACACACACACACAGAGGCACAGATTGTTAAACCACTTGAGCGTTTCATTAAATAAACTCCAATGAGAATATGACAAATACACACAAACACGCACGCTTCCAGCAGAAAGGCTGGCCTTTCACACCAGGAATCAAAATGCAGTTTTGAAGTGCTCGATAAAGACAAAAATATCCGGTTAAATAAAGCTGCGGAAAGACGGATATCACCGGATGAATAGATTCAGGGATAAGTGGATGAATATGTAAATGAAAAGGCAGATTTCTGGGTGATCTGCAGGTTTGAAACGGCACCTTTTCACCATCCCCGTGTGTGTGTGTGTGTGTAAATGTGTGTATACTTCCCAGTTCATGGCTGCCAGCAGCCCAGCATTGTGTGTTGTGTAATCTGTGCATGTGTCAGCGTGTGAAGATAAGTCTATCTCTGTGTCCTTGTTGTTCTGACAGACACATTATTAGGTCCTTTCGAGACAAAAACACACAGAAAGCTATCTGATCTCACACACACAAACATACACTCCCCTGACATGATTGACTCTCGCGCTCTGTGTCCTCTCAACCTTGTTTCGCGGCGTGCACGGGAAAGACGGGAGGAGAGAAATATTATTAGCTCTCAAAGACTATAACACCCAACAACACTCCCATCTTCTCTCTGTTCCTCCTGCATTTCGTCTCATGCTTCGCTCTCAGAGTTACTGTAGCTCCCTTGCCCTTTACACTGTCACTCCCCCCAACTCATTTGTTACTTCCCTTTCCTCCAACTTGTTTCTCTCCCCCGTGCCTATTTCAGCCCGCTCTAGAAAACTTTGAGGGAAGGTAAACCATCAATAAGTCCAGAAAGGTGCTGCAGACAGACACCAATGTTCCAGCTTCGAGAAGCTTTAGATTCATACAGGACTTGATACACTAAACTTACTTTGGAGTTTTCTTGTCCAAACCGTCACTTAGCAGATTAACACCATATCCCAGCTGATACGCACACCCAGAGCAGCCTGACATACACAAAAGCCAGTGACAGAAATGTACAAACTGATTCTTAATGGGAGTTTTGCCCATCAATCCTTGTTTTTGTGTGACAGTAACAGTTCAGCAGGGCCCTATCTTACAGACCTAATGAACACAAAGTACAGCAGACAATGACAGGAACGCAGAAATTCGGTCCTAACACATTTGACAGACTAAAATTTGGACCCGATTATCACGCTCGATGACAAGTCAGGCGATCACCGGAGTGATTACATTTCCTTCTGAGGAGATCGGGAATGTTTGCCCCAGATGTGGGATAATCCATCCGATAATCCAATATTTCACACCGCAGCACCGCAAACGTCAACCTCATGACGGCCAAGAGGAAATGTGAGGCTCCACAAAATCGTTACGATCGTCTGGGAGTCCGTCAAGCAGAAAGAGAAGATATTTTAGCAGAAACCTTGATCAACTGGAGAGAGATTACCAAACATGGACCACCCTATACCTGATTTCATTATAAACCACCTGATAGTTGTATGTAAGTCAGGACCAAACTGGTCGATTCAGAAGTCACACTAAAAGTCACATCAAAAGTCGTCTTGGACCATTCACTTTTATTTTCTCTTAGCCAAGACCAAGAAAATAAGATGGCAGTTGTAATAAATAAAGAGTAAACGTCACAAAGATGTTAAAGTAAAGCCACTTACTACAGCAGATTCTCATTTTCTTTGCTATATCTCATGCCTAATTTGCCGCTTCAGTGATAATCTGCCGTCGCGAGGATCAAACCTGTAATTTTTACAATTACACAACAACCTCTGTCTCGCCGCGCGCCGCGTCTGTGCTCCTCCATTCGGCTTTAATTAAACGCGGTGTGCTTTTCCCGAACGTTGCAAACTATGGCGCCGATATGTCAAAAACACGCCTGTTCTCGGGCAAAAACCACGAAATGAGAACTGAGAGAGGGAGAGCAGAATCCTTCCGCTAGACAATGAAGCTGCACCGAGCGTGCATAAGTGTGTGTAATGACATGCGGCACACTGAGGTTGAAAGCTAATCTCAACATAAAACATTTTCAACCCAGTCAGCTGAAACAGCAGCAGCGCCCGCAACCTGCAGCCGTGTGTTTGTGTGGAAGTGTACAGGGATGCATGTTTATGCCCACGTGTCTGTGTTAATACTGCCTTACTTAGAAATTCACAGCTTCATCACGATTTCGTGTCCGCGAGAGGAGAAAATGCATCTTTGAACAATTCGTTCTTCTTAACAGAGCGTCCAAACCAGCGCATAATACCACATTAAAATACGTGTGTGTGTGTGTACATCGCTTTATGTCCATCGCGGTTCGTCTAATTTCATGATTGGGCATGACAAAAAAATGAATCTGTCACTTTACGGTGACATTATGCATCTGGAGACAAACTGCTACTGTATACGTCACCTCCTTTCTTACCGGGCTAACTGCACAAAGGTGGAACGGAAAAGAAAGGAACTCATCTCACCCGGTCTGACTTTATCACAAGATTCGTTTGCACGCTTTGCAGAGGTGCGTGTGTGCATTTATGCGCGCTTTTTTGCAAGATGGTAGCAATTTGCATCAAAAACCTGTGAGGCCACATGATCCGTTCTCATCATGAATCATTTATGATGACCTAAATAATGCTGGCAAATGTTTTGTTTGGCAGAAAATGTTTCTGCAAAGACCTTGAGAGGCTCAGGACTACAGCGGTTTATGGTAAATCCGACGAACAGTCTGAGACGGAGCAGCTTCAACATGAAGTGAAGTTACTCCGGTGCAGTATATTGATTTTGTTATGCAGTTATGGAGAGTAGAACAACATCTGCTCTGCAGTGATCCCCCTTAGATGAGTTGAAACATCTTCAAATGTCCAGCTGGTGGTTGAGTCTTGACCTGATTTTTTGACTTCCATAAAACGCAAGAGCTCGTATCTGAGATGAGCGCAACATTGTATTCGCTCATTAATATGCTGAAAATGTAGGAGGCTGTGTACGTGACTCCCTCTGCATACTTTTCTGGCATAATTCCATCAAGAGGAGGGAAAAAAAGCAAACGGCACAGATGCCGTCATTGTCAGTCGATGCTACACTTTGCATATGCCCCGCACCGCTGCTTCACGTCTGCTCCTCCCTGAGGCTTTGTTGGGGGGGAAAGAAGCGATGTAAAGACGCGGGACAAACGCGCAGGATTGGGGGGGTTTCTGTATTACCAGCATTGTTTAAGTGAGACTATGTGGTACTAACTAGGAAGAGTTACAGTAGCTCCCAGTATAAATTAATAATAGGTGCTGCTCCTGGTTTTTAAAGTGATTTCAACTTTCTGCCAAATAAAAATGGTCATAGATTCTCTTAGTCAGCAATGTGTTTTATTGAGAAAAATGTCTCATGCTCGTGGCCTTTTTGTATTTTTCATATTAATTACATCCCAAAGTAGCCACACAATGATTTAATGAAGGAACCCTTGGGTTAAAAGAGCAATAAAACCCTCTAGAAAAAGTTAATAAAAATCTCGCACAGACTGTGAATACAAACATCGCTCTACATGAAGGTTTTAGACACGTTATCGCTGCAGCTACACACCTACCTACGTGTTAAACATGTGTTTCCTTGAAAAAACAGACAGTGACATGACTTTGTGAAACTTTAAAAAAACAATGCAGGACAAAAAAAAGAAGGAAAAACATACAATTAAGTAAAGACAACGAGAAGAGAGAACAACAGAAAGACTTTAAGAGCTAATAATCAACACAGGGGAACTATGAATAAATGTTTCTACCAACTAAATGAGTATTTGAAAGAAAGCGGAATGTGAGACAAAAGATAATGTCCGCTTAAAGAACGTTTCACCATGTCTGTGTAACAAGCTACTTCGGATATGAAAAGATCAGCCGCGTCTCCTAGATACTGTGTACTGTGCAGTTTGTATGCCCGCCATTGATCCCGGTGACTCCGCTGCTGTATATAATGTAGCTATTCACTCAAAACGTTGCCCTTGAAGATGATGAATCCAGCCAAGATTGAAAAACTGCAGACGGCGACCTTTTTTTCAATCTATACAGATCAGACAGAAGCTGTGAGCTTACATTAACTACTGCGGCACTACGCAAAAGTGAATGTGGATGAAGTGGAGAGTGAAAACAGTGATCGTGTCATCGGTTGCGGCCCTGCGTCAAAGTCCACGTCCAAGCAAAGTTGGATCCACGTTGGCAGGTTGAACGTAGCTCTCTCCTCTTCTGTTTGTCCTTTTATATTCAGATTGAACTGGTTTAGACGTCCAGAGGCTGCGCGGTAATTAGCTTCTCCCGACAGCGAGTGGCCCCTTAATGTCTTCCATTAAAGACATATATAAGAAGTTGTGGTGTGGGATGTAAAATGTTAATGACAGCGGTCGAACTGAAAGTTAACCAGGAGACATTTTGCCACTTGTAATCATTTGATTTCGCTGCTCCAATCTGCAGCTATTTAAGCCAATTTTCCTCTAAGTGTTAATTAAAAAAAAAACAAGCCCTTAGAAATGTTTGTGGGGAAACTGAAAATGATGTCTGAGGCAGATAATGAGTTAGACCTCCAAAGTGCTACATCGGTATTTGAGTGGGAAGCAGTCTTTTGAATTCTAATAGTTCAGGTTCACCTCTTATTATCTTAACCTCTGATTATCATTTCCTCCGTGTCCTTAAACATTCATTTAATCCTTCTCTCTTGTAATAGAAATAGTGGAGAGTACAGGAAGTGAAGAAGCACTTTACAGCTATTACCTCTCTTGCTGTTTCACCTTCCAAACTTCTCTTTTACTGATCGCAAATGATTTGAGCGGATAAACAGTTTTCTGTTTCCCATAGAAGAGTTTCTATTAGATCTAGTGACTTCCCTTACAGGAAGTCGTGTTGGAAGAGCACAGCCGTAGCACCGTATAAAAACCACCAAATCATCACCAAAGCTGTCTCACTGAGCTATTCTAAGCATCTGTCTCTACGGCAACTACACAACAACACAATGTGCCTTCCAGGAAATCAAGGCAAAGGCTAGAGCACTGTAGACTGAGAGGGGAATCGTTTCCCAAGCTCTTCCATGATGGAGTTCATGTTTGGGTTGGGCTGAATCTGTGCAGGCAGAGGATTCTTTCCTTCTCTTCCAGCTCCTTCTCTGCCTCCGTCTCCTTCCTCTGTTCCTCCTCCTCCTCCTCCTTCTCCTCCTCCTCCTGCTGCTGCTGTTGCCTCTGCTAGTGCATCCAAGGAGTCAAGGGAATCAATGGAATCTATGGAGGCTCGGCTCTTCCTGACCTTTTTGAGCGGAATCTGTTTCTGGTCTATCTGGCTGAACATGTTGGCCACCGACTTCTCGATGTCCGCGATGTTTTGGATGTTTTTTAAGATTCCTTTCAGCTCCTTTCGCGGAGGCTCGGGCTCCGTGGCGAGGGGCGGCGGCGGTGGCCGGAGGGACACGGGCCGCAGGGTTGGCGCCTCCGAGAGCGACGGGAGGACAAAGGTGGACGGGTGCAGAAGCGAGGGCGACAAAGGGGGAGGGAGAGGTGGAGGCGGAGGTGGAGCCGGTAGGGGAGGAGGAGAGGGAGGAGGAGGAGAAGGAGTGTGCTTTTTCTGTATGGTTGGAGAGAGATGAAGGAGGAGGGAGAGGAGGAGGAGGGGAGGAAGGGTGTTGTGGAGGAGGAGGCGGAGGAGGTGAAGGAGGGGGTGGAGCAGACGTAGAAGGTGGCGGCGGTGGAGCTGGATGCGGCGGTGACGGTGGTGGTGGTGGTGGAGTTGATGGAGGATCTGGGATAACCTCTAAGTGGACCTGAAGTCTATCTTCTGAACCCTGATTGCCTGTTATATTCACCCCGAAGCGCCGCAGCACAGGAGGAGTTGGTTTGTGATTAGGCGGCGGGGTCCCTCCATCACTATGGGTGACAATGATACTCGGGGGACCCTCTTTAACCTGGACATTCGAGATACTGTGAGTAGGAGTGTGCTTCTGGTGAAGAGGAGACTCGTCCGGGAAGACAGAGAGCAGCATGTCAGGTGACAAAGATCCTCGTGAATCTCTGCTTTGCCTCTGCCGCATTTCTTGGAGCGCCTGTTGCTCAAACTGTCTGGCTTGTTCTTTGACGGTCAGCTTGGGTTCCAGACTTGGGCTTCCCATTAAGTCCGAGTCTAACCCACGGTCGAATCCTGAATCCAGACCGGCATCTTTACTCTCCTTGAACTCTGCCTTGAGAAGCTCCAGCTCCCACTGCACGGGATCCATAACCACTTGGCGTTTTAAAGCGTCACACATCTCTCTTCGGTGAAATCTTGAAGGGAGAGTCCAGCTGTGTCCACTCCCAGAGCCCCATCCGCTGTCGCCGAATCCCACATCTCCCCCATGGGAGCTGAGCCTCAGCCAAGCATCTCGAAGGCCTTTCCTGGAAGGGGAGAAATTTCCAAGAAGGTCTCTTCTCCTCTGGTTTCTTCCAAGAGTCTCTGGGCTACTCAAAGTCCCGTCCTCGTGGTAAATAGGATTCTTGATAGTCAGGGGGTTTTCATCAGAGAGAAAGGTGATGTTGGACTCGGACTTTGGCAGGTTGTTGAGCACCCCTCCGTTAGCGACACACTGGCGATGGGCAGCGATCGCTCGCGTGGCAAAATCTGAGATCAGACGTTGGCGGTCGCTTTCGTCCAAACTGCCATGACTCCCGCCGCCACTGTGGTTTGACGGGCTGGTGCATGGATGGAAGACAAAACGAGAGGAGAAAAAAAAAAAAGGATGGAATGAAGGGAGAAATAATAAAAGAATTGCAGATAAAATATGAGGGAGTGGAAGGTATAGCGAATTGGAAAGATATTATATAAATCAAAGCTAAATGAGATGGAGAGAGATGGGGAGTGAGTGATTAACTGAAATGGTTATAGAGGAGCAACAAAGGAAGAATACAGAACGGCGGGAAGACGGATAAAATAACAGAATGTCTGCTGGAGCTGTTGTTTGATATATGAAATGAAAAGAGGGTTTCACATTAAGAGATGAATGAGTAGAAGCAATGAGAGGAAACGGCAGCGGGATCTTAAAAGAGTTAGCATCATTCTCTTTCTGTGCTGTTTTTACCAGAGGGGCAGGAGACGGAGCACTAAAAAAATAGTCTTGAAACACAAAGGGAGAGAATGCAAATAGATTTATGTATGCTAAAAGCGGTGCACTACAAAGACACTCCTGCATCATCACTATAAACAATGCCAGATCTGTTGGGGCAGGGACAGACATGGAGTTCGGAGCGCATGCAGATTTTCTCCTAACAAAAGGCTGATTACATCCTCCTCTCCGGTTAAAAAGCACTAATGTGTGAAATGTCTGGTGTAATTTCAGACTCTGCTTGAAACTCTGCACACTCTTGGTACTCCATGGCCCGTGGCGACGTCTACGTCCGTGCTGGGGCAACCAATGCAGCTTCAGCACAGCTCTAATTCATCACTGATTAGCCACGAGCGCAACCGACCTACAGCAACACAACTTGACTCCTCTGATCTACCAAAGTACAACACGAGCGAGCAGGGAAAACACAGAAACACAAAACTAAAGCAAGAAAACTGTCACGGCGCAGGGTCAGACTCGCCACAGCCGTGAAACAACTCTCAGCATCTTACTCACTTTTGTCTGTTAGGCACAGATAATGGCAGGCGGATGAGAACAAGAAGGGAACGCGTTGGTCAACATGAGAACAGAAGAAGAAGACAGAAGAAGTTATGAAATGAAAAAAAAGATGTTAGAAGCAGTTCACAGACAGCACATACAGCGTAATACATCTGTTGATCAGTTAAATCAAAGGACGCAGAAGAGAATTTCAGTTTCATCTTGTCTACGTGTGTTAACACAAATCAGAAATGTATATTTGCTACTCACTTCTTTGCAAAGTAAACATTTGCAAAGACATATGCAATTGTAATGTGCCAGTATGACTGTGAATACAAAGGTTTCTGTATTTATTTCATGAAGCGATAGTCATTAACCTTAAAAAAGAAAACGACCATGAAAAGTCGACAGAAGCCAAGTAAACAAAATCCCATTTTAATTAAATACGGTTAAATAGGAGCCGACATAGCATAACACTGACGAGTCGCTAAGTAACATGACTTTTAATTAGACTTTTAAAAATCATGCTCCGTTTAACACTGCTGCTTATAATAATAATGTAAAGAACACTTTATTTCAAATAGGTAATTGAAGACAGATATTAAAGCCCGAGCCTGTCAAGACAACGACCAAAGGTAATTAAAAGGGCAAAAAAATGGCTTGAAAATCGGTCTACTGAGCAGTTTGATAATGGACCTTAATTATGAATGTGCAAACTTTTGCACTTTGCCAGGTTTTATGCTCTTCGGGGATTATTTAGTCCCTACATGATTGCAGTGATACTGAACGCGCTAACACAAGTGTTACACAAGAAATCCCAAACTGCCTACTTTGCAAACAAACACACGCCCGCACAAGACCTTCTCCACCACAATTAAACGTGCTCTGTAGCTTATCAATAGAATTAATTATCGCCCAGGGTGGTCTTTATAAATTACTGGCTGCATTTATTTCAATTATCTCATATCCCAAGTTCATTTCCGCAGACATTTTTCAGGCGATCATTTGGGCTGGTTAGCCTCCCTCGCGCGCGCACGCACACACACACACACACGCACGCACAGCTGGAAATCCCTTGTTGTCATTTGGAGATAGTTTCTACAATCTTGCATATGAATTGCTCTCGTGTTAATGGGAGTGGGGAGGCATATCAAGGACAGACAGCAAACCAGTGATGCATGTAATGCTGATAAGAGTTCCTCTCAACTTCTCTGTAACGCTTGAATAAGGAATTATAAATGAAGTATGTGTGTGCATCGCCTCGGGTGATTGCGTGTGTGAGGTTGAACTTTACGATAGAAGCTAATGCGGTGTCTTGACATGCAGTCACTATTACACTATTATACTTGAACCAGACCAACATGTATCACCCCGGCAGAAAATGGCATGAGGATAAATTAAACAGAATCTGCTAGAAGGTGCGCAGCAAGCGGTGAAGGGAATGTGACTAAATTGCACAGCAATAAAGAAACTTTTGAGTGGATGGGCAGTAATACCCTTCAGCACTGGTGGGAGTTTAGATGTGGTACAGAAATAATAAAAAATAAAAGCTATTTCAACGCAACAATCAAAAAGTGCAGTCATACTGCCTTAAATTACTGGCCATGACCCATGACCTTATGATGAGATCCAGCAAAAACAAACCCTCAAAGCAAAGATTTAATGAATCAAGCTGTAATCTGCTGAGAAGGACGGTGAAGAGAAAGGTTATTTTGTAGGCGTAAATTCGGAGGGCCGTCTTGCTGAAAGCCACCAATCGATGAAAATCCTGAAGTAAACTCGAGAGGCTGTCCTCAAACTGAACACGGCAGATCGCAGATCTTCATTTTATCTTAGCATGGTGAGGCGTTGGGATGCATTACAACAGACGAGCTGACAAGGAAAGAGCTGAATGGCGCCAAACTCCTTGAAGATACAATTGCGGGGTTTATCTACGACTGTTAATGTATTCAAAAATCAGAGCTTTGTTTGGCGTTGGCTTGATGTGGAGTTACAAGACGCCTGGTTGATTAATCCAAGATTGCGCCAGTCACTGCGTGATGTTAGTGGAAAATGTGAAACGGAGGAAAGAAACCGTCTCCGCGCTACACAAAAGCTCGGATCCTTGAAGAGACATTTTAACTCGGCTGATAAATCCTCGCAAGAGTTCCCAGCATTCAACTCAAGTGGTGAATCAACATTTTTTATTCCAGTGGGAGGAGGAGGGCGTGTGTGTCTGAGTTGCTACCGCTGGTTGAAAAAGCTCGGTCTTCAATCAGACTTCAAAGACAGATATGCATAATTTACTTTTTTTACTACATTTAATGCTGTTTCAGAACTGTCCTCACGGCCTGAAACGTACTGCAGTTTATGTGAGGACAGCCGTCTTATCATTTATCAGTTTGACACGAAACTGGCGTGCGACTTTCACCAATTAATTTAATTGCTTGCCCGTGTTGGCGGGCCTTTAAACGTGGTTGTCGAACATGCCTCTCGACGAGGTGGACGTGTGTCTACCACAACGAATACAGACCACAGAGTTACGGTTTGTGTGATCGGGCTTTGTTAATCTCATCTCTGATGAGTTTCAAGCTATAGATGCGAGTTAACTGGTCAGAGTTTGGGAGTTTTCCTCATGTGTCTCTGGTTTGTCCTTCCCTTCACCGATAGATATCAGAAGCTTGTATTCAAAATGCTTTAGACTTGTGTGTCTTCATCGTCCGCTTGCATTTGGTTGTGAATGCGGCCATTGGTCCTGTCACATTTTATAACAATAACAAACTACTTAAGTGTGAAGAAGCTTGAACAACTGAGATTTTGCCCCTAAGTTAATCTTACCTTGCTTATTGTTGCCTGTTTCTTTGTCATTACTTTCTCATTTTTAATTCATGAAAGAGGTGAAATTGGAAAAAAAAATAATAATACGCCGCGTGTGTTTAATCTTACTTTGGTCTGTCAGGAATCAAAGATTTATTTGCAGTAAGTATTTTCCGCAGCGATAGTTAAAATGCGGAGAGATGTGAGACGGGATGTGCATGTGTGCGGGGATCACAAAGCTAAAAGCAGGAACGAGGCACACTGCCAAAGGGCTGAAGTTTAACAGCCACAGAAATGTGAGCTAATGCTTCTGCTTCGCCTCAATCAATGCAAATGCAATGCTTTCACACTTCACTTACATGGCGTTGTCACCAAGCTCCTCGTACAGGTTGCTGGCAGTGCCTCCCCCAGGTTTGCCCGTCGGCAATGCCATCTGGATACGGGCTGTTTTGGCACACTCTGCCTGGCGTCTGGACACAGCAGGGAGGAAAACACAGTGAGCGATCTGAAGTCAGAGTAAAATCACAGCCCTGCAAAGTAGTAAAATGGTGATACTCAGGGCAGGAGGGCTTACAACTATATCTTTGTCTGGAAGAAGCCTCAGGTTTTGGGACGGACTCTGGTGATCTTCTGACATTTCCTCAGCCCCGTGTGTTTGTGCCAGGCTTTCATGACTCACAGCACTGAATATAAAACTCTTACCAGTGGACAAATTGTTCAATGCGCCTCTCTAAAATAACTAAATGAATATTAAAACGAGGCTATGTAACATAAAGTATATGCTGAGCTTTGTCCATTACCGCAAGTGGCAATTACAAGATAGCAGCATATTGAATTTGCCCTCATTCATAAAGATTCTCTTCAATCAGTTTCATTTAATATGAAGGACCTTGAAACATCTATTCACTGGTATGGTGCGTTAATGTGACGCTGACTCAGTAATGCAACAGCAACACATAGGAAATACTGGCTCATATTAACCACTGTAACATGCAGGTCACACCAGGACGCAAACAGCAAAACCCCAGACTTGATTGAATCATGTGAGGGTGCGTTTGATTACTAATTAATTTGACTTTTTATTTGGAAAAGAGTCCTACATGACCCCTCACACACACACACACACACACACACACACACACACACACACACACACACACACACACACACACCTCTAATAAAAGCGCCGGCCATTTACTGATTCCATGTTCTTCGGGATTCATTTGTTTGATTGTCTGCTGTCCTCTTTGTTTCACCGCCCTCCCTGATCTCATCCGTTTTATTGCGCAATGAAAGTCAACAGATTAATCATAATGAAAGGTGTTTAAGGCAGCCATGACATTCATATTTTAGACTGGGAATACGAAAGCGGTACTCACTCTTTGAATCTGGTGGCGGCAGGCACGGCAGACGAGAGAAAGGGAAAGAAAGAGAAAGAGAGAGAAAGATTAGTGATTATTTGAGGCATAAATCACGCAGTACCTCTTGTTATTCGGGTTTATTCAGGTTTATTTATTGTAATTTACAAGTAAGTTGGACAATTGGTCTTCATTACAGTCACTTAGCGACAAAGACTGGTGATTATTATGCTGGTGATGACTACTCTGGTTTTGTTTCATTCTCTCCTCTCCTCTCTCCACTCTGTTGTGTGTCTCAGGATGAGTAGCTCTCTCCAAAATGCACTGATCCAGTTTAAATGTGAATGCTCGCGTGTGTGTGTGTCCTTGTTTGTGTGTATTTAGGAGACGGATGAAATTAATAGCCTTTCACGGTGGTTAGCTAAACAAACTATTAGAATTGGCACTGTGGGACAGGCTGCCATGCTGAATCATCTGGGGAAGTGACTGGCCCAGGTGATAAAATGATAAACAGTGCAAAAGGACGTCCTGCGGGAGACGCCGCCAGCTTTGTCTATTTTTCTGACTGTCGGCATTCTCTCAAAAAAGAAATTCACACACTTTCTTAACAGCTTGTTATCTTCGCTCGCCTTTCAATTTATAGGCAAATCCTCCTTTAGCTGAAGTCGATATTTGACTTCAAGCTGAGTTCCATTGTGCCACGAATGCTGAACCCAGAAACACACCAACGTTGCTGTCATTGTAGAATGCAATAGATTTAATGCGCGTCTGTCAGGTTTGCACATTAATCTGCCACTTTGTGTATTAATGGGCGGCTGAGACTGACGTTTGTTAGTCCATCTCTCAATAGTTTCCGCCCTGTCAGTGGCAGTAAGCTGCAAGCCCACGTGTTCCTGTTGAGGATGTAAAGCTTCTGTGAAACAGATGTTGATGTTTTTTGGCAAAGGTTACTCAAACAGTGAGCAGTGCATTTGATGGGGACTGTTTTCAGCTGTGGATCAGTGCCCGCGTTCATTATGATGAGGGAACACGTGCCAAGGTGTGGCTACATTCTGGGTTTCTAATCGCTTTGGGACAACAGTGGGGGTCTTTGGCTACACCGGAAATAACTATTAGAAGGAAGAATCCACTGTTGGTTTTGGCCTTTTCGTGGGATTCGTTGATAAAAGACAGAAAACATATTGCCAGTCTTATCCTTTGAACATCAGAGGACAGAGAGCTCCTGCTACTAATAAGCAACAGAAATGCCACTTTGATCAGTGACTGAATAGCCTCATTCAGTCTACACACAGTGCCTTTTTCCCCCCTCATTCACTCATAATTCATACTTACTGTCTGTAGGTGATAATGACGATCAGTATGGCGGGGACGCAGCAGACGATGATGATAACCGCCAGAGCCAACAGCGCCCCCTCTGTGTAGCCGACAGTCTGCACGGCTTTCTTCACGCTGGTCACCACTTCTGGGGTTCGGATCTCCAGAATCCGACCACCAGGAGGGAGGAGGGGCTGGAACTCTTTGTTGATGTCCAACAGTTTACCATCAAGAAACCTTCGGGTGGGAGAAACACAGGAGAATATGTATATTTGCCTAAAAACTAAACTCTCTGATTTATTCTTATTTATTTTTCTGTGAAAGGCAGTGGACGTCGGGGAAAGGACAGACATGCAGGCAGCTTAATTAGTCATTAAGTCTTCAAGCTTCAGTCTAAAGTCACACAAACATGCGCCCACTCACTGGCTAAAAGTGACAAGGGATACATTTTTTCTTCTTTTAGTAAGCTGCCAGAAAGTATGAGATTGCCTTCAGCAAAATACCTGAATGGCAGCACTCCAAAAAACTAATTGAGACCAATTAATAAAATAAAACAAACTTAATTGCAGTCTAATTTAGGGTCGCGTCCCGTCTTATGATGTAAAGCTTTCAGAGAGAGAGAGCGGCCGTTTTACTTTTCATGGATTCGCTGGTTCTTACTTGTGGAGCTCCTGTCGAGACACGGCTCTATTTGTCAGCGGGTCAATTGCATAAATCATGAGATCCGACTTGGTGTAGTCTTCCTGCTCCATTCCGTCACCATGGCGATGGGGCCCAATGGTTTCCACGACAACCTTTGCTCCCGGGATCTGGTCCTGGACGTAGCGTTCTAAAATGCTGTGTGTGTGGAAAAACGGTGGATTTTCATTGATGGGTGGCCGACACATACACACCTCTGTGGTACTTTTAAACATGCAAAGACAAAGCCCCCAGACTCCGGTCACACACATCAAACACACACACACTTTTTTCATCCCACCAAGCCAGGCAGCCTCATGCTGTGCAGTATTGATTTCTGTAACCCCAGAAACACCTGCTCTCAGCAGGGATGCAGCCACTAAGGTGTGTGTGTATGTGTGTGTAAGTCACCGAAAGAAAGTAAGACAGAAAGAGAAGATGGTAAACGATTTAAAGCATCATTATCACGTTGTGTGTGTGCGTGTGTGTGTGTGTGTGTGTGTGTGTGTGTGTGCGTGTGTGTGTGTGAGGCAAAGGACAGCAGCCACCTGACTGCGCTGTGGCACAGCGTTCGTCTTCCTTCAAATGAGTAAAAACATATTTGGCCGACTGCGGAGGGAGATAATGTTGCTTGATTCAGGTACATTTCTCAAACAAGCTGAGGCCCGCTGGAGCAATGTGAGAGTATCTCGCATTTAAGCTGCCACTGTCGTTTTCGATAAGGTCATATTTTCGGGGCTCGAGCCCCGAATGTTTTGGAACGTAGCAAGAAAAATATTTTTAATAGTTGGCTTCAAGGGACAGAAGGTGGGTGAGGATTACAAAGTGCCACGAATGCTAAAAAAAAAAGAAGAAGAAAACATGTCCTCGTATTCACATACAAAGACTCGGGTTAAACTCTGGATGTCCTGACATGAAGATGCATCTGTAACCACAGCTCGCTCTGTTCCGCACATTAACAGGGACTTTCTTTGCTCTGTAACTGAAGTCTAGCTGAGGTGCCGTGATGCCGTGTCCCTGTTACAATCCCACAAAACACTCTGAGCTTCATTCTTACCAGGACACTTCATTATGATTTTTTAAAAAACGCTATTTTTATGCTATGCACAAGACTGTTTGTGCTCTTTATCAAGTCTTGTTGATTTCCCCATGGTAGCAATTACAGCTTCAGTCCTTCCTATGAAGACACATCACAGCTGAATCAATACAGAGGAAGGAACCACTGACTGCTCAAAGTGAATCATCTAAAAGGGCATGAAACCAAATCTTTAAACTTTCAGTACCACTCTAATACAAAGCCGTCCACGCAGTGATGTTTAAATGTGGATGGAAAGATGTGTATCCCCCTATAACGAACCATCGCTCCATAAAACGGCGTATTCTGAGGTATTATTAGAAAATGATGAGAGGCTTGGTTCAAGATGAGTGGGAGAGTGTTGAGAATGCAACAATACATTCAATGTAAGCAAAGGGTGAGTAGTTCAACAGACAAGTTGTCCATCAAGAGCTATTTGCAATGCTGATGGTACATGCTGAACTCAAAGTGCCTGCTCTCATCAGCATCAGCATCCTGCTCCCTAAAAATAAGAAACGTTACTTTGATGAACAGACTGATTCTCAGCCCTCGGAGGACATGCTGTACAGACAGCTTAACGCTATAGATGATTTATTAATATGTTCTGTCATAAATACAGTATGCTGTACGTTACCTAAGCAGCTTGTCTTTGTTTTTCTCCACGTAGGTTGGCGGGACATTTGATACGACCACCTGCATGTCCAGCTGGTTCACCACGGACACCTACACAACAGAGAAAAAAAATGCCATTAAATCTAATTTCTGCATTTAAATCTGTCAGAAAACGACACGTCGGACTGAACTCAGAAGTCGTCAGGCGGCACCTCTGTCTGGAAAAAAAGTTTGCACCGCAAACGCTAACTAATCAAACTACGCTTCAGGATTGGGACAATTAGTTTCATCGGTTTCAGGGACATAAATCTCACTGCAATTAAGCTCAATCATGTCATTTAATTTGTAGAGTATGAGATGAAATAAAACTCCTGACAGGCACATTATAAACCTGTCACCAATGTAAAGAAACTGGAAATATACACACCACTATATCCGCCCTGCTGCTGTGTCCTTGGCCGTAATTGTCTGTAGCCATCACCTCAAACTTGAAATACGACCTCCTCATGTTCCGGTACATGATTGCCGTCTTCACCACGCCGCTGTACGGTTCGATGACAAAGCCATCTTTGCTGTCTCGAGGGTCTTTACCGGAAGGAGGCGGAATGATCAGCCGGTACATCATAGAGCTGTAGTTACCCGTGTCTTGGTCCAAGGCCTGTGAAACGAGGAAAAATAAAAATTAGGAAGCGGTGCCATTATTATAATCACGATCATTATAATGAAACGCCATCATCATCATCATCATCATCATCCATGCAAACTACACTGTGATAAATCAGTTTTTATCCATTAACATAACAATTGATTCTTTGATCTGTGATGATTATCGTCATGATACTGAGACGTCAGACTCTTCACTTGCTTCCAGGTGTTTGAGCAGCTGATCAATATTCAGCAATGCTATGTACATTGATGAGTTCAGAGCCAATAGCCTTTCCGTCTTATATTCCTCACACCCTAAAAGGCCACATTATTGTTGCTTTGTCTGAATTTTGTTTTCTCTTGTGGGGAGAAAGCTTCTCTCAGGCTTTCTTGTATTGTTTGATGTAGTACTGGGAACCATCAGTAGGGGGTAAAGTGGTGCTTTGAGCTGTGTGCAGGTCTATTCATCAGCTCTGTCACTCTGGCTAACTATCAAGTCTCCCCCGCCTTCACACATACATGCAAACCACATTCACATCCACATCCAGACGCACACTCAGACAGACACTGATTTATTGCAAGGCCTTTACAGGAATGGTCTGGAGTACAGACTACAGATTCAGCTCTGGGACATAAAAGGTAACAGTAGAATAGCAAGAAACCCAAAAAAATATATTGTTTTCACACGGCCAGGGAATGAGCAGGGAAGAAATAAATGAAATAAAGAGACGTACGTATAGAAAAATGAGGGAATATGGGATATCGAAAGAAGAACAGATGTACAGATATACTTCGTTTACTTTTATTTTTTGGTGCAGCAGTGCATCCCAGTAGTGCTACAATACCTGCAGTAACACCTGTTAAAGTATAGCTGCGTCTACAATTCACTTGCATACAAATTCAAAGCCTCAAAGTTGTTAATATTTAATGTGTTCTCACCGTAAAGGGGAAAGATTAAGTATTCTTAAGATAGTCAGTAAGGATACTAAACTACTAAAAACTTTATGTTCATATTCATAAGTTTGTTTCACAGCCGTGAAAATAAAAGTAAGAATCAAAAAATCAGGAGTGAAGCTTTGGAAAAACACGCACTGCATCATTTCCTCCAATTAAAAAACAGTGAAGTATCGTGACGTCTTTTATGCTAACTCCAAAACAGTATGCTGTAAAGATAAGTACATGTATTAAACACATATATAGTATGGAGCCGGGACACTTCAGCTATTCTGCCCATTACGATGTGTTTGGAGAGTAAAAATTAAAAAGGTATCACTTCACCAGTGTAACAACAGACTATCTTTAAATATACATACATTCATATAGCACTTTAGCGTAAACATGTAAGTGCTGTAAACATCTCAGTGCTTTTAAAGTCCTTCCCTTCCAGTGTTTTGCCAGTTTTTTGACAGGAAATCAACAATTTGAGAGCAAGAAAAATAAAAGAAACCACTCAAGAGTTCCCGGGAACACCTGAGGCTCATTCAAAAACATTTTTACAAGATGACTGAATCGTTTGGTGGCCAATGTTCAGGCCGACAACGACGGCGTGTGACAAAAATGCAGCCCCCTTATTAATGTCAGTGAAACTTGCAGAGCTTCTGACCAGACAAAAACAAACACTGAAAAGGCAATTCAACAGCATCTGGTAAGGCGGTGCTAATCAAATACGCGCCAGCTAAATTCCAAATCAAATTCAACACCTTTGCATTTGCGTCGGTGGACGGTGGGGAAAGGTGACAGAAACGTCTTGCGGAGACAAAGTGTGATTTAAATTGAAGACGAAAACAATCTTTGGAGACAACGACAGGTTTTCTAACGTGAAACTCATCTGCAATCTCATCGATGTCTGTGTGCCGGTATCCTCAGAGGGGCAAAAACAGAGGAGCGCACTCCTGCACGTGTGCTTCAACACGTATAGTCTGAAAGCGTGACAGCCCTGCATGAGGCAACACACACACCGATTACAAAATGCAGCCTGGTACACACACACAGACACACAAAACTCATTAGGACAACATGTATGCTACAGACAGATGTGATGGAATTAGTTATACTTGAGTGAAACGGCAGAAATTGAAAATGCACATCTCAAAACTTTCCATCTTTTTCCCCCCCCGTTCTTCCTTTTATCTGGATGTGTTAGCAAGTACGCCGCCAGCATCCCTCGTCCATCTTTATAGTCACCCAGACAACTCCCCCCTCCCCTGCTCTCCATCTATTCACCCACCTATGAATCATGTATGTCTTCCCTGTCTTCTTCTGTCCAGTCAGTTTGTCTCTCAGCAGGATGCCCGTTATCTTTATCTGACCATCAATCCTGTCCTATACTTTCAACCTCCGGATCAATCGGCGCTCCCCGCGGTGATCGAGCCCCGCTAGCAGACTATTAATTCTTCCTGTCAGTCTGCTCGAGTATTTAAAGAGGTCAGGTGACTGTGGGGCAAGTTACTGTAAACCGGCTCCAGCCACTTCAAATCTGCATGCAAACCCACTACCTGAGGTGTTGGCAGCGGAGGAATAATAATCTGAAATAGCAGGTTCATGAGTGAGGGAAAACACATCGTCTACACTTGTGAAACTGTGATTCTGAATATGACTTTTTTTGTTGCACGCTCTCTCTTATTCTCTCATCTTTCCCTGTCACTCTCACTGTGTACGATCTAACGGAAGCAGGAATATCTAAGAATGATCTTAAAAACTTTAATAAAATATTAAAGCAGATACTTTTCCTGCCAGAGACTCTGCCCGAGTCTCCTGTGGCATCCAGGCTCATTAAAACATATTGCTCCTTCTCAGAGGCTGAAAGAGAGAGAGTCTGTGACCCATTTTGAGTCCTGAAAGGCATTTTAACAATACGAGGCGCTCAAGTTGTTTACGGTGATGTGGAAATTCTCCCGGGTTAGGTGAGAAGAAACAAAGAGATGTATCAATTAACAGAGAGATAGAGGTAGACATCAAGGCAGCGACACAGAGACAGAATAATCTTCCCACTTAACTTTGTTACTGGACTGAATGTTGTCTTCTTCTGATATAAACAACCAAAAAAATAAGAGCACACACATCCACACGGGCGCCGTCAGCAACCCGACACCGAGCTAAACTGGATTGTGCTGGAGAGCTGTCATGGTCGAGCTATTTTTCATAATATTGCGAGTCTCACATTAAAATCGGGGATATTCTCTTAACAAAAGAGGAGGCACGAGTAAGAGGAGCGTCTTAAAATATAAAGCAATCCATGCAAGGATATTACAGAGTGAAACCTAAAAAGTTTGAACACAAACAAACTCACACTTCTGACACACTGAGCCTCACAAAGACATTATTTATTGCAGGGCAACAGCAATTCAGTCAGTCAGCCCATGTGGAACAGATTGTTATGTAAATTGAGAATATGTACAGCATTAATGTTCGACACTCCCCACGAGGGAACATGAAGGTGAGCACAGCATGGAGTAGGGAGTGATGATACTCGCCTCCCCCCCTCAAAGGTGAGATGGACCCACCAGCCTCCAGGTGGATGCTGAGATTCTGAAATACTACATGAACTGGCAGTAGCAGCAGATGTAGCAGCAGCATAGCTTTCAGGTAAGTGGCGTGGCAGCAGGCACGCGGCCAAGGAGTGGGCCGAGCGCTGACGGCCGAGCTACTCGGCCATGATTAAAAGAATTTGTTGGATATATGTTGCAGTATGCCATGTGACTGCAGCGGGGTGCTTGAGTTGGCACATAGGCTGTGTAAATGTGTGTGTGTGTGTGTGTGTCCGTACCTGCACTTGCAAGACAGAAGTGAAGGTTTTAGCATCTTCCGCGACCCCTCCGATGTAAAGAGGTCTGGTGAAAACCGGTGCGTGGTCGTTCTCGTCCTCGATGTCAATTATCACCTTAGCCGTGTTAGCTAGGAGACACATACACAATTTACATGTTATGACGCTTAAAGTGGCACGCCTGTAAAACACATGCAGCATCATGGGCTGCAGAGATATTCTCTCAAGAGATACACAAAAGGAACAAGCTACAAGGACGGAAAATAAATAATGACAGGCAAGAAATGAAATAACAAGACCAGACACTGATTGATGCAAATCGTCTGTAACCAAGAGCAGCCAGTTATCATCCAGCTGCAGTTTCAGGAGTTTTAGGCCTGCGGTTTGGGAAGCTTGCAGCTCAGCGTGCACCACATATGGCAAGAAAGGCAGCAGCAGACATCGGCAGGCAGGTTCGGGGTGAGTTTCTGCACAAGCCGGCGTGTCACAGGTGTCACAAGTATTACAATTCAGCAGCTACTACTACTTTTGATTGTATGTGATAATAGACAGACATGTATACACATACAGGTCTGAACTTCCCTTGTGTATAGCTCGTACAGTACAGGCTCGTAAGTGTAAAATTGGTCTTATGTACGACCAACGTTACAACCCATTTCCATGAGGCAATCAAGGATGAGACAATAGAGACAAGTCAAAGGATCAGTGTGAAAGTTTTAGTGGCATCTAGTGGTGTAGTTGTTGATAACAACCAACTGAAAGAGAAATTATGGTGGACACCTGCAATAAAGGCAAAATATAAAATATAGTTCTGCCTATTTTGTTCAATTTCTGCCATATTCTGTAAGTCGAGTCCTCTAAACCTTTAAAAAGCTCCTGAAAACCTGTTTAGCATTCAAAACAATAACTTGGAAGAAAGTCTTCATGTAGGACTTCATTCATTACAGTGAGAAGCTGTTACACAAACTGGTTTTCAGGGCCTTTAATTATAACATAGCGATCAAAGGGTGGGACGGTAGAGTGAATAATGACTGTTGATTGTTCGCTTCACTTCCAAAGCTGATTCTGGAAATGTGTTGTGAGAACTATAAGGAACTGCTCAATGTCTTGGGAGCAGCTGCAGTAGACGTGACCCTGCTCTGATCCATCCGATTAAATTTCTATTTCGGTATTGCAGTCGACATCGCAGCTTTTCCAAGTCAAAAGTCTTCAAAAGTAGAGTATATGCCAAGACTAAAATTCAAGTTTTGGATCAGTGACGCTGTAAAAGTGGTTTGAACTGCATAAATACAAATAAAATCCATTTTGAATGACCAATAAAGCAAATTAAACATTAATCCAAGCAAACTAAACAGAATCAGAATAAGACGAAACGCCGTGCCAATGGCACTTTGTTATTGACATTCAGTGACTGCAACTTGGAATGACTCAGCCTCATCTGGCCAAAAACAGGAAATTGTGGATGTAAAACTACAACACAATGCTATCAGGCAAACTTTGTGAAAAGGCTGAATCGTGTCAGAAAGAGAGAACAAATCCCGGGCTTGTCAAGTGCTCGAGTTTTACTCCAAGAAATACAAAAGAAGAACACATAAAAAGTCTGGCACGTAAAGAACAGCGCAAAACAAACAAGCGGATGAAAACATTAATCTGCTTATCTACCGCAGCCAATGAGAGACCGTAGCGAAACATCTATTTTCGATTCCAACCTTCAAGTGAGTTGGAAAACCGGATTAACGCATTGTTGGAATCCTATTGATTTGTTGTCTGATTAAAATGCCTACCACAAAGAATTGAAGGAGATTTGCTAATGACTACAATGATTTGTAGTTTTAATCTCTGCATAATACTTAAACCCAAATAGTTGGATGAGACGCGAGCAGCATGTGGTGAACGTTATAATTAAAAAGAAACGAGGAACCCGGGAAGCTGAGCATCAATTAAGGAGAATGCGGATATGTTCCGAAAGGAAGAGGACGCAAAGAGACATCGGCCGGGACAGACAGACAGACAGAAAACAGGCAGAGAAAAGAGGCAGGAAGAAAGAACGACAGAGCGGGGAGAAATGGAGACTAATTAGAGCTGGTTTCACTTCAGTTGTAATCTCAATTAAAACCGTGAAAACTTGTTTTGGTCCCACATGCAACTGGGGGAAGGACTGATTGAAATGAGGATAGAAATGAAAGAAAATTACGACAGAATGAAGAAAAAGTACAAATAAAATGAAAACAGAGTACTGAAAGACTTTAAGGTTGTACTCCGATTACAGCAGGCTCAGTAAAAAAATGAACACTGACCTGACCTGCACGGATCACTCATGACTCAGTGTTTGGGGGGGAAAAAGATAGAGCTTTACAGATAAAATCTTCAATCGTCCAAACTGCACGGCAGCTTTATTTGGCCACTTTGATCATTGCAAACAAGTTTGATAGACCAGAGTTAAATTCTGGACGGTTACATAATTGCCCGTCGACAAAGTCCTATGAAAGCCAATGAGATACGAAGGGAGAGGCGAGCATTTTAAAACATGAACAGTGAAGACAACACGCCCGGTGTAGCGTGCCGGTTTGACAGACAGCTGCGAGGGAGGAAAAAGCTGCGTGAAAGGTAACAACAGCAGCCAAGGCTCAACGGAACACGTCTTGAAGACATAGAACTGAATAAACAAGGAGAGGAGTTGGAGAGAAGTTGCACAAGGTAAAAGCAGAGAGAGCTCCAGCGAGAATGGCTCAGAGAGAGAGACGAGTCTGTGCAAGACGGAACGCTACAGTCTGTGGCAATTATCTTAATATCATGCACTGTTATATTTCAATCCATGAGAGTGTGTGCGTGCGTGTCTGTATATTTAATTAGAGGGAAGAAGAAGAATCTGCGGTGATGCAACCCATCATCAGAAGTAAGTCCTGTGATCTGAGAGGAGGAGAGTTCAAAAACACAAGCACGCGCTTACTCTTGGAGGGAGCTCGGAGGTTCGAGGACACCACTTTCATGGAGTCGGCTTCAACCTTTAGAACGAAGCTGGAATTGGCCTCGTAGTCCAGGGGCTTGGCTGTGGAAATCATTCCTGTCGTTTCATTTAATGCGAACACACCTGGGGAGAGAACAAGAGACGGAGAGATGGAGAAAGATGGCAAGGGTGGGGGAAGGCAGGATGAAAGAGGCGGAGAGCAGAGAAACAGAGAGAAAGGTCAAAAAGGGACACAGAGGGATAGAGTTTGTTGTTACTCTATGTATAAAGCAGCAGGATAGATTTTACAGTGAGAAGGAGATAGTGAGCCCTGAGCTGTTTGATACAGAAAGGTGTTTTCAACACCGTTTACATAAAAAGCTTTAGCAAATGACCTGGAGCTTATTACTTTTAGGCCCCATTCATACTTGTCCTTCCGAGTGTTTCATAACCGGATGAAATTTGGATGAAATTTAATATTCTTTTGTTTACTCTGAGCCACGTCTTGTATGAATCAGAGGTCTGGGCTTCTTTTCCCAGGCTAAATGCAAATCGATGTAGCCCTTACTCACATCTAGATGATGGTGGTGATGCACCTAAAAACTGTTTGGCTACAGCTAAAAGAACATAGAACTTGTACATTTTTACATTCATGCTATCCATAAACTTGTACAAAGCACATGGAGGACGTGCACAGATTGGACTATAGCAGGCTTGCACTGATGATGGATCAAATAAATGCTACATTTACAGCATGTTTTGTCTTTTATATGACCGTATGTAAGCTTTCTTTACGACACAGTGAGGAAGATGGGAAATTCAGCTGTACCTTTATCTGCCACAATCAGAGCACAGACCCTGTTAGTGGCTATTCCTGCACGCCAAACTGCAATCCAAGAGTGAGTTTAAAGTTTAGAGAGGGATGGATCCAATTACACATTTTCAGCATCTGGCGAAGATGTGTCTCAAACCGCTCCCCGATCCTCTCTTGTCTCAGATGCCCAAAGTGTGAATGTGAGTCAGTCAGTAAGTTTAGGGAAGATATTTTTGTAGTCTGAGTTCTGCTTGCACCGTGTGCGTCCTCTGTTGCTCTGTCTCTACACAACTGGGTGGCCTTGATACATAAATCCTCCATAAGGTAATAGCAGTTAATAAACCCCATACATAATTCAATGCTAGAAGCCAAGTAGCTGCTTTATCAGCGGTCAGCCAACTCCTCAATTGAAAACCCAGAGCAGACTCTGCGCATAAAAAGCTCTGAGTATACTCACCTCCCTCGTTGCCTTCGATGATGGAGTAGATGATAGTTTGATTGACAGCAGCTGCCATGATGGTTCCCACCGGGGTTCCGACAGCAGCCTCCTCACTCACTGGTGGAAACCTGGGAATGGATCAGTCAATCAATATCAACTGATAAGGAAATTAAATATGTATATGTTAGAATGTGGGCCCACTTCCTCTCAAGGGTCGACTGCAATTTGGCAAGTTAAATACAACAGAGACTAATAGCTGTCAAACGAGTCCAACAGCTTTTACTGCTTCATGCTGACAGCTTTCTGTAACTTTGACCCAGAAGATAAAAACATATTTAAGCAGACGCTAAGAGGTCTAAATGTCAGGTAGGAAAGCTGGTCTTGGAAACTGTGTTTGTGAGAAGTGGCTGCTTCCTTTTGCAACCTTTTTAAATCAGTTAACAAACAAATTCACTTCAGACGTGTGTCTAGCCGTCTGTTAATTGCAGCATGCTGAATGTCAGGAGCAGTTGAAAGGAGTCTCACAGCAACTCCCACAAACTGATGAATTAAAAGGTTGGACCAGAAGAGTTCACTGCGTTTCTGCAAAGTGATTCTCACATAATGGCATGAACTAGAGTAACAATTCATTTACGAAATATCATGTACGCGTTGGAAAAAGGTGATTACAATTTCCCTGAACCCGAAGGTGAGGTCTTTAAATACCATTTTTCAGTTCACTGTAAAGAGAAAAGAGTGCAACCAGAGAATGTCTGACATTTGTCCTTGTATATTAATATTAATGAATTAATAACTGGTAATATAACCTGTGCATGACTTCAGTTGATGTACTAAAAACATACAGAGCTTTGTGGATGGTTCTTGAAGATGCTGTGGGGTGTGCTTCGATAAAGCTTGGTCTGATCCAGTACATTTGGAAGAGGCTATCTGACAGGGACTATTAGTGGCCTGAGCCAGACGGCGAAATTAAACCATCAACAGCTTTGAAACAGGACCCAGGCACGGTCTTGTTTTTGTCCACCTGCTTTCCGTTGCATGTGGTGGGCAGTTTTCCCTGCTTACAACCTTGACAGATTTTCTTCAGAATCTGGCAACTCTCAAATTTCCAGCAGATTTTGCTCCATTAAATAAACCCAGTCCAGTCATTAGGCCAACCGTCACAGCTGGCTAAACATTATAACATGGGCTACCAACTGGCTAAGCTATCAAGTAATCACAACGTGATAGATGGCACTATTGGGGAGTGAGAGAGAGAGTGTGTGTGTGTGTGTGTGTAGATGTTAACTTCCAACTCAGTCAATTGGTTCTCTAACCACCTGCTCTACCCAAACACTCCTCCAGGCAAATGTGTAATAAACCTGAAGTTTATCGCATGAATATACAGTAGATTTAAATGAGACAAGTACAAATATTGTGCAACTTTAGGAAGCATAAATTGCAGCAGCTGATGGAAATCTTCGGGGAAAAAAAAAAAAACAGATAATGTCTCGGTTCTAAGTGTCCCAGTAAGCCGTGGCAATGTGACAACAAGCCCGAAGGCACCAGACCATGAAACAGAAGAGGCTAAATCGCCATCATTAATTTCATTGTTTACACAAATGCTTTTTTCTACTGTGAAATGTCAAAAAGTCTCCAGTGGAAAAAGGTCAATTTTGGTCTTGTGTGCAGTCCCTTCCTGTCCAGACTCCTGTTCATTTAGCAATGAAAATGAAATTTTTATTCTTCTGGAAATGTCATTTTCTGCCTTTATCATATGATATATGTTAAATTATCACAGAAAAAAAGAGAGAACAGAGGGTTGAAGGTTAAACTTGGCTACACTTGAATCTGGGCTGTTGCATTTTCATAGTATTTTAAAACCTGAGGACACCAGAACAGAATTCTCTTTTGTAATCAGTAAAGAGCCACACCTCTGCTACTTGAGAGTCTGTGGACGAAGAATACTAATAAAAGAATGAAAATGTTCTCATTCCCATCCATGCGCTCTTCAAATTACATAAAATGGGACTAACAGGATTGGAGTGGAGAAGCTTTATGAACTCAACGTGCATTTGAAAGAGAAAAGGAGAAACCCCAAGTCTGCAGTTATGCAGTTTAGCTGCAGCAGCATGAATATAGCCAATCAATAAATTTGAGCTTGTTTTGTAGTAGTGTAATAACTTACACATATGAAATTATTTTATTTCTCCCAACGTTCCATCTATGTCTTTGTCCTCTCTCTCTCTCTCTCTCTCCTCTCCTCCTTCTTCTCCCACACTAAAATTTCAATTCCCAACTTGCACCCACTCCATTCACACCCATCTACATTTCTCCTTCTGCATCCATATCTCCCCCCCGACACCCCCATCTTTACCATCACCCCCGCTGGCTGCTGCCTCCAGCCAACATCCCAGCAGACCTCAGCTACAGTTGTTATCCATTTCTCCATTCGTCCCCCTCCACAATGGCTGTCTGACAGGGGTGAGGGAGCACAATAAAGAGGATGCACACATGCGCACGCATACACACTGATACGCCGGACTACGTGCACGCATGCAATACAATCGTATCGATGCACAGAAGCAACTTGTGGAAGGGTCGAAACGCATTTACATGCATAAATATGCATGCAAGTAGAAGAGGCTCCATGCGGATGTATAGTGTATGTCATATTACAGAAAAACACACACACACCTCCACACGCACACACTCACAGTTCATTATCAAGCCCCTGTCCGCCCCTTCTGCACTCTCTAATCATTGCTGTCCTAACTACAGCAAGCTGGGCTGATACTGATAACAGAAACACAGGCGCACACACACACACAAACTTGTATTCGTATACTTGTGAGGACACTGCATAGGCTGTGAGGTCCTCATAATTCTAACGGGGACCAAGATTGGGAACCAAGTTTGCGGTTTACCTTTAATATAACCTGTTTATATCTTTTTATATTGCTATATTTAAATTGTTAATACCTTTTTATATTTCCTATACTGTTTATGTCTTTTTATATTTGTCATACTTTTTTATATCTCTATATTCTTTATATATTTTACATTGCATGTTTATTGCTTGTTTGCACCTGGTATAAGAGGGAAGCTATATTAATTCTGTGTATATCCTGTACATATGGCAGTGTTGACAATAAAGTTGACTTGACTTTATTATTCAGTGTTTTCTTTGTTACTTTCTACATTGTAGATTAACCCTGTCAACACATAAAAACACATGGAAATGTGTGGTGAAATAAAAAGCATAAACAAAGCGCGTTTCATATTCTAGATTCTTCAAAGTAGACACCTTTGGCTCCAAAGACAGCTCACCTAAAATGTTTTTCCAACAGTCTTGAAGGAGTTCACATATATGCTGAGCACTTTTTGGCTGCCTTTTGTTCACTCTGCGGTCCAACTCATCCCAAAGCATCTCACTTGGCTTCAGGTGGTGGATAGTGATAGATGTTGGCAAAGATACCCTCCTCTGTGTGGTTCTTTCCCTTATAGCTACTGTCATTCATTTCTTTCACTCATGATTTTTAGCCTGTCTCTTTCAGATGTGTGTGATTCATCATCTTCCCCTCTTGTCATTATTCTTTCTGTCCCTCCTCGTGCCGCTCCTTTTCACATCTTTTTTTCCCCCCTATTTTTCTCGATCCGTCACTTCTTTTTAATCTCTCGTGTGTCTTTGTCCACACCAAACTACAATATTTTCTGTGCTGAATGGTGTTTTTGTGCTGTCAGGCTTCAGTCAGGCTTTTTTTTTTTTTTCCATTATCACAGTCACGTTTGATCTACTGTATGACATACTGTACTCAACAAGGCAAACTCAGGTCAGTCAAATCAAATCAGTCGACATTAGCAGCCCTTCTATTTATTATTATGTAAGCTTTCATGTGCTGGGCAATTTTAAAAGCCTTTTATGTTGGATAAACTCACAACTTTTTTCTGATTGGTTGACAATTGCAGCTTTTTCTCTTACTTTGTCCAAGGAAGAAAGGAATATGACAAAAAGAGATACAGATCTGCAAATAGGAATATGCAGGAATATGTGTGCATGGTGATCTACTTGGTAGCAAAGTCCATTTTTTGTTTATATAACAGTGCAAAAAAGACTCAATGAAGACTACAGCTGGTCAAAACATGTAAAATATCACTAATAATAGTTAATGTAATTGCAGAACTACTCAAACTGCAAGACAGCATGTCCTGACCTTCCTCAAACTAAATGGAACTCCTCAAACAACAGCTGATCTGGCAGAGATTCACGAATCCTAATAATTAGTTTGAGGCCATTCATTTGTGGTTGAAATTGGACTTCATCTGAAGAGTGTCTGCCCAGCCTTATGTCCATTACTGCTCTGGAAAGAACTAATTCATATGACATGTCACCCGGCCATGCCTGAAAGGTAAAACCGCTTATGGTTCTGCACAGCTGGGGCAAGACAGAAACATAATGTAATTATGTTAATATTGGTGCGTGTTTTCAGGCGGTCCGTCCTGGACTCAATCTATAGTAGAATAACTGAAGCTTTTGTTGTTGATGTTGATGTTAATGTGTAAATACTGTACGATTATTTGAGCTTGCCATCATGGCTTTGTCTACCAGCTAATGGTAGGGTGGACCAACCACTTTATCAGAAATTGAATTGGACTTTGCCGGTTGAACAAGAAGCTGACAGCTAAATTACCTCAACATTATGGAGGCATTACTCTAACATTTTTAGATTTTGCAGATTTGCTTTGCACTTGATACAGACTTTCTTTGTTAAATGATTCCAACTGAACTCACCTGTCAACAATTTGGAGGGATAAATTAGGTATTTCAATTGCTTTGGGTTTTGCAAAACAAGTCTGATATCTAATAAGACCACTGTGCTCTTCTGCTTTCAATGTTTTAAACAACTATGAGCCCAGCAGCCCTAGCCGGCAACACTGACCGCTATTTGAACAGCAATTTAAAATGACAACATACTGTTCTTTCCTACATCCCCCACATCTTTAACTGTATCTTCCAGGTCCCTCGTTCTCTCCCTGTCCAGACGGCTGCTAATTGACTGTAGGATTTTCATTAGGAGACTGGGTCTTAACTGCCTGCAGTAATAACCTTTACAGGCTGGCTGGAGTTCTGTAAGGTACCTTTTTCTCCTGCTGGGGCCGTTTTTCAGTACTGAAAGGCTTAATTTTTCAGTTCGCATGTACCACGATGGTTGAAATCCAAACAGTTTTCTGATAAGGCAGGTGCTGCAGTTCAGACTCTTGAAAATGAGGTTAGTTTTTCTTTCCGTTAAGAACAAACACAGACTGTAGTTAAAATGTTGTAGTAGTGAGTCAGTATTACTGGTGTTATTACAGTGGCTAGGGCATATACCTAATCTATTTTTTTCTGTTTTATTAATGTTTAGCACTGTCTGAATCATCGAAATTCATTTCCTGTATCCTCTGGCACTCTCCTCCTCCCTATAATCCCACATCCCTCTCTCCTACCTCTCCCCATTCTGCTCTACTGGTTCACACACAACCTCTCAATCTTTGTCACTCCTTCTTTCTGTCAATCACCTGCTCTGGTCTTTACAGCTTTCTCTGTATCTCCCAAACAGATTCTCTCTTTTCCGTGTGTTCTGTCGGCGAGTGTCTCAGCATTTTTTACCCCTCTTATCGCGGCCCTCTGCTCACCTTTTGCTTTACAGACGTCTTGTAATTGTCAACTGACAGTCAAATGTCTGAACTTGAGCAGAGCATTGTTGAAGTACTAATACATAAAACATGCAAGCAAGAGAGGGGAAAAAAAGGCCAGCAATATATACACAAGGGCTGTTGGCAAAATGAGAGAATCAGAGGAAAGGTTACATGGAGACAAAGAAACATGCAACAAAAGCAAAAAAGAAGAAAAAGGGATGACGGTGAAAGAAAATGGATAAAGAGAGGGACAAAAAACATGTTGGTGTGGAATTGTGTTTGAGTTTAAATGAATCAGAGAAAATTATTTGTGTGTGTGTGTGTGTGTGTGTGTGTGTGTGTGTGTGTTTGTGTGTGTGTGTGTGTGTGCAAAAGTGCTGCAACAAGAAAATTCATCCAGCGGCAATTTTCTTACAATCGTCCAGCAAATCGTGTCTGTAGACTGATGCTATCTTCTAATCTTCCTAGATCGACAGCACAAAAGCTAACTGACACCTTGCAGAAAAAAATAAATGAAACTGGTATTTAAAAACCTAAAACCTTTTTTTAAGGTCGACACCTCTACCCATCTGAACAGAAGTATAACTTCAACTGGGATAAGATAATTGGAGGTTAATTGGACTATATCTGTTTTTGCAAGAATGCCTTCAGATCCAGTTGTATGGTTTTGCAGACCAAAGCTGTGTGAGTGGGAGTATATGACATTCTAACCGCTTTGCTGAAATTTGACAAGCTGTAGGTGTAAAAAAAAGACAGATTATAGTTATTATGATGCAGTCAAAATAAGAATATATGACATAATAAAAATGTATAGATATATATGTATAAAATCAGTGTAAAATGATTATATAAATTATAACTGACCATTACATTGAAGGCATTGAATTTGCCACTTGCCATATCATTTCATATCAGATTTAACGGTTAAAGAAGGATTGTGATCACGTATAACAACTCTGTTAAACACTAGAACACATTAAGAAGGTTTAACAATACTTCTGTCTTTGTTTGTGTCTAGAGCACACTTCAAATTTCCTGGTTTATCATTCTTTTATCTTTGAAGTTTGTCATACAAAAAGCAGACTCCAGCAAAATTAACATTTATTCTTTTCAGTAACATTTGCTTAGTGTGGTCAGGTTTCTATGACAGTCAAGAGCCATCGAGCAACGCTAACTATTTTGTCCTTTTATCATCGATAATAAAAAGGAATGTATTTTGATTACCACGTCTTTGTCTCTTGAAACCACCCCATCGATCTCCCTCCCTCTATTCACAATCCTTTTCTTTCACACCTTTCTCAGGAGATGCTTGACAGTTGCAACTGCACCTAATTAATAACAAAGCACCACTTCAGAATAAGAATATAATGACTAAAATATTTCATTTGAAGAACATAATGACTTAATTGTAAGAAACATGTTTAATAAAGAAATATTCAATCAAAAAAATACTTGAGGTAAGGACCGGTGTGGTGTCGAGTCACTGGACTGTATGTGAAATTACATTTGCTATACGTTAGCTATGATGTTAGCTTTCATGTAACAACAACTAAGAAAGAACTTGCCTGACAGATGAAATGACTGAAGTAAGAGCTGCCAGCTTTTTGTTCACACGCTGCCTGCTCTCGTCTTTTAGGCATCCTCAGTGTGACTTTCTTCATTTTTTTGCTTTATTATTATGTAGCTGCTAAATGCCTGAGGCATGATAAGAAGGAAGAATATCATTAACCCCACCAGGCTGGTTTAACTCCCCACATTTGCATGAATATGCAATAATGCAGAATTGCACATAAAACATTAGTTTTGTTCTTTCTGGCCATATTTGCGCTTTTCAGTGTGCCTGTTAATGTGATGATCAAGGTCATTAAATGTTGCTTTGTCATTGAGAGTACGCTCATTAGGGTTGTGTGACAGTGTACACTTTTTCTATCTCACATTAACATCCCAGTAGAATGTACAGTACTCATCCATGCTGGGGAGGGAGACCAACATTAACTGACTTTAAATGAAAAGTGGTTCAGAACTTTGACAGTAATTTATTACACAGTCTAAGTCCTTGCAGACATGAAGGAAATTAATGAATGAGCATCAGTGGCAGCACATTCCCAGAGGACAGCAGTAGTACAATACCCAGTGCACTCAAACGGGGCAAAACAACCCACCTTATGGAAGGATCTGGGAAATAACGACTATATTTAGGCTCTGCGCCGTGCTGGTGCAAGAATCCATTTTAAATCACGTTTTTTTTTTTTTCTCCCTGTGTTCATGTGCATACTGCACTGCTGCTATATTTTACCAGAGATCAAGCTGTAACATACCACTTGACAGCAGCTGACCTTTCAAAGGATCAGAGGTATGTTTAACACCGCTAAACGCTGAGTGGGGAGTTTTACAGTGTGTCCATTTTCACCTTTTCATCCATCTGTGTGTCAAAAACAAGAAGACTGTGTCTGCGGTTGTTGAAAGAGAAGTCGGATCACCGACAATGAGCAGAAAAACAAACTGGTTCAAAGAGGGAGGAGATTCAAGTATGCCTATTGATTTAAATGCCTCCTACCAAAAGTGGTGCACCTCCTGTGCTTGTGGTGTTTAAAACAGGTGTACATCAAAATGCATGTGTCACAAGCACACTTTTAGAGCATCTGAACCTGAAGGCCGACCCTGCCTATCGATCTTTAAGAGTTTAAGATGCAATCCTCTGGTTTGGGTCACATAAACCTGCAAAACAGGTGTATACACTCATGCGACAGCTCCTATTAGGTAGACAGTATAAATACTTGCACGTAGAAATGTTATTTTTCAGATACAAGCAGCTGTAATAGACTTCAGCTGTTTGACTGGACAAAGAGAGAGCATGCAGCCTGTCTACATGCAGCCTCCTGTACACGCAGTTCCTATAGTTACCAGCGGTGTGCTTTAGGTGGTATTAATATCCAAATTAGTTTGAACGGATGCGCTGCTAATGAATATCTGCTGGATTATAGCCTCGATCTGTCAGCCATCATCCACGTCAATTACCCACCACTGCACATGCATTACATTTTTTCTCTGCTTTTCACTAACGTGTGATAACTTCAAGCTTATACAATTTCTTGTGTTCTGAAGCAAATCAAAGTCTGAAACAAGTGGGAGCAGCCAGAGAGAAGTCTAAACCACGTTATTAAATTCTTTATATATGTACACACATATGTCAGTCTGCCATGTGTCTCTCAACGCTTTTCTGTTTGAGTCTTTACCTGCTTGTCTGTTTCAATTTACTTCAGTCTGCAAGCATGTCAGCCCAGCTGCCACTTTAAAGACTTTTCTGCCTGTATGTTGATCTGTCCGTGTGCATGTTTTTCCCCCTCAAACCTTAACTGTAGTTTCTCCGGTGCCTCCTTCTCAGCTCTCCGTACCCACTATCTGAAACTAGCACTCCACATCTCATGAATTGCTTCTCTCCACTATCCTCTTCCAGCATCTTCCCCTTTCTGTCCTTCTTTCTCTGTTTTCAGCTACCCTCACTCTCTCTCTCCCATACCTTACCCCTCTTCTCTTGCTGTCTCCCAGCTGCAAGCAGTCTTATAAATAACAACACCATGGTTGTTTGCCATTTGTTGTCACAGTCGTAACATTGCCAGGAGCACTCTATGTGCACTCGCCTGTTTGTGTGCATCAACAAAACAAGGTAACCTTCAACTCAATCGGTTAGATATATACTGGATTTATAGAGCCAGCGATCGGATGTGCTTGTTTTGACGTGCATCGAGGGAGGAGGTGTTTATCTCATTGTTAAAATGTTTAAGGCCCTGAGGGACTTTATTCATTTTGGCAGAGAAGACACTTAATTTGATAGAACATAGTTTACAGCGGATGAAACAGCGGGTGTTGACTTTATAAAACAGACAGGAAGAAAATAACAAAAGTGGCAGAGGTGAAAAGAGGACTAAAATATTTTAAACCAAAAATAAAAATGGCATGTACTATTGTAATATAAAAACAACACTAAACTCCTGAGCTGTCAGAGAAGCCAGACTAAACATGATAACTGTAACTTCAATTGCTTAAAATCTATACGTATTGATACATATATGTGAGATGACTGCTCCAATAACTAATTTTCTTTCATAGAAGCAAGACAAGAGAGAAAAATTAAGAGAAAGTTATAGCAGTTAACAGCTGTGGAGTACCTCAAGGTCCTATCATAGTTTCTCTTGTGTTCTTTGTTGGTTCCTCACTACACTTATATAATAAAGTCAGTCATAGTTCTTTTCATTACTGTGCAAGTGATACACAGCTGCATCTACATTCGTTTTTTCCAGTAACTGAAAAGGTGAGTCTCAGCTTTCCTACCGTTTAAAGAATGAACAAACAAATCACAATACATCTCAGCAAACTGGAACTTGTTAACACCCATCAGAAAATGTTTGCACCAGCATTCACTGTATCCAATTAAATTGTGCTCATCAGATCTCTGGGTCTGTAAAGTGAAGAAATAAAATGCCTAGATCTCTATATTTCACACCGGTGTATCATGTTAACAAGTGTTGTCTACTGAAGGGAGACAGTTACAGCTTCAGAAGATTATAAAGCTGTAACACTTGATCAATTTATGAGAAAATATCATATGAATCTATGGCAAGCAGTGGGCTCCAAAAACTGCCCAAAAGCTCAATCAAGGCCTCTCTGCCCTGGCAAGGAGTATGAAAGTCGACCTTGGTGCAGAGCTGCAGTTCCCCAGGGAAATAACAACCACATCTCTCCGGCCTGACATTGTCGTATGGTCTGAGTCTGCCAAGTCTGTCATCCTCATTGAGCCTGTTCCATAAGAGGAGGTTGATGAGGCTGCCCATGAGCACAAGAAGATGAAGTTTTCAAAGCTGGCTGCTGAATGCAAGGAGGCGGGATGGAGGACCATCAACTACCCCGTGGAAGTGGGATGCCAGGGCTAGTCTGCAACGTAGGACTAACAGGGGCGCTCTGAGAACTGGCAGAGGAGGCTGAGAAGGGCTTACGACTTAGGAGGAAGGGTACTTGTTGGATTACGGGCTAACCTGTAGGCCAGCTACAGGGTGCAACAGGGACACGTCCCATCCACTGCTTCACCACCAGGAGGCGTACTGTGAGTGAAAAGCTGACGAGCAGCTGATGACCCTGCAGCTAATCTGAGGGCACCACTAGAGGTGCAGCAGGCAGTAATGGGCAGCAGGTAGCAACACCCACCTGTATTTCCAATACGTCTGTTACCTTCCTACAGATGCTGAATAAAAATGTATTCACTTGTTGTTTCAGTTACCTTGATGGCAGACAAATGGAATCATTGCCTTTCAAAGAGAAAATTGAGTTTTACGTTTGTCCAGCTGGCTGGATAGTGACCTCCTGCCTGGCTGCCTGTGATTCACGAACAGAGTGTGTGCACCGTACATCAGTGTAGAGAAGCTGTAGTA
The DNA here is from genome assembly GCA_014281875.1 of Nibea albiflora. Classification (NCBI taxonomy): domain Eukaryota; kingdom Metazoa; phylum Chordata; class Actinopteri; family Sciaenidae; genus Nibea; species Nibea albiflora. The sequence continues at coordinate 15,663,411 of CM024806.1, forward strand.
TTTTATCTCCAGTGTTTGAAATGATGCAAGCCAAAGCAACATATTGCAATCTATGTCCACGCAATTTCTTGATTAAAAGTTTAGATTTTAGAAGTGTTTTGGCTCTTAACTCTCTCTCACCACGTTCTAATTAGATTCATTAACAAAGTAACAGGACTATGAGGCATTTTGACAGCACGAGGGGGAACCGATGCCTGCACGCAGACACGGACAAAGACGACACACATACATACTCACATTCCCGCACGTGCATACACAAGCCTAGAAAGTGGTGGGAGGGGGTTCATAAATTTCAATAATCTCTAAAAACGCAATATTTTCTTTCTGTTCACTTAACCTCATGCTGATAATTGCCACTGGGAGCTGATAACTATTCATGTGTATGTGCTACTGACTGCATACTAATTCTGCAGGTGCAAGGATGGTCCTACAGTGAGAAAACACAGAGAGAGAGAGAGAGAGAGAGAGAGAGAGGAGAGAGGAGAGAGAGAGCGAAGAGGGAGGAATTCTGCTCTGCACACAGTTGCTAAGATGATTTAACAAACTTCCTCTTCGGCTTGTTAACTGTTTTACTAGATTAGAAACCCACGAGGTGAAAATGCACAAACAGCAGGTTACAGTGCCAAAGCTACACTTCACTGGTTTTCAGTCTCAGTGCGCTGTGAGTGTGTGTGTGTGTGTGAGAGAGTGTGTGTGTTCTTGTATGTGTGTGCAAAAGTGTGTCTTTATTTCAGCATATTAACATACTGCACACATGAAACTTGACAAACATGAAGAAAACATTAAAAGTCAACATTTTTCATAACCCTTAAATGTCAGTACAGCCTACCAGGGATTAAATTCCCTGTTGCGTACGTGACATACAGTATCTTATATTATTGAATAAATAGATCCAAATTAAATAAAAAAAAAAAAGAAAAAAGAGTCTGCTACAGCTCTGACAATAACAAGTTTAAAAACCGGCTTATTGTTATCATTGTAAAGGGCAACTTTTTTGGCTCTGTTCTGTCTATTGGATATGGAAATTAACAATGACTGTAAAGTTTAAAGTGCTGACTTTTAAGCTTCCAATGACCTGTGTAATTCCAGACTCTTTTTATACATGAAAATATACAGGTACGGTCCTACAATGCTTACCCAATATGGACGTTAACAATCCAAAACACACTGCTGAGCTGTTCCATCTGAAATGCACTTCACTGGAGTACTGAGTCAAAGCAGCAGAAACTGTGTCACCGTGATCAGGTTAAGCTTAGTCACAGACATTTGTTCAATACACACAGAGGTAACTCTCTTTGGGGTTCAGTTTGTGTTACCGCAATTTAAAAGGAGTGTGGGTGAAAGTGTGGCGGCTGTGAAATGCTCAAATGCTCAAAACACGAAAGGCGCTATCCCAGTCAGTGTTCGGTTTGTCTGAAAAGAAACTTGGTAGTTCAACACGACTGACTCTGCCGAAGGTGACCCAAAGCATCTATGAACATAGTTCTGCTTATTTTATTCCATTCCTGCCATCATTTGTAAATATATCCCACTAAATCTTACACACCTTTGAAAACAACTTCTAATACATATTTTCCTCATCCCAATGCCACAAGCTCTCACAAATTATTATCTTGTTGGTCTGGTGATCGGGAGTAAGGAAATATTTTTCCCAGTGGGGTTTCACCAAAAAATGTTATTCAAAGTATTTCGCTTATCCTGATCAGGGTCAAAAACGTATTAACAGAAGGCTGAAAACTATTCCAATGCAGTCCATTGAAGCTGAGCTGTGCAGTCAAAACCAAATATCTAACCATCATTTTATTCAATAAAACTGGGTTAATAAATTCAAAGCTGGTGCACTGTACACTACTGTGTGATTATAATAAACAAAGAACAAAAACTATGTTAAAAAAAAAATATATATATAAGACATGCATGCCTCAAAAGAGACATATACCCACAAAAAGGGACGTCCACAGTCAAAAACAATAGTGTGTGCATGCAGGTATTAATGTGACCTGTAAATTGATTAACAAATAAAATACAAACACACACAGGTTCTCGTGCACACTCATACTGATGGGCACAAACACCTTTAGCTGGAAGCTATGTTACATATTCATAAACACAGTATTACATGGCTGGCTGACGTCTCCCTCTCTCTCTTGCCTCTAACCCTTTTCCTAAAAATAGAGAGGAGCTTTACTCTGCGCTGTGAGAAAGACAAACTTGACATTTCAAAATTTTGCCTGTAATAGTGGGGAAATGTATCTATATTGACAGTGATGTCATAAATTACGCCCAAACAAGCTCATTAAGCTTAGAGCATATGGCGCTCAGGTGTTTAAGGGACACTAAAGGCGACAGAAATATGAATACAGATACATTTTCACACGGTTTTTGCTGAATTTTCTCAAATACTGAGAGGCAGCTGGGTGATTCTTGCATGATGCATGACAGATGGCACGTAAGCTATGCGAAAGTGAGTTGCATCACAGTTAATACCTAAACACACACTTGACGTGTGAGGAAGCCGGACAAGAGGAAAAAAAAAAAATTAATGCAGTCCCCTCTAACGAACAATCAGTGATGAAAAGCTGACTTTGATTGGCTCAAGGTTGGATGTGGTTACTGCTCAAAACAGTCATTTTGAAACATTTTGGAAAATATGATGCTTAAGCAGCCTCGCCTGCAATTTTCATCTAGGTCTGATTCTTCAATACTCTGCCTGACGGATGACATAACAAGCAAGCAAATGGAAGGAGACTGATTCACTCCCTCCAACATCATTGTGCGGGACACTGACACACAGTGAGGCTGATAAAAATGAATTTTAGAAGCTATGCAATGTGTGGGAAAGTAAAGTCAAATAAAACAGACAGCAACAGAAACAGAGAGGAATTATAAGTAAATAAAACCAATGTATGTTTAATAAAAGATGGGATACAAGATAAAGAATGACAGATCTGGATAGAGAAACAGAGAGATAATAGCTGTGGATTATTGGCCAGTTTGACATCTGACCTCGCTCACCCCCTCCACTCTATCCAGCCAATCACAGAAGAGAAAACCTGAGCTGACCCCATGACCTCATAAAACAAGCGTCAACATGGAGAAGTTTTAATGACGACTGAAAGTGAGAGATCATCTGCACAAAGTGTAATTTATTAAGTTGAGTTTATAGCGTGAGCATTATAATTTCAGAACACAATGGATAAAACAGAGTGTGTTGTGTGTGTCTTCATGATATCAATCCATCACATTTATTGTTTTGCAGCTTCAGCAGAAAGACGTTTGTACAGCTAAAGAATGAAAGAAATCTTTTCTTTTTTTTTGAAGGAGAACAATATTAAAAACTATTTCTTTATGACATTTTTAGCATCGGGCCTTTAATGTATTCTTGTTTTGTGAACAGCTCTATATATGCTTTTCCACTGCCTGGGGGACATGGTGGGTTATTTTTTTTGCTAAATTCAACTTCTAAAGCTCACAAAGGAAATAAAAGAAAATGACATACATTGGCCAGCCCACCAACCCACCACTGATGGTGAGTCATAGGCAGACCAGCAGTGAGCACAGCGGAGTCAAATGTGCCCTTTCACATGTTCTATGTTACTTCCGAGTGAGTGTCGGTTTCTTTTAATACATTTCCAGCAGATCGTGAAAAGCACTCTGCTGTTGATGCTACTGCACATATTTGTTTTTAATTCCTGGATTTGTGCAATTTAAAACAAACTGGACAACGTTCATACATTTTTTTGAATTTGTATTGTTCTCTGGAATCCTCCTGACACCAAAGTACAACATTTGAGTTGTAATAAAAAATGAATTAGGCAAGTAAACATCAATCTTGCTGTTCAGACTTCAGACGCCTTCTGCTTTATTGTTGCTGTGTGTGAGTGTGTGTGTTTGCATAGCTACCTGTATGAGGACATGACATCAGTTTTTAACCTCTGGAGAGAGAGGACCATTTTTCAAACAGAGGACATTTAGGTCAGCCCTCACTTTATTTTCACTGTGACGGCCCCCAGGGGCTGTTTATTGGCTTCTCTGAAAGATGCAGACAGGTACTCAAAAAAATGTGTAAAGCTTTAGATATAATAAGAAAAAAGTTACCTGAAAAATGATCCACTGCCCTTGAGTGAGTGGTTTTTCATGCCTGTATTTTTAATGGTTTACAGTGAAATGTGGTAGTAAACTATATTAAGTGCTCTTTGCTTTAATCAATCACAGAAAAGTTAATTATAACAGATTTTGCTCTTTGCATGTTAAACCTTTGCCTCCATATTTTAATTAAACCCAAAATATTGATGCAATTTAATTATTCGCCAGATGAAAAACAAATAATCCGTCTCAGTCAAGAGGAGCAACTATTAACTTTTTTGTGTGAAATTAAGATCGATGTCTCCCTCTCAGCCATATGACTTCTTTAACAGCATCTAAATGGCTGCACGCTCACATTTAGACAGTAAATATAAACTGTGTGTTTGTTTGTGTGTGGAGACCAACAACAAGTACTACAATTTAGTTACTGCCTAAAAGAAAATGCTGTGTATCTATGATGCTCCAACAGGAAGCAGGAACAGGCTCTGTGTGACCACACTGCACCACAGACATAAAACACAGAATACAGCCTGCTGTAAAGCTTTATGGCAAGACACATGGAGTTGGCTAAATGTAACCACTTGCATGGTTGCATGAAAAGCAAATCTGTAAGTAGATGTTGTACATCTAAATGAGATCAGCGTGTTTATGCACTAAAGTCTGTTTAAATTTCTATAAAATCTAAACTGGCAATTAAAGCAGCATTAAACAGAAATTGGTCCCCAGTTTTCAAATGAAACACTGCTGTTGTAAACATGGACAGCTGTACCAGCGAGTCAAAAACTTTGCGACCACAACCAAACATCAAGCAAGTGCAACAACACAAGACATAACAGCCAGCTAATATTAGTGACTAGTCCACCAGTAAGAAGCCCAGCTCAGTGTCTGTCTTTCAGCCTTTTAGAGCTCTTCCCAACATAAAGTGAGTCCTAGATTTACGCATCTGATGGCTTCTCCTTCAGTCACTTTTTTCCCCCTCTTCTTAGCTCCCTCGGTCATCCTCTCCAGTCTCTTTGCCTCTGCCATCCTAACCGAGCTAACAGCAGCTATAGTTCATAGCAGTTTCTGACCCCAGTAATCCATCAAAGGCCTCTGGTACTTGTGCGATATTAAAATTGTCACCAGCAACAAGCAGGTGTTGCTGTATTAACAGACCTGAAATTTGCAGGATTAGAATAGCATGCACTGTGCGTGAGTGTGTGCGTACCTGTATTCCTCCTGAGTGAACACGGGGATGACAGAAGGCTGCAGGACTGTGATCTCTACTAGAGTTGTGTTCTCCTTTGCAGGCTCACCATCATCATAAGCCACCACCACCAGCTGTCAATCAAACACACATGTAGGTAAAGACGGAGTCACAACATTCAGTTGATATCCACATTATGACTCGCACGCCTGTCTAGTGCTGCCAATGCTTTTGGTTTATGCCCGCTTATGTTGCAAAGGTATCCGTGTACACCGTTTTGCAGCCTGCCAACAGTGGAGACAGCCAAATAAATTGATGTTAATTCATGACAGGCTGATAATAAACCAAAATAAATGGCTGTATCTTTGTTGCCTGCATTCTGAAAGCACATTATTTGCATGGGAATTGGAGAACAGGAAGAGTGTGCATCCCTCTGGCATACTTATTTTTTTCCTGCTTAGCCTTTCTTCTTCATTTAATTGGGAGGGTAACCACAGTTAACCAGACCCAAAGGAATCCTAATGAGGGACAAACGTAAATCTCAAGACATTATTCAACCAGGAAATGGTTGCATTGCCCTTCTTTTTATACATACAATAACTCACACTTTAACCAGGAACCCACTAAATGCATAGATAACATTAACTATTGGAAACATACTAACTCTGTTGGAGGATGTGGTAGCTCGCTCAATAGCAAAATTACTTTTTCCCCAACTGCATTGAGGATAAGGATTGGTTGCTTTTTAGTTACAAACCTACTTCTAGCCTTGCAGACTTACTTATGCATGATGAACTGCTCCAATGTTTTTTTTTGAGAATACCTGAAGTTGTGGTGACTTTCTAATCTGATGCAAGAAAATTGGGTAGATATTTGCTACATGTCATATCTTACTGAGCATGTGTCCTTGATGATACCTTAGACAGTGTTTATTACAGTCATAATCCCAAAAGTGTACAGTGTTGGACTGCTACATTTTGTTTGAGTTATTGGGAGCAAACAAGGTAGAATTAGTCCCCGGAGTGACGTCTTCAGAGGACGCTGAATCCTTGTTGTGTTAATTAAAGCCCAATGAAAAGATGAAATTAGCATGGCCCAAAGCCCCGTTGAGGAGTGCAGCGGGGAAAAGGCAATTTTGAAACTAATAAGCTACCGCGGTATACTTTGTGCAGTGGATAGGGATTTCCAAGAGTGTTTTGTACAAAGACACTTTTATGTACACAAATACTACAAGCAAGCGAGTACAATCTAAGAGCGATAATCAAAACACATTTTTTGAAAGACTCGATTCATGTGATGTCGTCCCAATCCTACACCCACTAAACACCAAAATCCAAAAGCTACAGAAACACAGGGATGCATCAGGTAACTATTCCCCAGTAGTGATGTTTCTATTAGACTACAGCCCTTTTTAAATCAGTGTTTACATGAATAGATCTATTTGACTAACTGGAAATTATATTAAGTGATGCTGCACAGTGTTTACAATAACGATAGACGGTTCTATTTGAAACATTTAATAAATTATTGCCTGATAGGAAGTTAATATCTTCCCATCATAGAGATGCACGTTGTATAATGTCTTTAATGCAAGCGTGTTCATTGTGCGTTTTTTGTTTTAGGCATCCAGTTCTGATCAGTGCTATAAAAACGTAAGTGAGCCAGCCTCTCTCTGACTAGCCTCTCAATTAAATTCAATCAAAGAGTGAGTCTCCCTTCTCGGCCTGTCTAATTTCACTGCCATCATTAAAACCACGCTGCTAGCATGGCTTGAAAAAAGAAGCAAAGATCAAGAAAAGTATCATCTGTTATAGCAAAATAACTTTTCTTATCTACTCTATCCACAAAATCTTTTTACAACCACTTTGATTCATGATGTGACCCCCTTTGGTGGGTCCCCACCATTGACATACAACATACTGTACATTATGCATTACTGGTGACCTGTAATTTAAACTGTGTGGTGTGTGGATACTTACGGTGAACTTAAGGTTGGGCTCCTCGTTAAGGTTTACTCTGGTTACGACATGTCCAGTCCTTTCCTCTACACCGAATATACTGGCAGAGTACGGATAAGCCTCCTGGTCCACTTTATAGCGCACCAGACCCGCTGGGGTACCCTACGAGAGAGAGAGAAACTTTAAGATGAAAACTTTCTGAATGTGGCATTAGGATGAAATATTTATTGCCCGCTCTCTGCAATGCTGTCATTCTTGCAGACTTATTTTTTTTATGTAAAGAAGCACCAAATTAAAAGCATACTGTAGTAATGAGTGTGTGATGAATGACACAGCATTTAATATCCAAAGCAATTAGTTTGGACCTAAATGTCAAAAAGTGTGTCCCTTGTCCAAACAGTTACACACGTCACCAAGGGGATAAAGCAGGTCCAAGTTTAGACACTCAGATGACCATAAAATTAACATAAATTAACTTCTCAAGTGCTGCTGATTATGAGAGACCATTAGTTTGTGCGGCTGATTTGATTAAGGATGTCAGGAAATATACCTTATTTTATATAATATCTGGTAGCGTGGATCACGAACACTCCACATGCATTAGTCATGAAGACTTTGAATATTTTATGTCGATCAAGGCTGTTCATCTGATATGTTCAACAATGACTTAGTTGTATAATGTGGCTGTTACCAGCCCAGGGTCTGACATTTACAAGACAGTTGCGACAAAGCCACATCGTCAGTAAATAGAGAGGTAGCCAAGGTCACATTTCCACTCAGTATCGCATTACAAGTCTAAAAAAGGTCTCTAGAGACGCCATTCAAACACAAACAAAGTGTAAAAACAATACAGATTTGTATTTAAGAAAATTATACACAAAGCAGACAGTCATTTCGTTAGAAGCACTGCAGATGTGAGCAGTTCTTCAGAGCCGTCTGCTCTAATGTTAGCTTTCATTAAATAACTGGCTCAGTGAGTCAGCAAAACTTCACTATGACAAATTCTTTTGAAAGATTTGTATTTCGGAGGTAAATTTAGGAGGGATATAAATTACACTGACACTCTTTTATATATATATACTGTATATCAAGGCGCTGTTAAGGTGCTATTTAGTACCCTGTTGGGCACTAGGGCCCTTTAAGGCACACAGCCTGAGCAGTATAATGCTACTTCTTGACCCAAGAGAGTCTAGCTAGATGCTTAAACCTCGAGTCCTAATCAATTCTGCTGATGCAGAGAGACGACGAGCACATTAGTAAAAGAAACATGGGGCTTTTAAAAAGGCTTATGGGGCAACATCCTCAGAGTAGAAAGAAGATTTCACACAGAGATGAGAGAAAATAAAATCACGGCTCATGATCTTGAGCAGTAATGCAAAGTAAAGATACTTTGTGTTTCTGGTCTTCTTTCATAAATATTTATTTGCCTATTTATCATGGAGTAAAATTGCAAATTTACCAGTTGGTTGTTTTCTGTTTGCGATAAAGATGAGTGCTATTTTTCCCCACACAGCCACTGCGTTTCAGATCTGCATCTAAACAAAATGACTTATAACGCTGTGTGACTCAGCAAATCCACACAAGTAACATTCAAACTGCTCTCAGACCTCAGTGTGAGCATTTTACAACCTTTAAAACCTGAGGTTAAGTGCATCAGACTATCTAATGGCTCACAATGGAACTCTAAAGTGAGATAACCTTCAGTTTTACAGCGAGGAGGATCAACCGGTCTATATTACAAAGATGTTTAGAGTTAAAAGCCCAATTGAGGTATCACTAAGTGCTACGCTGTGGTAAGAATAACCAAAAGATAACAACAATGGATCCACGGGAGAACAAAGCACAAATACTGTACACACACACAACTAGAAACGAGCGTGGTTATCTTGCAACATTCCCATACGTAATTTGAGGAACAGGCTGCGAAAAACTGTTTGAATAAATAGCAGCAGCTGGAAGTGCTCACCGCAGGGTCAGAGTCATTGGCCATCACTGTGGTTACAATGGTTCCCTTGACAGCATTCGGGGCAACCATGCCTCGGTACACTGACTGGCTGAATACCGGAGAAAAGTCATTCATGTCCTGGAGAGAGAGAGACACACACACCGTAGAATGACAATATCATTGTAAACAGAGTATACTAACCTGTTTTGGTTTCACAGCAAGTGCCTGAAATAATACATGTTTAACACCAACGATGACCAGCTGACTTTGTAGGCATGTTGCGTGCATGTCAAGCTCTGATTACGCACACACGTGGACTCACAGCTTTGTGGGCTCCGCAAAGGGAGAAAAAGCAATAGCTGTTTACATTAACAACACCTCATACAGCTAAAAGAATCAGAGCCCACGAGCAAATGAGTTCTTAAAGTTTTGTTTCTGTGTTTGAGAACATGTCTACTTATCTGTGAGAAGATGAATGCAGCAGTGAGCGGAATAAATGGGATGATCACAGGACGTAAAAAAAAACAAAAAAAAAAAACCCTGTGAGGTCTTTGATTTTTTTGAACTTGTTTCAGGCTTGTCAAATTGAGACCCAAGGAAAACAATAAGTAAACAAAGATGGTGTGAACAAGACATAAATCGGCAGCTAATTGCTATAATTCTAACTCTGAAGTCTTGGATGTCGGCGCGAACGACAATAGATGAATGAATAAAATAGCCTTTTCCACAAATGCGGTAAATGTGCTCATGCATGCGAAAACACTTGAATGGATATTAGTATACCGGATACGACTGGATCAGAAACAGTAAACACCAGAGGGAGGCAAAAGAGGATGAAGGTGACGTTTTTGTTTAACTACAAATATATAATATCTATCATAGACTCATGTCAATCATACTTGGAAGAAAACAAAAGAAGCTTGTCAGTTGGCATCAATACCGTTTTTTTTAACATTAAACTGTGTCCAAATGTATTTATGATTTAACCAATTCCTGAAGCTTTGACAATCAAACCAGAATAGTGGTTGATTGCTCGTCTCTGACTGACAGCAAGAGATGGTGCAACGCAGCTCGCACCACCTCTTGCTCGCTAGTGTTCATAGCAAACGCTTTGCAAGCCAGGAAATAGCTTGCTTGTTACCAAACACTGTGTAACTTTTGACTTTCTCCAACAATTTATGGGAGTATGTGCCAAGAGGCACTTTGTTTTCGTTTGGAATCGCTCTCTCTTGTAAGTCTTTTGCCTCCAAGATTACAGAAACAGAGTCTGTAATAATCATTTTCCCCTCTGCAGTCATTTTCCCACAGCTAGTAAAAACTAAAATCTCACATTGCCTGCTATGCCACTTGAAATGCTTCACCTTACAAGTACTCTGTCCAAGCATGAGGACAAATGGACTGAGGCAGGTCAATGTGTCTGTCTACACACACCCACCATGATTCTGACAGTGACCAATGCTAGTCCAGGAGGCATGGTTCCCTGTGTGTCCACGGCCTCGACAGTGAAAGCGTACGTGGCTTCGGAGTCAGTCAGCGCCTCGTAGTCCAGAACTTTGAGAACCGACAGCTCTCCAGTGAGCGGGTTGACGTGGAATAGCTGACCGATCTCCTGGTCTGAGCCTTCGGTTCTGATTCGATATGTGAGGTTGGAGCTGAGGTCAGCATCTATCGCCTGCAGACAAAGGAGACGACAGAAGATGTGAAAGAAAGTAACATCATTGCCTTGTGATTTTTATGGCGAGTTGAATTTTTTATTTTTGCCAGAAGGACAAGCATCACAATGTGCTGGAGCTAGTAGTATTTTCATTAGGCCTGTGTTGAGCTGGTATATCTGGAATGCCTGCGGTGGCAAAATTTATAGTCCAGCTGGAGGTCCATATCTTATTTTTTCCTTCTGTAACTATTTTACTGTGTAGCTGAAGGGCACAACAGCCTTTTTTTTAGATCTCACATTCCTCTATAACTTGGTGTCTTCAAGTGCTGTCAAATTAACATTCTGACTTTTTAAAGATGCCTGTAGTGCTGGCTGTCACGTACAAATGAAATCGATTTTGTCATTTCAAAGAAGATGAAGGTAAATAACTAAGTATGACTATGATGATGAGTCTCATTGACTGGATTCTAACTGAATTTATGACTTGCAGTGCGTTTATTGAACTGAATTCAAGAGCTCGGTATCGACCTGCTGGGAACTTGATTCAGACTGGTTAGAAAGTGCAGTAGTAACTCACAATAATATTCTCAGTTGCCTGGTTTTTCTACTCGAAGCTGCAGAGTGTCAGACTTAGACGGTTCTTTTAACTGAATAAGGCAGAGCTGGAATATATTATACATTATTATGATTCCAATAGTGTATAATGAGAATCACAATCATTATGTTTATGTTACCAGAGACTTTTAGAACTACAGACACCTGAGGTCCTCTTCCATGGAGTGTGCCATGTTTCTACAGTAGCCCAGAGTGGACAAACTAAACACTGGCTCACCAATCATAATACAATAGATGCCAGTTTGTATATTGATGGCTTGGCTATTACAGGATGTTTCTTGAGGTGAATGTGCTAAATAACCTCACATAAAATAAATGAACTAGTTTATACAGCTCGACTAAACACAAGACTTTTAATTGTTTGGAAATCTCTGCTACAAATAGGTTGTCGGAAGTCGTCTTTACAAACAGACTTGTTTTCTTTAAAGGTGTTGTAAAAAGATAATGATTTGTACGGTACACGGAGAACCAAATGCTGCACTACGGTTCAAACACAATCCACTGACAATTAAATAGCAGAAGAGACAAAGACATCTCTTAGCAACAGCTATAGAAATATAATCGAAGAATTTGAACCGTTTCAACCTGCAGGCTTCCTGTTTCAGTGTAAAGTGCATGATAATGCCTATAACAAGCTGAAATAACTAGGTGCGTTGATTTAGCACGGCTATTCATAAAACATTTCTGTAGAGCAGCTTTTTGTTTACGTTTCAGCTGATGCAGGCAGCAGCATCAAACTCAAACAAGCCAATACATCAACCAAGAGGACTTTGTTCAAGCTTTAGTTTTTACTAAGTTCTTGTTTGCAAAAGAAGCTAATTTACAGACTGAAAATTGAGACATTGGTCAAGTATTTCTCAAAAAAGCTTATACTGTACAGCATGAAGCTACATTAGCTGCACATGGAATAATCCTTCAATCCACTTGCTCACCTTTAACTGTAATATGACTTTGTCTTTGGGGCTGTTCTCTGCTAGGCTGACATTGTAAGCTTGTTGGGTGAATACGGGGCTGTTGTCGTCTATGTCCAGTACGGTGACAGACAGTGTTAATCTGGATCGCCGGGGGTCCGCTGCACCGTCCCAGGCTTCAACAATCAGAAAGTAGTGGCCTTTCACCTTTAAGATGACAGAGAATCACAGTCACTGACAGCTCTCCACAACGGCATTCAACAACTGACTTTCACGTTCACTTCCTCTGACCTCTCTGTCCAGTGGCACTGCGGTTCTGATCGCTCCTGTAGCGTTGATGGAAAACAGCTTCTGGTGGTTGACGAGCCGATAATGGACCTCACCACTTGCTCCCAGATCCGGGTCTGTAGCCTAAACACAGACGCGCAGAAATAACACACGGACATGCAAACACCCATTTAGAAAGCAGGACTTACAGTGTGAATCATCTGTTTTGAAATGCATCCAATTTATCAGACTTGCCTTGAGGGAAATTATTCTTCTAATTAAAAGTGAACTCCCTCTCAAATCAAATTATATATGTGTGTGAAAGAAGTGCGAGTATGAATACTTACAAGTGGCAAAAATCTTTTTTTAATCTTGTTAACATTCACAGAACTTTTCTTCAGGAATATAGAAAAAGAGAGCTACCATCTTCAACTAGCCACGCAGTTATTAAGTTAAGTTAACCTTGTGACATTGTACAGTACATTTTACTGTTGTATACACTCTTATTTAAACACATATATGGGTACATAAGTATTTCTTTCCTTTGCTCTTCCTTCCTCATTCTTTTCTTTCTTCATGTTAATGCTCCTGTACGCTTCACAAAGGGCAAAAATTCAAACTTCACAGGTTTCAGCTTCGCTGACAAGGTTTTGACGAGGAAACAAAGACAGACTTTGGTGATCCGCTGTCTCTCTGTCTGACATTAATGCAGGGGGTCGGCTCTTGTTTTTCCCCTCAGTGCAACTTGTCGAGAGGAATGTAACTTACTTTCCAACAGTGGCAACTTTTTTCGGCGTTAATGAGACAGTGGTTTCAGTTTTCACTTGGAAGAAGTAGCACGGGCTGTCTTTTTGCCTTTGTTGCATCTTTCCGTATTCATGGACTGCAGTCAAACTCTGACTCCGTCTCCACATCATCTCTTTCAACTAATAAAAAAAAAAGGTGTTGCGAGGGCGACAAATTGCTAGCCGGTGTTACTTTCACCCTCCTTGACTGTTCATCCCGTCCAATCAGCATTCTGACTGCATTAAAACAGACGAGAGCAGAGCAAAGGAGGAAATATTAACCTGCTTTGTGGTGTGGGGGGGGGGTATATGTTGACTCTAGAAGTCCACAATAATGAAATATAATTTCAGAGTTAGTAGCAAGTTTTAAAAAATAATTGCTTCATCTGGTTAACAGTAAGAAAACTGACGAAAATAGGTTAGAGCTTGAGTGCTCAGGACTTAATTAGTCAGGAGGACGATTATTTTCAAGTTGCTTGTACTTAAAAACATGGACTGGTAAATGATCTGTGTGATGAAAATTAAGGACATTTCACTCACAAAGTGTTGGACTGACTGACATCGGCATCGCTTTAGAGCCCAACTGCTATGTCTCATAATCATCTGAGAGGCTGTCCAATCAAATTACCATGCAGAAGAACTTCTTATTAGATGATTAAGGTGTTGTCTGCCTGTTTGGGTTCGAGCTCCCCATTTGAGTTATGGCACAGTGGATTTTTTACTTCAAGCAAACATCATTGCCAATGTAGTGGGCACAGAACTAAGAAAATGATATCCGGGGTGCATTTTCCTGACAACCCACTGGAAAGGAAACTAAGTACTGTGTGCAGACAGAGGAGAGGTCACCCAGATTCAACACTGAGGGAGACGAACAGGCAGCAGTGAAAAGCAGCATTGAGTGGAGTCAGCTGAATTTCAAGTGAAGCGACTGCACAAAAAAAACGGATGCCAAAACACTCTGTGTGAAGATGAAGAAACAAAACTGCAACCGAAACTAACGCGAGATGACTTGCAGCGTGTTTATTGTGACATACGTGGGCCGTGCTGTTTCTTTATATAACTTGAACATTTGTAACTTAGCGCTGTTACAGAGTCAGTTTAATAAGTTCAACCCCAATTCATCAATTTGTGTGTATATTCCATTTTATTTGCCACACTGTGTCACTATTTCTGTGACCCATTTTTCATCGTTTCCCCAATTTTAGATGATTAAAGTTTCATCTTATCTTGCACAGCGGTTATTAGGATTAATAGAAATTAGGTTATGTCTTGCCAGTGTTATGTCCTCTTCAGTGATTTGTCGATATCTGGGTGTAAAACTATTAGAGATTTAATGGAGAATCCAGCTTTTGGGTAATTATCTTGGGTTGTTTGGAGAAGGGAGAGAGGCAGAATGAAGTGAACAATGAGGGAGAGGGTGAGATAGAGGGGGAGAATGAGAGGAAAAGGACTGAGAGAGGAGAGGTACATTACATTTTACGGAGATAGGAGAAAAGACGTGTGGATGGGCAGATTTGCAGACGCAAAAGAGAAGCAGACGTCATGTGTGGTCATATGTTTGTATTTCTAGCAAAAGTTCAACATTTTAGGAAATAAACTTATCTTCTTCTTCTAATGCTGAGTTAGATGAGAAGATTTATCTCACTGGAACATTAAATATGAAGCTACAGCCAGCAGCTGTTTAGCTTAGTTTAGCATAAAGACTGGAGCAGCTATCCCGACTGTTTCTACAGGTAACCAAATCCTCATACCAGCATATCTAACGCCACATTTGAGAAATAGCCCAGCACATAACCTTTGTTGAACGAGCAACTGTTGCTTTTAAAGTTGAGCTTTTGCAGGGATTAAAACAAGCGGAACACAAGGTGTTCATTTGGAAGCTTTGGTGGTAGTAGCAGGTGAATTTTGCTACATTTGGACACAGTCAGGCTTCTGTTTACAGTCTCTATGCTAAGCTAAGCTTACAGACCACTGGTGAAGCCTTATAGTTTAAAGGACGGATAACAGGGTGGTATCAGCCTTTTCATCTAACTGCTTTGCAAGAAATGTCAAACTATTGCTTTAGGTGACACATTTTCAAGCTTTCACCAAGAGTAGTATTCAGATCCCCTGACTATATTTTATATACACATCTAAAAAGGGAAAAAATAACTTAATGGCACACCTAAATGTGCAGAGTATCAGTCGCACGTCAGATCTGGGACAGTTGAATCGAAACGTTTTGCCCTGTGATGTCTGCAAAAGGAGGAAAACTGAAGTGAGATAAATGGACAACAATTTTCTCCCGTCTACATCAAACATAAAGAATTATGAAAGGAGAGATGTTTGATATGACAGGGAAACATTATTGCTCATAAAACCTTCATTCAAGTGGCTTACAGTAAAGCTGTCATAGCATTGCACTTTAGACACTGCTTCAGAGAGCATGCTGGATTAATTGTCTTGATGTCAGACATATTGATGTCTGCAGGTCCTGCTGTTTGCCACGGTGGAAAGTGTGTATATGTGTGACTCTGCCTCCATCGTCCCCTCTTTTATCCTCTCTTATTCCTCCCTCACTGTCTTTCTCACAGCTCTCTCAGCATAATTAAATTGCCAGACAGTTAAAAGCCAGAGACACAATAGGATTAATGTCCTCACTCGCGTTACTTCTGCTGCCTTTCAACGCACGCTGACAGATTTAAAAAAGCAGCTTACGGCCTGAAATATACACTCTATCTCTACAATCGCAAGCTCTGCCTTCCGTGTTTGGGCGTTCGTACCTCTTTTCTTCCAATTTCCCCACTTTTGCTTTTCTCTTTTCATCACCTTCTCACCTCCACGTCGAAATTCACTCCGAGATACAGCGAGAGAGACGCACCTGCTACTGAAACCAAATTACTGAGATTTCCTTCCATCCGTCCCTGAACACATTTTCTTTTGCTGCACCAATAAACCACATAGTCAGGTGTTCTAACAGTGTGGGAGTCTTTCCTCAGTAAGTTAGGCAGACAGCCATCACGCTTGTAGTCTTACTCCTACACAGCGTGCGAGTGTGTGTGTGTGTGTGTGTATGATTGCTTTTGTGTGCGGCTCTCTGTTATGTCTTTTAAACTTTCCCAGGATAAAATTTTGTGCTTCACCTGAACTTCATTTCAATGGTTTGGCGCAATGCCACATGGAGGAGTGACACATGAACCATATACTTATCTTCCCTACTGTATGTTTACTAAAAACATATTTGTAGCTGCTCGTTGTGCTACGTTGTGTCGGCATGGATCAGAGGAGTGTGTCTTATTTCCTCAGGCTGTAATTTTTGCATTTTTTCGGGCTTCCGGACTGAACATACTTGAACTGGTCACAGAAATGTTACCCAAGATGTCTTCATTTTAAGTGCTACAGGGCAGAACGCTTCAAAAGAAAGAAGGTCCACAGAGGAAGCTACTGTAACTGCTGATATATTAATATGAAGACAAGAAAATCTTCATCACAATAGTCTTGTTTGTTTGTTTCTAGTGTAATGTTGCCGTAGAAACAAAATAATTTTCCCTTTAATAAAGTACTGCACTGTATAAAGCAAGGGAAACCATTTACACCGCGCTTTAACAAAGGCATTTCTGTGCAGCGTATGACCACTGAGAGAATAAATAACAACACTTTAGGGACAAGCAATCATGTCATGAATGGCCACCACTGTTTTTTTTTTTTTCCTTTCTCTCCAGCTAACAACTGCAGCAGGTGATTTCAATGATTCATTCCCCGCTCTGTGGTTGAAGGTGTGGAAATCAGAAAAAATCATCTGGTGTTCTATTGTGCGCTCTCGCCCCTGGAGGTGTGATGGCTGCCATGGCGGGATAAACCATACTGTAAACTGATGAAGAGGTGATTTGCGAGGCAGCTAGCTTGATAAAAATTAAAAAAAAGAAAAAAGAAAAAATTGAAGCCAGCTCCTTGATGCAGTCTCATTCCCCGATTCTCCAGGTTTGATTACAGAACACATTTTGATTGAATCAAACTGTTTTGCTTCTATATTGTCCTCGGCAAAACCGGCAAGAACTGGTATCACAAAGAGACAACAAGTTCATATATAAAAGAAATAATATGTATTATCTTTGATGGTCATTCGTCTTCCTGTGTCGTTTTTCTTCTCTTTGAAACTATATTTTGAACTCCTGAAAGTTAATGCAAGACTGCATCTGTAGTCCCTTAGCTGTTGCCCTCGCTCCTCTTCTCTCTCTCCACTTTTCTTACCTCTCCCCGATGTCCTTCTCCCTTCTCTCTACCAATCCATGCATGTCTCACTTCCTCCCTTCTTTCCATCTCTCTTTAGCTTACCAGCATCAGCAAATCAAGGTCAGGTCCATTCATTCTTCCGGAAATCTGCTTAATACCTATAGGTAGGGATCCTTGGTTTGGAATTAGGCCCAGAGTCGTGCCTTACACAGCCCGCTGAGGGATCATACCGTCTGTTTTCGTTTGGAAAATATCCAAGGGTCCTTGAAAGGGAGGAAGTTCAGGATTGGAATAATTTCAAGTGCCCTCTCTGATGATTAGGATGGGTTTTTGGATGTTGAATTTGGAACACGCCCAAAGGTCTGAGCAAGAGTTACAATTTTCAGTGCTTGCAATGAAATGTCCTCTTTAAGGGTAAGGTTGGGTTTATGAGTTTGGAATAGTCTCCAATTGTTCAAATAAGAAAAGGTATTGAACTTTCAAGTTTGGTACCTGTGAAAAGTAAGATTTGTTCCAAATCCTAGATATAGGTGTACAAGGGCCATATATTTCTCTCTTAAGCAGTCCTAGTGTTCAACCAAAGAAGCATGATTAACATTTAGAACCTAGAAAAGTGTCAGATTGATCAAAGGCCCCTTGACACTGGTGTATAAAGGCTATGAATTAAGCTTGGAGTAAATCCAAGCAAGCGAACAACCAAGGGAGCGTCTTTAAAGATCAAAGCCTATCAAAGTGTCAGATTTACCCATGACCCTTGTCTGGGGAATACATGAGTCAGTTATTAGGTCTGGAACAAGTCCAGAGGTCTTTGTGGTAAGTGGAGACGAGAATGCTGACACAGGTGAAAATGCATCTGGTGAGAAGAGATCATGTTTCTTCTACGTGTCCTCAATTTTTAATATCAGGCATCACGGTAACCAGGAATTCTTGTTACCCAGGACAAATACCTGCGAGAATTCTTAAAATGTCAAGAACCAAACCATCCAACGCCACGAACCTTGAAATATCCTGATTGTGTCAACATGAATGGCTAAATTACACCAGGCACAGATGCAACACTTTTCGTGTGGGCTGCGGCCACCTGAGCTACTCACAGCGATTCAAACCCCACCAGGAGTGCCGCGGTCCATTTCAGCTGCACCAGGAATACGCAGCTGTTCTATTTTTGATGGCCGCTGTGAGCAGCTGGACACAGGAACCAGATAAAGAATCCGGTTGATTTTCAAAATAAAAACACCATGTGCAAACTTCTGATCGTAAAAACTACTGACAATTTAAAAACACTTTAAGTTAAAACGCTCTACTACTGAAACGCTCCTGGTGGGGATTGAAGTCCAGAGGAGAATGAACAATACAACAGCGCTAGATAATTATATATAACTTATCATAGAATATAACTGAAAGTAGACTGGATGACCTTTTCAGTTGCATCTGTTACTTTGCGTTCAAAAATGGCTACTTCCTATTTAAAAGCTGTATTCTGATGATTTAGTAATTGGTGACATTTACTTTCTTCCACCATAGTGTACTTTTAGAAGAGATCTTGACTGAAAAAAGTACACTAGTAGATGACATTAAAACATTAGAATAAACTCCATTTTATGCCTGATAAACTGCAGGTCTGTGTGTAAAATCAAACTTCATTCATGACAAGCCACGTGCACCTGGAAAGAAATTAAACCACCCTCTCAACTCCTCGTATCCTGTCCATCTACAAATATGCAAACACACTCGCATGCACTCACAGCCCTCTGACTATAATGACATACAGTGCTAATTAAAAGCTACCAAGACTTACAGAGTTATGCTAGTGATCTCTGTAAGAGCAGAATTTAATTAGAGCTTCTGTGAATTCTTATGTGCTGCACGTATGTGTGCTAAGAAACTGCAAACGGGAAGACAAACAAATGTAGATGAGTCTTAAAAGGAGCGGAGTAATTATGCGTCTCTAGTAATAACCTTCTGTTAGAATCACGGAAAGAGACGTTATGATCAGTTGTGACTAGTGTCAAACATATCGATTTACACCCCTGAAGAAGTATGTGTGAAGTATGAGTGTAATTGGAAAATCAAAAGGCCCAGCACAGTGGGTGATGTGAAATGACAGATGGGCAGTCAGGAATTATCAGTACAGTGAGATAATTGGAGTCTTAATTGGCTTTTTTGTTCATGCCTGATCATTATAACAAAGGGAAAACACAAACAACTGCACACGCTCTCATATAAACACACTCGTACCTATAATGAAAAGCGTAATTTAAAAGCATGTAGGGTTTCTGTGTGTGCGTGCAACCTCCTACCTTGACTCGTCCAACGTAGGCGTGCTCCTCCTCCTCGATGACGGTGAGGTTCACTGGCAGTGAAGGATCGAACAGCGGGTCATTGTCATTAACATCTGTCACCACGACGTTCACCGCTGCAGTGGAGGTCTACACACAGACACGAACATCGGCGTTACTATTCTGGTCAGTTCAGAAAACCTCTGAAGCTGGACGAGCGTCAAAGTTTTGCGTACACACAGACCGATCGGTCAGGGTTTTATTCCACGACCTTAAGCCCATTTGTCCCTCTAACTAACAGCTCACTTATGCAACAAACTAAAGAGCCTGTTCTGTTTGCTAATTAGTTGCACTCTGGTCCTGCCTGTCCTTACTCGTTGTGCTTTTAACAACTGCTCAGCGTAATAACAGATTTTAAAAACAGTCCAACGATGGCCCACTTTGCACCATCTCTTCCTGCGTTAAAGGGATATTTGTGTTGAGGTATGCTTAATTAAGAGAGAGAAAAATGACAGCTCGACAGCGCTGAATGTAAATAGTCGTTGTGGATAAACCAGCAGAGATGTTAATGGTGTGTCCATTCAAAGACGATGAAAAGCTGTGCCAACAGCAAACTCAAATAAACACCTGAAGTTTTTAGAGTGAAAGTGTAAAAGTCACTTTTCTTCGTTACATAACAGCGACAGCCAAAGCTTGTGCTCCCAAGTAAGAGCAGAGAGGCAGGAGGGAGAGAGAGAGAGAGAGAGAGAGAGAGAGAGGAAGAGGAAGTCACCAATTTCTTAATTTGACTTTCATGAGAGCTGAAGAAAAAAAAAAAAAGAGAGAGGGAGTGAGTGATCGAAGATTTGACTTTTAAACGAGGAAACTGGGAGCGGGAGAGCTAACTGATTCACAACAGTGGTATTAAAAGAGAAAAAAAACACTGTGTGTGTGTGTGTGTGTGTGTGTGTGGGTGTGTATGTGGGAGAGTGACAATCACAGAGGTGACAACGGGCTATTGAAGTTGGCAGGGCACATGGTGATGCAAGTAATTTGAGGTTAAGGGCTCACAGTTGACAAAACAGTTTATCTGAATGCCAATATATGTAAAGCAGAAGGAGCTCTGATATAATGGAAAGGCAGCTCTGGCAAACACACACCCAGACAGACACGAAAAAAAGGCATGCAGCGACCTCCACTTTGCATCAGGGTGCTCCGGGCACATTCATTCTTCCATAACTGCACGCCAGTTTATCATCGTGCTGATACAATGGCTACCTGCCAAAGTTCAACATGCAAGCAAGAGTCCTGTGTTCCAACAGTGGCTGATAAAAGGTTCAAATGTCGGTGCTGTGAATTCACCCTGCTTTGATTAAAAGGCGATTTGGGGTTTACTCGAGTCTCGCTTTCTGCCAGTCTTGACAATTACTCAGCAACCACTTAAGATGGATGTGAATCTACCGATCTCTGTCAGCTTAAAAAAATCCAAACTGTAAATTGTCTTGCTATGTTGTGCCAACTAAAGATATGGCTGGTAATATTTAATATTTTTTCTTACTGCCTTCAAATCAACCACTGGCTCATTTCGGAGTTGTTGCCTTGGATTTGAGACTGTCTCGAGGCCACTTTTTGAAAGCTATGGAATCGAACATGTTTATTATTTTTTCAAGGCCGTCGGGACAAAGGAGTGTCTAATGTCTAGTTTGTCGAATTAATTTGATAATACTTTTCTTCAAGTGGAACTTAACCTTAAAAAATACCTCAGCAGGGTTCAGCTTGCGGTTTTATAAGATCAGTTTCTCACAAATCAAACTCACCGCATTTTGTAACAAGTCATTAAAAAAAGATAAGAGATGGGTTTTTAATCGCTGCAGATATGTGATCAAACTCGCTGCCGTACAAAATATGATTTAAAGGTCCAGTGTGAAGGACTTAGTAGCACCTAATGGTGAAGCTGTAGATTGAACCGAATCCTCTCCCACGCCTCATTCTCTCCTTCCAAGCATGTAAGAAAAACTGTATTTAAAACTATAACATCAATGTTTGGTTTGTCTGTTCTGGGGCTGGACTAGACAACTCGTCTCTCTGCATGAGATGTGCTCATTAACAGTTAAGCTACTGAATAAAACATTTATTAACATCATAAATGTAGCTTCAGCAGAGCCAGCTTGCGCGGTATTTAATGGCATGAGTTGAATCGCATACTGCGGCCATGATACAGTACCATACAAGACATTTGACAAGAGCCAACTGCCCTGCGCCAAAGTTTAAGTTGCATCACGGTGCCCGGTGTCTTTACAGTGGAGCTGGTTTACTGCACCAGCTTGTAGGGTCCTCAATCTGTGGCAGTATGATGGATTCACTGGCCAAATAGCCAATTAGGCACTTTGTAGTCTGACACTCTCACAACAGGACATTTAATAATAGGGAACACAAGACTTGTGTGCGCGTGTGTGCGTGTGTGCACGCATATGAAGACAACCCAAGGCCTTTCGAGTGATGCTGATTAATGGGCCTGTGTAAGGCAACTACACCCCAATCTTCTCTTCTCCCTTTTCTGTTTCTTTCTTTCCTTGTCTTCTCTTCTGTCCCTCCATGTAGCTCACACTATTCCCCTCTCTCTCTCTCATCGCACACACACATACACACAACCTTCTCCCTCTCTATTCACAATACTCCACTTCCCTCTTGTTTCTAATATAATGGAGTGTCAGGCAGAAAAATGTCCAAACTACTTTTAGCCTTTTTCTGGCTTAAAGACCTTTAGGGCACCGAGATAATACACTAATTGTCAAGGTCCAGAGAGGATTTGACTGAGTGTATGTGTGCATGTCGGAGTGAGTGGGAGCATTAAAACTCCTTTATAGAATTTATAGTATGAACACACAGTACAATTGTTAAGGTAATAAGAATCCCTTGAATACCTCTCATATCACTCTCCCTTCTTCAGCCTTCCTCCCACTTGTTCTTTGCCATCATATTGCGTGTGAGGGTGTGTGTGTGTGTGTGTGTGTGTGAGAGAGAGAGAAGGTCAGAGTATTCAAATCAGGGTTTTCTCTCCTCAGAGGAACCTTAAACTTTACCTTTTGCTTTAATTGACATGTGGCAGAGGGGGGTCAGTGACGGGGAGGAGACGGACTTCCCTTATTGCTACACTAATAGATGGATGATGAGGAAGGGACAAGAAACCGATGAAAGCCAGAGGAGCAGAAAGGAAGGAAAGACAGGAGGGCATGCAGTGTCTTCATTTGACTTTCATGTGAAAGAGACAGAAGATTTGACTTTTAAAAGAGGACAGAAGCGACAAAAACAAACAGAAGGAGACCGAGAAACAGCTGCTGACCTGTTATCAATTAGGCAGGCGAGGAAGGACACACGCTCATTTATCTTTGCAACACGGCTCTCACAGAGAACCAACAAATATTTTACACTAATCCAGCTAAAGCTACTGAGGTAAAAGTGACTTCCTGTTTGCAGGATATGTTTTGGTTCTCATCTCGTTCGTCCCTCAGCTGGTTATACTTCTGTTCTGCACCCTCAAGTCTGTTTTACCTCTGACTACAACAGGCATAAGTGATGATAACATGAGCTTGCGTGTGTGTGTGTGCCACACCTATGACCACACTCAACAATGATGTGGCAGGGTCCTGGAGTATAGCACTGTACATCACTGCAGCGTGCAACGAGAGAATGTCACTATAGCTGATCGTACAATACGGACGCAGTCGTTCAAACGTAAATGAAGTGCTCCGCAGCTGCTAGCTACGCCTGGGCCGGCCTACATCATCCAATTCCACACCTACAATAAATGATGAAGCCTTGGTGGTAGAAAAATCAGGCCTTACCTGACTCAACAGGCTACTCATCTCCCGTGTGGGTGCACATACTTGGTCAATAAAAGTCATTTTGACTCTTATTATTGTTGCTGAATGTGAACTCCAGAGAAATGCTTCTAATACCTTTCCTTTTGCATGATGCCAGAGCTGTTGTTTGTGGCATTTCACTGGGATTGGGTTTTTCTCTGAGCACACACACACACAGTTTAATTTTACCAGGGAAGCAAAAAAACAATTAAAGACAAAATGTGTGTTTCGGCTTTTTCTTACCCCGTCTGGATGTCCGTCTGAGGCCGTGACCACCAGAGTATAAGCGTCCAAAGACTCCCTGTCCAGAGGCTTGTCCAGAACCAAATACCCCGAACTGGAGAGAGAACACACAGAATCCTGTGATCCCTGAAGGCATGAGTTTGAAACAGACGAGAACAGAGTGCCGCTGTGTAAAATACACAAGCTAGTTTTCAATCCTTGACTTCATGAGAAGTTTCAGTTCATAAGTCATTGATTTCTAACCCCGCTGATCAATCTCGCGTTGGTACTTAGAGCCTTTTGTAAGTAGTTTCTATGCTAACGAGGGGAAACTTAGAAACCTGTCTTGTTTTCTTAAAAATGTTTTCCTCTTTATGTACAACACTTTTCAGACAGCTGGCAAGCACTGATAACCACTGCATAACACCCAGACGTGTACTTCTACCGTCATTATGGGTACTTTGGTGATGCAGATGACGCCCCACACACATCGGCTCACCTACAAACAATGACGTGAGGAAATGCTTTCTTGGATGCTGTTGCTATAATCGCACACTGATGTGTCATCAGCCTTTCCACACACACAAAAAAAAGCAAATCCAGTAAAATCTCTGATTCTGAATACTGATTAATTATGCACACGGGTCGCGGTGGCAGCAGGTTTAGCAGCGTCCATCTCCCCAGCAAGGCATTCCAGCTTCTCCTGTGGGATCCCGAGGTGTTCCCAGGCCAGATGGGCTATATAGTCACTTCAGGGGTTCTGGGTGTGCCCCGGGGGCCAAAAGGCAGGAAGGCGAGCAGTGGGCATCCTAATCAGATGCCTGAACCACCTTAGTTGGCTCCTTTTGACACAAAGGAGCAGCTGCTCTACTCCAAACTCTTTCCGTTGATCTTTAAGACTGAGCCCAGCCTTAAATCCGGACAGAGGAAACTCATTTTGGTCGCTTGTGTGCATGAGGTTGTTCTTTCGGGAACTAGCCAAAGCCCATGAGCGTAGGCTACGGCATGGATTCAAGCAAAAAGAAATACCTGTTGACTGAAATCTCACCGCCAATCACATGATCAGACTGATCAAACCTCCACAGTTGGCGTAGCGATGGAGAGTGAGTGTTAGAACTTAGATAGACTCGAAAATCAAGAGCCTTTTACTTCTGGCTCAGCTCCGTGTTCTCCAGAACGGTCCAGCACCGCATCCACAGTGCCGCACACTCTCGCGCTCCATGCAAGACCCCAATAACAGCTCACCCCCAACCCAGAGGGAGCACTGCACTGTTTTTACATTTTACTGATCAATGCAGATTAAACAAAACACTGACAAGTACTCAATGGTGTAATCAGATGATCGACACAAAACAAGTAGAGACTCAGAAACTCAGACTCAAGTTATTCACTCGACATGATTCTGCAATCAAAAGTGTCCAAGTCGGATTTAAATGCGGGATAATCATTTACCCCATCAGCAGACACAAGAAGTCATCTAGACGCAGCCTGTCTGCAACTTTGGACCAATCAAAACCAGCAGAAATCTTTGATGTTGGTCTTGATTGAATAAACTTTTTTTTTTCACTTTTCCAAGTGATGATTTACATAATGATTGAAGTGTTTTTAATTGGAGCTACTTTCATAAATTAGAGATCATCTGAAATGCACATGTACGCCAAATATTGACAGTGTGTGTAGGTGTGTGCGTGCGCTTGTGTGTCAAGTTAATGTGTGTGTGTGTGTGCAGATGTTGAGTGGTCTACAGGGGGAAAGATGTGAAGCTAAAAGGCGATTCATGTATATTAATGGCTGATTCATGAAAAGCAAAGTCTGCGAACGCATCTGTAGATATTCTTGGGCACACGCATGCATAAGTGGTCTTATTTTTTCATTAACACCACAAGTTTGACACATTTTGTGTCCTTATTGAGCATCTGCTCCGACACGTCTGGAGGACCTACAGTATTGTTCAGGATAATTAAACATTTATTCAGAAGCTAAGCGTGGTTAAGCGCTTCCTGCATCTCATAGCAATGCTGGTCCTTTTTTTTTTTTTTTTTTAATTTCGTTACTAAAGTGACCTGAATCTTTTGGACATTAGTGTGTCTTCCACCTCGCAAAAAATAGGCCAACACCAGACCTGTTCAGGTGCCGGAGCGCTTCTGGGTATTTAACTGGGCCAAATCCTGCACAAAAACAATGAAAAATCACTCCATGCTGTGCCAAAATGATCTGCATGGCGTGTTACACTCACAGAAGAAACCTGGCTTGTCCTCACAGTCCAATAACAACAACAAAAAAAGAACACACAACTGAGGCACAAAGATTTTGGCACATACTGGAAGATTTCGCAATGTCCAACAGAACCCATCAAATATTCCTTGAATGCAGAAATGAAAGCTCTTCAACTCATTTTCATCTTTGCCGCGATGAATTTCTCCACAGCGAATGTGTCCTCGCTTTCATTCTGCTTTTAAATCCTCATTTGTCTGTCACTCTTGTTTATTGTTTCCTTCCCAGCTCTCTCCAAGGTTTTGTCCCTCATCATTTACTCTATCCTTGCCCTGCTCTCTTATCTTTTCCCAACCCTTTACTCTCTTTCTCTCCCTGGCTTCTCCATCCTTATAATTCTGCCTCTTCTCTTGCCATCTTCTCACCATACTTTCCTTTGTTCTCTCTCTCTCTCTCTCTCTCTCTCTCTCTCTCTCTCTCTCTCTCTCCTCTCCACCCTCTAGAAATGTAGATAGGATCTTCACCCAGTATAAGAAATGCATTTTTAATGAGCAATAAATGAATAAATACAACAAAAGCCCTCAGAGTCAGTGTGGTGAGTATGTGCATGTAGGAGAGAGTAAGGGTGTGTTTATGTGAAGCCATTGGCAGAGCCCGAGCCCTGAAATTATATAATTTAGGCTGCTTTCAACTGGGCACACACACACACACACACACACACACACACACACACACACACTACTTCTTGTATGATGCCACGGTTGTACAGTATGCTCCGATAGGGTAAGGACAATTTTCACAGATATTCACACAATAAAATAATAAAAAGGGCACGGTTAATATCGGAGATCTGATTTAACATGATGAATGACACTTACTTCTGCTGAAGTGCAAAATGTCCATGGCGGTCTCCGCTTTGGATTTGGTAGGTGATGGGGTCCCTCTCTCGATCCACCGCCTTAGGTAGCACACAGAAGACAGCCACACATTCACACACATTGAATTTTATTTCCATCAGTAAATTCTGCCCTCATAAGAGAGCAGCGGTTTCCAGCCACAGGTAACTACAGAAACTGCCTCTGCATTTGCCGCCGGGTTCTCGGAAAGACTGGGGAGTGGACCAGGTAATTAAAACAGTCAGCTGCAAGCCCTGAATGCCATGGTAGCAGTAGACCTTTTTCACAGCAGCATTTCTGACATGAAATAGCAGGGTAAACACAGATGTTTCCAATGATGCTAATTAGGGTTCAGTTCCATTCAGAGTCAGGGTGCTGCTGCTGTGCTGCATGGTGGCTCAACGGGAAGTCTCTGCCGCTATAAATGGAACAGAGCCTTAATTAGTATCATCGGAAACACCTGTTGACCCTACTATTTCATGTCAAAATGTCTGCTGTGAAAAAAGGTCCATTAACAGAAGTTCAAACTGTAAATTATCATAAACGCTTTTAAAAAACAATGGATAAATCATTGGCGTGACATTAATTAACTAAAGGGGAACTAATCAGTTAAAAACCAAAGTATAAACAGTTCTTACAGTTAACAAAAAATAAAAGGACAAAAAGGTTATAGATAAAAGAAGTGAATTTATAATAATTAGCTAGAGCTAAATGATCAACAGCTGAAATATTTACCTGAAGGTAATGGACAAACAGTTAAGAAATAGTTAGCTAAAAGTTGTTGCTAATGGATAAATTGTAATTGGTATGTCTGATATAATATGCTGAGAACCACTAGTGCATTGTGTGTGTGTGTGTGTGTGTGTGTGTGTGTGTGACAGAGAGAGAGAGAGAGCATGCATGGACCTGCAGATTAAGCAGTGTAGCTCCAGTCCTCATAGCTTCGCTGATCTCCAGGTTGTACTGTTGCCTGGGGAAACGCGGAGGGCTCTGGTTGTTTGGCGGCAAAACTTCGATGTAGACCGTGGTAATGGATGACCTAAAGAGAGAGAGAGAGAGAGAGAGAGAAGAGACTTGTCTATGGCAGATAGGACAGACGGAGAGAGCACAACGGCAGATAGAGACACAGCCTGTAACGGAGAAGCAGATAAAGGAGGAATGGTAGCGGGGAAATGTTGGAGAGGGATGAGAGGAGGAAAGAAGGAAGAGAAGAGCTGGAGGGCAGCACATGAGGATAGTGGGTTAAAAAAAAAAAAGCAGAGTCAGGGAGGGTGAATGGTCTGTTATTTAAGTTAAGAGTGGCTGGCTGGTGTTTGTTTCTTTGCACTTCATGCTGTGTTTAACTAATCGATAGGAATGTGAAAACGCCAATGGCTCGAGTAGCCAGACGCTGCTCTGCTGCTATCTTTTTGTACGACTTAATGTTCCTGTGGTCAAGTTTGACAAACTTATCCCGCTGTGTCAATGGTTTATTCATATGGAGGCCGAGGTTCTGACTAAGAGAAATCTTTACAGTAAAGATGAGCCTGCATTCTGTGATGCAGCCAAAGTTAATCACAGCGTGCCAATATTCAGTGTAACGTCACAGGCCTGAGTGTGATATTGCTTTTATAGAACTGTTCTACCAGCGCAGTTTATTAGTTAACAGAAACCAGTGAAATGAAGTCTGTTAACAGTTGCTTGACATTTTGTCAACACTACAGAAACACTAGAAAACTGTCAAGTGTGATGAGGTTGTCGGACATTAATGATTGTGTTGTTATTGTTTAGTGACGGAGGCCAATTCAGAAAATTCAGAAATCCTTGACAAGGTAAGGAAACTGGATTTGGGGGTTAAAGAAACAAGAATTTTTTAATCGAGAAAAAAAGCTTAAAGGCAAATTAAGAGAACGTAAAAAAGGGAATTACACTGACTTTGACACCAAGCTAAAATACATTAGGAGTAGTATCTGACTGAAAAAGAAGTCTTAATTACACCGTGTTTACTTTGACTCTGATAAAGCTTCAATAAGCTGCATTAACTTTTATTTTTAATCAACATAACAATTATTCAATAGCACGTCCACTTTAATGACCTACAGTTGGAGTTGTTTCTTTCCAGTAAACAGCTTGTGTCCTTCTGTTTTTCTTCCTCAAAAAATTTGATTACCTGCGACTTACTTTTCATGTTTAGAGAAGTACAGTTTTCCGCCCTCTGGCAAACTGACTGCCTCACCTAATTAGGGAGATAACAACATACTAACCAAAAATTAAACGAAGACCCGACTGAAAACAGAACTGACATCTGCTATGCCAATTATTTTAGATAATTAAGTCCAAAATTCTGATCGTTCCCAAAAGAACAAGAGGCAAGAGAGCTGGGACTCTTAATAATCAGTGGCAGGGAACACGACCTTGTGAGGAAACATTAATTTGTGTTAACACATTTTCTAGGTTATATACACTATACCCCCTCTAATGAAAAAATGCTAATAACAGTAATTTAATTAATCTTCAGTCAGCTTCAGGTTTGTGCTCCTGTATTCACGATTACTGTACGGTTAACCTGTTGAGTACCTGCTTTCCAGGCTTAGTAGAGAATGTTCATCCAAATTAAGCAGTGAACAAATAACATGCATTGATAAGAGGAAAAAATAATTAATTGACATGCTGCGATCTATTAATATGTATCTTATATCTAAAATGAAAATATCTTGCACCCTTTCCACAAAGGTCAAGGAAAAAAAATGTATAATACATGATATTTAATATTAATATTATTATATTAAATCCCTCCTTTACATGCAGTTGCCACTGTTTCACCCTTAAGTTAAAAAACAGTGTATATATTTTTTCATCTTGTTCAAACTCAAAGTTAAATATTCAGGGCATTATTTTTTAATGACAGAGTCTTCTTTCAATTTAAAATGAAAGCTCTTTGAGTTGGGCAGTGTTTGGCTGCATGGCACAAGTCTGCATTGAGATTTAAAGGTTTAAATCAATAACAGTATAAATAATGGACGTTTTAATATGGGGTCTTATGGAGACTGACTTGTTCTGTAGCCAGCCTCAAGTGGCCGTTCGAGGAACTGCAGTTTTTCTTTTCACTTGTAACTCGGTAAGATTAATCTTAAATTTAGTAACTGATCATTACTAACACTTCACTTTGCACCCACACAACAGTGAGTAACGTTAGCGTCAGTGTTGTTACCTACCCTGAAATTCAGGATAAGAAATCGCAGGGATTTAGCTTGTGTTCCTACTTGCCGACTGTGCCGAGTTTCAGCGTGCAGAGAAGGGAGAGATTAACTCCACTCAAACTGGATCATTGACCGAAAAAGCCAAAGAACCTCGGGTCTAAACAATAACCCACAAAATCTGTTCACGATCACAACAATGAGCGAGTAAATGGATAAAGGATGTTAAACTGTAAGCTGCTGGGGACAGTGAAAGCCAGTGTTTTATTAAAACAATTTAGATGGCGTCATTGAAGAAAACTGACTGAGGGACTGGAGATTATTCAGTCGTGGTTTCTATTGTACTTTCCCCTTCTCTAGTTCCATTCCAAAAACTCTGTCTACCAACAGTGAGCTCTTAAAATTCTTCGATATAATATTTAATATGTGTCATTCATCTCATAGACGTGGTTACAGATAAGACTCATGAACACAAACCCACACATTAGTACGCACAACCACAAAGCTGTACATTAAAGTTCTGGTCAAGTATGTAGAGAAAAAAATGAAAAAACAAAGTTGCTGTCCTCTTCAAATCTGAGTCACCACTCAGCCCTGCACACACATGCCCTCCTCCTTCAGTCAGTTAGCTGGTGGTCTGCGTCAGTGAGTGCACTGCAGCGTCTTCTAGGGTCTCTTTTGCCATCTTTTTCAGTCGTTTGTCGAGTGTCTGACGAACAACATCCGTTTCTGTTTTTCTCAGCAGCAGCTGCATGGCGGCTCACGTTTTATGAAACCCAAATCACATTTTAACACTTCCAGTCTGCTTTATACTTCAGTCTGTGCATATAACTATATTCATTAGGCTGTGGCTGACTTGATCCAGGGTAGATACAGACAGAAGCAACTTCTGCAGGCATACAACTGCTAAACTGCTACAACTATTGAATCAGAAAAAAATATCTCTGGCTTGGGACCAAGGCTGATTTTAATATATTTAATGTGTTTCATACAGCTTCATTTTACCAGAGATGTAGACTCGTGACTTGAACTCAAGTTGGATTTAAGTCAGGATTCAAATTTACAATGCAAATTAATTCAGCTAAGGTACTAAATCGACCAGATTATTTGACACAGTTACTCTAACTTTATGGACTCCCTCGGAAATAGTACTTGTACTACTACAACTCTACTGACACAAAAACTTTGTGTGCTGAGCTTGTGACCCATGTTGGCCAACAACACATTATTTAGTAACACGTCACAGTAATGCCACATTTGTTTCAGTTGTGAGCTCTAAGAGAATACATTTAGAAATTCAATAATCACATTACATTACAGCTACTAATCTCAGCGACGCTCAGATTATTTGCTCTCATAAGCCGCATTCAGACACAATCCTGTGGCGAAATCACAACTTTTTCCATTTATTTGAGAAGCGGTGCAGGCTGCAGGGGTCTACGAAAATAAAACGCAGCGCCTTGCAGCAGAGAAGTTGAGCCGGATTATGTTTTTTGGGAAAAACATAGCCTGACACGATGCTGTGGCTGCCAATCAGACGCTCGGATCAGTTAAACCTCTCCACAGTCAGCCTGAAATGTTACAGAAGCTGAGACTATCCAGGTACTCAGACAGATACTCTACCTGTTGTGTTCTGGTTTAGTTTATTTCATGTACCCAGCTTCTAAATCTGTGTCTGGTTCACAATTTATGCTGCAAAATAGAAAATTAAGAAGTTTAATTTGGTTTGCGTCCGATGGTTTGAGCGGGAGAGAGCGGGTGTTGGTCTAGAGACAGAGAAGGTGAATGAGAGTGAGCGAGCCGGTTAGTCGGCACAATGAAAAGTTATTTCCTGGTTGTTTCACACACCGCTCAACCCTAGCAGTGACTCGCCACAACATGTGATTCGGCGTGAATGCTGCCCTAACACGAGGTTGATAAAGGATGTGTGGTCCCATCTTGTTTTATTTAGGGAGGAAGGTGTGCGGACACGTGGACTTACCGTCACTGTTCAAAATAAGCTAATTAATACATAATAATAAATAATAAAGCCCCTCCAAGCTGAACTTGTTCATCTTTGTGTATCGTTGTGTGTTTCAGCACAGCTGTCATGTGGGTGTGCAGAAGATTTGGAGCTGTTTAAAGGCACCTTTGACAGAACTGGGCCAAGTAACAAAAGTAAAGTAAGTGATGTGAGTAATATGGATGGAGTAATTGATTACATTGTTGGAAAAAAAAAAAAAAACTGCCTCTCAACTCACAAAACAATGACTTTGAACCACATCCATATTTTACTACATGCCTCTGAGGGTACAGTGCAAAATTATCTCTTTATCTTGATCTCTCTCCAGCTATTTATCTAACATATTATCCTATCTCATCTGTTGTTTCTGGCGATGCCCTCTTTTCTCTCTCGCCATACAGTTTGATGACAGTATAAATGAGACCCCCAAGCATAAACTGTTTTTTAGTATTCTAGGGTAAGTCTATCTAGGCCATGCAAAAGCACTTCTAATCTGAATGAAACATGTATCTCAAGGGTGAGATCATTACAAAATTCTGCCACTCACGTCTTGTTGGTGCCCACTATTAAGCTGCCAGGTCCTGACCCATAGTTTTAATAAATCAGGTGGCGGAGATAGATATTGATTTGTTATGTGGGTTATGTTTTCAGCTGAGATAAACAGGGGGCCTGGGGAAATTTGGGGACAATCTGTGAGCCAATCACTGAAACCACCTCAATCTGCAGTGGTTCACATTCTGTATTGATTTGGCAGCTACGACGCTGGAGTCAAGCATGAGAGGGGGGGGGGATTTGAGTTTTTACGATGACTGGCAAACACTGTGGAGGGAGCAATCCACTGCAATTGTTGCAACTAAAACATTGTGATACAGATATAGGTGAGCCACGCTAATCATTTTTGTTCCACACATTAGACACAGTAGATTGATTTAGTTTGGATAAACCTGAGGAGGGCCCACGAGCCAGCGGTTGGAGCAAATTTAATTTGTGTTGTTTCATAAAGCTTTGACTTTTGGGTGCCTGAGATGCTGAGAGGTTTCCGCAGCATTCAATTATTAGTTTTCATTAGAGATGTCCCACGCCGACGAGTGCTGGGGCCGATAAAGGCATATTTCGGTGGGACTGGTATTGGCTAAAATAAGGCAGATGGAAATTCAGACCTATCTCCTCTGAACTTTACTGTGTTTTGCCCACCTCAGTCTGCTACTGCTTTCCTTTATCACAGCTTGGCTCCACATGCAAGCTATCCAGGTGCGTATTTGAGAGAAAATGATGTGTGAATGTGCAAAAACATTTAGGCACACCAGTAAGTAGCTTTGAGTTCAGGCACTGGGGTTGGCAAAATGCATGGATTCGCTTAAAAGGGATCTATTATGCTTATTTCCAGCTCTATATTTCTATTCTCTGACTTTAGTAGAGTAGCTTTGCATGAATCACAGTTCAAAAAACTGTTTCTGGGGGGCAGGCCTGACTGAACCCACAACTTTTATAACTTTATTCACTGATTTTGGTGAAACTGGATCATATTTTATGTAGAAAATATTTGCTGTTTTTTCTCTCTGATGTCCTCTGGCTAACTCAACTCTCTGTGAGTTTTCAGATAGTCTGACTCGATGTTAAACTGCCACTAGTTATTTAGTTCAGTTACCTGTGCACCAAGCCATCCTGAACTCGAAGCCCGGAGCACCAACGCTCCCCTTGAAACGCTGACCACGTTCAATATCCGGCATTGTGACATTACCACAACAAGCATAGTCACCTTTAACACAATCACTGGCACTCTAAGCCAACCGTCCACCATTTTACCATCACAGAGCATCTGTGGCTGACAATCAAACCTGGTTTTTGTGGTGTGTGCGGCACCCTGGGTACTAGATGACCTTTGCTAGTGTGTTCAAATAAAGCTTTTAACAGCAGTCCTAAAGAATTAAAAAGGAGACTCGAGCGATTTTACACATCAAAGTCTGTTTACAGGTCTTGAAAAGTCTGCGCAAAAGTCTGGTAAATTGCCTCAAGTGACGGTTGTGGTTGAAGACTACAAAAATAATCTGCAGTTGTGGAGCTGAAAACAACTGAGCTCACCAGACCTCTGCAACCTGCTCCTTATCTCTGTTTAAAGGTAGCGGCTCAAGGCTACATTAGTCGCTCCCGCAATCACACACATGAAGGTTTTGAGAAGGAAGAGGATGGGTGGTATTAAAAAAAAATAGAAAAGATAGCTCTGATTCTGCAGGAATAATTGTTTTGAAATGATCCATTGTGAGTCCCAAAATGTTACAGGAGTGCAATGCTAATTCAGTGGAGTACTCTTTTTTTTTTTTTTTTATCTGCCTTTGTCAGCACTAGTTCTTTCAGGTCAGCTCAGCGGGTCAGAGTTTTAAATTTACATTAAAGGCACGAACACTTTTACCTGGAGTGGCTTCTAAGAGCGGCAACGAGTTCAGTTGTGGAGTTGACTCTGCTCGCATGGGGGAGGGAACTGCTGATGAACACGCTGTTCTGTGCAAAATGTTCATCATGCTTTCCTCGATTTGCACATTTAACCACGAGCCAGGTAAGATGACTACATCTGATTACATTTTTGTCAGGAGACTGATGAACAGAAATCTCCTCCATTGGCCACTGACAGCTCAAATTAAACACCTGACTATTCAATGGCATCCTGATGTAAACACATCAATAATTAAGGGAGGGAGGAATATTCCCCTTTGACGTCTCAGCTTAGACGAAGCTAGAAAAGTATGATTGTTGCCTCCGTGGAGGCATTGTGCCTCTTTAAGATAGAACACTTTTTATTAAATGTTCCTGCTGTGTATGTAACTCAGTTTTGCTTTTGTTCTCTGCTTCTTGTTTGAAGAGCAGGACTTGGCTTGTTTGTCCTTTCCACAAGGACATTGCAGTGTTAATTTATCCTTTTGTTGAGATATTCCGAAGTGCAAAACACAAAGAACTGCGCCCAAGAGTGCTCCGAGTATCAGCAAACAACAGGCTGTTGTTCCGGCTGGTCCCATAGCTCAGATTGTACGGCTTTTGTTTTTTCATTGTTTCCAATTTCTCACATATTTTCTTTTTAAGAGTCGTCCTCGTGTGTGTCTGTATTAAACGATACGGAAAAAGACAAGAAAACGTGGAGGAAAATGAAAAGAGGGACAATGTATTTGATGCCTGTTTTCTGAAACCTGCAAAAGCATATGGCACGGCTCCCACCAAGTCCCCGTCTCATAATGTGCCTTGAGTCGATATAGAAGCAAACAAACAAACAAAAAAAAAGCACTAAAGAAATCAAACTCTCTGCCAATGCAGCTGCTACATCAATCTGTGGAGCGATGTAGATTGACGGTGTTCTGGTGGGTGAACGGCTGATGGCCGGATTCGCTCCTGTTCTCAAATATTGCACGGTAATTGCTAAGATTAAAATTTCACAATTGACCTGCTCTCTGCCAGACTCTAAGCTGGCCAATCAATACACACCGAGTTAAAATAAAATATTAGGGGCGGCTGCTTTTTCCATGGAGTAACCCATGTTGGGCAATAGTTTGTGAAAGGCTCCTTATTAATTTAATCCATGAAGGTGAGATGAAGCAGGAGATGGGAAACAGGAGGCAGAGGAGAAAAAAAGTCACCTTATCAAGTCAGTCCTCATCCTTGTTGTTTTTTTTGTTTGTTTGTTATCTGTGGCATGAAATGCAGACATGATCATTTACTTCCTGTCCCTCACTGATATGTTAACTAGTCACAAGGCAACATTTTATTCCCCGATTTCTGCTTTGCTCTTCTGTTCCCTTTCGCCGTTCTTTCTCACACTTTCAGTCTTCATACCTGCCATTTTCCAATACAAAACAATATGATTTTCTAAAATTGAAAACGGCACACCTGGAAATTGTGAAAAGACGGTGAGAATCGCCGGGAAAGAAGAAATGAAGAGGGAGGGATGAAGAGTGCTGTGTCATGCCTGACAATGAGTGTGAAAGCTCTGGAAATCTCAGTCAGACAGATGGACAGAGTGCCTTACCTTCTGTGAGGGGCAGGCCCATTGTCCATAGCTTCTACGGTCAAAGCGTAGCTCCGGCCAACGGTGAGCACAACACCTGGCTGCTATAGTAATGATCCCGGTGCTGTCAAAACAGTTCAGTATTACATGACTATTCAAATGAACAATATTTTTTGGGAGACCGTTACAGAGAGTGATAGATCGTTTCTGTTCTGTTTTTTCAGATAATCCTTCACAGACCGCCAAACGTCTCATCAATGACCTTCAATGTCTGTGACTATTACTTGCTATGATTTCATTAATGCGACACTGATAAATTGGTCTTATGCAAGTTTCCTTTGATATCATCATCAGTAATGAAAACAACAACAACACTAAAGACCTCAAACCAAACCACAGAAA
The DNA here is from genome assembly GCA_014281875.1 of Nibea albiflora. Classification (NCBI taxonomy): domain Eukaryota; kingdom Metazoa; phylum Chordata; class Actinopteri; family Sciaenidae; genus Nibea; species Nibea albiflora. The sequence continues at coordinate 15,700,054 of CM024806.1, forward strand.
TCTATACATCCATTAGCTGAGGCTTATTTCTGTCATTTTACAAGCTTATTCGTCGTTATGCCCAAAAACCCAAACAGCTGCACTCTTCTTCATTATCTTTTTTCTTCTTACACTGAAGAATGGTAAATAAGTGTGTTCTCTGTCTCGCAGAGGGCCGGCCTCTGTTAACCGCCTTATAAATCAGTCATACAACTCCCCCAGTAAATCTGCAGCTTGTTTTTTAAGCTAAATATAACTTGTGACTTGAGAGACATGTGCATAAATAGTGCAAGTGAAACATGCCCTGCTATGCAGCATTTCTTGACAGCTCTACTGATTAACATAGACGGGACACTCTCAAACGCCTCGTGTGAAGAGAACTTCGTTTTGTCACCTTTGGACAAGGACAGGCTAGCCTTTCCCCCGTTTCCAGTCTTTATGGTAAGCTAAGCTAAATGGCGGTAGGTTCAAATATAGCGAGTGATCTAAATGTTCTCATCAAACTCTAGATGTGAAACTCTTCCTTTAACATTCAAATTGAAATATAATTACACTGCAAATTATATATTTACATTCATAGATACACTTCTAGATATTGTTGAATATTTATAATTATATTTACCTGTTGCCAATAAGAAAATGTCCCTGGTCACCAACTAAGATCCGATAGGTGACCTGACCATTGGGACCTGCATCAAAGTCAACTGCTGACAGCTGCAAAGAGACACACAAACACACTCAAATACACACTCTTACACCATAAATGTTTCATTGAAGTATGTTGTATGCTAATGTGTAATACTACACATGTTTTTAATGCTGGCAGCGTGTACCTGTAACACCGTTTCTCCAGGCATCATGTCAGTAAACAGGTTGACGTGGTAAGACACATTCGCAAAAGTCGGGGTGTTGTCGTTAGCGTCCAGCACCGTTATCGTCACGGTAACTGGATCGCTTTGCTGGACGCCGTCGGACGCTAAGAGCTGAAGAGGCACAGACAAACAGAGAGGACGAAATATAATGTATACTGTACTTTTCTGACAATAGCAGAGATTAAATAAAACAAAATGTTCCTTCTTGTTGAGAATGTTACACTCGGGCGAGCTACAAAAAGGTACCTTTTGAGAATCCTGAGGTGGGCGGACTGTGTAATCGATACGCCCTTGACATCTTGATAGTGTCTGCTTGTTTCCTCGTTTCTTTTAGGGTTGAGTAGTTCTGTGCTTTTTCAATCTAAATCCCTGTTCTGGCTTTATTTATACGTTTTGGTGGGTGCAACAGAAAACTCTTGAAACTCTCTGACGTAATCTGCTGTGGCTGTCTCCTCTATATTTAATTTCACCTACACAATGTCCTCACTATACGCCTCGCTCCGGACAGTATAAAATAAAATATTATTAAATGAAATCAAATTCCGCATGTTTTATTTGCCTTAACGTCATCTTCATTTTTAGCCTGTCCTTTAATCAACACACAAACATTCCTGTGTTCATGCTCTCGTATAAACTCTTCGTTTAAAATGTTGGTTAAGCAGCCTGCAGCTCTTTACGTTCAGGACCAATTATGTGTTATTTTCTTTTCTTTTCTTTTTTTACTTCAGCGCCTGCTTTCCTCGTTCTTCCTTCACTGACTCCTCTCTTCCATAAAAGCAATTCACAACTAAAACATATATTTCTCCATTTTGTTTTTTTAAAGCAACCACAGCGAATATCAGCAGAAGCTCCTTCACCGATACCAATCTTCTCCACAGGCTCATCTGCCAAGAAGCTGACTGACTCTCCTCTAAATGAAAATCATCCTCCATGTCTCATAGCGCGCTCTCGCTCTCTCTCTCTCTCTCTCTCCTCCCGCAGTTTAATTTCTCCTGCAAGGCTTTCATGATGATTACTGTACACCTCTGCCTTTCAATCAATACACCAGACCTTCCTCTTGTTCCATCTTTAACTTCGAACCGGCCGCACGCTCTCAAAACTCACGCAATATGCTGCACTCTCAGAAAACGGGCATGCGCGCACATCGCCAGCGTTAGCAGGCTGAACTTGACAGATAACCGAGCGTTTTATGAAGTAACAATGCTGTACATCATATGGCGAGGCACACAGAGCGAGAGAGATCCTCTGTGCTTGGCAACGGGCCGCCTCTCTGTGCTCGACTGAAAGCGGAGCAGCTGAATTAGATTGTGGTTAAATGAAACGAGAGAGAGAGAGAGTAAAAGAAGAAGAGGGACAGTAAATGAAAGGAGGAGGACAAGGGGAGAGTGGAGTAGAGGAAGAACAAAGAGACGGGCAAAAACAAGAAAACTGATGGAAAGACGTAAACACAGAGGAACAGCAGCCGCTCTAATAAGCCTCATTCTCTACTCTGTGTCTGCACTGAGCTCTGGAGGAAGTAAGTACTGGCTTGAAGGCTGAAAAATAGACAAACAGTCATGAAAGCACTGTTAAGTCATGCTTAACAAACGTATTAAAGTACTATTTTCTTCCACCTGCTCCCCCCTACAACTCCATCTATGTCCACTGTTTCTTTTCTCTCTAACCTCCTGCCCTCTTATTTTGAAATTTGTTCCTCTTTCTCACCTTCACACTCCCTTTTTTACTCTTCTCCCTCCACACTTCATAAATTGGGCTTAAAATATTACTGACTTTACCCACCACTACCTCTTCCTCCTATCGCTGTCTTCATTTTTCATTTTCACTCCTCCCGCGTTGTTTCCCTGTTTTCACCGCCTCTCTAGATAAGAGTCTTATTTCCAATGCCACTGCTACAGTTTTATCAAAGGTCTCTGATTGGAGGTTAAGTTATTCAAATGAATTCAGAGTTATCACTCTCCTTCACTCTTTCACTGTATGAATTGCACAGAAATGCCAAGGCTTTAGTGTACCGTGAATGTATAGGAGTCTTGCGTCTCTCTGTCCAGTGGTTGCACCAGCGTGAGATATCTTCTGATTCCAGTGGTGGATACGGAGAAAACATGAGTGTAGCTGTCCAATGATAGCTCGAGCTGAGGATCTTTGGTCTGTTGGAGAGAAAGAAAGACGTTTAGAGGAACAGAGAAAAATATTACAACACTGATTTTCACTCCTCGAGCTTTAATTGTCCAGGGAAGTAAGCTGAAGACACAGTTAGGGCGCTTTCACACCAGGACAGTCCGACTTGCTTCAACTGGGCGGGGCAATGCTGAAAAATGTCACACCTGCATTCAGTTTGCACACCGGAGTGGACCAAACCGCCTGGACGACGTCATGCCGTTACAACAAAAGGTATGAGGAAGAAGAAACGTCGGCTCATCGACTGGCCAGGACTGAAACAGATTCACCCTCCTTCAGCTGGCTTGTTTACAACAAAAACAAACTATGGAGCAACGCCAAATTTATGCAGTCCTACGCTTTCTGTTTTTATTCTGCTGTTCAAACCTTAATTAGGTTTTCACAGGACGCTGCCCAGTGTGAGCAGCAGGCAAGGCAGAAGCAGTATCGAGCATGTTGCACTCTACTGTATGTCACTTCCTCTCTTTGGTTCGCTGGATAGTCAGTTTGCATTTCACACCAGGGTTCACTTACAAGCAAACCGAGGCCCACCAGGGTCCACACCAGATGAGCGGATGAGCCCTTAGACCTGGGAACAACTATGTGCTGAAATGACGACACCTCCGTTGGTTCAATCGAAGGAATACACTTAGATTTTAGGAGACTGGATGCTTGATGAACAAACAGTGATTAAACCAAAGAGCCGACACAATGATAAGAAGCAGGCATTCACTCTCTCTGTCTCTCTCCATGTATATATTTTTTATGTTTTACAAATTGAAGGTAAAGCGGTATAATTAAAAACATCAGCACAAATGAAAATGCTTCCAGATGCAAAACAGCTGAGAGCAAAGAAGTGCTTCGACAGGAGAAGGTGAATGAAAAATCTCCCAAGGTTTTCTTGACATAAAAATTCTCCTAAGAAGGCTCCGTGTGTGTGTGTGTGTGTGTGTGTGTGTGTTTAAGTGTGTGTGGCATACTCCATGATGGAGAGGCAATCCTCATCCAAGTCCTCCCCTGACAATACCCACACAGTCACCTCCTCTGTGTGTGTGCTGTCTAGGGGTGTGTGTGTGTGTGTGTGTGTGTGTGTGTGTGTGTGTGTGTGTGTGTGTGTGTGTGTGTGAGAGAGCTCTCATTCCAGATAAGGCTGGCTCAGCAGGGTAGGGGTGCTGATAATATTGTCGATGTAGCCAGTGTGGATATTGAGTCATAAATAAACACACACACACACACACACACACACAGTTAAGGACACACACTCACAGTCATATGCACAAACATAAATAGAAGTGATGGGCAGCACAAAAAACAATTAGGGCTAATCATGATTGCTGGTGCTTAATGCTGGAGGAAAGGACCGGGGTTAGCAATATTTAAAATAACTCAATGTATAGCAAGCAACACACACACACACACACACACACACACAGTCTCAAGAGTCTGAGGAACACATAGAAACACACACATTATCCCCACTAAGCCCATTCCCTGCTGTGGGGGCCCTTTTAGAAAGCAATGAACCAAAGCTTGTTTTTCGTCAAAATGCCTGTGCCACATCTTAAACAAACTAAGCTCTTGGGAATGCATCAGCGATAACAATGCTGCAGCACTGTAAATTCTTACATTATCACTGAGAGGCAATTTAAGAGCGAATGGTTTTATTATCCAGATTCACAGGGAAACGAGATAGGGCACTTCACACACTGCAAGCGAGGCACAAAGTAGAGATTCAGGAGAACAAGGAAAGGGAAGAGCCGAAATGGACGTTTCGGCGGCTCGATACGTCATTCCTGCGAGTCACCTCCTCTTTGAATACAGTCACTGTGCTGCTGGCTTTGTTTACGTTGTGAATTCATTTTATTTGATGACAGGGGTCGGTCTGTTTACACACTTGAGAGGTTCATTTTATATATCGACGGATTAGGAAAGATCCTAAGTGATTCTTTTCTGTTAAGGACATACCAGGACGTCGGGCGGCTTAGCGACCATAACGAGGCACGACAACCTGTCAAGCTTTCGACTTCTCGTCACGTTGCAGCAGTGGGCATGCGGCTGTAGTAGAAGTGATGCTCGACATCTAGAGTGTTTGGAAGGTTGTGTCTGTTTTTCTTTTTTGTTTATTAATCTCTATAAAACAATAGATCTAATCTAAGCTGCAAACATTAGCATGCATGGCTAACTTTTTACTGAATGCATATTTAGATATCTCTTTACAGGGTTCTTATTTATTGTGTGAAGGCGTTTTTCAACTTCACACTGGAGGTAATGTTAGCTTAATTAACTAGTGGGCCACAGCTGCTGCTGCTGTTCTTTCAGCTGGCAAAGTCAACAAGTCGCTGGCTAAGATGAGAAGCCTCTATCGGTCCACCTCATTCTAAAATGAAGAAATCAAAAGTTAGCACACATTTCAGGGACTAAACCTGCCAGCGTTGTCACCGCAGAGTGAACGTCCGCCGCACGAGAATGGAAAGTCGCTGCATTAAGTGAATCAGCTCGTCAAAAGCACAGTCACTGTTAGCTTCAACCAGGGGAAAGCTTCTGAGAACTCAGAAAGAGGAGGCCGAGATGAAAAAGGAGCAAACACAGGCGGTACCTACAGGCGTCGCATTGGCTGTCAGCTACAAAGGAAGTAGATGCAGCAGGACATATTAGTGACTTAAAGGTAGAGGGCTACAAAATAAAACACACATAAAATATCTTGTAGTTACTTGAATGGGAACAAAAAGTCTGCATAATGTGAATTTATGGCAAAAAAAAGCCATTTGTATATTAACATATTAAAGCCAGAATATTTTGATAACCTCTTAAGTCGCATATAAACTCAGCGCAATCTGAATCATCAGAACTGTAATCATCTTAAGTTAATGCGTATGCTTTTGTCCTCACCTCCTCCACATCATTATCCAGGGCTATGATGGCCAGCGGTGCAGACAGGCTGGCATTGGTCGCTATTGTGGTTCCCACCGGTGATGCCTCGCTGACGTAGCCATGGTAACCGGTCTCCAGGAAGTAGGGCGCCTGGTTGTTTTCATCCAGAACTTCGATTTGGAGGTTGGCGAAAGCTGGCAAGGGGTGACCGTTGTCCTGCTCTGCCTGAAAAAAAGGAGGAGAGAGAATATAACTGATCATGTTGGCCGCGGTGCTTCATCTGCTGCACTCCAGCCACTACTGCTGCTGCTGCTGAAGTGCCATTTAGTGACAATTCTTCCAGTATTATGTAGTAAGATAAATACTATATCTATAAATATAATATATTCTTTTTCATAGAATAAATTAAAGAACTGTGTGCAGTGGAGGTTAAATACAAAGGAGTTGACCTTCACCTCAAAGCGCCACTGAAGCCTCATTCAGACTGAATTTATTCCTCTAGGGGAGGTAGAGTGATTTTTACCAGCACTCTCACAGCACCGCTGTGTGCGTCATTCTACCCCCCTGTAATAATTACAGCGTCAGTTACCTACAGCTTTTTCAGAAAGTTGCTGTTCTTTCAATCCAAATACCGTCAGAGCTTTTTCTCAGTTTATTCAGAGCGAGGAGCTGCTCGTCCTCCTACTTCTTTCATTCTTCTACTTCTTCTTTTTTTTAAATCAGCTCAGTGGGAAATTAAACTTTTTGTGTGAAAATGGAGTAAATCAAAAAATGGAATTCGCTAATCTGATGGGAGGAAACCGGAATCAATTTGACATCAGGAAAGCAAGACTTGGTAAAAGCTTGTAATCAAATCACAATTGTACTCAAACAGGTAGGTTGGGATCCTGCATGTTTTATGCCTACATTCTTATGTCTGATGCCTGGCTCTACCTCCTCTGCTAGCACTACCAACAACTGGACATGGTATTACTCTCGATGTGAGTCAAGCCGAACAATAACAATGTGTGTTTCATGTCTGTTTCTTAAGATGTGACTCAGATTCACCTCACACGGTATCTTTGTTCACGTCTCTCCATCCTTACCTCCTGTTCAACTCTCCCACGCTAACTGAAGCCCGTGAGTCTCAAACAAACTACACGTCTTCATGATTGCCTCTATACTTGTGTGTTTCTCTGTCTAAATACCCATTAGGTAACCTATTTCCTGTTTGCCATTTTCATCTACTCGTCCTTGTTGCTGTTTTGCTCTCCCTCCTCCTCCTCGCATCACCCATTAGTTCATGTTGGATCCATCAGCTTTACCATCCTAAACGTAAATATAAAGTCATTTTATAAACACTGATGTCTGTACACTTCCATACACGGACACGCGCAGACTTTTAACTACCGCAAAAGCAACCAATGGAGGAAAAATTCCATTTTCGGTTTCAGCAGAGCAGAACCTGATGTATGCTCGGTGGTGTAATTCCATTACTGGCCTAATTGAGACAAAAACACCTTCACACAGCATGAGAATTACAGGCATTAAGTGTGTTCAGAGGGTGCTTTCAAATGACAGAAACCAGGAAGCACCAAATAAATACATTAAGGGGGAGCGTTTAGTCTTCATTTAACTTCACGGATTTTATTGATTAACAGCTTGATGGATATTTGAGGGTTAAAGGCTGTAAAGAAAAAGTGTACTGCGCACTGAGGGAGGGAGGGAGGGAGGGAGGGAGGGAGGGAGGGAGGGAGGGAGGGTAGCTGTTTCTGTGAGAAACATGCTGAGGGTAAATCAAATTAAACCTCCCATGTTTGCAGCTCGCGCGTTGCTCACCTTAATAACCAGATCAAATCTGCGGTGGAGTTCTCTATCGACGGGCTTTAGTAGCAGGAGCTCCGCCGTGGTTCTGTTCAAACTGAAATATTCTGCATAGGACTCTGGCTTGCCTGAACGAGAGAGAGCGAGAGAGAGAGCAGGCAATAAGACAAAAACAGGGCAAGCAGAGTAAAAACAAAATATTAAATGCAGGGTAGTGAGTGTGTGTGTGTGTGTGTGTGTGTGTATGCGAGCGAGAAGGAGAGACATCAGTAATTGGTTAAAGAATCAATATAAGTTCAGAGTATGAAAGAGACAAGGAGGGGGGAGAGGGGGGAGAGACAGAAGAGCATGGCTAATGCTCCCAGTTTTCTCATCTCGGCTCTCCACAGGTGGGGATGCACACACACACACCCACGCACACGCACATCACACATACATACATACTGCATATGGTGCTTTGGGGTGCTGCATTGCTCAGCAGGGAAATCAAGTTCTGGCGAGGGGAGTAACAACAAATGCACATGTGCACAAAACAGCGTGATTGTCCTCCCTGCAGAGCTGGTTATGGATGTTTGTGTGAGTGCTTCCTTCTTCAGGTATGCCCTCGTGTCCCTGAATCAAGGCCTCGGTAAATGCAGTTCCACTTTAGAATAACGTTGTTGTCCTGAGGAATCGTCCGCCGCTGCTTGTGTGTAGCTTCACGAAGGCCACAGTCTTAAAACAACTTTATTCCTTCTTTATTCGTCGTTTTCAAATCGTTGCAACAGATTTTTTGTTTTTTTTACCCTGTGACACCGTCTTTCATAATCCTTACTCAGAGACAAATTCGTCTCGCAGGAGGAGGCTGAAATGCAATCACGTTGTGTTATGGTAAATGTACTGCATTTATATAGCATCTTTCTAGTCTTCCAACCACTCAAGGCGCTTGTACACTATATATCTCGTTCACCCGTTCATACTCTGATGGCACTGGCTGCCATGCAAGATTCGGAGAGCTTATCATTCATGCACATTGACACAACGATGGCGCAGCCTTCGGGAGCAATCTGGGCTTCAGCATCTTGCCGAAGCTGGGTATTGAACCACCGATCATCTGATTAATGGACGACCTTGGCTCTCTGCTATTTTTACAAACTATGCAGATCTTCATGAATGAAAATCAATGCGTTCCTTGTGGCTCTGAATCGTACAGTTTCAAACAGAAGTCACAACCTCCGTGATTTTGGCTTGTGTGCTTTGCACCATGCTTATTGGCATCCGCTTAACAATTACCTCACATACAGCCTCACCCGGCTGAGTTAATCCTGCACCTAAACATTTAAGTGCCTTCCTCAAAAACCTTATAATCCTTCACTAACAATTAAGCCCCGGGCTAAGGAGCCCTGAGACCACAGATCTGCATTTGACTGGATTTGGTTCTGTGAAGCCGTCCATGAACAGATGTGCTGATGTCAGTTTGAATCACAGAGTTAGCGCTGTTGTTGTAGGTAAACGGTCTGTCAAGTGAGGATTTCTTTTTGTGTGCTCCATCAGGGTTAACCGAAGAGGAAAGAATTTTGAATTATTCTTGTTGTTTCTGGCATTTTATTTAATGTTTTCTTAAAGTATCATGCATCATATTAAATAACACCGGGCGTATGAGGGAGAGTGTGTGTTTTTTGTGCTTGCTAGGATTGAGAAATCAATTAAGAAACTGTTCATGACATCACATATTATGACACAAATATCTGTGGATGTTACATAAATGTACGTTCTCACAGTGTAAATAATGCCATATTTCCCAACTAACAACTAACAAAACCCCCCAAAAAACAAACCTACCAATGAGGATGGTGTACAGAATCCCTGGCCTGTCAGAGGGAGGTTGGATGTTCCTGTCTTGGTCCACAGCTTGAATGGGTGGAGTCACATTGAGGGGACTCACTTTAATCTGGAAACAGAACCAAACAGAACATTAGAGCACATCTATTAAAAGGAGAAGGTTTACTTAGCATAAAGCGTCTGACAGAATGAGGTCACAAAGTTCTTTAGAACAAACACGGAGCAATATAAGAAAGACGATAACGATAAAACATAAGCAGAAAAAAGCAGAGCGCAAGTCTGTCGCAGCCACCACGTGGCAGTTACTCAAGCAGCCCCTTGAGGCTGGTTTCAGAACAAGTCAGTCTCCATAAGTCCCCATGTTAAAATGCCCAACTTCACAGCAGAAATAAACATGGCTTTACTTTGTGTAGTTGTATTCTGACTGCGAAAAAGCAAACTCAAACTTGGAGAACATTTTCAACTGTTCACCAACAGCGCCAGCTTCCATTTGTGTCATAGGAATCGATCACTCCCATCCGTAAACAGTTTTTTTGATCCATCACGGTTTATCAGGAATGCTCCTGGTAAACTAACAAAAACAGCTGCTGCTTCGAGCAACAGTAAAAGACGGATATGAAAATCATTTTGTTCTTGGTGATCTGTCCCACTCGGCTGGTCTACGGTAGAAAGAAAAGCTTTAACTGTGCTATTTATTTACTGTATGTAACAACAGGCTCTGGGCCTTCCAGCAAAGTGAGTGAGAGTGCTGCAGAACACACCACTGCATGCTTTAAATTACACCTACAGTACAGCATGCAAGCACACGCACACCCACACATAAAACTCTTATTTACTGTATGTGCCGAAAGAAGAAAATGGGTTGAAAACACACAGAACAACAATTAGGACCCATTTCTATTGTGTAGATTTATCGTCTACATAAATGTCTATCTACTCTGTATGTGCACACACATACAACTGCAGGAGCTGATGCATTCGTGTGCGAGTGTGGCCAGGCTATAATGTTGACTTATAATAGTGTAATATGCTGGGGTGTGGGCTATAGATGCCCCTAAAGGGAGAAACAGTACATGTGCACGTATATAGAATAGACCCTACAACCTCTAAAGCTGTAAAATGCCCAAGGCAAGCACACGAACAAGACTGCACGAATTCCCAAATGTGCATGAATGCATCAGCACATGCCTGCCTGCCTGCCTACACACACACACACACACTATAATATGTTCATACACCTGCTATGATACAATACTTTAGCACCACTCCTGTCATGCAGCACTTAAAATCTACTAGCCATCATAGAGTTATATCTCCTGTTGGCTGTCACTGAGAGGGGAGCGGAGGGAGTCGCAGGCAGAGAAGAAGTTATGGCGAGTAATGAAGTGGAGTAAAAGAGGGTGTAAATATATGGGTGGGAGATGAATCTGTCAGGAGGTCAGGGTAAACATGGAGCAGAGAGAGATGTAAATGCAGCCGAGGAGAAAGGGGGGAGTCAAAAGAAAGACGGGCCGGGTTAGTGAGAACACAGAGACACTGATACGGCCATTTTTGTTGTCAACTAAACTGTTGACAACAATAGACAAAGCTCAAAAAGTCAAGACAGTAACATTCACCCCAACAACAGGGTGAAGGACACTGATATAGATTCTGATACTGTGAATACAGTCACTGATAATAACACTGATGGCCTTTTCAAGACGGCTCACCAGCGGTAATTCAACTAAATAATGGATCCTTTAAAATATAAAATACAAGTATCCTGCTCGAGCTGGTCTGTTACAGTGACCTTATATACCTGAAGCAAATGAGTTTTTATATAGAATTTGTTGAATTGATCCATTCAAAACATGTAATCTGATCCTTGAAGCACGGATTGGAACGCACCCCATAGAGAGTCTTCCTTCGTGCTGCCACTTCAGAGTTTTTATTTGAACTTGTACCTATTGAAAAGGCTCAGTGGTTGTTTAACAGCCGCGCTTCACAGCACTTCTTTGAACAGTGAACGGTACTTTATGTAAAGCACTTCAGTCGTTAATGACATTAACGATGGCAGCTTTCCACAGATGATCAAAAGTATATATATCAAGCGTTTGCATTAAAGCCACCATGACAACGTCAAGAAAGAGTCACTGCCATCGCTTCTATATTTTATGCTAATTAACTTTCTGTTAACTGATCTGATTAAACAACTATTTTGTTGTTGATGTCATGTCATGACACCTCTGTGGCAAAAATGGCAGTTTACAATTACAACTAGTCAAACCAGATAACTCCAGAAGAGCCAGACAAAACTGAACTCACTTCATGATACGGGCCCAAAATATCTCTCCAAGCAGACAAAACAAGCTGCGCAGGTCATGTTAAAAGCCTCTTTAGTCACTGGGTTACTGTCAGAAACATGCAAGCTGGCAGGATCAACAGGTAGAACATGAGCAACAGGTATCAGGCTGACATGAATGACTCAGACACTACTACAACAACTAGGCAACAGCACCAGGCAAATGTGTGTGTTCCTTTTATATATATATATATATATATATATATATATATATATATATATATATATATATATATATATATATATATATATATATATATATATATATATATATATATATATATACTGGGGAACTAATGAGCAAATGAGCAGCAGCTGTGCAGGCAGGTGGCTGATCCCAGAGATCAATAAAGGAGAGAAAAACCCCCCGAGGGTGTCTTGTGGTCAGGTGAGACTCTGTGTCAACCACTAAGATACGTTCCTCGTGGTGCAACAGAGACACAGCACTCCCCTATCACATAAAAAAAAAAAAAAAAACAGATTGCCATTTCCACAACGCAGTGCACCACAGTGCTGCAAAGTCATAGTCCTGCAAAGTAAAGCTGGGACGTGTAGTGCCGTATTCTTTGATGCTCTGTTCTTTTGAAGGCGGCCTGTGGCAGATTATTTACCAGTCTGACGTCATGTCAAAGTAAAGGACTGCTCGGGTCTTGGGAAAGTTGTTTACTGTATTGTTCGGTAGTCTATGTTTTCCTTACAGCCATACATTTCTGAGCTGCAGAGGCAGCAGCGCTTTTTGAAGTGGATGTGTGAACGTGGCCTGACAGCCAACTCCTCGGCATAAATGACCAGTATCTAGGTGTGTGTGTGTGTGTGTGTGTGTGTGTGTGTGTGTGCAGGAGGGAGGGAGGAAGACAGAGAGAGAATAGTTATGTTGGCTCTGAGGCTCTGAGGTTGTCATATCTTATCAGTCTGATTAGGACTCAAACTATTATGGTGCCTTGACTCGCCTCCTCGTTCATTCCTCTCCTCACATCACCTGCTCATCTTTCCTCACAGCACAGCAACAGCAGCTCTTTGCTGCACTTTACACTTATTTTGTGTTTCCACCACTCTCATCACATCTCAAGTATCCATCCATCCATCCATCCATCCATCCATCCATCCATCTAGGGGCTTTGGGGAGGAGCAAATCCTCAGTGTAAACTACACTCACTATATATTGGGGTTCATTCAAGCAGAATGTCATGTTGGATGGCTTCAAAGTCTCGTCTTAATCAATCAAACAGAGCCCCTGAGAGACAGCTGCTTTGAATATAGAGAGGTGCATTCAGGCGCACCTAATGGGTGAGATCAGACTGTTGGCATTTACCTGAAACAGTTTAGTTAAAATGGTCATGTGAGGAAAAAAAACAAAACACCACCTTTGGTTTTCTTCGATGCATTTCACATTTCCTCGCGACATTTCTTCCCTTTGGTTTTCAGGTATTTTATCTGTATGTGAGTCTCTCTCTCTCGCTTTTTTTTTATCTGTTGAGCTATAGTGGATATTGCTGTTTATGCTACAGTAGCTCTTCAGTTCTTTCACTTTTGATTCCAGTCAAACTGTAGCAGCCTCCTCTGGAACTACCACTGTCAAAAAAAAAAGAAGAAAAAAAGAAAAAAGGAAAATCCTTGCACAAGGACTTGTTGTCTGAAAAGCCTTCAAACTTTTGGGTGCCTTGTTTAAACTGGAAGTGGTTGATATTTCCCTTTTTTATGTACACAAAAAAAACACATATTTCCACTAGTCCTTCAGATAAAAATGCATGTAGATTAAGATTACCTAACTTGACTTCGTCTCAAGCACTCAAAGTCTCAAAGTCTTGACACAGTCTGGTCTTGGTCTCCGTTTATCTGGTCTTGACTACAACACCGGCAGACATTTTGACTTCGAGCTGTACCTAATAATATCATCACAAGCCAATTAAGCCATGTCAGTGAGCCAGCACGTACAATGCGAGAGGCCTGTAACTGGCAAAAATACATCACAGAGTTCATTTTAAGTTTCGTATTGTGCTGTGATGTACATCAAAATGTGTGCTGTGGAGAGAGTCGTCAGGTCTCCCTACACATGAGCTTTAAACTAACCCGACTCCTACAGGTGAGCCCGGGGTCACAGTGCCACGTGGAGGAGAACCTCCATTTGTCTTTACCGCTGCGCTGTGTTGTAAGATTATAGATCCTGAAATCAGTCAAGCATCTGGAGTCAGCAGCAGCTGTGTACCAGGAGCAAATTGACAAGTGAGGAACGGTCCTTGTGTGCTTGATTCGAGGTGTTTTAAGCGTCGTCTCGGATTTTAAAACCCCCCTCAAGGATTTTCCCAACATAACTTTTCAGTGTGTCTGCCTCTACCTCTCTCTCTCTCTATCTCCCTGCTCGATTCCCCCCACCGCTACTCCTACATCGTAAACCCTGTCCTTGTCTGCGTACACTTGCTCCTTCTCAAAACCACAAGGTGTAAAGTTGATTTACTCCTGTTGTTCCACACTGTGTCTCTCCTGGCTTGGAGAAAATTTTGTGGGTGTGCGTGTGCCGAGTGAGAGTGTATGTCTGAGGGAGGAAAGATAAGAAAGGGAGAGAGGTGTGAAGTCTGTCTGGAGGTGAGCATGTGTGTGTGTGCGTGTGTGTATGCACGTTTGACAAAGATCTCAGTATAAACAAAGAGATGAAGTAGACAATGTCCAGTTAGGCATGACTGCTCTACTGGCTTGACACTGTTAAGGGTATGTGTGTGTGCGTGTGTGTAGGTGGATGTGGAGGGTGTTAAGGCATGAACGCACTGCTAGCTTGTCACCATCAAGGGTGTGTGTGTGTGTGTGCTCGTGAGCCTGTGTGTGTTAAGGGATGAATGCTCTGCTGACTTGTCAGAGTTGAGGATTTTGCCTGCAGCAACTTTGTCTCATTTACAAAGTGGTATTGTAAGTCGCTCTGGATAACAGCATCAGCTAAATGCCAGAGATACAAATGCAAAATGATATATTCGGCTTTGTAAGCATAAATACATAGCACGGCGTTGTAGACGCACTTTTAAGCACTACTATAACAGACTTAACAGTGCAACCTGTCAGAAATAACATGGACTAACTCCGCCTATTTGTCCAAAACAGTCTCTTAGGGTCAGTAAATGGACTAGCTTACCTCTCTATTGCAGCAGCATCATTCTGCGATAGACAATTTAAGTTTTATCAACAGGAAATGAAATTATCTGTAAAACACTTTTTTCTAAAATAAATATAGTGTGGACGCAAAACGCCACAGGCCACGTCACGTGAATGACACCTTATCATTAATGAAATGTCACTGTTCTTGTTTCAAATTAAGCAAACTGGATATAGTTTCTGGGGACGTGTGCAGGAGTGGCCATTTCTGAGACATGGTTGATTTTAGCCTTTGCACTAATTACATGACAGCTAGTTTACGCCGATACAAGCTTTAAATGTCAAGGCGAAGAAATAAATGTTTCATATTTTTACCGTCACTGCAGGCGAGGTAAAAGTGCGTTTAAAAGCTCGGAGATTTAAAAACAAGTCTCATGTTGTACCAGTTTAAGAGTTACCAGAATAAAGTTGGATAGCTTCCCTTTATGAGTTATTTAACCAACTGTATCTGTAATCTGTATGTGTAATATTACTGAAGTCAGTAGATCTGCAGGAACAGCGTCAGTTCCTCAAGGTCTTATTATAAACAGTTAAATATGGATACGTATAAATAGGCTGAGGCGTACAAAATTGTGAGCGCTTAGCTCTATTAACCTTAATATAGGCCTTAAATGGTAAAACCTGCCTGATGGCAATAAGAAATACAGCAGTACACATCGTCACACAGATGGAAAACATCATCAAACATGCACCGTGCACACAAATACAATACAGTATATATTATAATATAGGTACATAACAGGCACAGCACACCTACCGGGTCTGTCAGCTCCAGTACATTAGCCCTATATGTGATGGGACTGCAGTCACGGGTGTTTCCCACAAGCGTGCAAGGTAGAAACATGGGACCCAAGTCGTCACCGTCCAGTACATCCACAGTCAGAGTGGTGGTGGCTGTGCGGCGTTCACTAGGATAGGGTGCTCGATCCTGTAAAGAGAGAGAGGTTTTATTGTATTTGTAGATGATGGTACATTTTTTATTTACATACTTGTATATAGTTATAGTTTAGCTGCAGGGATCTATTAAAGCTAAGGCTGGTGTCTGCTTTACTTACCATCTTTTATCTCCATTTATACATCCAGAGCAAATAAACAGACTTCCAATGCATTTCTAACTAGTTTCAATATAAATAACTGTTCTTAACTTCAACAGTAAATGTTTGGGTACGTTTAGTTTAATCTCTAACAGTGGTATAAATAGAGACATTTAAACTAACTTTAAGTTAGTCCATTTACTACACAGTTCTTCCAGGTATGAGATACATTATATTGGCTAACGTTAAATCCATATTTTTAGCCTTTTGTTTCAAACGAGGCCCCGCAGTAGGATAGTACCGGAGTTTAGCTTTGGGTTTGCCCGGGCAAAGACGCTCTAATTCCGTTAGACAACACCTGTGACAGGACGCGAACCGCTGTCGGTGTAGCGGTTCAACGAGCGACCCTGTCAAGTGGCGACCGACCTTCAGCCGAACGCATGCGTGGCTGCCATAGTTACGGCAGCTCAAACACCAAATATTTTTTGACATTGTAACTTAATGAGAAAATAAATTTAAAAAACAAAGAGGTATTCATCACAACAACTGCGTATTTTCCTGTTTTTACCTGCAGACGCATCGGCTGACGGGTCACCAGTTAACAAGGTCCCCAATTAAACCAAAACACCTGGTGGTTAGCGTTAGCCAACTTGGGCGGTCCGACAGACCACGACCTGGCAGGATTTTATCAAACCTAATGTTCTAAAATTCACCCATCATCACCGACCAACGTGTTAACTCTCAGATGAGTTAGTTAAACCACGGGACTGCCTGCAAACAGACATAAATCCTCTCAGTTTGACAGCAGAGGATGAGGAGCGGCCATCTTGTCTTGTATAACCGTTACAACAAGAGGCTTGCACCTGGTGGCGGGATGTGGAACTACAACACAACCACAGGGCCATGTAAAAATAACATTTAAGCGACCCACTTAAACATTCAAGTGATAAATTCCAGCGGAAATGGCTCCATTTTAAAGAAAAATACAGACTAAAAAATAAGTAGGCTGACACACAAATAAAAGTGGATGTGGATTAGGAGAGGACCTTAAGCTGAAAGAACAGCATTCATTTATGAATAACAGAGTTCTTCAAATGCCTCTCACTCTTCTGTGTACACATTTTTCAGTCCACTTCAGTACTGTCTACTTGTTGAGCTGCTCTTGGTGACCATCCAATTACATACTGAAAATTCGAAGGAAAAAAAAGTTGCGTTTTCTGTTTTTATTTCAAGATAATTAAGATATTCACAAACCACTTTATTATTGTCGTTGTTGTTTATTTGAAAAGCTCTCAGAGCAAAATAGTCACATCAGGAAATCTACAGGAAGTCTCTGAAAGTGAACAATCAATGCAACCATCACATGTGAAAACAAACATATGTTGTTGTATGAGACGTCTAGACATCATCCCTTTTCACATTTTGTGTGTCTGCATATCACTGCAGTTATCTGCCTCTTTTTAGCAGAAGCTGTTGTTTTCTTTTGTTTTGTTTTTTCCCCCCACAAACTTGAAAACTGGCCAAACTAGATAAGAAGCATAAAACCTTAATTAGGCTTTGTTAAACATTGTGATTTACTGTTATTTAATTACACCTGTACTGACATTATTCTCCCCTTAGTGTCAATCACCTGGCAGCAAAAGACAGAAATGGAAAGTATAGGAAATAATCCCCTCAAAGCGTGGTGCACTCACACAGTTTATTGTACAGTAAAACCCATGTGTGCTTGTGGGGCGTCTTTCATAACCAGGACAGCAGTTAATTTCAAGCAACGACTGACACCATAAAGAATCTAATTATACACTGCATGCATTGCAAAATAACTGGGGAAATGTAAACTAGACGGTGACAGCAGAGAACAGCCTCCACAGTCCACGGCACATAAAATAACACGGTATTGAGTTTTTCATCCTGCGATCAACTGTGCCCACGTTTGCCGGCTTTAAATTATTTCATCCCCACATATGTTGTTTGCAACCGAAGCCATCAGAAATAATAACAAACGGCATTTTTTCAGTCAAGTCAAATTGGCTGTAGCTTCATATTTATCGTAAAGGCATTAGAGTGGTGTTGAACTTTTCACAACAAATATATTTCCCATTGTTAATGCTATGTATTTAAAGGCACGTGATGCTAAAGAAAATAACAATTAGATCAATTATTCAAAAAGTTCATAAGTTTGCGTGGCTCAATCAATCACTACTTTATTATTTTATTTTGGGGGGGGGGGGTATAGTACCCATGGTTGCACATGGCCGTCTCTTTGCTGAGAATTTATACCAAGACACCCAAAACACTCTTAATATTGTATTCCCATGCCCAGTGAAATATGTCAGGCTTTCAAGTAGTCAGAAACGCATTAATCTTTCAGTGTACTGTTGACTTTTAATAATGCTTTCAGGGTAAATGGGCCTTGGGACATATTAATATTTGCCAGAATACTTTATTGCGAACTAAAGGTTTTGTAGCAAGGTTTTCCTGTCACAACAGAAACCGTAATGGCGCAATCAACGACTTAAACAATTTTCTGTCATGTCTCCGTTTAGATCCTTCAAACGTCTACCACCACTTTCATAAATAAAACATAGTGCTATGAAATAAAAGGAAGAATGCGTTAACTTTATCATTAGTATGATTATTATTCATTTTCCATAAAAATACATGAATGCATAATGCTTTAAATTAACATTTACCAATGAACCTGTATGTCTTTGGACTGTGGGAGGAAACCGGAGTACACACACACAGAAAGGTCAAACATACATACAAAATAACACTTACATTTGCCTGTATGATGACCAGGTACCGTGTTATCTCCTCATAGTTCAGTCTTTCTCTGAGAACTACGGCACCAAACAGTGTCAGAGGGATGTCAAAGGTTCTGTTTGTTGTCTGAAACACACACAAATACATTACAAACACAAATGTAGTGAATCACTCACATGTCTCACAGCTGAAGACCGATGAATTTCTATGAGATCGGTAAAGCTAGCACAAAAAATGTCAAGAGTCCAGAGGACTATGAAACAGATCCTGTTGGAGCAACACCTCCAAAACTTCTTCAAATCTTCCTCCCACCATTTCATCTAGCAACTACGACTGATGATAAGACCCCAATGTCTGTAGCTAACCTACCATAACATACATTTGTATATGAAACACATAAAACCTCCATTAAAGCAACATTATGTAAAATAGCTATTTTACACACTGTACGCCTGTACGGGGTACGATCACCCATGTGTTGTGTGTCACCACCAAATATTTCACTTGTTTCAGTGAAAGTGTACATATTTCCATATTTATGACAGTGATATTATATTGTGAAACTGGGACCCAATTTCTAAATAATGTTGCTTGCTTGGGGTTAAATACTAAAATAATCAAACACATGCTAAGACCTCTTTCTTTTTTTAGCAGCTGCAGGAATCCTGTGGTTCTTACTTTGAGAACTTCACAGCAGGATGTATAACCTACCGGGTCTTTTGGGTTGTACTGGATGGTGTACTCGATCTGTCCATTGGGGCCGTCGTCGATGTCTGTTGCTCCATTCTTCCCATAGAAACCAGAGAAGATGGTGGTGCCTACTGGTGTCAGCTGAAAACACAAACACGGCCGAATGAGAATTTCAGTATCTTTGCCTACAAGCTCACGCGACATGAAGTCACTTTCATACTCTGCACCACTGACATCAAATAGCTTCTGTCCTGTGCCGCGTCTTGTCTTCCTGACAGTGTCATGCAAATATAAGCTGTGTGTAGGTGGCAGAGATAAGAGCGAGGGACACATTAAAAACTCTTCCCATGTGTCTGGTCATAAGCGATCTGGATACCCCACTGTCTACAAAACAAACAGAAAATGATTTGCAGTTTTATGTTTATTGTGCTCAAATGGGGCTTGAGAAAGAAGATCAGCTTGCAGCTGTTTGTCTGTTTCATTGTACTTCCTGTCTGTCCACAGGCTGTGCCTCGGCCTTTCTCTCTATCACCACCATGAATGCTTGTTACACCTCATTGCCCCATCAAATAGAAATTTCTCGATAAAAGCGGGGCACTGGGTGATGGAAAATCATGTACAGTATGTTAAGGGTGCTTGTGACTCTCGAGACAAAAAGAAAGCATGGACATTTTTATCTTTATTATCATTATTATTTGTTATTTCAGGTAAATGCAGAAAACAGAAATCGATTGGACGATTTTAAAAATAACGAGTCAAAACAGATTGCAGCATTGACCAAAAAGGTGTCGATAGAAGCTTATTACAGCTTAATACAGTGTACTATTGTCTACTCTTTACAGGAGACAACAGTGGAACAAATTAACTAACAACAAACAGTTTAATCCAATATGCCACAATGTGTTAGTGACCTTCTCGATGCATTGTTACATTTAATATAACTTAATTAGTTTAGCTATGAAATGTATTCATGTAAATAGTTTCACTTTTGTAAAAGTTCCCTCGGTCACGCGTGTCACAGAAGTGATACAGCCGTTAATAGTGTTTGAATCAGGCGTATAATGTTGAGCCAATTACGCAAGGATGCTCCAGAATAGACTCACACCACACCAGCAGTAAACTGTGCAGCCAACTAAACAGTCAAAGAAAGGCGAGTTTAACAACAAAACAAATTCAACTTGCACAAAAAGACTTATTTATGGTGCTGTCTAACATTTAACCGATGTTAGACTTGCTACAGACAGTACAAGTAAAATATCCTGCCTGTTACTTGTTTTTGTGTGTGCTTTAAATTTCACTTGAATTTTCACTGCACACGTGCAGCAAGATACCTCACTTTCTAAAAAGCTAAATATTTGGAGAGATATTGAGTCTGACTCTTCTGAGAGAAATTCCCTAACCCTAAACCGAAAGTCGAACCCTTGCCACAGCACATAAAAGGCAGAACCGTAAATCGCCTTGCAGTGTCTCCAGTGATTTTGTGTCAAAACAGCGGTGTAATCTGCAGACGGCGCGAGAAACGTGCAAGATTAAGTTTAATTTAGCTGCTGCACCGCTGATTTGTTACATCATTTCCCTCAACAGGGTTATCTCTGCTTCCCACTGATCCAACAATGGTTTTCAGAACATCTCATGCTGTCACTTTGCCGCTTTTGGATACGGCTCTAATGAAACAACTCCAGACTCAGGCACCTATGCCAAGTCATGAAATCAGCCACAGGGATCACCTTGTCCCCGGGAAACTTTCACAGTGAGCTCATAAATTGTGTCCTAGACGTTCTTATAAATAACCATATTGCCATTCTTTATCTATGCCTCAATTTCTTGCACTCAATAATTGTTGGTAATAGACATCTAAAAGCATGTTTAATGTAGTTAAAGCTGCATGAACTCCTGAGTCATTCTCTCAATATTAAATTTACTGCATTACGTGTTCGGAGGGGGGGCAAGTAGAACTGAATTAGACAATAGCTGTCTGCCTGATGAGCAGACTTGCACTCAAATCTTAATTATTGCCCACATCAGAATAAATGTTTCTTTTTTTTTTTTTTTTTTTAATTATCACCACCACGTTTACGTTTCTCCTGGCACGGGGCTCATACTTTAGCAATTTTTTATGATGCATCTCCTAAACTGTGCGGTGGTCGCTGAAGTGAACGGAGGGAATTATTTTAGTCGGAGTAATGAGAAACTGGAGAGCTGTAAGAGGTGGCGAGGAGGAGGAAGAGGAGGAGGAGGAAAGACAACCAGAAATATATAGAGTGTGGCAGAGGAAAGGTGGAGAGGTTGAAAAAAGGTGACATAATGAAGAGCTGGGAGTGGTGAGGAGGGGGGGGGCATGGAGGTGGGGGAGAGGATGGAGGAGAGGCTGCAAAAACAGAGAAGAGAGGCCAAGAGAGAGAGAGAGAGAGAGAGAGAGAGAGAGAGAGAGAGGTTGAGAAGACAGATTGAGTTGGACAGGCTGTGGAAGACTGTATAATGAGAGATTCTTCTGGGTACGGCTAGGTCTGTGCTGGCAGCAGGCAACATGTATCCTTGTCCAGTTTAAGTTTGAACCTCCTCTAGTTAAATTCTGCTCCCCCAGACTCAGGAGGACACACTAACTGTGAGATTGGCATCTTAAAGACTATTCTAGATGCCTCCGAAAAACAGATTTAGATCCCTTCCTCAGCCGCCCCGAAAAACTCTCTGCTTACAGTACTGCCCTTCAACTTCAGTCTGACAGCAAAACGCCATGTACAATACAATTTGGTGAAGGTTTTTAAAAAGAAATTTAAAACACACTGCAGTATGCGCCTACGTCAGGCTACATTTTCTGAGTGCAGGTCAGTTCTGTGTCGGTGACTTGAGTTAAGTGCCACACATGGACCCCAGAGCAGCATGGGAAAAAAATTCAGTACAGTACACCTGATCTATTGTACTCATATTGGACTGGACCGTGGCTCTCTCCCCCGCCTCTGGTCTCTAGTCTCTAGACCCAAGAGTCCTGTAGCTGCCACCATGAAAGACAGCAGCGCTGCAGGAGAGGCGCAATAAATGGTTTGTGATTTAGGTGAGAGACAGTAAAGTATTTCCAGCACGCTGAGCTTTATGGAATATTTCTTGACTTCACTACATCTCTGTGAGAGACAGCAGTTTGTGTGTGTGTGTGTTTGTACGTGTGTGTGTTTTACCTCGCTGACGGCGACGTAGTATCTCGGCTGCTGGAAACGCGGTGCGTTGTCGTTGCGGTCTCGAACAACGATGCGAACCTCGTGCAAAATGACAGTGCCGATCAGCTCGTTGGTGCACTGCACCTGAACCACGATGGACTGAATGTATGAGGGAGGCTGAAATGATAAAACCAAGGAGAAGAAAGGGAGTGTGGTTAAAAGCTGCAATTGCTACAGTCATGATAAATAATTAACAAGAAAATGAAATAAAAAGAAATAAAACTTCTCCACAGACAATTGTTGTCAGATCATGAACATCTGCTGGATCCTTTATAGAGCAAGACAACAGAACTGTTTTCTAGTGAACACGGAGCTCAAACTTAAGCAAATACTGGGAAAAGTTGTGTTTATTTATCCTCTGTAGTCAAGTTATCTCCATCTGTTGAAACATTTCATTGAATGTCTTCTTAATTTTTGATTTCTATCTATCTGACAACGAAGAAGCCAAACCAAGAAGAGCAAAATATGTATGCTTAAAATAAACTTTTAAGACTAGAGATAAAATAATGTACGATTCAGTCGCCTTACGTCTCTATCCAGAACTCGTCCTGTGCTATTAAGGTAAAGGGCTTGTTTGGAGGGGTCAAGGATCACCCAGTAGTCGTAATTATCCCTTAGAGACAGAGAGATGGTACGATCCGGACCCTCAGCGACGCCGTTTATCTGCATGTTCTCCACCAATAACGTTCCTGGAAAAAAACCAAAAAAACAATAGAAATACTTATATTAACTGATCAGCTAAAGAACGAGACACAAAGTCCAGGCTTCCTGGAATATAATTCAAAGTTATGCAGAGAAATGTTTCCTGATCGAACTTTATTAGTTAAAGAAAAGGTCAGGTTTAAAGAAAACCCTCTGCCTTTTCCTCATATCCTTTTCTTTATATACCTGGAAATTATATTTCGGTTGTAGTCAAGGTCAAAGGCAATAGATGGAGGAGCGCACAAAGAAAGAGAGAGAGAGAGAGACAGCGTAACTGTACAAAAATCAAATTAAGCGAGGCAAATCAGATATGTGGTCTACTTTGTTTGCTGTCTCTATACCAGTAATACCATTCTATACCTAAAGTACTTAGACCAACTGGAATACTAAATAAAAATCCACATTTCAGAGAAAGACAGAGAAAGCTGGTCTGCCGGGACACAGAAAAATGTTTTAATGACTTCAACGCTTTCATCTGCATGATTTCTCACACACACACACAAAAAAAACCCTCAAAATAAATAAAAGTAAACATTTTAATAAGACAGTCGGCAGAGATGGAATAAAACTTAATTCGTTTCGTTTAACAGAGTCAACTGTGGGCGGCGAAGCGATTTGGGAATGAGAGGAATATTGAAAGAAAGAGAGAGAGAGGGAGAGTCGGAGGAACACTAAAACGGGCAGGACGTGATTTGAATATAAACGGTCACCTGTATATCTTCGAGTGATGTGTGTCATCTCTCAATCAACGCAAAGCCAGAAAAACAGTTAGCGGAGAAGGGCGACGGGGTCAGAGAAGATACGAGATGAAAGAAAAGGCAGAGGGAAGGCATCTGTGATTCATAGAAACATCCTTTTAGTGGTGACTGACAGCATCTATGGAGTGATTTGAAGTGTTTTAATTTATACTCGTTTAGTGGGTTTCAATTACCAATAATAATATGCTGTCAGAAAATAGACAGCCATTATATGCCAAGGGAGATTTAAGTGTGAACAACAACAAAAAAAAGATAAGTGAAGTAAAAACGATAACTCCACAATAAAGATGGAGGAGCTAACAGTGCTAACCAGGCTACAGCGTAGCATCGCAGTGACTCGCTGGTAACTCAGCTTGTAACGTTAAAGTTACGCATAATTAACAGTGTGGCCGCTTTGACTGACAGGTAAGTGCCGTTACAGATGACTTATTAGAGCATCCAGGTGTTATTTGGCCGGCGATCCATGACAATATTTAGATAAGTAGAAGAAGCAGTACTGCAGCCAACATGGCGCCGTGTATTTTCAGCTCAGCACTTTGGAAAGCTACAGGTGACGCCATTCATGCGCTTTCCATTGCATCCTACACACTGGACCTTTCATTTCACTCAGTGCACTTGCGTAGCTTGTCCTCAAGACTGTCGGCAATCACTCTAAAAACCAGCGTGTATGTGTGTTTATGTCTGTAGAGAGAGTGTGAAGCCCGATGTGTGGGTGTGTGTGTGTGTGTCACATACAACAACGTAAACACACACACGGGCCGAACGATCTCATATCTGATCTGCCAGACATAAAATTGGGTCATGGCCTTCTGCGCTGCCATGGAAACCATGTCAAATTGCCTTCGTTGACGTTAAATAAACGGGGAAGTTTAATGAAATTGGTTTCTTTACATGAGAAACGGGGATAGAAAATGAAATTCATTAGGGAGGGGTTTGATTCCTTGCCGTCTTTAAGCTATCGCTCGTTCTGGTTTTCTGCCTCTGTCTCACAAAGTGAGTAAAAAAATAAAAAAACATATGGTACAGGCAAAAAAGAAGGAGACAGATCGTGGCTACACCTTGTGTGACTGTTTCTAATTTCATTCCATAGACCATCTCATATAAATGGGCTCCTTTCACAGTGACCTCACTTCATAGGACGTGTGACTGAATACTGCACTCAGCGGCACCTGATTAAATTGACCCGTGTGTTAAAGCGTACAGGCAGAACCACATGAGGCGAGTGTGTGTGCGTGTGTGTGTGTGTGTGTGGCAGAGACACACAGAGAGGGAACTGTCCAAGAAAAAAGAAGCACAAAGAGCAATTAGAGAGGAAGAGAAATGAGAAAGATAGCAGAGGAAAGTGAGGTGAGAAAGATTGGGTTGAACGGGAGGCTGATAGAAATAAAGAGTAAAGGGAATATTAGGAGAAAATGAGCATTGTGCGCTCGCATTAATAGAATTTTTACAGGACATTAGCTTAACTGAATGTGGCGACACTGCCGGGGTGTCAGCCAGGTACGAGCCACGGACTGAAAAGTAATCATCGCACCTAACTGCTACTTCAGCTCCTGGTTGCGTGGATGAAAGAGGGATTCAAGACAAATACCAGCGCACAATAGGAGTGAACGTAAGCCCCACGTGAAGTGAATTCATCTGACCTGATATAATTCAATCAAAAAGATTCATTTATTGTGAGAGAAACGGGTCACGCTGAAGGAAAATGTGCTGTAATTAAAGCAGCTGTAATCAATAGTTTGAGCCTTCACGTGTGCTGATGAATCCTCAAGCAATTATCACCCGTCTCTGCAGTTTCTATAGACTTTATAAATTACACAGTCTCTGTGAAAACACCTATATGTTTCCGAGGAGCTAGTTTGAAGCTCAAAGCTTGCCGTCTTGGTAACGCTGTCTCCTGGCTAATCCAAAAATAGGAAAGGACAAGATGTGCAGCATGTGTGGAACAGGTAATGTGAACAGGTGAGCTATATAAAAATTCACCTGGAGTACACTACACTACGAATAGGGACCAAAACCTGCGCTGTAAACATGTTTATTTACTGCTGTGAAGTTGGGCATTTTAACACAGTGTGTGGGCTTTTGTAGCCAGCCTTGAGTGGCAATGCCTTCATTTCACAGCCATCAAGCATACCGCTTCACAGCTTTCCTCACCTCAACAGGGCCTTCGAGCAACTTTCTGCTCGTTGTTTTGCTTCACTATCTGACCGCTCTCTGTTTTCAGCTCTTAAAACGACACTGCACGCCACATGCAGAAGCCAACCCCAAAACAGCAGACAACGTTCGTGACTAGCTGGTGACATGGTCCAGTGTGGAACATTTAGAGGGCTACAGAGTTAATACCAAGGGCATCCTACCCAAGTGACAACCTCCTGTGCTGGGAAATGAAGCCAATAGTGCTAAAAACTGAAATACCCTGAGCGGCCACTTGAGGCTGACTCTGGAAATGAGTCAGTCTCCATAAGTCCCCATGTTAAAATGTCCAAATTCACTGTAGAAATAAACAGCCTGGTACAAAAAAACAGTTTGGTCTCGATTTGGACTAATTTCATGACAAATGTACGGACGGTGAATTTTAACTCACCTGTTCAAATGATACTGAGGCTGAAAGCTATCTATGAAGTAAGTGCCATTACAAAACCAATGCCACTTTCCCCGTCACCAGTTTCTCAAGCAGGATGAAAAGAAAGAATATAGGCGGAATTAGACGGACACAGGTTTTCTTACAACACAAAAGCATCATAGATTTAGTCTTTCCGTTTTTCCAGGTGGGACACAAGGTTAAGGTGTAATGTTTTATGTTCACAGAACAAAAGGTAGACGCTTACTAATGGCCCGTGTACTGTGGTTCAAGGGTCTCCACTGGCCGAGCCACTGTTAGGTTCATCTTCAATTAAATGACAAGACTACTCAGCCGGACACATCGACCAAACTAAATGAAAATATAAACAGTGTATATTGTGAGTGAATGTGTGTTTTTTTTAAAAAGGCCAAGGACAGTCATGTTTTGAATTTCATCTGAAAAATGTTGTGAAGCTAAAAGACAAAAGGAAACAATAATAATAATAAGAAGAAGAAACCTGTGAGGTGTGTTTACTGAAAAAAAAAAGTGTTGTAGTTGGTACTTTTGACCAGACTTTATCCACATGCGTCATGATGATGGCACAAACATCTTAACCCTTAACCCTAATATGGATTTTTACTTTTAGCTAATATATTTTGCTGTTAGAAAGAACAGCTGGGACACATTTCCGTTCCAAACTTTAAATTATAATAACCAATTTATTTGCCTTCTGGGGTCCCCACAGCATTATCAGTGGTCAAGCTAGATTTGCAAACCTGAATATATTTAAAGCAGTAGGCTAATAATGTTAGAGCAGTAAGTGAAGATGAGTATATACTATAACATGTCATTTTGTATGCCGATGCAGCATGCATGTATTATCTTCTGCATGATGCATTTAATACACCACTGGGGAATGTCATTGTGTATGTCATTTTATTGTGAAGACTGCTACATGTGTGTGTATTTCCAGCACCTATCCACTCATTCTAATCAACTTTTTACTTGATATTATTAAAATCACATTCCTAATTTCAATATTATCTCCTTTTATGACATTTCCCTGAGGGAAAATTCCCCTAACTTGTATCTTGTTGCTCCCCTTCTCCTCCTCCTCCTCCTCCCCCTCGCCTCCTTTCTTTCCTCGAGTCTCTCTCCCCTTTGCCAACACCAACCCAAGATAATCACCCTAAAGCGAGATCCTCTATTAAATCTGTAAGACTATTTCACAGCCACACAGCAATATATGGCATTATGCATACAAACCAATCCTACTAATTAAAATACTAAATTATTCTTCAACGGCCCTGTTAGGAAGATTACAGCACACACACACACAAACACACATTTGCATGTCCTGTGGTATGGATACAATGAACACATCAGCACAAAGATAGACAAACAATGCAATGCACACATTGTTGTCAGACAATACAACGCACACACACACATAGTGTATACGCACCTATGTGAGGACACACTGAAGGTGCCATAGGTTTTAACATCAGCAAATCTATTGCTTCACGAACACGAATAACAATCTTCCTTTCTTTATTGCCACGTATGCACAATCAGACAAAAGTAGCGTACCATTATAGCTCCCTAAACCGATCTGCAAGACTAAACTCAAATTATATTTTCAATTGAATCTATTTATTTTGCATCGGGAAGACGGAAGTGTCATTGCAAAGGTCTAATTTCTACGTGGCGTGTGCCCATGTAGAAATCCACTACAGCGACATCTTCTTACTGCCTGCCTGTTGAAATCTATAAAAAGAGGAGGACGAATAAAAAAATTAAAAAAATTTTTTGTGAAAATTGCTCATCAGAGTCGCCTTGTGTTACGTGCGCTCACAGCAATAAGCTTAAACAGCAGCGCTGAGTAATTTGCCGACTTGATATCGCCCTGGGTTTCGCCTCTCAGGCGACTGCTCAGACCTCTGATAAGTGGAGGTTGTACCTGGAGCCTGAGCGCAGGATCTGCAGAGACTATTCAGAGCGTAATCTATATTTTTACACTCAATATTCACAATATTAAACATTACATATGACAGTAAAGAATAGTGCTCTTTGTATTGAAGATGCACACATACGCTGTACAACATTCATCCATCTTAAAGTATCGTATAGGTCTCTACGGATAAAAACTAAATGTCATTATGAGTAAGGTTAGTGTAATTTGGAGAAAAAACAATTTACGTATGTTTTTTTTTTACTTATATAAATATTTAAAATGTCAGAAATAGATTCAGCAGTCACATACTTTCATTTATTTAAGTTTGTTTTAAGAACTTTGACCTTTAGTGTCTCCCACACTAACCAAACTTACGCCCGTGTGTCAGTGTTGCATATAATTCAAATATATTGCTTTGATATAGGAGATTTAATTTGCACACAATGAAAAAGTCTAATACCTTGTTTCTGAGGCGTGTATTGAGTACACACTTGTGAATGAAGAGTATATAAAAACTGAGTGAAAATGGTAAATAGAAGAAATGGATAGCTTAATAGGACGCATTAAGCCATCAACAGATATAGACATGCCAGCTGGGTAGATGACAGGCATGGCTCTCCTCTGTCTAGTGTTGCTATGCTAATCTCTTTTTATGTCAGTTAGGATTACAGTGATCAGGATTCATCATTTAAAACTGTTACAAAGTGGACGTGTAAACATTACGACAGCTTTCTGTTTCTGAGCTGTGATCTATACGCTGGAGATAAAAGGTTGATCTGTGTACATTTCACCTTCCCCCATAAGATTTCAAGTCAAACTAAACATAAGCTTGACCAAATTAAGGCTTAAACTCATCAATTAAAGTGTGATCCCTCCAGGAATAACTTCTCTGAACTTCATAAACATACATACACGACTGTAAGACTCAAACACACTCCTCGGGAGACTCTGGGATTGTGACTTGTTTGTATTCCTCCGGAGTCTAAATGGTAGAGCCATCAACCCAGGATCCACTAATTAACTAAAAAAAAAAGAAGTCTTAAACAGTTTGAGCTAACTCTGGAAACAAAAATACACTGAAGTTATATCCTTTACTGCTCAGATAAAGAGGTGTCTAGAAACTCTGGCAGTCTTATTTTGTGTAGTCAGGTGGTTCAACAAAAGAAAAGAGCCAACTACTACTATGAAAGTACTATAAGGTCCTGACAAACAAATGTCCAGCATCTGATACTATCACTTTTATTTATATTAGGAAAATAATTAAGTATACACTAAAGAAAAAAGAAAAAAATTATCCTGTATAAATGACAAAATCGTCACAACCCAAACACAAGATGCATATAAACAAATATAACTCTCTTTGTCTGATTAGAAAATATTATTATTATAATATTGTTATTATTTTTTTGCAGTGTCACTCTGCCTATTTAATATCAAGCTACAGCCAGGCAGCTGTTAGCGTAGCCTAGCATACAGACTGGAAACAGCTAGCCTTGCTCTGTCCTAGTGTCACCTCTAAACTTCCTTAATTAATGCGTGATATCTTGTTTGAATCTTGGATTGAATGAAACAAGATATAACATGTTATTTGGTGAGCTTTAGAAGATGGAGGTGGATTTAGGCTAGGCTACTTGTTTCCCTCTGTTTCTTCCCTTCATGCTAAGCTAAGCTAACAGCTGCTGGATTCCCATTTATAGAAAAATGATATAGATATTCTTCTTCTTGACTCTCAGCAGGAACGCAATTCACAAAATATCAAGCATGCACGAAGAGAAAGACGCAAAGACGCTCGTGTCTGTTTGCCGTTTATACTCGTACACAATGATTTAGCTCAGACTGAAAAACCTAATGTCTCGTCTTCCGGGACGTGGATCAAACTCCAACTGTGACACAGTTACTGGCAAACTAATAAATATTAACGAGTGCGGGTTACATGGCCATGCCAATCAGCATGTGATGAAATGGTCAAGATCATCTAACAGTGTTTGTTTAACGTACGGTAAAAAGGTGATACTCATCTTAAAAGCTGAAAAAAGCATTCACTTGTCACACTGAGGACAGTTAACAGTTAACCAAACAGTTCACACTTACCGTTAGGACTTTCTTCATCTATGGCGACGATGGTAGCAGGAGGACCCGAGCGAGATAGTTTACATTCTGGGAAGGTGAAAAGAATAAGATGTTAACATTGATACCTTCCAGGGTTTCACTACTTCAAATCCATTTTAGAAAAGCTCGAACTCGAGTGTAAAGCGCGGGGATGATTTCACTTGATGAATGTTAGCATTTAGAGGGAAAGCGTTTTAAAATGGCTTGTTAGGTCTTTTTCCTTCAAAAAGTGAGCGACTGCTGCTGCAATCACTTCTGTCAGACTGCCTCAGAGTGTGTTCATGAGTGGCAACAGCCAAGCACTGAAAGGTGGGAAGGTGCAAAATTGGGGAGAGAAAGAGACAGAGGTGTAAGGGTAAGGTCAGCAGAAGGAGTTAAGACAAGAGACAAGCAAAAACAACGACTGTTAAAACACAAGCACAAATAATGGGTGAGTTTGGTACATCTAGAGCAGAGAATTCCCAACCTTTTTCCTTAACCGATGACCCCTAACCAAGCGACTAAGTGTTAATATTATATTCAATGCATAACAATATCTGTACACAACAGCTGGTGAGCTGTATATTGAAAGGGCCAGTCTGTAGGATTTAGCGGCACCTAGAGGTGAAGTTGCAGATTGCACCCAAATGAATACTCTCCCACGTCTCACCCGTCGTCATCATCATTCATCATCGATTCATAAAGGTCAAATCGAGGTCAGTTACTGTTTAGTCTGTAGATATAAAGGGCTCATTTTAAGACGACGATTCATCGTTCATTAATATACACGGACGAAAACATACTAATGAATATTGTTTAGTTCCTGCAAGGAAATACTCCCAGATCGTACACACTGGATCTTTAATCAACACAATTACACCAAGAAAAGAAAGTCTGTGTAAAACAAGTGATTTGAATCCATTTTAAGCAGATTACTTCCTGTGATTATTGCATCAGAGATGAGCTTTCATTTATTCATTTATTTTAGGACCCTTTAATGCACGTTTCAGTGTTTTCTTCTCCCTGACACTCGGCCAATGTTCGATTAACTGTTTTGAAAAAAATGAATGAAATGCTGAGATATAGGCCAACTGTAAAGTTTTTCTAAAAGGACTCCGGACCTCCACGTAACAATTTCTAACCTCTACCGGGGGTCAGGGCCTCCAGGTTGGGAAACAGCGACCTAGAGCTTATTAACCTCATTGTTCTATATTGTATAGCAGAGAGAGGAAATGTAACAAGCAGATGAATCATGTAGGAGGAATGAAATGTAACAGAAGAAGAGGTGAGGTTAGGGAGCTATATTTGAATATGAAGAGACACTAATGCCCAATTTTTAGTGACAGATGTTAACCCTTACAACCAGCTCTGCAGGGTTAGCTGGTTTTAATACCGCAATGACTGAACACAGAGAAAGAGAAAGAAGATAGTACTTACCTTCGTATTGCCAATCTGCAGTTTGAGACAGCCACAACCCACCATGAAGAGAGAAAGGAGGAGAATAAAAGGTAGCAAAGGAGGGAGGGTAGGAAGGAGGAAAAAGCAGAAGAAAAAACCTCATAAAAGATGAGAATTAACCTTCAGAAAGCAAAGCGACAAAACAACCAGCAGAAAGGGCAGAGTGGGGAAACATGAAATGCTATAAGTGGGTTTGAGGTCTTTTGAGAAAAGACGAGCAAGTAGAGTACAGGAAATATGAACTGTGTTGTGAGGTGTGTGCGTGTACACTGCAGAAATGTTGATTTGCTTATCTCAACAAGCTTTTCCACCTCCATTCACAGCCACCACCCGCATTTACTGTATTACTGTAAGGAGAAATAATTTGAACCCAAACCGGAGGCTTAAAATGGTCCCATTCAGACGGGAAAAAAACCCCCAGCACCGACATTCAGCGATTCTCCTTTATCCTTCTGTCCTCGCCAGGATACGGAAACAAGAACACCCACATTCACCAGACAGAGCGACAACATTGTAGAGCTCTCAGGGATGGTTGGGTAAAATCCCACAGGGGGGCTGGCAAGACGGATATCTACTCACCTAGAAAATAAACTTCATGGAACAATAATCACACTTTCTCTCTCTCCCCGCTTCTCTCTCTTTCTTCCCCTCCACGATTAAGCATTACAACTGTGTGACATCATAGATTATATCAGGATTCATTGGTATTGTGTCTTGTTTCTTGCTATGGGAGACAGGATTGAATGTTCCCAAATATAGATTAAACTGTCCCAGGGCTCAGAATTAGCTTATCTTAGCGCTGAAAATGATTGGTTTTCCAATCTGTCATGCTGAGAAGGAGGCAAAGAGTGTCTTCTTGGCTCATAGGCCTGCTGA
Source organism: Nibea albiflora (assembly GCA_014281875.1). Classification (NCBI taxonomy): domain Eukaryota; kingdom Metazoa; phylum Chordata; class Actinopteri; family Sciaenidae; genus Nibea; species Nibea albiflora. The sequence goes on from CM024806.1 coordinate 15,733,134, forward strand.
TTTAAAACTGACCCCCAAAAACCAAGCCAAATGCTAGCTCGTGCCCTTGACACAACAGTTTTCTTTGCTAAATGTATTGGATATTCTATATGCGTATGAATCATGTGCTGATATATTAAATGCCTTCATTGTTGCCGTTTGACACATTTGGCATTTAGCCTGCTAGCAGGTTCTTCAAGCTAGCATTCTGAGATTTTTCCGAGAGGAAAAAACTAAAGAGCTCAAACTGTTACTCACTGCTCAGAAACAATCCCACCAGTGCTGCAGTTCTCAAACTGTCATGACTTTGATTGATTGATTGATTGTTGAATTAGTTAAATATTAAAAAGAATAGTTGGAGTATTTTGGAAATTTTACTTAGTTCAACTCCCTTCCCCGTCACATTTGTTCTGATTTTAAAATTGTTCTTAAAATACATCTTTTTAAAAATATCTTACTCGCTGTGATTGTGAATAGTGTTCTATTACACACTTAATTTGTTCCTCATAATGATTTTCTTTGTTGTTGCTTGTGCGTTTTGATTGCTATTGTATGTTTATGATGTAAGGCGACTCTGAGCGCCATGAAAGGCGCCTCGAAATAAAATGTATTATAATTATTTATGATATTGATTTTCTGGAAGCACAAACACAAATGTAAAAAAAAAATGATAATAAATAGTTTTTTCAACAAGAGGCATGTGCAGAAATTATCAATACAAGACTCTAGTGAGGCTCTTGAGTCTTGTTCAGAAATGCAAGGTCCATCATTCAGCTCGCTCTAAAATCACAAATTCACATTATTTGCATCACTGTATTTGTGTATCTGTTTGAAACACGATACAGTGCGTTAAGTTAGTGAACTTTAGTGGCGCTGTTGATGGATATTTGGCATTTGACATCTACGTATTCAGCACACAGTTATGAGAGAGGTGTTGATCTGCTTAATCTAACTCTTGTAAAGACCACAAATACCGGACGATATTTCTAACACTCAGGATTTTAACACAGTATTTAACAGAGGCAACAAACTCTCCCTCCGACGGAAGTGATTTGAGTTGCATAAACATAACTGTAAAAATGCTAATCACTCTTTTACATGCCAGGATGTGATATCGCAGGGAAAACAAATTAGCAATATTGACAGTGAACATCTTGCGTAGCCACAATAAAGAACTTGAACTTTTCAAATGAACCTAGTTTGTTGTGCCAGCTGCTTCTTTTATAGGGCTGAATGTGCAGGGTGTTCATGCCGCACCTCTAGTTCCGCCTGTCTGCAGGCTCCTCTTACAAACCAGTAGAGGTTGATAATCAAGTGACCGACCTGGGTGTGAGTTATCATTAGCTTTCCAACCACAAACATGACCTGATTCTTTGTGCGTTCCTCCACCACCACCACCACCACCCCGGGTCTGAGCGGTTAGTATATGTATTTTACCCCCTTCACCTATCTGAAGCTTTTCTAAGGGTGCATCTCAGGTTAGCAGTCCAGAAAGATGCATGAGCCATGGAACAATAGTCACTAGTTACATCACACTCTACCAGCTGGCGTGTGTGTGTGTGGGCAGCAGATGACAGATGTGTATCCCTTGCTTGACTGCCTTTTTATCCTTCAGTGTAAGCTGATGCCCCTCATCTATTACTAACCAGCCATTCATTCTCTATGGGGCATCTCTCTCCCCCTCTGTCTCCTCTCATCTGCCTCCCTCTCTCTACCTGTCAGTCTGCTTTCCCCCATCAAATAATAAAAATCAAATGTGATGTAACAGTAAACAGTCCCGGTTGTAATTTAAAGTGACAGGTGGACATGGTGACATGAGAATGAGCTATCTTTAACACAAACAACTGCTGGCGCAAATCTCCACTGAAATGACATTTAACAGTAAAGATTAAAATCAATTAACACTCATTGTTAGCAGGTCCTAAACACGAAGCTGCAATAGTGAGGGAGTCAGAGATGTTTTGTTTTGAAGAATGACCAGATAAATGTCAAGAAGCTCGTGTCAGTCACGTGACATGTGCAAAAATTGAGCTCACTTCTCTGGAGAACTTGTGTCATACTCATCCACCACAGCTTGCAGACCAGTCTGTGAAAATATGGTCTTACATGGTGCAAAAAAAGTGGGGGACTGCTGTGTTAAAAAGGAAGTAGTTCCTCGCCACTGTCACCATGTGCTTGCTCATGGTGGGAATTGTTGAGTTTCTGTAAATAGTGTCACGATAACCTTTATTATGATTTGACGCTATATAAATAAAACTGAACCGGCCGATCACAGCTACTTTGTACAGACAGACAGTGAAATGGACTGCTGGAGTTATTGGAAATAAAGTGAGCGTCGTCCTCACAAAGGATCAGTTTCTTACCTCTTAGTCAGACATAACTAGCTCAGTAGAACTGATGTTGCTAGTTGGCTACAGTGTTTGGTGCCTCGGTAGTGAGATAGAGATGAAAGTTGCCAAATTGCCTACTTTAGCTTTAATTATGCGTTTGAGTAATTCCCTTTGTCTGTGCATGACAGTTAAGTTAACTCACACGAATGCTTACATAGAAATGCAAATGATGGGCTCTTCTGTCACACAGGTCACAGCCACATTTCCTCACAAGAGTGCACTTGTTTATATGAGATATCCAATGAAAGGGCTCCTACTGCATTCTCACGTACTTGTATCTGTTCAATACCGACTCTTGGTCACCCTCAAAAGTTTACACTTGTGCGTGTCTCCCCTCGCTGATATGTGCTCAGTCTTCCTGTAAGCACTCACTTGTTCTCCCGTAAGCACACACTTCTCTCCTCCTTCAAAGTTTCTGGAAATAATCACTGAAATGACTTTGTGCATGAGGAAGTGAATAAATCCATCTAATGCCAGGTTTCTGTCAAGGTGATGAACGGAGAGCTGAGTGAAGGGAATGAGGGTAGCACGTACAAGGTGCAGTTCACACACACACACACACATATATATATATATATATATATATATAAATATAAAAGACTTAAAATTTGAGATGGACCCTCAATTCAGACGATATCACAGGCAGTCAATGAAAAAAGCTCGCACCTTTTCAGATTTATCATCCACGGCAACACCTCTTTATTTAAACATGTGAGTGTTTCAATCAATACCCTCTTTATTTACTATTCAGATTCTGTCCATCTAAATTTGGCAGGCAGAATAAGCAGGTACGGGTTGCCAAGGTTGACAGGAAAAAAAAAAAAGTCCCCATTAAGATCAAAGTCAACCGAGGAGGAAGAGTGAAAAGAGCGACTGTGACTGCAGCTGAAGACCGCAAGAGTCCAAACAGGGTTGAAAACAACTATTGTTGTCCAGTACATACTGGCACAAAACCTAGCAACCGTCTCCATGATACACACAAACACACACACAAACACACAGACACACATGCGTGCTGCTTAGGAACCGTTTCCTCACGACACAACGCCGTGTACACATTCACGCCACTTTACACGGTTTACACAGTGGAGCCTGTATGACCGTCTGCACTTGCACACTCGCACATGCTAGAGTTACCATTAAAAATACATGCTGCGACCCAATGAGGCACCTGGACAAAGCTGATCGTGTGTGAGTGTGTGTGTGTGCGTTGTGAAGGAAAGCTGCCACACTCAACACTTGACTTTAATCTTGTGTTATTGTCACAATATTAAAAGGAGTAGATTAAAATTCAGCTGAGCTTCTTTAAAACTACAAACTTGTCGTCGACAGAGCTAGGCTAGCCTGTTTCCCCCTATTCCCAGTCTTTATGCTAAGCTACGCTAAGCTGTTATTCTATTACTCTTCTCATTTAACACTTGGCAACAATGGGAATGAAGTCAAACTATTGCTTTAAACCCAGCAACTAATTGTTTAATGACACTTTTCTGCCATCCACTTATCTCGGGTCGGGTCACAGTCGCAGCAGGTTTCTAGATGCCCTCTCTCATGAAACACATTCCAGCTCCTCCTGAGGGTTCCTGAGGCATCCCCAGGCTACATGAGCTATGTAGTCCCTCCAGCAGGTTCTGGGTCTGCCCCGGGGTCTCCTACCAGTTGAAAACCTTCAAAGGAAGGTGCCCAGGGGGTATGCTAATCAGATGCCTGAACCGCTTCAGCTGGTTCCTTTCAACACGAAAAGAGCAGCAACTGTACCTCGAGCTCCCTCCGGATCTCCAAGATCTTAACCCTATCTCTAAGGCTGTCCGGCTACCCTGGAAAGGAAGCTCATTTCAGCTGCTTGTATCCGCGATGCCATTCTTTCGGTCACTACCCACATGCCCATGACCACGGGTGAGGGCTGGAGTGTAGATGGACTGGAAAATTGAGAGCTTTGCCTTCTGACTCGGCCACAACACTCCTGTACAACATCTGCAACACTGCTGATGCTGCTACCAATCTGCCGGTTCATCTCTCATTTTCCAGACCAGACCCCGAGATACCAGAACTCCAAACCAAAGCCTTTCTGAAGAAAGCATTTACACAGGCTACAGAGAAATATCATATGTTTGGCATAGTAATGCTTGGTGGGTAAATAAAGTCTTAAAATGCCCTGGGGAAGCTACGGAAGACCAGAAATATTAGTCATAACTGCAGCACAAATCTACTGAAAAATTAGCGGTGTGTCTGTAGAGGTTAACGCCATGGCACAGACTCAGACAACATGCACTAACAGAGAATATTGGCAAGCTGAGGATGCTTTGTTCCCAAATGACAGTGAAGAATACCACAGGCATCAGACCCATCACACTGGCCTGCTTCCACTGAAATAATTGACTCGTTTTATCTGATGATGTTTCAGACTGGGCCTGTGAATGATGCACTGTGGGCCCATTTCACAGGGTAGAAAAAGTAGCAAGCAGTCTAAAGATTATAATGTTCTCTCGTCTTATTTCTCATCAAATGGAGGACGCCTTGAATGATGTTAGTAATAGAGTGAAATAAACAACATGAAAACGATAGTTTGACATTTGAGGAAATTACATACAGTGTGGCAGGACGCGAGCTAGATGAGAAGATTGATACCACCGTGTCTGTGTGGTAACTACAGAGCTGCAGCCAGCAAGCAATTAGCTTAGCTTAGCATAGAGTGTGGAAACCATAGACAGTGGCGGCTCCGGCTGCTGCCATACCTCTGCCGCCTCTCAGCTAATCTAAAAATGGGCAAAGTCATGTCGAATGATGCCTGGGTGCTCAAACAAACCACCCGTAACGGCACCCAGCTGTCAATCAAAGTGGGCATATAATAATCTGAACGGGTGAATTAAATAGAAATTCAGATTCAGTACAGTTGTCATGAGCGGGGAAATTAGCTATAGAGCCCAAAGCTGTTTTTTGTACCAGGCTGTAAACATGTTTATTTCTGCTGCTTAACATGGGGACTTACGGGGACTGACTTGTTCTGTAGCCAGCTTCAAGTGGCCGTTAAAGGAACTGCAGTTTTTAGTACTTCACAGCCACAGAGGTTGCTGCTTAGTAGGAACAGCTATTCTGGCACATCCTAAATGTAGTGTAGCTGCTATTTTAACATATTCATCTCATATTAGACCAGTAATGGTTATACACATTCTGACATTGAATATATATCGACACAATATCCAACAACAGTGTAAAAAAACTGCGTCAAATTAGCAGGCAAAGCTAAGCAGAGGTGACGTCTGCAGCATGACTTTCTAATTTCAGTCTTTCTAATATGAGTTCAAAGTCGTTTCTGAAGCTTTTTAATCAATTTTTTCCACTGTGCCATATTTGTGCTCAACTGAGCTGAAGTTGTACTTGACTGCATTCTGCTTGTTACCATCTGTTAGACACTCGCTTGGTTACCTTGCCTGGAGTCTAGACGGTGAATGGGAAAACTCAGCGATGGTGAGCTCCAAAATCGGCTGGAATAATGTGTTCACATAGAAAACAGACAAACAGATGTGATCTCGGGAGACGTCTGTGTTGATCAGATCGCGAGTCTGAAAAGGCCGTTCTCACTGTTGATTGATGGGCACACATTTTGGATGTGGCACACTTGAAGAAAACGGCAGAGTAAACATTTTATGATGAAACTGTCCACTCTGATCAGCGAGACTGAAGTGAAACTGATAACAAACCGGGAGTGGAGAGGGAAGAGTCAAATCTTAAAGAAAGAAACGACGCAGTGAAATATGCAACATGTTTTAGTGTGTGGCTTACATCTTCACACAATAAAATCAATCGAGAATGAATCATCACAATGACCTAATATTGTGAACAATATGTAAGTGTATACCATTCCAGCATGTGTGGGCGTGCAGCCATTGATAGTTTCCCACAGGGTTTCTAAGTCAATTACAAATTAGGCCTTTTTGATATCGCCAATTAGAATGCAAAGAGGCCCTTTGAGATAATTTACTTATTAAAAGCGCATTATTAAAAACTGTGCAAATGGAAATGTTAAAACAAGAAGCCGCGCTTGTAATTTCCTTCATCCATTCGAAGCACTCGTGTCTGTTCTGCAACACAGCTCTCAATGCATGCACAGAGTCCGTGTACCCAAAAGTTTTTGCTACAGACTTGACTGGCTGGCTTGACAGGCATGACTTCTAAAAATATCCCACGCAATCTTTCAAAAAAGACGATTGAAAGACGTGGTCGTAAACGGTTGAGATGCAGCGAGCGGGCAGACAGGAGAAAGTGTGGTTCTCCTTTTTTCTTTTCTTTTCTTTTTTCTGAAATTTCTCGTGTGTCATGTCCTTTTTAAGCTTCCATCAGCAGGTACACCAATCTACAACCTCTCCCTGGGGTCCAATTCCTCTCCTTCTACCCAACCAGCTAGCCGTTCATCCATCACCCATTCATCTATCCGTCCATCCCTCCTCCCTGATCCATTCATCCATGGAGGACAGAGGACAAAACTGGAGGGAGACAATTCAGTAGGACACAGAAAGAAAGAAAGAACGACTGAAAGAAGAAGAAGAAGAAGAAGAAGAAGGGGAGTAAAGGATTGTAGAGGAGAGGCACTGTGACCTTGTGTTAGATTGATGTATCTCTGGAGAAAACGGATTGTAGGCCTGCTGGCGCACACACACACACACGGAGTCTCAGTGCTGTAGGGATCACCACTTTGTCACTGTGCTGGCTTATCCATTATCCTGACCCCCGCCCCCCTCCCTTCCTGCCTTCCCCAGCCTCCTCTCCCTGTCTCTGTCTCAGTATGTCAAGTCTGCTCCTGGCCGGTGCGGGGTTGAACACAGCTGACAGCAGTAGTGGCGGTAATCAGACGGTAGTTGTTCTGAGGACACATGGTGGAAATACATAAACACCCCTCTAGTAACCCCAAATGCTCTTATAGCAGCCGAGGAGCAGGAGGGTGGAGGATCCACACTGTTGTCTGCAGGTATCTCCCGGATTTGGAAAAAGATTTCCGAAGAATATTTTGACATTTTGGGTAATGCGTTTATTTTCCTTCTTTCCTGAGACAGAGATGAGAAGATCAATGTCAATCTCAAGTCTGTGCTTTAGAGCTTCCCAGTTTTTTGTGGACTAGTAACATCACACAGTAGTATCTTAACCCGGTAATGACTAACGACATGTTTACAGCCTGGTACAAAAGACGGTTTTGGTCTCTGTAGCTCATATTTCCGTTTATGACAGCTGCATTGTATTGACAACAGTTTCACACACATACAGACCACCAGGCAGTCTTCAGCTGCTCCACTGGCAGCGCTGCAGTACACAGAATCGGGTTCAGAAAACCTCAGGGCGGGGTCTCATAGGTCAAAGACAGGAGGCGGGGTAGTTTAGGGAGAGTCCAGAACAGGCAGGGTCAGCAATGGAAAGTCCCAATGGTAACAGATCAGCAAAGATCGAGCAGTGAATGATTATGAATGTATAAATAGTGGCTGAGTAGATGAGCATCAGGTGTGTGTGCAGGTGTGTGCGATTGTCCTGATTGTAGTAGTGTGGTAGTCAATGAATGAACCAGATTGTGTCGTACTGAGTCTGAGAATTTTTTTTCCCCCCCATTCAAAATACATTAACCTGTCTGAGCGCCCAGGTGTTATGTGGCCAACCTCAGGCCTGCAGATGATTCACATTTTTGCTGATTTTTAGATTAGCCGGGAGGCGGAAGAGGCAGGAGTGCCAACATGACGGTGGCCAGAGCCGCAGATTTTGAGCTCTTGAGAAGCCTGTGTGTGTGTGTATGACATCCATTCTTGATACTGCCATTGGAGGGTACATTTTACTCCATAGGAATACTTTATAGTTTGTCTCTAAGGTCTGCACAACGGCAAAGTTGGGTCAAGGAAAGGGAATAAATTAATTTTAAAAAAGCATCTCTATGCTGTAGCCTCAGATTTGAAAAAGTGTAATTATAAAATTTAGAATTCAAAAGACATTCATGGGTTAAAGACACAGTGAAATGAAAAATAAATTACCAAGTTTAAATACTTTGCCCCTGAATGAATTGTTAATTCATCATAATTCTTCATAATTTTTGTATTTCTTCTCGGGGGGCGGAGGTTCAAATATGATTTGGGGTTACTAGCTAATTTGTTTGTACGGTACATGATTTAAATACACACTAAGGTTCTTCAAAGTGGTGTGTGTGTGTGTGTGTGTGTGTGTGTTTCAAGGACAAGGGCTCCGGTTCAATTTATTGACTGAACTTTATAAACAAAACGTGGTCCTTTGAAAGGAATATACAGAGATGGCGAGAACAAAGAGGGGCACTGAGGATGACGCAGAATGGGAGAAAAAAGCAGCAATAAACGTGAGAGGGGAAAAGTTCTCGAAAAAAGGGCAACGGGGAAAGAGAAGAAGAAATACCGGCTTGCTTCAGAGTTGAGGGCATAACAGGGATACGACAGTGGCTGATGAGAAGAAATTGTAGACGGGAAGAAAAAAAAAAAAAAGGAAAGGAGAGCTGGAGCTGAAGGGAGAGACGTTCACTTCAGATGAAACATCTCACCACAAAGGGAGGCAGTAATAAATATTAAAATCACCTTGAAAACTTCAACTCCACCCACGTCAACACACCGGCACACACGCTGACACATGCACAAAATATACCATAAATCTGCAGTGCCAGCCCACCACACTGGCACGACTGACATTAGCGGCGTAGCGTATTTGTCATAAGCACGTATGCTGTCCTCCTCCGTCACGCAGATATATGACGGGCGGACGCCATGACACATGTAAAGGTCTAATTCATGCATGCAATTAGTGACTTCACAAAGATATTCTGCCCTGAATGTTACTGCGTGGGACAGTCTTGCACGTGTACGGAAGCCCCAAGCGGTCGAACATTCACATTTTATTTCCTTTCCCAGTTTTTGTCGTGACAATGAGTTAATGTCATTTGTTTATGTCATTATGTGAAAATAACGACTTTCTGATAACTTTCTTATTCCGAGATAATGGAACTGATTTTCTCGAGGTCTCAAGATAACAAAACATTGTTTTCCCGAGACAACGGCATAATTAATATAAGATCTCGAGAAAACAAAAGGATAGTCTAGTATGAATGTTGCACTTTCAATGATTTAATATACTAAACTATCCTTTTGTTTTCTCGAGATCTCGAATTAATTATGTTGTTATCTCGGAAAAACAGAGGAAATAAAATGTATGAATGGCCGCTCAGGGCTTCCGTACATATGTACTATTTATTATTCTGTTTTTATAAGAAGGTTGAAAATGACTAAATGAATGAATATTTGTTGTTATGCTTATTAAAAAAAATTATAATATCACTTCAAAGTACAATTAATTCAAGATTACGCAACAGAGGGCTGCGAATGCAAATTGTAGTCCCTCTGTGCTGCACAGAAACCACCACTTGCGGAGGATAAGTTGAGGAAGTCTTGTACTCTGGTGGTATGGCAGCAGGGTGAACAGGCTAATTGCAAAGATATTAGCAAGTGATATTTCAAAGGATAATTGGAGCATTCTGAGTTTTTTTTTTTTGTTTGACTTGCAAGTTAAGGAGATGAGGGCAGTGATCCAGAAGGTGTGGGACCAATCAGGCAAAGGTTTTTCAATGCAAATATCATCCGTTCCACGTAGCAGCTGATGGACAATCGATGCAGATAGTTTAAGTTCAATACCCAGTGAGTGCTGGATAACGGAGGAAACATCATATAAATGTAAATTCTGACTTGCTATCTCATAAACAATACTTTAGCTCTGCACTTAAACCTTTCAAACACTTTTCCAGCACTGCCTTTTTACAGTGTGATTTAAAATACAGCGCGTGCATTAAGATGGAGGCAAAATCTTTTTTGTCTGCTAACCAAATTTAAGCTTTAATCGCATCAATTAAAGGCGCCCTTGAAAGGTTCTCGAGCGCGTTTCTGTCTCCTCCTGCTCTCTAATGAACATACAGGCGATTCACATTCCTGCAGAAGGTTCAGCAGACTGGTGTCTGCCAATCTGCCAAGAAATGAAATAACTCACCAACAAAAGGCAGGTAAGAAGAAGACTGGCAGACGTAATCAAGGCAGGTTTTAAAAAATGCTCTTTAGTCACACACCACCAAGTAGTTCACTGATTCTGATGAAACTCTGGCTGCTGCGCCTCGTGTCGCTGCGCTTGCTTGATGTTTGGCTGTTAGGGCTGTCAACAGATGACGTGAACGTGAAATACAGTTGACAGCAATGCTAACAATTACAACCTGCTAACTGTTTCAGCCAGGGCGTTCAACAATATACGCTACATCATCAGCTGAACACGCGCGCCGTCTATCAGCGTCTATTGAGTCGGATGTTTCCTGCAGTCGCACTGTTTATTTATAGCCTTCCTCTTCATGCAAAGTGTCCTATACAGCTGTGATTATGTATTTATTTAGAGTGGCACTCAGTGAACTCGGTTAGTGGGCAGGAATCGGTTATGGAAAAAGTCACAGTCATGCTTGTAACGCGGAGGCGATGCGTCTTCTAGAAAGCTGGCTGGCCTGAGAAGGTCATGTCAAGGTGTGACTTGGCCACCTGGTAATATCTGTTCTTTTATAAAAAAAACAATATCTCCTCTGCAGCTGTGCCACATAATCGCAGGCATGTTATCACAAACAGTCACAGTTTCAGGCAAGAACATACAATCACACAGGTGCAAGGGAATACATTCACCAGCATGTGGGAGAAGTATGAACACACACACACACACACACGACACTCAATATAGGACAAGGCAAGCACAACTCTTTTCATGCCTTCTGTTGTGTCTTGTCCATATCCGCAGATAAGTCACATTCAATTAAAACAACCAGTGAAGCGCCGCCTACACACCGCAGGCTTCAGTTGAATTCATAATCAGAGTCATGTCAAGTACAAGAATCCGCCAGAGCGGAGGGTTTGCATTTCAAGTCTGCTATTTTCAGCGCAAGTAAATCCAACAACGAGGCGCTTATGTGCGACAAGTCAAACCAGCTTGAGAAGCGAGCATGAAAACATCATGATTATCATCAGTTAGGCGTCATGACAAGGTTTTTGGGGGGGTGGAAGACAACAAACTTTCAGCCCAAAAGCCTGATTTGACACAATGTGTGGACTTTCAACCCTCGGGATCGAGGCTCATTAAAAATACACTAGTACTCTTGTCACTCTGGAAACCCAACGTGAGCAAATATAGGACCGGGGATAATTAAAACATACTAGTACTCTTGTCATGCGGGGGGTCCAAACTAAAAGCTAAAATGAACCGCTCATCATGACACTCCAGCTCATTAAAAACACACTCGCACTCATGTCATGATTGGTGCCCAAACTGAGCAACATATTGTCTGTCAACCTGAAAATCCAGGCTCATTAAAACCTGTTACTGTTCCCGTCATATGCGGATCCACCAGAACGAGGGAGGCGACGCTGTGTTTGAGACCCAGCCAACAGTTTAGGAAACGCGGTTTGATGGAATACAGGCGGACGTGTGATGAGGAGAGGCATCAAGGCGCTTGATGCTTACATACGCTCCTCTTTCTACCTCTGCACGGAAGCATGCGCGCAACACAGACGGCTAACCTTTGGCTGCAGCCCCTGTCAGCTAAAATGCCAACCAGATAAATCTCAAGGACCAAGAGTTAAACGGAATATTAATATTCTGACAAATTGAGCAGGAAAGTCAAGAGAGTATTACGCTGAGCTCTCCCACCGGTGATGACTTCACTTCTGTCTTACCTTGCTTCAGCTTGCTCTCAGTTCAGGGATTCTTTTTTTTTCTCAACATTAAAACATCCTTGGCACATCCCCCACCCCCCCCCACCACCCACCTTTTTAGCAATTACTATTGAATTGCAGATTCTTAAATTGTGAAGTGAGAGAAGAAAAACACCGAAAAACACCAGATGACATTTAAAACTGATGATTAAAAACATTTACACAACAAAAACATTTTGTGAATGTAATTTCTAAGAGTAAGTATCTCGCAAAATGACCAAGCAGCTAATTCAGGTTAAATTAAGCAAAACTCAGGAATTAGGTAGCATCATAAAACAAACAAAAAAATCTTCATTATTTTGTTCAATTCATCTTAAAAAAGCAGCCATATTAAAAAGGTAAACCTCTTCCAGTTAATCCCGGAACCACAATGTAAAGTTAATGGTGTTACCAAAAAGAGAATTCATGCTCTGCTTGCCAAATTTCATGACAATCCACCTCATAGTTATTGAGACAAACTACAAATGTGAACCTTATGGTCCTACTCCTGACTTTACTTCATCAAGTGTGTCACAAGCACAAATTATGAATGGTACACGGGTGGACAAAAACAGCTGTGGAACGGAGAAAGGCTGTAGTAAATGATATCATAAGAGGCGAAACTCGATACATTACTTCAACGCGCTTTGATAAATCGTGTCGTGGCTGTCTAAAGAAAGCGCTGTTAATCATCAGTCGTCAACAGATATTACACATCAAAAATAAGTCAGGAAAGTCTCGTGGCACAGCTGACTGAGACGGGTACACACACACACATAAAAAAGTTATGTGCACGATGCTGCTTTTAAATCCCGGCCGAGCAGACTTGATCCACCTCGGAGTTGACTGAGAAGAAAGATGAAGACGAAGAGAAAAGACGGGTCAAAGACAGAAAGAGTCCCTGGGAAAGAGATGGAGGAGGGGAAACCACTACAGACTGCTTTTACCTTCCGTGTCTTGGCCACGACAGGTTGATAGCAGCAGCAGCAGCAGATAAAGGACTCCTGTTCCCATTATACTCGGCCATTTGACCCGGGCCTGTGACAGCGGCCCCATTAAGTGCGCTCTAACCATCTTCACCACCATGCTTCACCAAGCATCCAGCTGCAGAGAGAGGAGAAGACACGTAAACACAGGTCAGTCCACGATCACAGCTCATTTACAGTATGCAGCATTAAAAAGCGGACATTTCCAGGTATTTGCTTTACTTCCCGGAGCAGAAAGTACACATTGAAACACTCGCAAGATGACATCTGCTACCAAAAGACACAGCGGCAGTCGCACAGAGTTTGATGCGGCAGAAGTGTATGCTGTCACAACCCTGTAGCTGTGAAATGAAGCCACAAGTATGTGTGGGATCATTAAAGTCTATCTTATCTTGTCTTCACACAAAACAGTCGACGATTTAGGTAGCTGGTAGGCTAGAGGATAGAGAAGCAAATGGGTGGTTAGGTTGGGAAGACGGTTGACGAAGAAGGGGGGCGAGGACTGTGCTCTCGCTTCCACTTATTACACACCCATCTAGACAAACACTGTCCTTTCAGTATCTGTGTCAAAGAGTCGAAAGATGTTTTCTCTTGTAGGTCATCTCAAGTCACTTCAAATGTTTGTGAGAGTAAGTGGGCAGTATTGATGCTAGATGGGCCCGAGCTGCATTACCACAAAGCAATCAAAAGACCAATTTATGGACACGTACACATTCAGACTCAGACAGTACTCAAATGTCTCTTTGACTGAGAACTTCAAAGGAACCTCGTGTTTTCCCTTCAGCTCTACATGTTCTCGCTATAAAATGTAATTAGTCTCAACCTAAGCGATGCGCACACACAAAACCTGCACACATACACACACGCGCGCCAGCTTAATGTATTTCTCTCACTTCCACTTCTCTATAGCATCTTTCAAAGTGTCTAACGCATTATCAGCTGTGTCAAATTTCCCCCACCGCGAGATCTGAGATGTTGTTGCCACCTCTGGCATTCGTGCGGCGCGCAAAATATTTCCTTCTCTATCATCATCCACAGGTTTCTATATTTTCCATTGTGGTAGGCAATCCCTGTGTAACATTTACTTTGATGCACGAGGACAAAGATGATTCATCAAACGTTTTAGATTGGTGCCGTACCAACTGTGAAGTGAATGAATATTAAATGCCACCCGAGCTTTAGATTGCGAGGGCGTCTCACCTTAGGGAGCTAATTGTGTGCACTGTCAATATGGGAGGCATGTTTTCAGTCAAAGCCAAGCGGTAACCTCCGTGGCTGTGAAATAAAGCCAACTGCAAAGGCCGTAGTTCCTCAAACAACCACTTGAGGCCGGCTGCAGAACAAGTTAATATCTGCTCAGCTCGTATAACTTCTATCAATTATTGTATGACACATTTGATACAGAGAGTAGTCAAGATAAAGTGTAAGTTAACACCTTCACCTCTGGTTTGTCTTGTTATGTTAAGATAGGAGAAGAAGGGATCCTGAATGGAGCTTTAACCGAAGCCTGGCCGCTCTTCTTCAGCAGGGTCGTCATGAACTGCTTCCCGTCACGCAAAATCTACCGCCTGCTTAATTAGAACTGATTTGTGAGGTTCCCATGGCAGAGATTACTGTGACAGTGTCAGATCACCATTGCCCTACCCTCTGAAATGGAGATGGAGTTAGCTGACAAGGAAAATGTAATTGTGATATTCTCCCAAACCTCAGAGGTGAAATCCAGCAGTTGCGGGGGCTTGGGGGTAGATCCATTTTAGGGGCACATTTTTAGACTCGCAATGCCACAGTGCTGCCCTTAACAGCCCTTAATTGTGTTTAGCATATTAAAGTCTGGTGCTTCAATCTATCCATAATGGCGCGCAGGTGTGGCGGACTGTGATCAAGATGTAACAGAGTGTCAGAGAAAGCCCTGCAGAGGAAACTGATAACACCTCTGACATTGTAGAGAGAAAGAGAAGCAGATGGTATTTTCTTTCCTGTGGCACTGATTTTTATGAATTGCCGGGGATGCTTGATGTTTATGAATTGAAAACTTCTAAAGTCTCTAATGTCAGGCTAAACCTCTTGATAAAGTTTTTTTAATAAGTCTGTGTCTGTCTGGGGACTAATCTCTGCACGGACCCCCCGGTTAGTCACACTGTGATATTGATGAGAAGCTGATGGACACGTGGAGCTGAGCTTGTATCACAAGCAGCACATTTAAAATGACATTAGAAGCACACAAACAGAGTCAGAATCTGTCAAACTTCAAGAAATTAACATTATTTGAGTAGCAATGACAGCAGTTTTCTTCATTTGTTAAAATGATGGATGGCTTTTGGTATTATGACTTAAATTAATACGCTTTTCAGTTAATGCAACCCTGAGATTTCATTATCGCTCAAGTATGAAATATCAGCCATATAGTCGCAAAAACACAACCTGCGATCATGAAATAATTTAAACCGGGTATCTAAGAAATCTGAATGTTTGTGTAGGGTACATCTAATACCTGGATCAAACAGTGTTTATCTACTCTGTGCTGCAGCTAACTTTGCTATCTGCTATACCATAGTAGGCTTGATAACTGTAGCTATAGCAAATTAAAGTAGTATATTTCCTAAAGTAGAAATCTAGTTAGCTATACCTATAGTTAGGCCAAAGGCAGGAAATTTAAGGGTTTATTTAAGAGTTTAACGAACATGTTTTCAGTTACTGCAACCCCAAGTTATATCATCACTTCATGTATTACACAATATCAACCACACAGTTGCAAAAGTGCTGCATAGCACCGTGATGTAATGCAAACTGGATATCTGAAAGTTTGAACATATTGCAAACCGTACACTGAACAATTATACAAGTACTCAGATACCCCACAAACCATACAGACACAAATAACACCGCAGATCAAAGCGTTGCAAACAATCCCACTGGATGGAAACATGAAAGTGAGTTGTTGAGATAATGTTCGCTAACAATCAATTATTTATACCTTGTCAAACACGACTTGCTACCTTTTTCCAAATTCCGGCATGCAAGACAAATAATGAAGTTCTTACTCAAGGAGTAATTCAGATTTTAATTAGCGTTGCAGGATTAGTACCTCGTTGAGGTTCAAACCTCTGCTAAGAGGTTGAACATTAATATTTCAATTGCTTCACAAACAATCCCAGGACATGCTTTCCTTTGATACCCAGCGAACCAAACTGCGAAACTCTCTCAAGAGTCGACATTTTCTTTCTTTTTTTTTTCATAACTTGAACTTGATAAGAAAACAATGACAGCAAATCAAAAATATACTTGTTTGATGCAATAACCTATTCTCAAAGGGGGCCGGTAGCCTATTCTCACAAGGCGACACAAAGCCAGATTGATTTTTGACAGTGATGAATGGAAAAAAGAGTTAGAGCAGGTCTGCTTCCAATTGAGATCCTATCAGAAATCAACACATTCTTCTTTCACTTTTATTGAGAAGGTCACACATGCTGTCGCTCTCATTTATTTTAGACTACTGCTAGCATCTCATTGTGAACGGGTGGACAAAGAGACCTTTGTCTCCATGTTGTAGCCCCTCTGAACGATCTGGTCAAGTCAAGTGTCTACTCACAGAGAACTTTAGTGTGCTCTTAAATCGACCTGTTGACTCTCTCAGTCTGGATTTTAAACCTAATGTGACTGCAAACATTAGAGGATGCTTGAGGAAGCTCAGCTTTATGTTCAATAGTAATCGATAATAAACAAAGCATGTATTTCCTGCGATTACGGTGCTATCAGAGTCCATCCTCACCTAGCTAGTTCACTGCTGCAGTTGCCAAGAACAAGGTCAGACTGTAGTGTATTATCTGCCAACCCTCCAAGACCCTGAGACCAGAAGAAAAGATTATGGCCGACCCCTCCCATGCCAGACATCCCAACTTTTTCAAACACACCCCTTCTGCAGGAGGCTGCAGCTCGTAATTATTCTTGACTTCAACAACTTGGCATTAAACACAAATCTGACAGTTTGCTGCTGCTTTCCCCCATTTTCTTAATTATACTTTCATGAACTACATTAACAATGTAACCCCAGATAACCGATTTTCCTTAATCCATACCAATCACAAAGAAGGAGCCAAAGATAAGCAGTGAGTAGAACTTGTTAAGAAGGCATCCTAACCCTATCTCTAAGACCAAGCATAGCCAACTGGTGGAGGAAGCTTATTTGGACCGCCAAATCTGATTCTTTTGGTCGATACCCAAAGGTACTGTCGTCCATCTCACACAAAGACTTGCTATCTTAATGTGGTTTTGGGGTTTGTGTGTATCTGTAATCCTGGGAACTGTGCGATCTGGGCCAGTAGCCCCTAGCAGGGTCTGCCAAGGCAAATTAGTCCCAAAGGGAGGAGGGCTCAGACAGTGACAATGCATTTTACAAAGACACCCATGAAATGGAACCCGAGGAGCTGCAGAACCTCGTCTGGATTAGGGAAACCAAAGAGGAGTCCCCTTCTGCAGCCAGACCAGGAGGTGAGCTTACCGGCAAGAGTCTTAGCCCACGGGGGCCTGGTTGGCACAACCTAAAAAAACAATGTATACCATCACCACTTGCAGGTGTGCTTAATCAACCGGGCGGCAGAAAACGGCCAGGACCTGGGTGTGCTTTTTCTTGGCGTTGCAAACTGGTCCTAGGAACATGGAACGTTACCTCGCTGAGCTTCAGCTCATGATAAGATAATGTCCCGATAATGTTGCTAAAGGTGTCCAAAATATTGTGTATATACAGGTTTCTACTTTAACGGGAGTAAACTTTAAGTTTATTGGCAGCACTAGCTCACTAGTCGAATTAGCTGTGAGCAACATCGTGAGATTCTGCTAAGACTAGCTTATTCTGAAGCAACTGAGGAGATTAAAAAGTCTTATATAGTTGTCTTATTAGATCAAATCAGGAAACATGCTGAATACATTTACATTGCACTACATACACAGCATATAGCTCCATTTTTTTCTGCAGTCCCTTGCCAGGGCCTGCCAGTGATGTGTGAGCTGATGTAATAAAAGATTTAACAGTAACAGACAGTTGCATAGAATTAAAACTTATGGCTCAAAACAAACAAAAAATAACTACAGATAACGCAGTCCCCGGGCAAATATCACCGGCTATATAAAGCCTACTGTAAGAAAAATCAACAACTGAGCAGAACGAGAATTTAAGGGGGAAAAAAAAGGTCCATAATGTCAGCGCATTATTCAACGCTTGCTAGAGTAAGTAATGTACTGCACACGCTTAGGAATGTATAGCTGTAAGAACAATATAGTAATATGGAATCCAAAAATGTGTTATATTTTTCAAGGTAGTTAGTTGTGTGGTAATATCCCAAACTGGATGCTTGTTTTAAATGGTCAAATTTAATGATATCAACCTGAAAATCACAGGACTCATCTGTTGTGGGGAAAGAAGTCAGCAGTATGAATTTAAAAGATGTGTGAGCCTCCTTTCCTATGGAACAGAGAGGGGACTATCTGACAGTAATACAGTAGCGGAGTTTCCTAATGTGTGATCTCTTTGACATCAGCTGTGGTGTTCGTAGTGCAGCAAATAGATCTATTCAGCTAATTTAATAATTCATATGACGGCAGGAACTGCTCAGCTAAGTAAAGAGAATCAATGGTCTAACATTAGTTTAAGACATGAAGGCCAGACAATCCAGCAAATAACAAGAACTCTGAATGTATCATCATATACAGTCACAAAAACCATCACATAATATGATCAAACTGACTTGCCCCAGGAAAGGAAGACCAAAGGTAACTTCTGTTGCAAAGGTCTGAGAGTTCCCAGCCTCAGAAATCAACAATTAATGACACCTCAGATAAAACTCAAATAAATGCTTCACAGAGTTCAAGTAGCAGACACAGCTCAATGTCAACTGTGAGGCTGTGTGAATCGGACTTTCATGGTCGAATTGCTGAAAAGAAACAACTTCTGAGGGAGACTAAGGAGAAAAAGAGAAATGCATGAGCCAAACACAAAGAATGGACATTAGACGAGTGGAAATCTGGACTAATGGGTCCAAATTTGAGATTTTTTGGTTCTGTCCACCATGTCTCTGTGAGGCAGAGACGGTGAACGGTTGCTATCTGCATGTGTGGTTCCCACCGTAAAGCTTAGAGGAGGTGGTGTGATGATGTGGCAGTGCATTGCTTATGACACGGTGGGCGATTTAAGGCACATTTAACCAACACAGCGCTTTAGTGGGACCATCATTTGAAACACACCTACAGGCTGTTTAAGGGATATTTCACCAAGGAGGAGAGCGATGCATCACCTCCACAATCACCTGATGTAAACACACTTGAGGTGAGTTGGACTACATAGTGAACGAAAAGCAGCAAACAAGTGCTCAGCATATATGGGAACAACTTCAAGACTGTTGGAAGGCATCGCTGGTGACTACCTCAGGTATGATATTGAGCGATTGCCAAGAATGTGCAAGGATAACAAAATAAAATGCAAAATATATAATAAATTTGGCTTGTTTTAAGTTTCTTTTGTGTTCCTCATGTGTTTGGATGTCCTCAGCGTTCGTCTACAATGTAGAAAATAATAAAATAAACCAGACTTTTGACTGGTACTGTGTATTCTCACATTTAATCACTTAATTGTGTGTTGGGCAGAGTTCCTGCCTTGTGTTTAATTCTGCGTTAAAGTTCACATGGCGTCGTATACCAAACAATAGTAGGCCATGCTGTAAGCGGCTGTAACCAGGGTGGAGGGTATTTAGGCTGAAGGCGCATCTCCTGTGGTTCAACTTCAAAATGTTTTATTCCTCCAGAGAGGAGAGGAAATACACCGGACGCTCACACAAAGGAAATGAGGAGGAGAGAATAAGAGAGACATGGAGATGAGGTGGAGACAGAAAGGGGGGAAACAGAGAACAAGAAGAGAGACGGGGCAGGAGGTAAGAAAAAAAAAAGAGATTACGTTATAAAAGAGGTAGAGTCACCAAAGACTCAGACTCTGTCCCAGACAATACAAGCCAGACAGACAAAGAAAGAAAAAGCAATGAGACAGAGATTGTGACCTGCACTTTAAAGGCCACTGGTTTCACTGAACATCAACAACCTCTCATTGATGTATAGTGATCACAGGTTAGGGGAGAAGATGAGAAGAGGGCACAGCGAGGGTGAGGACGGGATGGACAGAGGAACGACGGCCATCTGAGACAAAAAGATTGAAAAGAAAGACAAGGGCACTCGAGGAAAACAAGCAAATGAAAGAGAAACTTTGGAGAGGGAATACACAAAACTTTCAACAGAAAGACAGAAAGGTATCGACGGGGAATATGTGTGTGTTAAAAATAGTGAAATAAGACTTGATCCAAAACAATGAATGAGAGTTAGTGATGCTGACATGCTGTTTAAAGTTGTGCTGTTTGGTGCTTGTGATCAGCCGCCTGTCACCGCGTGTGACTGACACGATTGTGTTACTGTAACTCCGAGCGACTGCGTATGCACGTGTGCAAAAACAGAATACAAATATTCCCTTTGTACTGTCATAGCTGACATCTGTCTATTTCTTTCTCTGTCAGTTTGCCTGTTTGTGTTGTGTTTGTCTCAGTATGTCTGTCTGTCTGTCTGTCTGTCCGTCCGCTTGTCTGGCATCTTTCACAACTCCTCCGCCTCCAAAACAAGACTAGAAATTTCCTCTTTTTTTTAACCATTTTTTATTTTATTTGAGACAGATGCCTGACAGCCCCATGCTGAACGAGTTACCATGTGTGGTTTATTGTCTTGCTCCAGGCTGTTTTGCCAGGACACAGAGCAAGTGAACTGTGACTATTACAGCACAGTAATGGAGGCTTGCAGCATGAACAGAGAGGCGAAACTTCACTGCAGGTTCACAGCACAGCTCATGTTTTTTTTTTTTTTCTTGACCATGGGTGGCACAGGCCCTCCCCTGGAATCTGATTGGTGGATCTTGTGAGCCAGAGCCAGAAGGTGATACTGCAGGTAGCTGAGTTTTTAGTATCATGGATAGATTAAATGAGTAATCGATGTACATACAGAGACGAAAAACTCAACCAGACAACCACAAAATGGCAACAACAATAAGAAAGAGACATTAAATGACCACAAAGAAGTGAAAAATAACCACATAGAGATGCATAATGACCAAATCTGAATGTCGTGCCCCCTTATCAGAGTCAAAATGTGACACTCTAGGTAACTGGCTTGTTCGTATCAATGAAATGACTCAAAATTACCACAAAGAGATGAAGAATGACACATCTGTGTGTGCCCGCCCCCCTACCAAAGTTAGAAGGTGATACTGTAGGTAGTTGGCTTGGTAGTATCATGGACGGATTAATAAATGGGCATACTGGACGCAGGCCTAGTGCTGCTGGACCAGAGCCCCTGTATGAGGTGACACATGTTGTTGGAAAGTCAATGAAATAACTACAAAGATACACAAAGTGACCGCAAAGAAACATGAACCAAGCACAAAGAGACATAAAATAACCACAAAGAGATGTAAAACAACCACAAGGAGACACAAAATGAGCAAATCTGGATCTTGTGCCCGTCCTTCCAAAGTCAGCAGGTGATACTGTCGGTAGCTGGCATGTTAGTACCATGGACGGATTAATAAATGGGCATGCTGGACGCAGGCCTAGTGCTGCTGGACCAGAGCCCCTGTATGAGGTGACACATGTTGTTGGAAAGTCAATGAAATAACTACACAAAACACAAAACGATCACAAAGAGATGCAGAACAAAAGCAAACTACAAATGACAGCTTATGTTGTCATCTAACTGATTTCAGTCTCGGGGTCTTCGGGTCTGTTGTCTCATAATCTGTCCATGGCAGTTGTATCGTCAGTAATCATAATAATTAAAGTTGACCCTGCCGTCTCGGCCTGAGTCAGCTGAATAGGATCCAGCCCCCCATGACCTTGATGAGGAAAAGTGCTTCCAAAAAATGGATAGACATGTAGACTTTAAATGTGAGTCTTAACATATTCTACTATTTTTATAAATGTGCACTCTTCTTCTTTAAAATTGTGCCCCGGTCTGATCCACGCAATTCAAACGTTTCTAATCAAGCCCATTCTTATTTTCGGCTTGTTGTTAGGCTGACTGTAGGCTTTGAAACATAGGATAAGGCGGCGGGTGCCGGGAGTTTTTCCAGTACAAGTAGACAAGCGTCAAGCTAAACATTTTAAATTAGTTTTGTGTGCTTTAATGTGATAAGCAGCTTGCAGTACACTGTCAAAGTGAAGCAGACGATGCATGTAGGTTAGAGCAAACAGTATTTGCAAATACACATACCACCGCACACACACGCCTTTGAAATTATTCAATTAGGACAGCCATTAAACCAATTTGAGCAGGTTTGCAACATGCTGATTGGGGACAAAATCTACCACACTTGACTCTTAGCATCAGAGAGCACGAACGCACACGTTAGTTGCGTTGTTCGGGGCTGTCCAATAAGCTAATGGCGGGGCACTTTGCTTGTCTCGCTCTGCCAATCTTTCAGAGACAGTCAGCACCTGCGAGTGTGGAGAGGCAAAACACCACAATTTCCCTGATTACACACAAGTACTGAACAAAAAGAAGAAGAAAAACACAGAGAGCGAGAAAACTGGAGAGAGAAAGACAGAGTGAGAGTTCAGAAGTGAATAAAAATGATAAAAGTTTTTTTTAAAGCCTTAGGTAATGCTCAAATTCTGGATTTTATAACATGGTGAATTCTTGTACCCAGTAAGAGAAAAAGTGATGGAGACGCAGCAAAGCCTGTCTGGAGTAGAAACTTTCCATCTAAATAAAGAGGCAGATTGTAATGGAACAGTTAAGAAGCACCCTATCCCTCCAACATGAACACCTGACGCTACAGCTTGTGTAACAAATTCCAGATTTGGAGCGTTTTAGCAGAGCTTCAGGAGCAGGACCACACCTCAACGGTGCCTCTGCTGGCATAAGCTATAAATACACTCCTAACCATGGCCTTTTAGTCTCTGTTGGGTCCTACAGGGTCCGTTATGCCCGGGCATTATGGCAGATTCCCCACCACAACGCAGCAGTATGCAAGTATAAGATCCAAGTTTTGTTCACTATCTTTCGGTTTTGCCAATTAACCCGATGGTGTTTTCTAGCAAACGCACAGGGACAAGCTGTATGTGAGGGTGTGTTTATTTGTGCCGAATGCAACCGCTGTGAAACAATTCTCAGATTAGCTGGCTTTCTCAGTACTGGCTGCTGCCACATCCTCATTCACTGTCTAAGTTGCTCGACCATTGCTCACACTCTCCAGAACCATCAAAACTTCTTGAGAGCCAGACACAAACACAAACCAAGTCGGAATAAAGCAACAACCTCTGCGGCAAGCCACCAAATTCTGAACTTTATTAATGGTTAATGTCACGGACACAACGTCAGTTCTTTTACTGTCAATGGCCAGAACACAACAGGTCGAGTGTCATAGTTTAACCCAGGAACTCTGGATCATTCTCAGTTTCAGTGACTTCAGACTGACTGTGGAAGTTTGACCGGTCCGATTATCTGACTCTTTCACCGCAGTGGGTTTGGTCTGATTCCAGCCTAAAGAAAGACAGATCCTTCTGCCAGTCATGGAAGTTAAGAAAACCTGTTAGTAGCAAATGATCACAAACTAGTTACTTAAACAATCATCACAAACGCAGGTCAGCAACAACCGACAAGATGTCGTCATGCCCCTTCTAATGTCCTATCTAAGCAATTTGTGCATAACTGTTCTTTCTATTATTATATCCCCATCAGGTTTCAAGGTTTACTTTGATTTGATTTGTGATTTTTATAGTTTTTCAACAGCACTTGAAAGCATCTTTGGAGCTCGAGTACAAAAGTTATAACATTAAGCTGCTACATGCTCGTGTCAACAAAAATGCACACACTACCTCAAGTGCTATCAAATAAATGAAGCAATTTCTGGGATTTGCTCACATCTGCCTCAAAGGATTTTTATCCTCCAAATGTAATCAGTGTGTTATTGCTGAGCACATGGAAGGCACAATAAAACAAAATTCGGCTGCAGAAATGGATCTATCGATCCGTTGTGCGACCCCAGGAGCGAAGAGGAGAAGGATATGAGCAATGCAAGACAAGTTTTGTGAATGCGCACCAAATTGGCAACACCACAAGACAAGCAGGCAGCGAGCTAAAACAAAGAGGTGAAGAAGGGAGAAAAAAAAAAGAGTAATTGAAGTAAACTATGAAGAGAAAGTCAAAGAGAGAAAAACAGACTGATGGCAAAATAACGTTGGGAACATAAAAATAAACAGAGAAAGAGAATTAAAGTGACAGAGAGGGAGCATATTACTTATCTACTATTCAAGTGATTAAAAGCATGAGAAAGTGTCGGGTGTAAGTGTATGTTTTTGTTTCAGTCGCACATTTTTTTCCCCAAAAATTGCAGCAAACAACGCCGCTTTGTTTGACAGTCGTGACTTCAAAATGATTTGAATTCAAAGCAAGTGAGAGAGATTTCAATTAGCGCAGAGTCACAGAGAGGAGGAGATGGAAGGAAGTTGGGTCAGTTGAGGACAATTTAGCAGCATTTCCACCGTATTCGTTCCACTTAGAAGAATCGGTGTCTCATCCTCTGAGTACGCTTTGTCAAGTCCTGGAAAGTCTAGTCTCATTTAAGACCTTTAAATCATATGAACCCCTTTCAGCTGAATCCTGTTACTGCTGGAAATATGATGTAGGAGGGAACGACTGCGGTCCTGTTTGATTGGACGGCAGCCGCGGTGTGAAAACGTTCAGTACACTCAATAAAAAATAATGGAAATCTTATGGAAATCAGGTCTTCCTGTAGTGAGCGACGAATGTAGAATAAAGTGAAGGCACTCTATCTACCGCTGTCTACTCAAGAAACACTCGCAAAGATGCAAGAAGCTACCTTTATCTACTCATCGTGTTGGGAGGTGAGAGTGTTGAGGGCACACAGGTGCAACACTCCTGTTTGCCTCCTGTTTTAAAGCAGGGCCCGAATCACTTCACGTTACACACTCCGCTCTGACACCGAATGCTCGGGTTTCCATCCCCTATCTTTGCCTTTTCAAAAATGTAATGCTGAAGAGGAAAAGCAGATATATACTAGTTAGGTGCTGGCTCATAGATAGACATCAGAGAAAAGGCCTTATCAGCGCTTATTTTTCAATCAGAAAATTGAAGTTTGTCAATTTTTTTAATAAAGTGTAAGAAGGACAACGATCTTTTCCTAACATTAAACACACTGCGAATGTCCTGCATTGATATTGTCTCAACAGAAAAAACACAGCTATTGAGTGTAATCAGACGGTTTTGTCAGGTAAGGTTTTGCAGGATTGATTGATATCGTTCTGTTTGATGAGCGGGCTTCACGTTGGCAGGTAATCCAGGCCATGGGTTCGTCTGCCAGCGATGCTAGCTTGAAAGAGGAAGCACGCAAACACCAATCGGCTGTTTTTATGAACACCAGAAAGCCATATTTCCAAACAAAAAAACAAATATCCGGCCGTGAATTAACAAGAAACCCTCTTCCGCGATACCCCTCTTTGAGGTCGATTCCCAAACCAACACACATTCCCCATTCACTCGCTTTGTAGCTAATGGACCAGGAGCATAGTTAAGCTTTGACAATCTATTTCCTGTCCTCCATTAAGCCCTGATGACTCATTTCCTGTTCTCTTCCTGGGCAGATCTCTGCCGGCAGGTGAACTCTGGGAATATATTCAATGCGGGGCACAGTGGAGCGTGGTGTATGTGCATAAATGTCTATGTGAAAGCATATATATGAGCTGGCGTGTGGGGGATCTTAGGGGTGCATTCACATGTTGCCATTCATATGTGACAGAGTGAATAATGAGCCATGCCCTCCGGTTAACATGGTGTAAGTAGGTGTTAACTATGACAGATTGTGCTGCCACTGGTGACCATGGTTGATCAGTCAGATAGCCTTCACCTCTCCGCTCTTCAATTATTTCGCAGTCACATAATTGTGTGGATGGCAATAAATCTCACATCTCATTTCATGCGCTTGATTTCACCCTTAATGTCGTGGCAGCTCCAATTTCAATTTGCCTGATACTCCCGTTTTTTTTTTCTTTCAGGAAAAACTCCAGCTAGCAATGAGCGAACTCGTAGCTGTCAGCTGTCACTGTTTTCACTCAAAGACAGCCCAACAGGACACACACACACACACACACACACACACACACACGGACTGGCACTAGCTGTTGTGTTGTGTTGTTGAGCGTGGAGTCTAATTGGAGGATTGTGTTCCAAAACGGATTATCCAACATTTGGAAAAGTGACATCTCCAACCTATTTGCAGCGGTTGCTGCCCATACATCCTTTCCATTTTAATGCACACTGTGTGTCCTCCAGAGGTGAAGTCATGTTTTTAAGCGAGGAGAAAATCTAACAAGCAAACACAGGCGCAAATCTGAATCCAAATCTTAATGACAGTAAGTTTGCAGGGTCATAAAATCTACCCGAAACCTTCATTTTAAATGATAGCAATGTTATCTATAGAGTTTATAGTATATAGTATTAAAAAGTTTATTTCTCATGAGACTAACTTTTAGTCTTTTTTTGGATTTGATATTACTTTAGTTGTTCTCATTTTTGAGACACAACGGCACACAACATCTCTGCAGAACAAAAGTTGTAAAAATCCAAAGTCATGACGCGGTAATGACATTTGATCTGAATTCGCTAACAGCAATCATTTTTTCAGGCCAAGCTACGTCCGAGGAGATTTAATCTTGGTAATCTGAAATCTCAAAATCCTGCAAACAACGACGACTAACAACAACTATTTGGAGCAAGTAACCCACTGACACTCATTACCATCCCTACAGTACGTAGAGCTAAAAATCTCCAAGGTTGCCTCCAAGGTTAAGCAGAAATTACTCAAATTATGTCATGAGCCATTTTCTCAGAGCTTCTACAAAACCCACAAAAGACATTTGTGGCCTTTTTAGGCCAATTTGGAAAAGGCTGACATTTATCTAATGGCCACATTTATAACATTCCTGCTCGCACCTGACCAGGAATCCAACACTGCCATTACTACCTGCGATCAGCGCTCTCCATTCTCAGCGTATTCCATCCATAAAAATGTCAAACCTTTAAAAATCTGCTTCTGTCAGCCCGAGTGAACTAATTCTTACCCTCACTATGCATGCCTGACATACTGCCCCAGAACAGGCGTTCGGGGCTCACAGCTGCCAACACCACTTAAATGTTGTCACCCGAGTTTGGCTGCAAATGTGCTGATCTAATGATCGGCAGGGCGCCGATCGGCACTCACACAAAGCTGCTCTTTAAAGACATCCATCACTGTTTGGTACGCCAATAAACGGATGGATAAATAAACCAACAAATGTCCTAACTAATTTGGTCAACGCATTTTTTTTAAACCACCCTGAGGCAGATCCTGTAGCCTCTGATTCAGGAGAATCACAACGTGTTAGAGAATCATGTTTTCCAAGAGGAATTATGAAGAGAAATACGGTGGATATTTTGGTATTTTTTCTTTTCATGACACACAAGTGATCAATAATAATACAATGGCATTACTCTCTCTCTGAACATTAACAACAAATGTCCTACCTAGAATAAATCAAACACGTAAAAACCTATTTTAGAGGCAGACTGTCTGATTTTGACCTGCCTCATCAAGGCCATCTGCATTCTAAGAAATAGCCCTCTTCAAAACACGTCAAAATCGACAGCTTTGTTAAATATTAATGACAGCAGGTAGAGTGAAGAATGGAAAGAGAGAGGGAGAGGAGAGATACTGGAAGAATAACTGATGGAGTGAAAAATAATTGGTTGTAAATTGGTCCTTCTTTATGTAGTGGTAGTTTCATGTTGAGGTAAGGGAGCAGGAGGGAAAACGCAGAGGAGGGAAGGCAGAGTGCAACAAAGAGACAGGAAGTAGTTCAACAAGATAAAATAGAGTGGGGGTGATGAAAAAGTCACATAACATAAGGAGATTGTTGTATTTTCAATTTCCTTTTTAGCCTCTGCCCAGTCAGCGCGTTCGTCTTTACAAACGCCGCACTCTTCAACAACATATTGTACATCAACTGGCGAGATATAAAAGAAAGTACGATCTTATAAGACACCACTGTAAAACCAAAGCCAATGTTGCCCTACTTTGACACAGCACAAGCCGATGTTCAGATAACAGCCGACTGATCTCGAGCTTGATGTGCAGTTGTATTGTCTTGCAGGAAAATTGTGAATGAGTCCCAGTTTGGAGCTGCTCATTACATATGCAAAGCTAATTAAAATTCTTCTTTGATCTGGGACCTAAGAAACATCTGCTAATTCTCATCATGAAAGACAAGAGTAAGGGTCTGCAGCCTTTCTTATGGATTAGGCTGTACATAGAGTGGCGCTGCTTGGAGCTAAATGCTAACATCAGCATGGCGAGCAACTGTAATTCCTCAAGCGGCCACTTGAGGCTGGCTGCAGAAGTGAGTCAGTCTCCATAAGTCCCCATGTTAAAATGTCCTTCACAGCAGAAATAAACATGTTAACAATTTTTTGCAATCATGTTTACGAAATTATATAAAACCCACCTGTTGAAATTATATTAAGGCTTAACGTTATGCAGAATTATTATATTATTATGACAGATAAGTGACGTTACAGATGGCTTGTTTGAAGAAGCAATACAGCCGACATGGCGGCGCAGCATATTTTCGGCTTCACTTATGCTCTAATGTTTGGCAGATATGTTAACCGTCTCAGTTGCAGCGTGGTTGACATTTGTGGCTAACATTTGCCAATTATCGCTGAATATGTTGGCTAATGTCTGGCTAAAGAAAGCGACCGGCTTCTTTAAAATTTGTTTCACATCTAAAGCGGGGGAGCGTCAGGATTTTTAAAAAGAAAAAGGTGAATGTTCAAGTGACAATAACTGACATCTAAGGGACTGAAACACTTTCCCGGAAGGAAAGCATAAGTCTCATCAGCGGGCTCTGAAGCTTTATCTTTCCCCCTAAAGGTTGTTCAGTGATCCAAGAAAATCCTCAACCCCGATACGTGCATGAAATCCACACTTTAACCACCTGAGCTCCTCCAAATGTCAGGACAGTCTCCTCTCAGGTTTTAGTGCAGCGTCTGTGCCACTTTATGGATAACTTATGCTTGAGACTGTTGCTCATCTTTGTGCCAAACCTTTTGCTTTTAGTAGTCGTTGTGGTTTTATGTGGCAGTTATGCAGCGAGAATATTTGACCTACATTTTTTTTTACAATACATTTATAATACAGTAGCTCTTTGCTGCCACATCCAGCAAAGCAATTCTAGACAAAAAAAAAAGTAAAATCTATGAACCACATCGCGGTTTACATCCTCCACAACGGGACACAGTAAAATATGTCACGCTAACAGTGAACCAGTCTGCAGCTCTTTTCCTTTTGTTGCACATCATAACCACAATGCGATCCTCTGATCTGAGTCATTACTTTTATGGACTGTGGCGTTGTTTTTAAACATAGCCTCTCCTATCAACTTCTATCCTCATGTGTTACCTCGCATTACATATTCAAAAGTTGTACCTCTGAAGCGATTAATAATAGATGAGGTAAGCTAATTTTATTTTGGGTTTATATAACACCACTTTCTGCATCTACATTTTAAACTACAGTCGTTTTGGAGTTTTACAGCTCGCATTATTATTAACAACGATGAGACAATAAAACGATGTCGCCACTGCACATTAGAACAAATGTTCAGTGATTAGAAAACTATATTAAACTTAATCAAGACAATTCATCTTCTAGTGCAGCTCTCTTTTTGTTGGTTTGCTGCCATAAAGTTTTGTGTTTTCTGGAGTTTTGGATGTGCTAAATCTGTAACCTCTCGCATTAGTCTGTTTATATGAAAAAGGGGGGTAATGACTAGCCAGTTAGCTTAGCTTAGCACAAAATGTCCACCTGTAAACACACAGAAATGTCAGATTTCTGAGCTTCAGAGGTGCTGGTGAGCCAAGCTAATCAGCTAGTTGCATGTAGCCTTGTATGTAGTGGACAGATGTGAGGGTGGTATTCTAATTCTCCCCCACAAAGCGAATCTGTGCACCTGGTACTATTTATTTAACTCTTACCACTCCTTCTACATCACCACTTAGTCTACCACAAAGGACCACAGCAGCAAGTTTAATAGCTACTAGGTAGTAAGGAAAGTCCAGCATGTTGCAGAGCTGGCTAGACTTGTACAATCTTTCCCAGAAGTAGCTGAGAAAGTTAATAAATCTGCGAGTGTGAAACTATTTTAAGCCTCCAGTGATCCAGTTTTAACTTTTCTGGAACAAAATTTTGTTGCTGAGAAATATTTAGCCAACTAGACTGCACAGTGTGAAGGCAGAGTGAGTGAAAGAAAGACGGGGAGAGAGCGAGAGAGAGAGAGAGAGAGAGCGATGGTGGAATCAGTTTGATGCCAAGAGCTGTGCGTTGACCCTGATTAAATGTCTCCCCTAACTCACTGGGACCACTGATAAGACCAATACACTCTGGGCGTTGTGTGTGTGTGTGTGTGTATGTTCAGGAGCCAGAACAGGAGATAAGGTGTGTCTACACATGTGCATGTACAAGAAGTGTGTGTGTGTGTCCCAACACCAATTCTCCTGTGTAAACATGCTGACCTGGCACAACACCAGTAGACACTTTGAAGTTGGCAATAGTCACTGTAATCTCCCTCTCTCTCTCTCTCACACACACATATATACATGCATGCCCACACACACTGAGCCAGAGGCGAGACTTAACACTGGCAACCTTCTGTGGCTTAGCATGTGGCCACTAACACACACACACACTCCTGCATACACACACACACACACAATACTCATCTATTGTCACAGACAGTAGCATCCTGTCTCCCACACACAGAGATAAAACAATAAATTCTCTTCCTCACACAAACGCACAAAAACACTGACTCTCACATAATCTCCTTTTTTTTTTGTTTATGCCACCTATAATGGAAATTTCTGCTGACAGTTACGTGTCTGTGTTTTTGCTAAAAGTGCCTCCCACTCTGGATTGTATCAGACTACAGCCTCAGAGCATCTCCAGGCCTTGATTCCTGGTGCAGTCACTCCAAATGCTCTGTGGTTGTCAGACCGCACATACGTTTCATGTGAATCTAAACACTTTGAGGCGAAAGCCACAAGATAGCGTTAAAAGGAAGATATAATTAACAGGCGATGTTTCGCTTTTGTATGTTACACTTTGGGCTGGAAGTCGATGCACACTTAAAAGCCTGGCTTAAAAAGGAAGTATTTCTTCCTCTTCTTTAAAGGGCAGTGGGAAAATTATGCAACTATAATTTCAAAAAAAGGCGAAGACGAATCAAATATTTTACATATCCTGGCCTTTTGAAACTGAAGGTTAATGTGTCAGCACAGTATTGCCTGTTTCAAGTTCCAGCAGGCACGTTAAGGTGAACGTAACCAGGTAATGTGAGGTATCGTAAGATGTTGGATGGAGGAGGTGCAGACCCAAACCCGCGGTTAGCCCGCAGTGCCTGACAAAAAATTTATAAGACCTATAAAAATATGTCTTCTGTTCCTGACATGCATTTCATACAAACAAAGGGAAGCCCTTATTATGCACACTGTACACGCCATTATTACTTCTCTGTTGTGAAAAAAAAAAAACCAGCTGTGCTGGACGGTTTTCCAGAACGTCGGCATAAAAGGAGGCCGCCTTAGGTGGCTGCTACACGGGCGAAAGCCTGCAACCTCATTGCCCACTGGTTATGTCCCAGTTTTCCAAGAGGCCGCCATTGCACCAACTGTTGTTGGCCATGTATCATTAACTCGACATGTCAAATTACGAGTAAGCATCCACAGTAGAGATGGTGAGACGGCAAACATAGCGCCGTGTTATAATATGTCTAAGGCTCATCGACTAATTCGTTCTTATGTGGGTCCAGGACTGAAGGGGTTTAGGAGCCCCTGATCAGATAGAAAGCTACTTAGGGTATTAAACTGGGGCAGGGGGTTCTCAGAACTTTTACCACGCGGGATTAAAATGGAGATTTAATCTCACGCTGGGACTCAATCAGGCTAGTCTCCTTGCACGGGGATCCACCACAAACAACCTCAAACTAATTTTCGATCCAGTTTTAGAGACTACAGGTCTTGGGAAATGGAAGTCTGGGGTGGGGTGAGTTATAAATTGGAAAGTTAGTGTGCTGTTGAGCTCATTTTATTTTGAGAGTCAACCTAAAATGCTTTTTTTTTAAACTTTCTTTATTTGTCACCTGTTCACTTTCTTCCTCTTTTTTCCTGATAGAATTATATGAAATGTGTACTCGCTGTGTGTGATTCAATAAAATTCGCGATGCTCTTCATAAGTAATAAACCAAATAAAAAGTTGGTCACAAAGAAAATAAGTTAGGCGGCTCTTGCTAATTTGCCTCTTTGTTCTCGCCTGCCTGAGTTGCCAGATATGCAGATTTCAGGCAGTGTTTTGGACAGCAGGCAGATAATCTTGTTAGGAACAATTAACTCGGTTGTATTGTTGAATGTAAACTCAATCCCTCACACACAAGCGTTCAAAACAGCAGCTGGCACTGCGACCGACAAACTCCAACGAAATGTCAATGAGGATCAACACTCCTGCACTGGCGTCGGAACACAACGGCCAAAGTCATCCAAACCTTCACCCGGTATGTAAAGTGAGGGAAAACCCGAGAATAAAACAAATAAAGTCTTCAGTATCACAGATGGTGCAAGTCACCTCTGAACTAATAAACAGAATTATGCCCGAGAGGCTGGCATCCAATATATTCATTTAGGTAAATTGTGACTTGTTGCTAGCTGATATTCTACAGTTAAAAGAATCTTTATTGGCTGATTCCAGTTGTTTTATACATGATATATTTAGATTCAAACATAACTGATTTTCTTGGCCACTTGGCAGCAGCTGTAAGAAACTCAACACTGACGCACTGTGTTGTCACCTTTAATATGGTGAACCTGTTAATCGTTAGTAGCTTATTTACACATCCAGCAGTTAGGGAGCAACATTATAATTCATTTGGAGCCATGCTTGTGTCCAGCTGATGAATGTAAGTCCACTATTCGCTCTCCTTTAGCTTCTTTTTTGGTCTCTACCGGGTCCTGAGGGAAATATCCGGCTCTTTAGCTGCTAAATGCTTCACTATGTTCACCAGCTAGTCTCCAACTGTGTCTGTCAGCAGGTAGTGTGCTTTTAGGGGTTTTTAGAGCTTTTCCACTGAAAATACCTACTGTGGCGGAAAACAATGCCACGAGAGTGACACAAAACACTAAAATTAAGCTAAACAACGGGCCAAAGAAAGTAAATATATGAGTACATACTGAAAAAAGTTGTTATTATTGTTACTATTATTACTAATGTTGGGAAACAAAATGTAGAAACAAGAGTTTCAACAGGCAACCAAAATATTGTACAAAATATTATTTTGGGGTTTTATTTGCCTCTACCAAACAGGAGCAGTCAGAGCGGGGATAGGGCACACCAACAAATTGAAGTTATAACCCGATGAAAGGTTACTGGAACATCGAAACTATTACAATTCTTCCCGTGTGGGACATTAAAGTCTGAACTGAATTTCATAGAAATACGTCATATGGTTGTCAAGACATTTCAAAAGCCGGTAATATCAGCCTGTTGGTGGTGCTAAGGGAATTCATCCTCTAGGTACCGTAAATGTCCGTACAACAACAACTCTAACATGTAGAATGATGTGTCTCATCTGTCTCTCATCTCACTTCTTCCATTATCTACACAGGTAGCACTAATATAATGACACACACACCTATTGATGCTTTGTTGCTCTGTGAAGAGAAAAGAGAGCGAGGCCTAAATCAGCTGAAACCAACAATGTGAGGGATTTACAAAAAAACAATGGTAGGCCGGTTGCTTTAGTGTCGAATACCTTCCTGGTCTGTTTTAGAGGAAAGTAGACTAATGTGACCTGAGAATCACACAAACTATGGTAGCTTGCTGTGAGTATTAAGTCAAATATATATAATTCTCCCAGCAGAGGTGCAACAACACCGTCTGGAAGTGTTTGAAAGACGCCGTCAAAATTATAAGTTTAGTTGAACAACAAACACAAAATACAATAATGTCATCAGACGGGGTATTTAGAAATGCACAGAGGATAAATGGTATTTTTGCAATACATTTACAAAAACCATAATAAGAAGATCAGATAGTAAACGTGCTTTCGTCCACTTCTACAGCACCTTTCTATCTCAGACAGAAACAGAAGAACTCTGCCACGCCGCCTCTGCTATTTGTCAGGAATAAGAATACTTAGCCTTGCTCACATGAGTGAGGCTAATTCAATATGACATTTTTCTAATAGGCAATGTGGCCACTGGGTGGAAGGGACCAAATACAGAGAGAGTACAGACATTACAGGTGGAGGGGGGGAGAAAGTAAATGCAAATCAAGCTACAACGTGGGTTTTAAATCTTACACGAATATGGTGGGAACTGTTGGTGCAATCAAAATAGGGGGTGTGAAAGTAAAGACTATCTGGACTCAACCTTCAATAATTTGCCTGTGTTGCTGGCTGGAATAAAACAAGAGCGCCACAAAACAATCTGCGATAATAAGCGTGAAAATAGACCATTACAGCAACAACCAAAATCAATATCTGGTATGTTAGAGTCATGTTGCAGAGGCGGCAACTGTCTTTACAGCAAGTATTCGTGTGATAATTAGCAGCAAGGTTGAGGGGAATTGTAAACAACAAAAAGAATATAATGTGGATAGCTAAGATTACAGTCATATTTAACAACAAAAAAATCCATTCAGAGAGAGAAACATGCTTCCGACACACAGAAATGCTTTCGTGACCACATGAGCATTGCTGGTAACCTCAGAACTCCCTCTCACATCTAAGTTTGACAGTTCAAAAGTTAAACTCCAGGCTATTATATCATGTTATGTAATCATGTAATACAGGGGTAGGTCATGCAAGGTCACTCTCCTTCTACGATAACGTTTCTTTTTCCAAATCATTGGAGATTTTGAGCTCTTCTTAAATCGAAAACTACGGTTGTGGTGTTAACTTCAGACAACTGCCAGAGGGTGGAAAAGGTATTTTTTGTGTGTTTGGTCAGTCACACTTATTCCACTATTGTCAGCCTGGCAGCCCCAGGTGATTGCAATGAAATCTGAGTAAATCCCTAGCAGCCATGCCAAGCTCTGTGGAAACCAGTCTAGTTAGTGAGCTCTGCCTATGACCTTTCTGGCTCAGTCAAGAAAAAAACATTACCCCAGTCTGACAACTGAAACTACACAGGCTATACTTCTAAATGAATACTTCAACACAGAATACTCAATTATCTAATTTCAACGATGAAAACATCTGAGTTTAGCTCATATGTGGCTGTTTGTTTTGTTTTTTTAGCTGGTGGTAGCTAGCTTTTGTGGCACATTCTTTTGTCACATTCTTGAGACTCCTTATTTTTTTATGTTGCATCTTATTTACATTTTTGTATTCACTCATGTTACACTTATTATTACACTGCAATCCGGGGATTTACAAAAGAAATGTCGATTTGTTCTGCCTTATAGCAAACAGCCATAAAACAACACTGTACACAAGTTGATTAAAGGTTTAGTCAGTGGTGTTAGATTACCGCACTGTAAGAGAAGGATGATAAATGAGTGGGGTGTTGAAAGAAATTAGCTGGTTATTGAGTGAAGAAAGAAAACTTTAGTTAGTACAGGAATAATTTTAAGACGCGATGTGAAATACTACATTTTGGCCATTTTAATTGTCACTTTATGTGATTTTATCCAGTGCAAAGATAAGAAGTAACACATGAAAATCTAAAATTTGTTAAAGTGTAAAGTTTTCTTTCAAGATCAGAAGCAAGAGGCAAAATAAAAAGGAGCTTTTTTGTAAATTCACATTTCTTCTGCACTAATAAGTAGCTAACTAACTAAATAATTAAGTGTTGTTTTACTACAGTGAAGCATCACTACGCAGACAATCTCCCGTTTTAAAAAGGCAGAGACTTAGCAGCGGTTATTTAAAACCCGCTGCTTCGGTCTTCCAGCGTGGCTAACAGGATTTGACATGGTGACGAGTGGACGGGTTCCAGGTTCACAAACCACATTCTGTTTGTCTGACCCCACTCTGCACATAAACACGCACACGTACACACACACACACACACCTAAACACATACACGTACATACAGGAGACCACACACACGTAGGTAGATGAGTACACACACTTGGACACTCTATTTCATCATAACACACACATCATGTGTTTGTCACTGCTGGTTATTTGGCACTAAACAGCTCTATCTGCACAATCCACTTTCACACATGACTGAGCAAAGCTCCACATTATATAAAGGGTTCACATGTTGACACCCAGAGCTGGATGAAGTTCATAATAAAGGCGAGCTATTGCAAGAGATGAAAACAAAACAAAAAATATACTTCGGCGCACCCCCACCTCCTGTCACCTTTGACTTTCTCCCCTCACTATCTGCTCTGTATGGAGGAGGCGACAGCTTGCAGTAATTTAAAGTAATCGGATGACTCTCTCTCTCTCTCTCTCTCTCTCTCTCTCTCTACTCTTTATAATCCGAGACAGGCAGGCTGCTTGTGAGGTAACCTGCTTTTGACGGGACCACTGCTGCACGACCCTCAGAGACAGACAGACAGACAGACAGACAGGCGGACCCATATACTGCACCGTACCAGCTCCCAAACGACTTGTTGAAGACACACTCCGACTACTATTTCAGATAAGGTGGGAGATCAATTACAGGGGAGTGTGTGAACAGTAACCTGCTGCTCAATTACAGACTTAATTCACATATATAATGAATTTAAACCGGATAGGCAGCGACCACCAGTTAACCCAGTTTACCCACATTAATATCCAACATGAACTGTAAGACGGGTGCTGAGAAGCTGCAGATCGCATTAAAAACCACGACTTCAATTCGTGTTTAATCGTTGTGATAAGTGATAACCGAGAGCAGGGGAGGTGGAAAGCAGCGTGTTGCATATAAATGTGCTGAGTTGTCGACGTCTATGAACTAAACCGGCGTCAATAATCCTCCTCAGCCAGTTCAGCACCGCGGACAGCGAATGTAACACAAAGAAGAAGAAGAAGAAGAAGAAGAAGAAGAAGAAGAAAAGGAAGAAGAAGAAGAAGAAGAAGGCTTCATCTCCTCAAACTGTGCTGTGGTCGACACACTGTCACACGGGAAAGCGAGCAGAGTTTCTCAAAGCCTGTGTCAGCCTCATATCGCTCTTTCTTTTTTTTTTTTTTGGTTTCTATTTTAGTACCATGGCAGCGTTTGATTCCTGCATGCAAACTTCTTCATCTCTTCCATAAAAGCAACACAAAACCCCGCAAAAAAATATGAACCACGCACCCCCGTGATAGCGCAGAAATAACCCAAGCAGGACAATATTAAAAAAAAAAGAAATGCAATAAAGCGATGCCTTTAGGTCAGTGAACTCACCGCACATGCACACTATGCACCAGAGAGCTTGTCTCATTAAATACTACAGGATCAATATTATTCACTCACCGTGTTGTCCTCGTTGAAGCCATATGTTTAACATACAAATCTACTTTTCCACACACTGTTGCCGTCTCTGGGCTGTCGACAGACACAGCCCGAAGACAAAATCCAGGAAATAACATCCACACAACTCATCCACCCGCCCGGCTAAACACCGACCCCACTTTTCTTTTTCTTTTTTTGGTGTGTGGAGGAGGAAATGCCGCCGTCCGTGCCTTTAAAGCAAGAAAAAACAAAAATGTTTTCAAGTCACACACTTACACACACACACATAAAAAAAAAGGAATGACTCTTGTGGCCTGAAAAATAGCCTCCTCTCTCCTCTCCTAG
The DNA here is from genome assembly GCA_014281875.1 of Nibea albiflora. Lineage (NCBI taxonomy): Eukaryota > Metazoa > Chordata > Actinopteri > Sciaenidae > Nibea > Nibea albiflora. Next base: position 15,771,150 of record CM024806.1, read on the forward strand.
TCCCCTTTTAGTTTAAGTCTCCAGTGTGGGACTTACAAGGTAAGTACGAGCTCTGTGGGAGAGAGGCAGGGTAACACTATATCTCTCCTCTAGTATTCCCCTCTGCTTTCTCAACCAGTGAGAGAGAGAGAGAGAGAGAGAGAGAGAGAGAGAGAGAGAGAGAGAGAGGCAGGGAGGGAGGGGGGAGGTAGAGAGACTATGGCGACATTAGATGGAGAGAGAGAGAGAGAGAGGGAGAGAGGGAGGTGATGCGGAGAGAGAGGGAGGTTTTTTGTCGTAAGGTAGCCGTGCATTTACCGCAGGAGCAGCAGGCAGCAGCAGCGCTGATCGTCGGTGCGCCGCCGTAATCTAATTATGTCCACGGCAAAAGGCGCATGGATTACCGGGAGGTTGCTCCAACTCTGTTCCGCTCCGCTCTGGTCTTTGCGCCCCATGGCGGAGACGGAAGCGTCGGGGGCACTGTCAAGGCTGCCTTATATTAAATTTGAACTCGTCAGTATTCATCCATACTCTCAGTGAAAAAAAAAAAAAGTTCTCACACATCTTCACTCAAATTAAACAGCACATCGTTTTTTTCTTTGGGCTAAAAAAAGAAAAAAAAGAAGCAAAACTGACCTGATTATCTCAGTGTGTGTTTTTTTCTTCTTCCTTGGACACAGTACAATCAACATTTGGATTTCATGCTTCTTTGGAGCTGTAAAGCAGCACTGTTTACTTGGGATTAACTGTTCTTGTATGCTTATTCCATCTCTGAAGTTATTGTATTGGAAGGTATATTTCCAATACTTTATATATCCTCTTCTGCAGCTGTGGCACTTAATAGCTACATTAAAACGGTAATCCTGTGAGACAAGAGTTCATTTACATGAGGGTAACATCCACTGATGAAGGTCTGGAGAGGTTATTCATGCAAAGCAACACTGTGTAGAAATTGGTATCTCTGTGATTTAAGGCCCCCCAGTTCCATGGTGCAATATCAGTGTTGTAAATATTGTTATGGTTATGCTACACGATCAAAAATTGGCAAGTCAGCCACTTTGCTAACAACCAAACATCAAGCAAGTGACAAGACATAGCAGCCAGCCAATGTTACTTACTAGTAACAACAGCCCAGCTCGGAGTCTCTCACCAGCAGCTAAAGGTCAGTCCCAGATTTATTCTTGTCCAGCCGTTTCTTGATTGGCCACTCACTCCTTTTCTCATTCTCACCTTCCTCTGTCATTGTCACCTCTGTAATATCTATATAGGCTGCTCAGCCCGGTTCAGCTCCTGTTCTGGCATGACGCTGGCTCTGCTCCCTGTCACCATTCAGCCCCAAAACCTCCTCTTCCCGGTGGCCCAAAACGCCCCTGGTACAACCGCTAACACTTCCCTGAGCTCACTGGTCTGAGCAGCCCTGATAACAGCCTACGCTAACGTTAGCTAACAGCAGCTACAGTTGGCAGCAGTTCACTTCACTGTCCATCAAGAAGCTCTGAGGGAAAACCAGAAAAGTGAGTGAAATAGTTGGTGGTGTGTGACTTAGTGCCATAAAGTCTTATGTAATTTCACATGCAGAGACAGACGTACGGCATGCAGAGTGGGAATGTAGTAATCTGGATGTTTCTAACAGAAAATGGAAACACATACAACTCAGCAGGCCGGTGACATTGTCTTTCTTTAGTCCGTCATCTTCCTTGACTAAAACCTGGTGCATACGTTACCCACAATCCAATGTGACAGCTGACAGTCTGGTCAGAGATTCAGGTGGTTTATGTTAGCAGCGGCTAATGCAGCAGCATTCGGCTTCCAGCCTCAAGCAGAGAGATGAGGAGTGGGCTGCAGAGTATCCTCCCACACCACACCCCCAGACATTTCAAATTTTCAACCTTGTAGTCTTCAGACCCGACGCCGACTCAAGTGACATGACTTGAGGCAATCTATCAGACTTCTTGTGCTTCATACAGCTTTTCTTTTTTTCCCCTCACATATGCAGTTGTACTCCACGAAACCTGCAAACAGACTTTGAAGCATAAAATCAATAAAAAAATCAACCTTTACATACAGTGTTTGAGTAAGCGTTCTCATCCTCCAGCATAAACAACATACAGCTATTTCTAAATTTAATAAACGCCTTCGTAAGGAGAAATAAATTTCTTACTGTGAGGAGTAGTATTAACAGCTAAACCACATGCTGCCCGTGTCTATGGCCAGCACACATGTAACACTCCATCTATATCAAGATAACTAATCATTCTGAATTAAATAGCGTATCTAAATATGTCGTTCCTACAAATAATTCAAACATTACAATCAGTCTTTTGGCACAGGTGGAGATGTAGAAAACATGCTGGCTAACGAAGCGTCACAGCCAGCGCCTTTTTAAAAATAATTACTTTAAATATGCAGATTTGAGGAGCCAAACTGAACTCCTGCAAAGACTCTGTAATAAGTTGATTATACGTCTTCAGAGTCTAAAATTTCTGTTGAAAACTTTGGTGTAATCCAGCACGAGAGCTCTTACCATATCATATTATTTCATGAAGACTTGTTCTCATCTGATCTGTGCACGGTTTGTTTCGAAGAGACATTGCTTTATAGGCAATTTGCAAAAGGTTATTTAATTTGTGAGCCTCCGTACTTCCCCAAACTATATATTGGCTCAGAAAATATATCAATACAGCAGTAGAAATACTACCAGAAGACAAGGACAGTAAACATTGACTTCATTTATCTTGTGTCTATTCTGTTAGGCTGTCTGGACAGAAAAGTACTCCCAACTGAGGGATGAGGATCTAAAATTGAGTAACCCTTTACCCACTTCTATTTGGCTGTATTGCCTGGTGACTTCTTATTGTTGACTTATCTACTTAGAAACTATGAGCAAACTGTTAGCTTTTTCTTTGTGGGATTAATGAAGTAATTTGATAAGTAAGGCCCAGAACCGACAAATATGAGACCTTGATTAGCTGCCTAAATTCCCAGTAGCTAAATTTATGATTACTTAAGTTGATTAAAATTGGCTAATCCTGTAAAAAAAAAAAAAAAATCCCCAGAACTCTCCTGCTAACTCTTAAAGTTGAATTTTAGATACAGTTTTATATTGCTAGTCATTAAAATGCTTGCACCAAATTGTCTTGGTGTAAGGGGGTTTCATTCTGGATCCCGGGAGTAAATTGGCAGTAAGTGGTGCTTTAGAGGTAATCTGATTACACTATAGTAAAAACACAATGCTGTTGCCACTCCTCTTCTTTAGCTAAGATGTGTCATCTGCAAATCGGCAAAAATGATTCCCAAATAAAAGGTCTGAGTGATGCACAATCTCAAAGAACTGCTACAATCATGCGGCTCTACCACAAGTCTTCTCGTTCGGAGCTTTATCTTCTGCTAATAAAATGTTTGATAGGCAGAGTGATAGCTGTAAGACAGCCATCTGCTCAACGACATTACAGCGCATCTTGTAATTACTTTCTTTATTTTGTAATTTGATTGCAAAGTTCAGACATGATGGCTAAAACGGCAGAGCGCCAGACCGGTTCAGGCTCCTGCGTAACTGTGAATCTACCTGTCTGCCCATCTGCTCTGCGGGATTACGGCATCGTTACTGTATGTGATGCACAATCCAGCAATAACTGTAACCAGCCGCATCGACTGTGTGCTGAGGGAAAAAGGAGTTTGAAATGAATTGTTGCTTCTAAATTGATTAGGCAATCAACGGTTACAGAGTTACTCTAATTTCAAATCTGATTACATAATCAAAGGATTGAAATTACTACCAGTAAAAGGGGTTTGCAGGCAGAGGGCCAGGCCAATTATAGCCCCTATACCACTGTGATCTTACTTGTGTGTCCATCTGCTCTGCTCTGCTCTGCGGGATTACACCAAATCCTATTGAGCTGAGGGAATGGGAGCCAAGATCAGTAGGCCTGAACTTATCAAGACAAACCGCCAGTACAAGAGAGGGTTGTCTTCCTCAACAAAGCACGAGATGGATCAGAAGGAATGATCATCTCTTGATTAATAACGCTCATCAGAGTAGGTACAATTAAGAGATGGCATACTGCATGTCTGATAGTGCTATTATGGAAATGCAAAAGGCGGTGCAGCATGAGGCACAAAGCCCGAGAGCCTGGCGGTACAAGATGCCGTCACATAACTGAGGGAACACAGTTGATTCTGTAATATTATTGATCCATAAAGGTGAAATACTCTTTCCACTTGCTTGACTCTACAGGAAGTAGAGACACCGCAGTGCAGAACTGGGTTACGCAGGCAGGTAGAAAGTTTAGTTATTTGTCTCAGAGCAACTGCAGCCGATGATCCGATGATTTCATCCACATATATTTATCGAGGTTATTCAAGTCTGCTTCAGACCAAAAACCCCTGTATTGTACTTAATCTGTTGAGTATTTATTTGACTTAATCCACTTTTGGTAGTAGTCTGCATCCTCACCAGCGGATCATCCATGAGACGAGATGTGGCATGGCAAAAAACTAAAGACACAACCTCCCAAACTCTTTTTATTGAGTCGCACACAGCTCTCAGCTACACAGACCTGCTGTGCTTGGTTACAGTTGCCAAGCTATCCCTATCGCTGTTCAGAGGAGGGGTTTAGAAAATGGTCAATTACATCCTATAAACTTCTGCTCCATGAGCTCGTGCATTGTCCCATTTTCAAAGACTGAATATCAGCCAGTTCTTGTCTTTCTTTTTTTTCAAAGCATCTGTGAGAAGCAGAAATGTAATAAGCACACAAGTCAGAATAGATTTCATAATATGTATTCTGTTTGATAACAGCAGTAAAAGACTAATTCATCAGTGAAATCAAACAAAATACTCAGAGTGAGAGCAGCAGAGACACTGAGACAATTACAAAGAGAAAATGAGATTTAACCACAGAAAAAAAAAAAAAGGAAAATGGAAAAAGGACATGAAAGAGAACATTATATTTACTGTGTCTGCCATTGTTGAATCCATCCAGTGCTGGAGCCCTTCCTAGGTTATTTGGTGGAGCAGATGTTAATAGCTTAACAGGGCTAGGCAGTAAGTGTTTAATTAGGTCTGGGAAAAATGATTTATTCAACACATCTGGGCTCATAAAAGAACACTCTCTGGACTGTGTCCTTTATGAGTCTCAAGCTGGGTTCCCTCCCAAACCTGAAAATATAACTGCCTGCTGGAGCTTCTTGACAAGCTGAATCCCTTATAAACACTGTCTGTGTCCTGTAGTGATGTCACATCTCCTGAAGGGAGCCGAGAACAACTGCACCTAGTGGGAGGAGAGGCGCAGCGGGAGGTGTGTCAGTGACGATCAGGCAGCGCAGTACAGTTTTAGTGCGGAGGATTACTGGGATTTGTGCATGTTGCCTGCCTGCTCAGACCACATCAAAGCCACATGGTGCTAGGTGTAGTTCTGCTCCGTCCTTTCATGGATGATAGCTTTGACTTTGATATTTCCCCTCGGGGAGGAGTACAGAAGACACCTTTTTTTTTTTTTTTTTGCATCTGTCAACATTCATGTGCGGCTGTGGTGACAGTGACCACACAGTGAACAACCACTTAGTCAGAGGACTGTCATGATGGCCGCATGATTTTTACCTAACCGGTGGATGCAACCTCTGCGTGACTTCTTTGCCTAATGTCACTGAAATCCTCCCGACATTGAGCAACGCTTTCCTCTCGCGTGTTTAATGTAATTTAAGGCGCTGTGTATTTGTTTGTAGCTATTTTTGCACCTCGAAGCACAAGGACATCAGTTTTTTTGGCAGGTCTGTTCTGGGCTCTTCTTTCCACCATAAAACTGTCACACTGTCATACAGCTATGGCACACACTGTGTTGTTTTGAAAGCAGAGGAAAACAGGTAACTTGATTGGCTGTGGCTTATGCCAGCTGCTACACACCTACTAATAATGTGTTTCTAACAGTTGCACCCTGAGATCTGGCTCCACGAAAATTCCCACCAGTCAGTCACCAGAACCTGCGTGCGCGCGCGCCTTCCTTCGAAAGCAATTTGCATCACGTAACACTGGTTAAACTGTTGACTCTGGCCTCTTAACGCAGTTTTAATTCAGTCGGCAAACAAATTATCTGCCTCTGGCTGCGTATTTATGGTGCATTGTATTCGCACCTCACTAGTCTGCACCTTCGGGACAACAATATTATTATTCCTCCTTGGTTAAGTGGATCTGCACCGCCTCTTCTCAGTTTGGTGAGCTCTTTTCATCGTGCACGGCTGTGATTGGCACAGCTGCTTATTAAAAACAAAGTTAGGAGATTATGACTGTGGCGCAGGTAATGAATAATTGCTACACAATTTATAATGCACTTTAGTAAAACATTATCATATGTATGATACATATGAATGATGGACACATCTAAAAAAAGGGTGTGCTGGTTGTCTAATAGCTTTTCTTGCTATTCATTTAGTTGTTTTTGTTGTTAATAATAAAGTATAAATGTGGATATCAATAGATTGCGTCAGTATATTTGCATAATTCTCAATAAGTTGCGAAATATCTATAAAATTATATGAAAAACATCTTAACCTGACATTAGAGTTTGTGCAAGCACCAGCTGAGGTGTTTTCCATACCACTGCAGCCAAATTAGTGTCATTATTAAACTGACTCTCCACTCTAATGTCAGCACGCTGAAGCTTTGTATGAAATAAGACTCTTTCCTGTACTCTTCCTGAGTCTCAGCGACACTTTAATTTAATGGCCCTGCAGATCGTTCAGTTCAGGATTCGGCGGAATCGTGAGCAGGTTGCACGTTAAGAATCTGCTGCACTACTATTATTATCCTGTGATGAGCTGGCAACTTGAAGATAAGCGGCTACAGATGATGAATGGATGGATGGATGGATGGATGGATGGATGGATGCACTACTATTATATTAATTTAAGAAGAGAAAAAATTCACAATCAAATGATACTCGGGCTATCAGACATTTCAGCTAAACACTTCAGCATTAAATGATTTATTCACATTCTTTTCTAATATGATACATACTGACTGAAAGACATCTATGTAGAAAGGGATGTTCACAATGATACAAGAACATATTCATAAAAATAACTATAGCATAGTATCACTGCCAGCCACTGCCATTGGTGTGAACTAAGGAGGTTTTCCAGTAGCTGGATGGGCAATCAGAGTAAATCCTGTTGATACCGGAGAGTGATTGAAAGTGTTTTCCACTGAAAAAGACTTTTCAGTTCACAGAGGGTCGACTCAATCCGCGATAAAACAAAAAGGTAACACATCCTTAAGTAAGCTAACTGTTACTTTAGCTGAGCGCCAGCTCTCTGCTCCTCTGGAGAAAGGTTAGCCCCAAACAATACAGCTTAAACAACACTACAACACTACTATAACTGTTAGCCTCAGGCTAACTGTTAAAAAATGGGAGCAAAGGCTGCATCCATCTTTGGGACACTTTATCAACGTTTTTTGAAGGGCTAGGAATACTGCAAGCAGCACAGCTGGCTCTTTGTTTCTGATAAATCAAGTGGTAACACATTCTTAAAGTAACTTTAGCCCAGATAATACAGATTTACACTAATGTAGATGTTAGGCCTCAGACTAAAACGTGTGAGAAAAGCCCATGTTGGCCTTTAGCGATTTTTATTCTAAAGGTAGCACATTCTATTTTTCCCCTGAAGTTTTATGTCTTCATTTGACAGTGACAGCTGAGGATAGACAGGAAAGCGGGAAGACAGGGGTGGGATGACATGCGGCAAGGGGCTGCAAGCCGGAATCAAACTTTCAGCTTTAGTACATGGGGTACCACATCCTTAAGTAAGCTAAAGGTATACTTCAGCAAAGATTTGGCTCTTCTTCTACTAGAGAAAAAAGCCCACTATTGCAGAATGCAGTATTTGCGCCCTCATATTTTCATGTTTCCTGGGACTTGTCATGGATATTGATTGCATGTACAGTATCCAATACCTCTGAGTGTGTGTTGTAACCCCACCACTGTGCATTGCATGTAGTACTATGATCTAGTGTCAGCATTTACCTGCCAGAGAACACAGCCAGGACTGAACAACCTCTGAAACCAGCGGTGGCCAGGTTGGCAGGGAATAAAGTAGTCTACAGAGGTGGTTTTCTTGCTGGGTTTGTCTCCTGGCATCCCGGGGATTACTCAGTTCGGTTAGCTGCATGGTTGACCAAGCTGATAACAGTTCATTACTTAACAATCTTTCCACTAGGAAAGTCTGTAAATCGCCTCCCTGTTGGTCTCAGGGGTTGTGCTTGAACTCCATCTTGTCCGGCTGCTGAGCCCGGTTCTGTTGCCTGCTAATGAAAGATTCAGTTAGCAGCAGCTAATTAGTGGCTAGTTACTCCAGCTAGTAATTAAGCGAAAGCTTTTCTTCTACCAGGAAACTAAATCAGCAGTCAGAGGACATCAGAGTGAAAAAAAAAACAGCAAATATATTCTGCATAAAATATGATCCAGTTCTACCAAAATCACTGAATAAAGATATAAAGTTATGAAGTTTAAGAAAGCAACCGCCGGAAATCGTAAAAAAACAAAACAGGGATCACTCTGCTCCGGAGGCATCATGTTCATGTAAAATTAGTATATGCCGGGATTAGTTTTATAGATTATTAACTCTGAAATACTATTAAGAATATATAAAAATACTTGTGTATAGTTGACATATGACTACTTAAAAACACCTAAACATCAATTTTGACTTGACTACTTAAAGGACAAAGTTCGGCATGATGCTGCATTGACCTCGGGACATCATTTTTAGCTTGGATATTGTAACTGAATATGAATATATATAGGGGACATTTAGAAGCTGTATATGTCTATTCATTAAAAACACTGAAAAGTACTGCAACATTACAATATCTTACTTTATGTATTGCACTTCATAGTTAAAATAGAGACCATCTGAGCGTCTGAAATATGAACTAGAAATGTGCCGTCCATGTACAGTGGCTAATCAGCAGTCAACATCTGTATGTTTCTCCAAGCTCAGTAAAGTCAAAGTGGGCGTCCTGCTGTGAGCAGCTGCCACCCTGACTGAAAGATACTCATTGATATTGGCTTCGCTGCACAGTTTGAATTAGACGCTCTAAATGCTGCTTCAAATGAGCGGCGTTAGCGGGGGTTTCAAAGGAAATTGAGGTCTGAATAATGTCATTGAGAATGACTTCACACAAGTATCAATTTCAGTGTTTAGTCCCACAAAGCCCAAATTCAGTTTAAAACAAATTTCATTAGTATTGGTTTAAGCATCCAGCTTGCATGTCACATGGTCCAAATGCTGATTCAGGGACATTTCCATCCCACCAATTAAAGATTTTGCAGGGGGAAAACACTGATACACGATTCTGCACCAAACAGAGCCTGGAGGACAGCCAGTTAAATCAGCCTCAGGGCTGATTTATGGTCCACATTTCTTCTCTAACAAGACCAGACGGTAATAGCAGAGACCCAAAGCTGTTTACAATGTAAACTGAACGTATCACATTCATATTTGTGTTATTTCTGTGTGTGTGTGCGCACGTACTCTGATGCATGCGGGTGTCTGTAAATTGGGCTCTGATTGCCTTACACTGACGCCAAACCCATTCTCGATTCATATTACAGATACTATATAGTAGACGTACATAGCTTTTATACTTCAGATTCAGCTCAGGTGACCTATAATTGTACTCTTGCTGCCACATAATTAGAACTCCCAAAGTGCACGCATAAACAAAACTTTGGAGTTGTGTACTCTGTAAAAGCGGCTGACGTAAAAGTAAATTAAAGTAAATCAAAAGAGCAGAACGCGCTTGGCTCACATTAACAAAACAATCTATGATCCCATTACAGTCTGGTCCTGTTATAGACTTGTTTACATCAGTAATATCTGTAATGGAGATGGAAAACAAGCCAATATTCTCATATTTAATGACCAGTTGAACAATAAACAAAATCATTATTTCTCAACTATAAGTCAAGTATATATACAGTAAACAATATCACACGAGAGGGAGCGATGCTGCGCTGGCTGTGATTCGGTTTTGTTTGTTTAGTTTATGTAATCATTTTTTTGGCTCCGCCAACACAAATAGTTCTGTAACTGGACCTGGACTGTTGCCAAGCAACACATGAACTAGTTACTAGACAGTAGTAAGTTTACATGTTAGCTGTTACCACAACCAAGACGACGTTTGTATTTTTGAAAATTAGCCAGAGCAGCGTTGCTTGCGTCGTAGTAGGTGGGTGGGTTGTTGCGTTGGCGGTTGGTTGGCATCCAGCAGCAGCGTGACCTATAACCTATAAGATAAATCTTATTCAGTTATTTAAGAAATAATAATTATTTAAATTAAATATTTGCAGGGAAAATAAAGTCAAGGCTTCTTTCCTTCCATTCATCCTTTTCTGACGCCCATTCATACTTGACGTGGAATGTTATTTGTGAAACAAATGTCATCTTTGCTCTGCAAAAAGAAATCTAACGTAAAGCGGATGGATACACGTAGTTAAAAGTCCAAGTGATGACGCTGTGCTTTATGTCAGCACCCACTGAACACCTCTTGTCCAATCAAATGACTTGGTCAGAACTAATTGTTGTATAAATGTTAATAAAACCACTTTCTGTGGTCAGAAATACTAACAGGCTGTCAGTTATTTTATCATTACGTTGTTCAGTCAGCGGCCTTTTGCACTGTAATTTGTTCACACTAACTCTAAAACAAGTAGCCCGCCAGACAGCCAGAGGTGATTTAGTTGGCAGTTGGCACTTCGGGACACCTCTGCTATCCAAAAATATCAAAATGGATATTCAGAAATTACATTTCTGCAAACTTTACGGACATTATCAATGAATGAATGCAAGAAGATGTTTTTAATGTTGGTGACAGCAAGCGGTTTCAGTCGCCGGAGGCCGTCCTCTGTTTTTTCTGCCACGTCTGGTGCAGTGACGCCAAATCTTCGCCATGGCTTGCTGCTCGTGTGTCACAGCACTGAAATCCATCTTCTTCAAGTGAGGCAGGACAGCGATCACATGTTGCCTGAACACAGAGACGCAGTTAGCTTTAAATCCAGGCGCTCCGTAGACATCTGTGCGTCCGTATAATGAATCTAAATTCAATGTTAAGTAAGGACAATATCTTTCAGTTAATGCAAAGTGGACCGCGTCTTTACTCTCCTTGTATTTTACATAAACAAGATGAAAATTAAATCAAGAAGCTGGATGCATGAGAAATCTAACCAGTGAAGGGTGACCTTCTTTCTGTGTGTTTGTGTGTGTGTGTCTGTTATACAGATGAGAACAGTAATATGAGCCTGATCTCCATCTAAGCATCTAAATATCACATATTTGCTCGTCCTCCATCTTTATTTCCAGCGTTGGAAAGTAACTAAAACAGTTTTGAGGTACTTTTACTGTACTTGAGTGTTTTTTTTAAATTTTATCCTACTTTATTCTCCTGCTCCATTTCAAAGAGAAATATTGTACTTTATACTCTCACTACATTTATTTGACAGCCCTAGTTATATTTCACATTGGCATCTAAATTATAACATATATTAAGTTCATAAAAACACAATGCATTTGAACTGATCAACAACAACAGGCTGCTACTCCCACCATGTAAGAAGGAGCACTGCCACAGACTCTTTAACACCAGCATGACTTCATTTTACTGTTTTAATTATATGTACTGTTCTACATAGATGTAGATGAGTGAATGATCCAACGTGCATGTCTATATCTTTAGAAGGTGTATACAACTTTGTATTTGCCATTTCATTTTTTTCTCGTTTCAAGTACATCATCGATTTCTTCTCTAAATTTCTTATTTATGAGTATTTTCTTTCCACCTTGTGTATTGTGAGCTGCAGTAACTAGTGAATTTCCCCAGCTTGGGATCAATAACGTCTGTCTTCTTAATAAAGCAGTTGTTTACCCACTCTTCACGGATTGTGACCTCTTAACAAAACGCACGTCCAGCTGAGGCTACTTGTCACGTTTCAGTCCTCTAAATCTTTCAGATGGTTTAATTTAACATGTTGAGGCACAAATAAGTGTATTTCAAAATAAAGCAAATCATCTCATTAGCCAACAGGTTTTTCCCTTTGGAGGAGCTTGACCACGGGAACCATCAACTAACTAAATGTAAAACTACAGCTCCACCTTGACAACAGTGTTTCACCTTTCTGGTTCTGTTCTGCTCAGTCACATTTACTTCTCGCCTGTGTATAAAAGCACGTTGCAGACAAACACCTACATGTACCTCCCAGCTGTCGTCTGGTAAACTAAAAAGGAAGTCTGTACCTGTAGCCTTCCTCGAATTCTATGACATTTCCATGTAGCGTGATGGTGTGCAAGTGCTGCAGCGCTCCCAGCTTGTCTGTTTGTGACAGGTCACAGATGCTGTTGCCGTGAAGGTACAACACGCGCAGTTCATGCAGCTGACACAAGACCTGAGACGCACACACACACAAAACAACACGCAGATGCATAAATAATACTAGCAGGTATGAGCTTAGACTGAACTGAAGAGTCAGTGAAGTAATTTAGGAATAATACTGGTAGACGATTAGAGATCATTTACGAATAAATCAGAACTTAAAACTTCCCTATCAGATTCCTATGCACCATCAAGTCTTACAAAGTCACATCTTGGTTTCTTCTGAGGTTACTCCGAGGTCTTATCATGACCTCAGAGGATGAATCATTTCTTTTACGGAGCTAAGCTTCGATGTAAACAGAAGAGAAAGACAGAAAATGAAGAAACAGGGGAAGCAAACACATGATCATCTCACTGGATCTATGAATGTGATGCTGTTGAAGGACAGGTCCAGCCAGCCGAGCTTTGATGGTTGTGCCAGCAAGTGATCCAAGGTGTACTCGAGGCCCACAACATCCGTGAGGTTGTTGTTATTGAGACGGAAAGCGCGGCTCAGGTACTTCCCCTCCGAGTTCCTCCTTTAAAGGACGCAGGCCATCTCGGGGCTGAGCGTACATCGCACCTGAACGACATATAAAACAGTGAAAATCAAGCACTGGATGCTTGAATATGTATATTTATAATCACGCTGATAGCTTTTTGTAACTGCAGCCAGTGTGTGTTCATTACACTTTAAAGCAGAGAAATGAGGGATCAGCTTGAGCTCGGTGTGGGCGTGCTATTCATTATAACACTGTGTCTGTTTGATGACACCATGTGGACAATACAGTACACAAAGCAACAAGAAAGAACATGTTTTCATTAACTAGAAATGCTGATGGGTTGAGTATAACATCTAATAATGTAACCCTATGACAAACGTTAGCGTACTTCAAAGTCATTACAGCAAAGATAAATCTCCAGGAGACCTGTAGGAATATTACGGACATCACAATTAATGTCATAAATCCAGCTCACCTACTGTTAAAGTTAAGCTCAGACAGGTAGTAAAACATTAGGAGAATATGACACTACCTGTAACACTGCAGAGATCTAAAAAGGACAGATCTACTGGAGGGCCATACATGTTCGAGGCTGAAGGTCAAGGGTTCACACTAAACACTGAACTTCCATAGGCCCTTTTAAATATAAATATATGGGTCGAAATAAATTTAAAAACTGTTTCCTAGCAACGGGTAACTGCTTTGTTAAGTGGCAACAGATTTAATTTTCTTTGTTTTATACATTAATTAATTGGAAACAACTAAGCAGAACATGTCAGGGGAGCGCTATCTGAAATTTGGCTCACAGTTTCTCCCCCTTTTCACATAATTATTTCTTCAGCGAATGATTTCTTTTTTTATTTCACCTAATGCAGTGATAGTTACAAGTCAACCAAATGCTTTTCTTTATAAGTCACTATCTTTATTTGTTCACTTTTGTTACTCTTACTCCTTAAGCCTGACAGAGTCGTGAAGCTCATAGAGGTAGATTCATTTCCATCGCTGTTGCTTCGGTGTTGAAGGAATTGGTTCGATCCCCTTTGCATCATGTCATCCCCTCTCGCCTGCCTTTCCTGCCTATCTGTCCGGCTGTCACTGTCTAATAAAAATTAAAAAGTCAAATGTGTTTAAAGCTGAGGGAAGACCGACTGAGGGATCTGCAGCTCTCCATGGTGTCACTGATGGAGAAGTAATGTGTATTACAATATACCATAACTGGCTAAGCATACTAATATAATTCATCTGTGTGCTGTAGATATTGTGATTGAATAGACCTCACTCTGATTTCTTACGAAGACTTCCTCAGTAACTTTCACTATCTGCTCGTTAGCTTGTATCGTGACGCTTTACGCTGGGGGCACAAAATCAGTAGATGATGGTCAGATAGCCATGAAGTGATGACAGACTCCCTAATAACTGCTCAGTAATGATATATCACCTCTAATTCACATAAAGGCCTGCTGCCGTACACCAGAATACATTCTGCTTTCAAGCTCCATAAAGCCAAACTGAAGTGATCATGCAACCTTAGCTATCCACAGTGAATTAGTCTCCTCTGTAAAATCCACCAAAGTCATTTTTTTTTTTTTAAAGAGGAAACATCAGACATCAAAATGAAGCATGAGCCTCTTCACCTTGCTGTCATCTGGCAGGCGACACCGAAGTATCCGCTGCCGTACAACCAGACTACAGAGCAGCTTCAGAGCAGGCTGCGAGACGCCTCAACTCATCCTCTGCACTCCGTATAGCATGAAGTATTAGCATCAATGTCTGTGAAGTTATAGTAACAGTAACTTTCTGAATAAATGAAAGTTTGGGTCTGTCTGGGTCAGTAGTTAGTCAGAATTTAGAAATAACGTGAGCGGTTCGGAACCAAGATTTGAGATTAAAACTCTTTAAACAAGTTAATAAATATGCAAAAATTTATATATTACAAATCTGTGCAATGCATGACTCTCTGCAGACTGAGATGGCACATAAATGACTCATTCGGTAGCACAAGAGAGTCTTTCAGATCAAACCCCCCGACAGTCTGGGGCCTTTCTCGATGTTTTCCTGTGTCGATCCTATCACCTTCTTTGTGTGCTGGGATTGGCTCCAGCGCCCCTGAATTGGACAAGCAGACCGAGGATAAATAAAATAACGCAGAATATAAGTCGGAGAGGGCAACCAGAGGACGAGTTTAAAAGAAGAGCTGCAAAAAGGAAGAGGTGATGATGGAAAATTACATCCATCAGCCCGAGTTTTTCCTCACCATGTCACTCAATCAGGATGTCTGCGTGTATGTGTGTGTGTGTGCGTGTGCGTGTTTGTGCAGCTTCACTAATAGCACAATAGCATCTGATTGAAGGAGTGAAAGTAGTCCTTCAATGAGGTGAGAGGAAGGAGAGTCAAGGACGCAGACAGAGACAGACTGAATGGAATAAGGGTGTTTGCAACCAAATATGCGTGGTGTCAGACAGTGTGAAATACGAGTCTGAGAAGTTTTTATAGAATAGCTATTGATGAGCTACTTTTTTAAGCTTCCTTCAGCTGATTCTCTATTTACAAGGGCCGCCGTTGGCCCATGAATCCAGAACTAGAAACTGTATTAACACGGGGTAAGCCAGGAGAGGTGTCACTGGTGTGTGCGTGCGTTTTTTTTTCCTCTTGGCTGAATCTCTTGACTTCATTAGATCAGGGTCATGACAGCCAAACAGGGTCATTTTAGTTGAATAAAATATCAAACGGGAGTCCCAGTGTCCCTCAAAATGCAGGCTTACGTCCAGGCCAGATGGGTGACACTCTTTTCTCCCTCCCTCGTCGACTTGCCCTTGACCCCTATTTACTAAAGTGAGTATGTTCTGCAGCAAACAATCTGAAATGGGTTACGTACGGCTGATTGTGCCGGCCAGGTCATCTGATGCAGCATCCATCACTCTGCTGCAGAACGTGGTAGCCATGCTGGTTCAAGGGTGTGTGGATTTGTGAATAAATCGCCAACAGTGTCACCAGCAAAGCACTTACCACACTACCTCCTCAAGGTGGGAACCACACATGTAGCTCCCGTCAGTTCACCTTTTCTGGGCCTCACAAAGACCACAAATGTCCTTCTTCCTTGAGTTTCTTGGCCCAAACAAGTGCTTTCTGACATTTTCCGAACAGCTGATGCCGAGATGTGTCTGCAACTTGAACTCTGTGCAGCATTTATGTAGACTCTAACCTGAGGTGCCATTAATTGGCGATTTTGTGCCACAGACAATGCAGACTCAAGCTGCACAGAACTGTCATCTGTGAGCGTTTTATATTCGACATGTGCAGCAGCGACGCCGCGATTTAAATAGACTGTTCTACCTCTGTAGTCGACCTGTGAGTGATCTGGCGTGCGGCGGATACGAAGCTGCCAAAAACGGTTGCGTTCAACAGCTGCTGCGTTCACTGTTGCTCGTCGACGTGTGAACCGAAGCAGAAGGAGTTCAGTCATTACCAGTCAGATATCGCTAAATATTCACACTGGCAACCGCCCATCATCAATATCGGTTTTGGTTTGGTAATACAGAATCAGTGGAGTTGGCAGCCTTCAGTAACTACATTAGTAACATTAATTCCTCTTGGTGCTTGCATTTGTAGTGAGAGGTGGTCTGAGCTAGCAGAAAGCTTTAAGACAACACTTCAGGCTGCACTGCAGCACATCAGCAGCGTAAACACCACCACAGCTGTCACGCTTACTTTCATGGTACAAGTGCACTTGTTTGCAGCCTCATAATAACCAAACAGGCACAAGCAACCAAAATGGCATCATTTCTGCATTTGTATTTCTGCGTCCTGCCTGCGGGTTCCTGCCTCATTCTCGTCCTGATTTTTGAACGCTAACAACAATAATGAACACAGGACTAAACAGTCGAAACCGAAGCTCTCCCTTTTTCTCTCTCTCTCTCTCGCACAGTTAATGTCAGCCTTACATTAACAGGCTGGAAAACAACAATAATGCTGCAGGTTATCCAGCAGTGAGTAGAAGGAGCTGCTGTCCTCAGCCTGGCTTGCACCACTCAGCGCGAGCAGGAGAGTGTGAACCCCCCACGATTTTTTGTCAAATTCACTAAAGAAAAAAAAAAGTGATTCATGTCAAGTGGTGAAGTGGAGCAATTTTAACACTGTCATGTATCATCAGCGTGTTCCTCGAATTGCTGGATTTTTCTGACAATGGTTTAATTTCATGACTTCTGAATACGTTTTTACAGTGGCGGACTCATAACCGTTGCATTCAGTACTGGAGAAAACAGCAATTGTAACCTCTGCGACAAGAAGACAAATGATTCACATCCCGAACTTACAATGCCTCCTTCACTGTCAGCAGATAAAAATGACATTTCTTCTTTTTCTGCATGGATTTCTCCGTGTTTGTTTGCGGCATGTGTAAATTGGCAGAATGAAGCACTTGCTCTTTGATTCAGGCGACCTGACACTGAACCCTGACATTTACTGAAGGAATTTTATATAAATAAAACATGTTCTGTTCTCTGACTCCGCCGTGGCTGTGACACTAATATCTTAACACTCGCACAATTACATCATCAATCAGACAACCGTTGCATTGTGCATTATAATTAGCTGTGTTTTAGTGTTTTGTAGTGGACTCTTCGAGTCTCACACTGGTCCAACTGTCTCTATATACCTTCCTTTGTGTTGCCAGTAAGAAGTTGGCATTTCAAGAATACCTTTGTCGCTCTGCAGAGCTGAGATTCTGATACAGTGACTCAGGAATGTGTGCACAGTTTTTCCAGCCCAGTGTACAGGAGTTACGGGTTCTATTGAATGAATCCACAGGGCGTGATTTTGTACAACAATCGGATTTCAGATGTGCAGTTAAAGCAACATTGCAGAACTTTTCTACTAATGAATAAAATCATTTTGATGCTACATAGTGAATCAGTGAATCTCTGTCATTACCAGTCTGTCTCTTCCCGCACTATGTACTTTGCGCTCAAGGTACGAGAAGTAGGTAATGTCTTAGGGCACTAATACCAGCTACCATTTCACTGATTTTGGTGAATCTGGATCATATTTTATGGAGAAAATGTAAGCTCAGAGCACAGGGGGAGTGTTAATGTTTGTACTACCCCACAGGTATTTTGGACTACCATGAAGAGGAGTTTTTTTTAGCGGAGAGGAACCAGTGTCGTGCCAGAACAGGAGCTCGGCCACTGGCAACTGGTCTCAGCAGTCTCTAAGGACATTATGCCAGAGGCGAGAAGACAGAAGAGGATATTGACGGAGGAAGCCGAGAAGAGGGAAAGGAGAGTGAGTGAGAAAGAAGATGCTGGACAAGAGTAACTCTGGGACTGACTTTTAGTCGTTGGTGAGATCTTGGTGAAAAAAAAAGACGCCGAGCTGGGCTTCTTGCTGTTGGACCGGAAATATTGTGTTGTGTTGTGGCACTAAATCCCAAACTATAAACATACCTTAGTTTGCTGTGCAAAGATATTGTAGAGAGAGGAAATTTAACATTGCCACTGGATGTTAAAATAGTTAAGTAGTAATAGCAATCCAGGGTTTTGTAGAAATCAATATCATTGTTCCATTCTGGCAAAAAGGAATGTTTTTATTGACAACAAATGTGAAAAACAAATACAAACAAAGTATATCTGAAGGGGGGGGTGAAACAAATTTAGTGTAAAATCATTATTCTGGTGTGGCTTGAATACAGATGAATGAAAGTGCATATGCCATTCTACCTTAATATCTTGATGTGAGCACATTATGCTGTCAACTCAGCTGAAAATGAAGCAAACATACCATTCCGTAGCAAATTAATAGAAACAGCACGTTTGTAGTCCAGAAGCTTAAAGAAGATATATATATATAAAGAGGGATGCGGTTTACAGTTACAGTTATCTGTACGTCCCCATGTGCACAGAGTCGGCAGTTGAGCTTGTGGCAGGTTAGTGAGTAAGTTTCTGATTTCGGCCTTACACGTCTCTGTTTTATTCAGAACATTTAGAGGCAACTTTATAGAACAGTTGATGGTTTAAGGCCGTTTTCTTAAGTGCAACAACAGTGGTGTCACTCTTACTGTAACGCCACAAGACAATTCAATAGTCGTCACGATTGCGTTTCCCCTCTAGGAAAACTAAGTTTTGCCAAAGGGGACGTGGAAACAGACACACAAATGAAGCACAACCACCAAAAAAATACATCGGTTTGCACACACACCTCCGTGCACAGTCGGATTCACACACACACACACACACACCAACATGACACCACAGCCACTACCCATATTATTTGTTGCCCAAAGGCACACGAATGTGTTTTTTTTCTCTTCCCACCGGTACACCTACACAAACACCTAAAAATCCTCCACCACGGCTCTCATTCTTCTCCCTTATCTTGTCTCTCTCCTTCACTCTCTACTTCTTGAGTACTGATCTCCTCCATTTTCCTGCCCCTCTCTCTCTCTCTCTCTTTCTCCACCTCCCGGTCTCTTCCTCACAAATCTCTCCTCTTTGTCCTCTTATAGAAGTGTGTGGCCTTGTCTGCGAGGTCTTCTACCCGAATAACTCCAGTGACAACGCACCATGACAGCACTTCTTGCCACATTTTCTCCCTTTTTTCTCTCTGTTTTATCTGTATAAAAACCACATTTCTTCGTCTCTCCATGCATATCCTCAATCCTCTTTCTGTCAGCGCGCCTCACTCTCTCCCCCCACCTCCTCTCCTCTTTTTTGCACTTTGCGGGAGGTCATGCTATTACCCCGCTGGTCACTCAGCCTGCTCATGGCAGCGACACACATGGCTGCTTACCTTGTATTAAGAGTATGCTGACAGTCAATCAGCTGTCCTCGCCGGCCAGGCACTCCCTCAGATGCTTGGTTGTTTATTCAGTCAATCAGTCAGTTAGCTGCTCATTCAGCCAATCGCACGAAATATCAGTCATGCCAGTCAGTATGACGGACAACATGAATAAAGCGTGTTTCAGTCCATTAGTGAGGCTGTTAGACAGCTGATGCTAGGCAGAGGTGCCGCACAGTTTCTATGTTTGGAGACAAACGCACACAGAAATACTGTGTCCACACACTGTTCTTCAAATCTTCATTATTATTATTCGTTTTTTTTGGCCCCTATTAACGACTCCTACGTGCTTTGCCCTACAGGAACCATTCAAATATCACAACGTCCAGCTTATTCAGCACATCATGGTGTGTATTGTACTAATTCATAGCATTCATACTTTTAAAAATATTAAACCTATTCCGCGTTCAAATTTTACATTTGAAATGAATGGCACAGCCTTCAAATCTTTCTTTCTATGAACCTTCACACGCTTCAAACTTCTTCTACTCCCACATACTTTGTGTCACAGAAACCGTCCAAATATGTTCACTTCAATCAGCGCATTACGGTGTGTATTTTACCAATTCATGCCTTTCAGAACAGTTTTTTTTTTTACATTAAAATGAGTGGCATAACCTTCGAATCTTTTCAAACCTTCAACACTTTCAACTTACACTACAGACTAGAAAAAAAAAAGACATTAGAAGACATTTAGCGAACCCAAAAGGTATAGTTAATTCGTTTAAAGAGTTAGAAAGAGCAACGTCCAGAACGGATGCAAAGCTATAACAGAGCTGATCAGTGGCAGGTGGAAGGCAGGGAAACATCCCAGAGCACGGGGAGTGAAAAAAATAGCAACAAGCAGTCCAAAACAAAGTTTGGCTGAAGCTTGTGTCACCATGAAGGTTACCGAACGATCTGGCAGCGTCGGGGCGCTGGAGTTGGTGAGGAACAGGTGGTGAGGTGATCAGACAGGCCAGAGGGAGAACACTCCCAATGACACGTACAGCGGAGAGAGAGACAAACGAGACAAGGAAAGAGAAAACACACAAAACTAGGAGGCAGGCAGCCTCATCATAACACTCGCAACCCAATCGACTACTGTCTGACAACCATTTAGCCTGCAGCCCTTTCATCGGTCACTAGCCCTGAAGCCGTGTCGCTGTATTCCAGCCTTGCCGCCCTGTCTCAAGCCTCCAGTCCTGACCTCCAGCCTCGTCTCCGGCCTCCTGTGCGGTCCCGTCTGTCTGCTTGTCCTCCTGCCCCAGCAGACTGGCTCGTCTGCTCTGACCTCCATTTAAAGCCCCCAGGCCACTTGGCCGTGCATTTGGGTCCTTTTCCTGCTGCTCTTGGTGTCCTGCTCAAGCAACTGTAACACTATATTGTATTATTATAGTATATCATTCTAATCTTGTATAGTAAATGTTACATAGTAGAATGCAAATAGGTTTTTTGGTGAAGTTAACAGATGCAGATGCACATTATTACAGCCACAGTGTTGAGAGACTCAAAAGAGCATAACCAAAATTACGCCGAGGACTTGAAATTTAACCCGGAGTGGGCACCTTAAAGATAGAACTGTTCAAAATACAGCCTTATCATCCAGTCTTTCTTTTTGTATTTAGTCAAAGAAGAAGACTTTTTTTCAATACCACCCATTTCACCCTCATTCAATTACACAAAGTGACTCCCGGGAGCAGCTCGATACAGATACAGTGCAGCTCAGCTGGAGCAGGTGGGGTTAAGTGCTTTTATCAAGGACACCACCGGAGAGGTCTGCAGGAGAAGAGAGAGCGTGTTAGTCAAACACTTCCACCGGCTCAGAGTCGGGAAGGGTTGCTCCAGTCACAAGTCAGCATCTTCGCCTTTACGCCACAGCCAAAGAAATTTCACAGATTTGTTTCAAAACTGGTTTTAGGATTAAGATATGTAGAAATAAATAAATAAAAATCCTGGTGCAGGTAAGACAAAATAAGACATATTACACTGATCCTTTTGGGTGCTTCTTTTGATGTTTTGAAGAACTTTCATTGATAAATCAGTAAAAGTTGAGTTAATAAATTCACACAGTGCCAAACAAGATCAGAGGGTGCTATATTTGAAATGAAATGTCCTTTTTAATTTGCAACATGGATTCCCAGGATCCAGACGATTAGCCAAGCTGTTCATCATCTTCCTCCAGGCGGCAACAACATTATTTTTTACTCACGTATTAAAAAAATATTAGGAAGACTCCTTCATTTTTGATCTTTCTGCAGTTGACAATGCAGTGCCAGGCATAAAGTCTGTTCATTTTGTAATGAAGGTGACGGATACAACTGTCCCAGCCTTTAAAGCAGAGTTTTATAGGTATGACATAAATTTACTACCTTGAAAGGTTAATCATTTTAAAAATTAGTCATTAAAAATACATAATTGTTCAGTGGAGGCTTCTTTTATTGATCACAAGTCAAGAGCTAAAAATATTTTTCAGGTGTCTACATGGCAACAGCTTTGAAACTTTGGTTGAGAGTGACTTTAAAGTGTTACTAAGTAGATATGTTGTACATTTTTAGACACATAGGCTTATCTCACGTAATCCAAATGTCACTGTAACCGTCACTCTGCATGGTCTCAACATCAGCTCAGGTTCTTGTACTGCAGTTCCTGATGACGATGTCTTTCTGAACAGACGCTGGCTACTGCAGCTAAAACAACGTAAGATCACTTAGGAACTAGGAACAGTTAAATGTTAGCTGGTTAGCCAACGAGAATGTTTTGAACTTAGGCACATCTATCGGTGAATTTGCATGCACACTCTGCCAACCGCTTATCTAGCTAGCGGTCTCATGTCAAAATGTTACATGAAGCTCCTCCAGGAAGATGGTAGCACTATGGTGTAACCACATTAACAACTAAAGCACACAACTGTCATGCCCGAGGCTGGCACACACCCAAAGATCATGTTGCTGATGCACACCGGGCTGAGTTGATGTGCTAAATGACTGACATGCAGCTAATTCAGTGCAGTAGAGGGCGAAGCATCCAAAAAGTTAATTCGAGCCCAAGTAATGTCATGTTGTGGTCATTTGTGACCGTAGGTCCGCTCACATGCTAAGGTGGTAAATATCGTAGATATTCCTGCATGATGGCATTGTCATCATGAGTTCACTGGCATGCCAAAAAGCACTGCTGTGCCCAAACGCAGCCTCACAGAGCAGCTAACGCGGCTGTGGAGCCTCAGTCTTGTTTTAAAGAAGTTCACAAGGCTCATCCTTAAATAACCTCATCCTCTAATGCAGTTTACTATATTTCTTGAAGCAGCTGCAGTCTCCATGACATACTGTTTTGACATCAAATATCTCACATGTATATTGCAGAACAGAACCAAGGATTAAAACCTTGAAATCTATTATTTACAGACATCATGTTGCAGTCGTCAATGTGTTTCTGGCTTTACTGAATATATACTGTATAGCTTAAGGTTTTGGTGTTACTAGAGAATTTTTTTTTGTGAAAGAGCATTAAGACAAGCATGTTCCTATATTTGCACTCGGAGTCTTTCTTGAAATTGAATTGTCTGAAGGCCTCTCACGTTCTATCACACATATAAGTGATATGAGAAACCAAAATCAATCTCCACGTATGTGAGATTCACCCGAATCCGCTCGAGCCATTACCAAACGCAACACTCCGAAGATCTCCAAATAAGAATCCAATAAAACTGAAAGGCTTTTACCAGCATTTGCAGAGGAACTGCTCCAAGCTGAAAACAAAAGGTACGTATGCTGACATTTAAAATCATTATTACGGAGACTTGGCAAATCAGTGTGTACAGACTGACTTCATTGGATAACTGAAACAGGTCCAAGATGAAAAATTATCATTAAAAAAAAAAAAAAGTTTCTGAACTTCAAAAGTTTGCATCCCCAAGAGGAAGAGAAACTTTCTGTGGCTGCAAGGTTTAACGTCTGAAAAAGACAGACCTGCAAATTTCATCTCCAAAACGAGACCTTAATTACGGGAATAAAACCTAACAAAAATAAAGATTAGCACTCCCAGGAGGAAAAGTAAAAACACTCTTTATGGCGGTGTGCTTATACAAATTAGGATCAAAGTGTTAATCAAGTGACAGCACTGGAACTGTTTAACCACGTCCCTAAATATATCTTCATTAGGAGAAGAACATCTGCAAAAGAGGTGCAAAAAAAACACTTGATTGTCTGTTCCCCAGAGTAAAATTAAAACCTGACTGGAAGGTTCAAGGATCTAGGACAAAATATTCAAACAAGAAACACACGAATGTGAGTTTGCCGTGACACACCAAAAAAAATGTAATTCCAGGAAATAACTCCCCGTAGTAAAATATTATTCTGACATATTTGATTTAGCCTTAACTTAAAAACATTACAACACATTCCTAAATCTTAGTAACGACCTTCTATTAGAGTTATAAGCAGGTTTATTGTCAAGTAGTTTTTCACATATTTCTAATAGCTTAAAAATATACAAGGGGCAACTATTTCCTGCATACTGCCACCACCATTAATCAAAACACAACTATTATTCAAACCCGTAACTAACAGCAGTCAACGTCAGAGAAACTTATCGTAATATAGTCACCTGTAATGTTTCTACAGTGTTGACACAACGTTAAGAACATAACACATTGGCAGAACGTGTGACACTCAAAACGCGAGATAAGCAACATGGCACGTCGACACACATCATCCGTAAAGTTGTAAGAAACTTTAAAAAACAAACTTTACATTTTGGATTGTCGGCCTAACAACTCGAGAACGCACTGCCAGCTTACCACCCATTGTTAGCTACGCTAGTTCAGTGAGAGACAACCACCAGGGCCGCAGTCACAGAAGTGTTTGCGTTGGTGGAGGTAGGAAATGATTAAAATCACAGAGAAATCATCACGCTGTGGTTATTTTTCTCGCCTGCCACAGAATTGCAGCCTCACTGATATTCAGCAGAAGCTCGCTCCTTCTCATGTGATACTGCAGTCTGCGCGATGGAGCTGATTTATTCCATGAATAAATATCTAAAAAAATAATGAGGTCGGGTCACAGTTTAAAAAACAAAAAAATAACCAAGGGAAGAAGGACGACGACTTTGAATTTGTCTGCTGATGAACGGACAACGCCACATATCAGTGGCACACTCTTTAATGTTCAAAGGTTTGTGTGGCATTCAAATTTAAACCTTGTACTTCGGCTTTTTAAAATGAATGAACCAATTAAAAGCCGCTGCAGATTATTCAGAATTCAAATGACGCCAATCCCGTTAAAAAAAATGGAATAAGTCCACTGTTAATATTTAAGATGTAATTAAGAGATCAAATTTACACAGTAAATATTTGAAATAAAACATTAAAAACAAATGAAGACAGCCTCTCATCTTGTGACATTATCGCAAGCGGCGAGAAAATATATTTCAGTTTTGATTGACTTTGTAAAGGTCATGTGATTAAGAAGGTAATGGGAAGATATCTGTCTTTATGGCCTGTCAAATGAACACTTGACATCAGCAGATTACACACACACACACAGTCATAGACAAAGTCATTTAAATGTGCTTTAACCCCTTCGACTGTATTAGTGTGTGTGTGTGTGTGTGTGTGTGAGCGCAGGAAAACCATAACTCATTATTATCTACCACACACAGACAGTGACCTCTTAGCTTGAGAGAAATAAGTGATGGAGAGAAAGTGCATGCATGGAGGAAGAAATGATGAATGTGTGTGTGGCGCGCGCTTTTCTGTCCCAGAGAATGAGGTTAAATATATTTTGAGGACAGACAGTAGCCGTTTCACACCACATAAAAAATGTGTTTGTGTGTGCAGCTGATTCTGCGTGCGTGTGTATAATCTGAATTCGTGTGAAGATAAGAGTGACTAATGTCTGTCTCTGGTGCAGCAGAAGAGGATGTTACTGAAGGGTTTAATTAGCTGTCACACAACAGCCAATAGAAGGAAACATAATAGTTAACACACCCACTACAGTGTGTGTGTGTGTGTGTGTGTGAATGAAAGGTGTGTATTCACATGTAACGGGCACATCTGAGTTTGAATAACTTCCAGACATATTATATATGTGTCCCTCTGTCCTCATAAATGAAGATAAGTCTGAGCGTTTGTGCTTTTCTGTGCATGCTGAGTGACTTTCTGTGTGTGTGTGTGTGTGTGTGTGTGTGTTTGTGTATTTAGGAATTTAGCACAGATTTTGTGAGTTCAAGAGTTTACAGTGTTCACACACCAGGAGCGTATGTCATTTCCGTGAAACAGTGTTCAGCCATAATCCCGTGATGGATTTCAATTCCCTCCATTAAGGAGACATAAAAATGAAAGTGTGGTGGAGCTCCGTAAACACCTTTTTATTTTAGAAGTAGATGAAAGTGGAAGTGTAGAAGGCTCCGTCACTCTTGTGGACGGCTCTAACTGATTCCTTCCACTTTTATAACAGGAACTTTCATCCCAGTATTGCTAAATAGTCTCGAAATATGAAATTGCTTCAAATATCATCCACTTTAGGGTCAGGATTCGTCTTAAGCCTCAAAGCTGAAATGACCAGAAAGCTTCTGCCTGGGGATCTTTGTCTGGGCACGGGTCCAAACTGGGCTTTTAAAGGTGATCAATAACATTTTAAAATAAATCCGAAACTGCAAGTGGCAGCCACTGAAGCTGATCTAAAATGGGAGTAATATGCTGTGTCCTCTTAGTTCTGATCTGAAACATTTTGGACCGACTATGCTCGGCTGGGCACAGAAGGATTTACAGTAGTGACGGCACTAAAAGCAAAGAGTGATTCAGGTAGTAAAAAAAACACACAAATCTCGAATCTAACTTGTTTTAAATTGTCCATCATTGAGGAAATTAGAACTGCAAAGCAAGCACTCGATGGTAGTAATGTGACTTTAATCAAGTAATAGCACACAAACAAGTTGTTAATTCTACCACTGAGACGATCAACTCAATATGCACTAGCACTGTCGCCTCTGTGAGTTTGCATGTCCTGTCCAGGTGCTCTAACTTCCTCCCACAGTCAAAACACATGCAGGTTAATAAGTGAACTGGTTCCTCTATCTCTAAATTGCCCGTAGGTTTCAATGTGAGTGTGAATGGTCGCTTCCCCTGCGATGAACTGGCGACCACCCTTGTCCAGGGTGTATCCCGCCTCTCGCCCAGTGGCAGCCGGGGTTGACTCCCTGCGACCGTGATAAGGATAAGCGGTTATGGAAAATGGAGTGGAGGTATTCAATCCGCTTCATTAGTAAGCAGAGGGTTCCTGGTTGCAGTCTGTACGTGGCACAAGAGGGAGCCAGTTACCTTCGTCTCTCACTCGTTTTAACACGTTTTTTTGTGAGATGTGATTGGTCCCTAACTTCCGTGAGAACGATGGCTCCGCGGAGTTTTGCCCGCTCCCTTGATGATGGCTGTAATGGTTTGTTTTGTTTTCTATTCTCACAAAGCCCCCGTTCAGACTACCAAGCACAATCAACATAATTATTAGCTTGAAAACTTTATTTTCCTGGTGGTGTTGTGCACGGAGGCTTTGGGCAATGCTAATTTTTTTGTCTTTTCATTGAGCTTTAATTAAGACAACAAGGATTTAGCGTCCTCCGTTGAGATCACCCAGGGGACTAATTTTACCTCAATTGCTTCCTATAACTCCAACAAAATAAAACGGTTCAAGACTGTTCAGTTTTGAGATTAAAATAAATTGGGCATGGCCTATTGATTATATTTTCAGCATGGTAAAAAACAACAACAATGGGACACAATGTAACACAGCTGAAAACCTTGCGGCTCGAATAACTTTCCACTCTTCAGGAAGCAAACAAAACTATATTTTTCAGACGGACAGTTGGGCCTCTTTTTTTTTTAATGTAAAAGGTGATGAATACATTTCGTAGGCCCTTGGGGTCATAAAGGATTACACACGATGGCAGGAATGCAGCTCGCAGCCCTGCCTTTGATCGTAGCCTGCACGACTTCAAACACACAAAAAGAGAATTTAATTTAACATTTAATGGAACATTTTTAGGAGGAGTATACAAATCCTGCATGAATTCACCTCGCATAACCTTTCTCTTGGAAAAAAAGGAGAGAAAAACTTGTTTTAGGTTTCTCTGTAGCAAATTATCTGCTAATCACTGCGGGGTTCTATTATTAAACTTCTTTCTAGCGAGCTTGCAGACCTCTGAATTACTGCCCACATTCATTTCAGCAATTCAAAAAGGTCTTGCATTGTGCTCTGAGGCTGGAAAAACAACCAAGTCAGTCGGTGCGTCAAGAATAAGGAGGTCATATTCTTGGACCAAAGCCAGAAAAATAAATACATCCATCAAAAGTAAAATGGCCGTATAGGTCGGCGGTTGTAAATCAACCTACTCTTAAATCAGCATATTTCAGTGCTCTACATGACAAATGTTAACAGCAGACTAAACATGG
Organism: Nibea albiflora; assembly: GCA_014281875.1. Classification (NCBI taxonomy): domain Eukaryota; kingdom Metazoa; phylum Chordata; class Actinopteri; family Sciaenidae; genus Nibea; species Nibea albiflora. The sequence goes on from CM024806.1 coordinate 15,799,285, forward strand.
AGCAGATACATCAGTCATTGGTGACTGGTCAGGGCAAAACACCAACTCCCATCTCACTTGCCCAAAACACAAAACAGCCAACATGAACACAGTGTTAGACTGAATGATGAGGTGAAAACAAAATCACAATTTGGTCTGAAGCTGAGCAAATCTGTAAACTTAATTTTCACCAAATCCTGCAGGACAAATGGTTTGTGTTTATCAAACAGATGCAGCATGATGTAGAAAAGGGTTTCTACTAAAGCACTTAATTACTATGACCCTGTAGAAGATGTATTAAGAAGACAGTAGGGGCAAACATGAGTCACCGTTACGTGTGGAGTCCCTCAGGGTTCAATTCTAAGGTTTCTACCATTTAACCTGTATGCTTCCTTTAGTATAAACCCTGCAAGACAACAGCTGTGGCGCTACAGATTCACTATGTCAATGCACTGTGTAACTTTTCTACTATAAAATAATAGATTTTAAATCATTATGCTACTCAGACATGAAATGCTTTACTAAGTCACACACCACCAACTATTTCACTGATTCTAATGAAACTGGATCGTATTTTATTGGACTAATAAGATATACTAGCTGGCTGGTGTGTTGTTGTACTTGTTATATGTTTGGCTGTTAGCAAAGTTGATGACTTGCTTTTTTCCCCCGGATCAAGTATTATAATCAAACAAACACAGCTGTCCATATTTACGACAGTCATATTGCACCTGAATTACAAAAACAACTAAACTGTTCTTGAAGAATATAAACCTGCCGTCACGATTACTGTCCGAAGTCAGAAACATTCTACATTTCCAGTTTACTACTATACTGCACACAGAAACTTCCTCAAGATGTTTCAAGTGTAAATTTAACCGAATCCAAATTAAAATCTGTCCTACACCTTTGATTTATTCATTTTTACTTCTACACGTTATTAAATTTTTGGGTCTCTGCAGCAGGACTGTGCTGAAAGTTTTTAATACTTTATCTGCTATTCTTTCATCTCTTTTTTATATGATTATATTTTAATCTATATTCATTTATTTCAGCTTTAATTAAAACTTCAACACTGTTTTCAAGTGTGTGTTTTATAAATATATTCTAAAACCAGACACATACATAAATTAACTGCACAGGAGAGTTATCAGACAGATCAATATTTTCATTTTTGAAGGAAAGATCAATAAAATTCAGTTGAGGCGGGAATTTTGATCAATTCAATTAATCGATGTGGATGCCTTATGTCTGATATAAGGATAAATTGAGATATTAAGAAGATTTGGATATGACAGAAAAAGCTGTGACCCGTAACTCTGAGGCAGACAGTCTTTGCTGGTTTCATTGCAGATCTACCTTTCACGTTCTACTCAAGATGGGTTATGACAGATGACTCATTGGCTGCAGGTGTACTGCAGTTGATTCAGCAGACAGATTGTTAGAGAGGAGAGGCACCGCAGTTGATTTGTCTTTGTCTTAAAACAAAAGACACAATCTGAACCGCATCTGTGGAACTTTTATAACGAGTCTCCACTTTTTCCGGCTTAGATTTTAAACCCTGATATCCAGCGAGTAAAGGCAATACGTCTTTGCTCTGCATGCAGGCGAGTGAGAGTGAGAGCTAGAGCTAGAGAAAAAAAAGATACAATGACAGAACGGGTGGGAAACTATGTGTAAGAATTGAGTATGTAAGCTGGATTCAATAAAGATAGGAACTTAAAGAGTGTGTGTGTGCGTGCGTGTACAGTAGCAGTGTCAGCAGTGAGACAGCATTAGCGAGGGCAGGAGAAATGTCAGCCCATCCGTCAACATGACATCTGCAATCTCTCCTCCACTCTGTGCATCTCTATCTGCTTCGCTCTCATTCACTTGGTCACACTGTTCAAGACTCAAAAACTCTTTCCATCCTCTCTCGCATTAGTTCTCTCGCACACTTTCTTTCTCTCTGGGTCTCCATCTACAACTCTAAATCTCTCGCTTCCCTACCTCTCCACTTATCTCACATCTCACATTTCCTCTTTGTTATTCTCTCTCGACGTATCTTTTCCCGCTCTCACTCTGGTTTAATACAGACATCCATCTCGTCTGTGTGTCCCAGAACAGGGCGGGTGGGCGCTGCACAACTTTTTTTTTTTTTTTGCAGTGTGTCTGTGTTTTTACATAGAGAACAATGAGATGCTGGGAATGCGGCTGCCCTTTAAAAAGCACCATACCAAGCTGCTTTTTTTTTTTTTTTCCGGCTGAGCAGAGCGCTTTTAAAAGTTGGAAACAGCTGACCTTTTTCAGAAAAGCATGTACGACTTCGACTGCTGTTTTTATCAGCTGGCCGATCATTACAGAAAAAAAAAAGGTGGATGGAGGATGGCAGCTTCTTATAACAACAACAACAACGATAGAGAGAAGAGATAGAGAGATTTTTTTAAGTACCGGTTGGAACATTACAAGACAGCAGACTTACACGTCGCTCTGGTGGAAATAGGCAGGACAAAATCAGGGCTAAATTCAATACAAGACGAGTGCCGTGTGCTAAATTTAGCAATCTGTGTGCTTAGAATAATTTACTGTGGGCATTGATTGATAAACAGTTTGTGCACATTGACGAGCTGTGTGAACAGTTTGCTAAAATGAGTGCTGTCATGGCTGCCGACCGCCTTTTGGCTTCCCTTCCTAGGAGACCTGGAGGATCCTGATTTGAGCGGCACCCAGTTCGACCCCTTTAAATCCACAGCAGTCTGCGAGAGAAGTCTGCGTCATTGTGTTGATCTTGCCTGTTTGTGTCCTACCTGTGACTTAACTGTGGATGCTAGTAAGCATATTAACTTGTGTTTTGTTGAGGTGTCTTATTCACTGCTTGGGAACTGGGCAAGATTTGGTTGAAGTACTTATTTAAATATATTTTTGTTAATGCTGTTTCTCTATAAGATTTTTACTTTCCTTTACACCTCGTTTGGGGAGCTTAAATGTCCGATTTTTAGAGAATACTCTTTCAGTATTTATTAATCCTAATTCATGGAAATAAATAAATAAATAAAATTGGTTTTATACTTCCCTTTTTGTGGGTTTAGTTTAATCGTATACTCAGTATTGTTAGGGTGAGTTGTACTTATGCAGTGTTAAATTACAGTTAAATGAACAACTTTTATTTTGAGGTCCTTCCCATGAATACATCTTTGATAAGCATCACCCAAATAATGTTTACAGTTTATCAATGGAAGAATAACAGAATAACTCAGTATTTCTTTTTACCCCATTAACCCCAGTGTCTTCTGGAGAAATTGCTGAAGTCAACGGTCAACGGTGAGGTCAGGAGGAAGGAAGAAAGTGTTCAGCAGCCTCTGATTGTCTTATGCTGTAATATTTATTGAAGCTTGGCCCAAGGAGAATTAGAGACACTCGGTCTCACATTCTGCTCTCACTCATGCTGCTGGTCAGACTTTAAACCCCAAGATAACACCGCAAATACTACACGACTACAGAATTAGTCAAAGAGAATGTTTCATGTTTGTGTTCCCGTCAGCACATTCTAGGCTGGAGACACTGTTATGTCTAGGAAGGCAACATTAGGTCCCGACCCTGTCCACCACACACCGTTGAGACAGGCTGGCACCTACTGTTCTCAAGCAAAGCCAAACAACTTCCTCTGCAGAGGACCTCGTGGCCCACACATGACTCACACATTTCCTTTTTTATTATTATTATTATTTTCTTTTTACCACTTCAACCCCAGTGCGCTCTGTACATTAATTCCATGGGAAGCTGTTCAATATTTTTCAATACAGACATGACAGTATTGTGTCATACACACGGGAAATTGGTTTCCCCATTCAAGTATTATATTTCTCCTCCACCTCCACTTTCCTCTCATGACAGCTCGTGTAAGCTCACAGGCTGCCCTTTGAAAGGCCAGCAGCAAAAAGGGTCAAAGTTCAAATTGATTGAACTTTGTACGGAGTGCCTCCGCGGCACGCATGAATGCCGTGCAGCACCGCGAGGTCTGGCTAACGGAGCGTTAATGCACTCCTCGTCTCACACATAGCCAGACCTCACAGCTCTGTGCCAGGGCTGGAGAAATGTCTGCTTCAAACCATTAGCATTTTGATACATGTTGGTATATCCGGCATAGTTTGAATGTCTTTAAAGCAATTACAATCGTTGTCGTACAATCGTTGTATTTGTACAACGGCATTAAAATGTCTGAATCCCCGCGAAGGAAAAAGGTGACGGCTGCTAGCCTCACATTTGTACAGTTAGTGACCAGGTTAGGGTCAGGATGATTTGTCATTTTCAGCGCGCTAGCTCAAGGGATCTTGGTCGTTTCCCACAGCAACAAGAGGTTTGCAAGTGGCGTACGCAGGGTCAAGCTTAAGTCTTAAGCTCACACTATAAAGACAGTGTTAGGTGTTATCTTGTAAGGCACAATGACTTCTTCACCTTGACATTGTTTATGTTCAGGGAAGCGTGCGTCATCCTGATCATTGCTATGCTAACCGAGGTTACAGGACGTGATTGCCTCACTCTCGAGATACAACGGATAGCTAACGCAGAGAGTCAGACAACAAGAGTAAACATACAGACTAATAACTTATACGCAGAGTAGTGTTGTCACTATTCTGAGGGCGAGTCAGAGAGGTCAGCTTCTTTAGAAATGAGGCAGGCATCACGTCGTGACGAGTGTATTGATAAATTCTCCTTGGCCACGCTTCAGTAAACATTTCAGTATAAGACGTCTTAGGTCTTCTGTGCATTTTCTCTCCACTGACTGAACCGATCACTGGTGAATACAGCCCTCCACAACAGAGGAGGAGAAGGAGAATGCCGCTTGAAAGAGGCTTACAGAAACAGCCTACTTCATGAGCCATACTACGGCTGACTCTCCCTACAAGAAAACAAGGGTTCAACTGACAGTCACTTTTCTTCATTTCACAGCCCCGGCTGACGTTGCGGCTGAGTCTGTAAAGCGCATTGGTAAGCAGGAATCACTCACAATGTGCTCGGTATAATGTTTGTACAGTATAAGTTTGTAGAAACGTGGAATCAGTCTGGGCATGGCTCCAAAAGCGCTGGCGAAATGAACAACGGGGTCAGAATCGCTGCCATATTGAGCTGTAAATTAGTTGTTGACTAGTGGAGGAAGTTTAATTGGATGTAAACATACATACACATTATATGCAAAACCCCTTTGGTTTAGCGATAAGGGCTGCTGCGTGAACTCAAACTTTTCCTCAGTTTTACTTCTTCTTTCCGTCATATAGCAGACTTGCTGAAACACACAAAAAAAATATGCAACTCTCCCTCTCCCTCTCTTCTCACACACGCGACACACACAATGAAATGCAACCCTCAAGACTCAAACCACAATTGGTTTCACTGAGTTGTCACATTCTGGCCAAAAGTCAATTTTACGCTTACTTAGCCCCATAATAAGAAGTCATGTTGACAACCCCACAATACATCTCTCCTGTTAGAGGGTGGGAGAGAAAGAAAAACAAGGAGGAAAGAAGAAGGTAACTGTGAGGGGGGTTAAGGAGCGTTTGGTGGAATTCATAAAGAGATGCTGAGAGAAACGAGTGACAAAAACAACAAAGAAGGAAAGAAATTGCTATATATCCACGTCTGCCTATAGCGAGGTATGACATAACTTTGTCTATCTCATCACTTGGACTCTTGAAAGAGTGTATACAAAATATAAATATAAGGCCTGACTGAATTCAGGTGTTCCTATTCATTTCAATCGGGGCAATGCGTTCTGGATGCAGCTGCCTGGACCAACTTTTGAAGAGTTGGTCGCAGAGCAGACTCACTGAAACTAAAGTTATCCGGGTGGAGTTCATGGATGGACTACACTACAATACTCTACCTGTTGTGTCCTGGTTTGGTTTATTTCATGTACCAGCTTCTACGTTGGTGTCTGACTCGCGGTTTGTGCTGCAACATAGTGACAGAAGTTGTTTCTTAACTGTAGACAGATGCACCGGTTGTCCCTCTGTCATATTTATAACAAGGTAGCTGCTCTGGGAATGTTTGCTACAGTATTTAACCACACTTGATGTTACCATGGTTACCATGCTTTTCTCCAAATTCACCAGGACTATAATCTCGAGTGTTAAAATTTAAAGTTAATGCAATTCCATTTTTTTTTATTCAGTACGCTACACGACATTTGTCTGCACTGTACATATACTACATGTAATATCATGTATTTTCACTGAGTAATGTGTCAGCGTTACCGTTATATATATATATATTTAATTTAATTAGTGCTGTGGTTAAACGCGGTTAGGACGCAAACAGCTAGTTACCAGGACTAAAACATGGATTTTATCTGAGTCACTTTACTTTATCTGCCATAAAAAACGAACAGTGTGTTTTGCTGTAGCGTACTGTATTGTAGTGGAACATTTAATAGTATTTGCACATTTGTCTAGCAAGCAGAAACACTTGCTGTGGCTCTGACAGGAACGTTAGCAGGAACTGTTACTTAAATAGTTGCTACGGCGTTGTGCTGCTTTTTCTTGTTGACAAGAGAAACGCACACTTATTTAGCCGGCTTGGCTGGGAGAATTTAACTCCGGGTGTCATGCCGTGTGTGCGTGTGCGAGAGAGAGTTTGCGAGGAATACTGTTGGAACAAGTTGGAAGTTTTTTTCTACGCGTATGCTGAGCTGCATTTGATTGTGAATTGTGTTTTTGACCGTGCGACTCAAACCTGTATGCTAATAAGACATCAGTGGTGACTAACTGTTCCCTTATACAAACTTGGAAAAGTTCATTATTATTATTAGCTTTATTCATTATCATCTGTCAATCACCTCCTGAAATAATAAGTTACACTTTGGCTCAAACAGCATCATTCTCTCTGGATGCATTATTCATGCATCAGTAGTTCCTGGCTGTTTGTTTGCACAATAGGAAATGTTAAAACAGTGACCTTCATTGCACAGCGGTAATTTCGTCTGTCTGTGTGGATACTTGTATGTTCATGCCTCTCTGTATAAGCAGATAATGCCAGCACACTGAGACATACACTTTCTTTAACTCTGCCCCTCTCTGTGCACAACAAAAATGTAGGGTGGACCACCTAACGTGCGGCATTTGATCTAGGTCTTAGTGAGAGAAATAAACACAAGGACGAAGACCGTTTTCTACCGCAGAGAGACAACAAAGCTGTTGAGGTGAAATGAGTGTTATGTTTGTGGAATTGTTTCACAGTTATTCGGGATTACGTGCTTTCATTATACGATTCTTTTTTCTTATTCTTATGGTTAATGTGTTTATGGTGAACAACAAGTTGAAGAAAAAGGATAAAACTCCTTCAATAGGTAGGTTTATTTCTGCTGCGAAGTTGGACATTTTAACATGGGGACTTATGGAGACTCGTTCTGTGTCCATCCTCAAGTGGCTGTTTGAGGAACTGCAGTTGTTGAACTGCCACATTGGTTGCCGCTTGGGTGAAATGTTCTGGACTTTAGTACAAATTCCCAGCAACATTTAATGGATTATTTTTCACACCATGCTATGTCTACTTTTACTTCAGTAAACGATGAATGAACCCTTTCATTACTATAATAACTGAATATTATTGTATTCTACATGAGTCCTTCATCGGTGATGGGAGCCGGTTTGATTACAGCACTGGCCTGGCAGCACATGTTGGGTTGGATACATATATGTAGTCTACAAAACACATGCGTCTCCGACGTGATGAAATGTAGCCTAAAGGAAGCGGCAGACCGCTCACAAGCGTCCATTTATAATTATACAGAAAATAAACAGCTCTCTTCTTCAAAGCCTTCATACAGTCAAAGTCTTTTTTGTTAATGCTGCCTTTCATCGCCCCTTAAAAACAATATTTTCTCTCCTAAAGATAAACCTCTGGAAGTCAGATAAGGAGGATGTGACAAATGGTCTTTCAGCACACAAGGCAGAAAGAAAACAAAACCTCATTTTGTTTTGGGTTTACAAGATTACCTGTTCATTTGTTTGATGTGATAGGATGATAGGACGGTTTTTCATGGGTGGAAGAGCCTGGACCACCACCGTCCTGCATGTACCACCTGACCGACTGCATCATGTTCAAATCAGAACGGGTGCCTGCATATAAAGGCTCGCCCCCCCTGAGAGAACAGGATCATTTACTAAACGGAAGACACTTCTTATCAGTCCTATTTGTTTGTGCTTGTTCCGCCCCGAGTCTTAACCATAACTGTCACTACACACAACTACACTGTGGCTACATGCAGCAATATGTAAAGATCCAGGGTGGAAGATTTAGGGGCCTACGGGGCCGTATAATATGTACAACTATGTCTTTGTTAGGGCATAATCACTTGAAAATATGAATCGTTATGTTTTTGTCACCTTAGATGATGCCGCTGGTGCTCTTCCTTGGAGAGGGTGAGGCACGAGGGATGCAATCAGCAGCTATTATTAATAATCCTACTGCAGTGGCTGTTTGAGGTTTGAATTAAAATGTTGTTTGGCTCAGCTACTTCACAAAAGGTATAAAAATAGAAGTCGAGAAATAGAGGGGAATTAAATTATATGTTCCAAGTAAATAAAAAGAAATTTTAAAGTCTATTTTTAAGTTTTGGCACAAAAACAACTTGGGCTACTTTGTTATGGTCACAATAACCACAAGGGTAACTACGATTTTCTGACAGTTATACACCAAATGATTAATGACTTAATCAAGAAAATAAGTGGCAGATTAATTGCTAATAAAAAATAATCACTGTTTGCAGCCCTAAAAGAGTTTCTCCTCATTAAAAAATAATAAAAATAACGATGATAATAAAAATGTTCTCAGAAACAGACTCTGTGCGTAGCAACCTTTACCTTAACGTAATAACAACACTTACAGCACGTGAAGGTTAAAGTCAGATGAAATGGATGGATAACCTCAAGGACAGTAATACTAGATTATACAGCAAAAAAAAACTAAATTTAACTTTTTTTGCGGTCGTCTCTTATCCAGAGTGACTCGAAATGACTGTGCAGCTGTGTATTCAGCATCTTGCTCAAGGACGTTTTGACAGGACACACGGCTGTTGATGCGCACACTGTCTGCCTCAGAGATTGAATCTGTAACCTTACAGTAATGGGATGGTCTCGCTAACCACTAATCTGCTCTGCCACCTGAGAAAAAGGAGACAGAGAGATGGATAGACAGAGAAATATGAGAATGTGGCAAAAAAAAAAGAAAAAAAACGAAAGGGGGAGATGAGTAGAGGAAATAGACGTACGGACGGGAAGGGTGGGGGGAAAGGATGATGGCAGCGACGGGGGCAGAGACAGTGATGGTAGAGAGACAAACAAAGTGTGAGCGATGATGAGGAGATAGTAAATGAATACCGAAGGAGGAAGAAGAGACGGGGAGTGATTGAGATGGCAGAGAGCGAGCTGCTGAAATTGCTCGAAAGAGAAGAAGACCCATATTAGGAAAGAGAGAAATTGGCAGGAATGCAAGCTGGATAAAGATAAATGGATATATATATACAGTATATATAAAAAAACAGAGGTCACATTCACAACAGAGTCTCTCCAATCTGTATATTCTAAATACTCATCAGCCATTGGTCAGGCGGGAGGAAGTGGGAACCGTTGAACCCCGTAACCCTTCATTTGCTCAATGACAAATTCAGGTGTCCTTCGATTCCACTTCCTCTCTGTCTCACTTACCGCCAGCGCTGTCACATATTCTCATTAGTCAGCGTGGCACCTCAGATGAGAGAGAGAGAGAGAGAGAGAGTGTGTGTGTGCGTGTGTGTTTGTGTGTGTTTTGGGGTGAGTCAGACGGAGAGGGAGAGGGAGGCAGAGAATGTGTAAAAAAAGAGAGGAGGAGGAGTAAAATGATGCATGAGCGTATGAATGGGGGAAGGAGTGTGTAGGGCATGACGTGGAGCTTGTGTGTTTGGACGTGTATACCCGAGGCGGTGTTTGTCTGTGTGTTTATCTTGTGTAATCCCATACCTTTTGTTTTAGTTAGTTAAAGTCTACAGTACTGCTCAAAGTGACTTTAAAGTGTTGATGTTAACACAGCACAGTTTTTATAGCATTAAATAACAGACGTTCAGATCATTTTGATGCTACACTGATGTCTTTGTCTGCACGCCTGTTTCTGCACTATGTAACTTTATGCTTCAGGTACGATTACCTGTGAGAAATAAGCAATGCTTTACGGCACTAAGTCAGACACCGCCAACTATTTCACTGATTTCGGTGAAACTGGATCACCGCAGAGGAGAGGAGGTTTTCAGGGCCGGGGGTGCAGGTGAATGCTGGAGATACGCCAGAACCGGAGCGATGAAACCGTGCTTGGCAGCTTTTATGGACATTATGACATGACAGAGGTGAAAAGCCCAAAGCGGATGTTGACGGAAAAGGCTGGGAAGCACAAAAGAGCAAGTGGCTAAGTGAGAGGCGGTCAGACAAGTTGAAATCTGGGACTGACTTTGTAGAGCTTTGTGAAATAAAAGGCTGAAAAACAGACACCAAGCTGGGCTTCTTGCTGTTGGACTAGTACAGTAATAGTAGCCGGCTGCTACGTCTCGCATTGGACAAACTTGATGTTTGGCTGTTAGCAAAGTTTTTCTTCATTTACTTTATTCTTTTGTGCCTAGAAACTGTCATTGATATCTAAGACCTACAGTCAGAGCAAATCCAGACATTCATTGTGCTGCAGCTTTTGTACTGCACCAAACAACCGATACAGTATTTCACCAAATAAAAACTGTAATTGTACTGGATCAAAATTTCCCGTGCCCCTCTGCTTTGGCCTCTTACTCTCCATGCATGCTTGCGTCAGAGATTCATTATAGTCATTTCTATCAGCTGTGAATGGATGACTTCCTTTTGTCAAACAACCATATTTCTGCGATTAAGCGTTTTGAAAACTGTGTGAAAAATGTGTGAAGCCAGCGAAAAAGTGTGAAGTTGTTTCTTCTGTGTTGAGAAGGTGAGCGCCGGAGATCAAGTGGATCTCGTTTTCATTAAGCGCGTCTCAGAAATCGAGCAGATTAAAGGAGTAATTAAAGCAGTCATTAGATTGTTTGATCACTGAAGTTATTACAGTTCATTCTGAGCAGTTACTTCATTATATTTCATATTTGTACAATCAGATGGAAGACCATATACACATATCATACATTTCCTCCTCCTTTTATTGTTAAAATTACATTGCCTTCCAAGCTGGCAGATTTTCCTCTGAAGCAACGCAGTATTGACAGCTCACACAGCGACTAGACTCAGTTCAAACAGTCTGGACGGTGCATCTGTGCAGATTATGGTACTCCGTACTCGCGAATTGTGACTGTAAACAGATGCCAATCCAGTTGGAGAAGGGTGTCATCTACGCCCACAGAGCCTCAGAGCCTCAATACTGTCCATCAGGACAAGAGAATCTGGGAACAGACCGGACTGTGCAGAGACGGAAAAAGCCAGACCAGATCCTTTTTACTGGCAGTTCACTGTGACGGCCTGTTTACAACTAACTAACAAAATTACCTGACATGTAAAATTTGTTTTTTTTTATGATGCCCAGACTAAAGTTTTATTGGTTAATGAACAGTAGCAATAGCCAGCTGTTAAAGTAATAAATCAGTGTATTCCTGATAACATGATCTCCTCAGTGTTAAATAAAATATAATATTTCAAATCCAGAGGGAAGGTGAAAGGACAGCAACAGCAGCAGAGTGAGCATGGCGAGCATAATGAGCACGGTACACAGGATATCTCTGTCTGCATCTTCTTTTAAGTTTCGTCGTACCACTCCGCAGAAAAAGTTCTTTGATTCACTTTTCGAAGCACTTTTTAATTAAGCAAACAGCCCGGAGAGTTGAGTCAGTGGCCTCAAGCGTTTTATCTCCTGATGAGCACCACGGCAAGCGTTTTACATGCAACCTGTGCACACAAGATCAAGAAGTCCTAATTGATAAAGTAGTCACTGCAGTTAGTTGGAAGATCCCAAAATGACTCATGTGAGGATTCAAAGCACGCGAACACACTCACAGTGACAAAGCTAATAATAAGCGGCAGTGAAACCAACGTGGAAGTGCCAGAAGCTGCGATTCCACAAATGGCCACTTGAGGCTGGCTACAGAATGAGTCAGTAACAGTTTGTACCAAGTTCACTGCAAAGTACCGTAGTGTACCAACTGTTATTCTGACAACCATGCTGCTTGAGTGGCTAAAAACACTGCTGAAAGTTGTCACTTTGTCAGCATATTCATCTACCTCAGCATCATATTTCCACTGACTTGGTCATTTTTAAAAGTCTCATAGGATCCAGGTTAATGTCAGTCTCTGTGCAGTGATTTAAAAAAAAGAAGAAATTAAAGCTCTCAGCTGGGTGCCAGTTTAAAATGGGTTGAAAAGTTAAAGAGCCCCTTCAGACACATAATGACACCACACACACACACACCCATACACACAGTTTCTCCTCCATCTCTGTGGTAATGTGACAGCTGAGGTCTGCGATAAAGGGAGAGCAGAGGGGAGATCATTTTAGGAGGACGGCAGAGAGACTGTGTGTCTTCAACAAAACGGCTCGGTTAGGTTTTCAGGGACGATCATGGTTTAGGGTAACGTTGACCTTTTTACAGAGACACCTGTCAGAAAGACCTGATGGCTAATGAATCCAACTTGAGCCTGTTCAGTCGCAGCATTTGAATGCTCTGCAGGGCGTGTATTACCAAGAAAATCAGTGAGATACATTGGAACATGTACGTGGGAAAAGTAGTCGTAGCTACTGAATGTGTGCTGTATTTTGTATTTGTAATGTTCTCCTGAAAGGAAACCAATGAAATCTAACAGTTGTAGTTCACTGCAGCGGTATGGTCAATCAATTATGAACCAGGCCAGATTACTTAGGTTTGGTTACAAACTGTGGAAACCAAAATACTAGAACAAGCTAACTTTGCCATGACAGATCAAGTGTTTGGGGAGATCTTCACCTGTTTTAAACTTGTCTTTAAAAATTTCTTTAAAAATAATAATCTGTAAAAGTGTGGTGTGGAGGTAATAGGATTTCATTTTTGTGGTGGTGGCTCGTCCTAGCGAGAAAAAATAGACTTTCAAGAGAAAAACTTTCAGGGGAAAAGGGGCAGAGTTAGTTGCAATTTCACAAAGACAAAGTCATGTATTTATTATGTGTGCAGACTGTTAAATTAATGAACATCTGGAAGACTCTTTTTGGTCTCGGTGGACTTTCACCAGTGAGGGGTTTTTTCAGGAAAAGTCACCTAACTACAGAAAGTTGGACAGACTCTGGGACATATCTGAGGCCCCAAGCGGTCTTTTTTTAACAACATTTCAGCCATTAAACTTCAAAGACGCCTTGATAAAAAGTTCTTACTGACTTGTGTGACTTTGTAAGAACCCACATTCCCTCTTCTGTCTTTGAGTGTCTTCAACAGCAACCCTTTCTCACCTTTCCTCCCTCTATACCTGTCTCTTCCCTTGTCAGTCAGCTCTATCTCAGCTGCCTCTGTCAATCTAATCTATCTCTGTTCTCATATCCTTGTCCACTCATCGTCCTCTTCTAGTCTCCTTTCTTACTCTCAGCCATCCTGCACTTTTATCTGTTGTCTCGCCCTCTACCTCTTATATGTATTCCTTTCTCTTTGTGCCTTAGTTTGGGTCATAAGTTCAAAAAATGAGAAGACATAATGGTGTTTTCCACAACCCATCCGAGCTGCATGGTTTTAATTCATTTTGGGTAAGTGTCTCTTCCTGTTTAAGCTCTCTCTCTGATATTTCCCTCTGAACCATAAATGTCAATCTCATAGTGGCACTACAGAAGACAGAATTCAAGAGGATTCATCCTGCGGTAGCCATGAATATCTGTCCCAAATTTCATGAACATTTATTGTAGATATTTGAGACCGGACTAACTGACATTTGCAGCTTCGGTGGCTAAAACACTGGTAGGAGACCAAACCCATCTGGTAATATCTAATATATCTGTTTTTAGTGGCCTTTAACAAACATCATTTCCCATAAGTTCTCGACTGTGCCGGCTAAAAGGTCAGGAGCAGAATGAATTACGTCCATAGACAAGTCAAGTGTCTGAGGCGAGTTCATTTATAATTATAGCAGGACAGAGAGGAACAAATGGTGTAGGTCTTCTTAGACAGTGGAGATTTAGGCCTGAGTATTTCCTAAAATGTTTGATCCTGGCATTGATGCCTTGACCCTGAATGTTCCTTTTTGGTACCAGTTTCATAAAATCAATTTTAACAAAAGAAAAATTCATTAAACATTACGATGCAGTTGTTCACTGACCTGAAACTGAAAATACTGTGCGCTTTACTGAACACTAGACCAGAATTAAGACTGAAATTAAATGTCTGCACTTTATTGGACGATTTAAAGATATAAAGTGTCAAAAAGAACATGGAGATTGTTGTGGGCGTGACGTTTGATGGATTTCACAGTGTTGTTGTACTGCTTTGTTTTCTTGGACCTTGCCTGTTTTGTGGACCTTGGATACCGCCTGCTCATTTACAGATTTGTTTGCTTGTTTGCCTTTCCTGGTTTTGGACTGAGCCTGCCTGACAATCTGTAAGCTTTTGTACATTCACTTTTGCTCAATAAACCATTGATCTGCACCAGTTCAGCCATTGAGTCTGCAATTAGATCCTTCTCATATGTTTCACGTTTCCCTCGATTCAACTGTGTCTTTATTTTACTGTCTTCCCCCTACCGTGTTTTGAAATCTTAATTTGGCTTTTGTTTGGCCTCAGTGCCTGGCTCTTTCATATTTTGCCTGAGTATCCTGTTTGTACTTGGCTGTCAAAGCACTTTGTAAGCACTCTCAGCACTCTGTTTTTAAAAAGGTGCTATATGAAGTTACTATTTTCATGGCAAAACACATTTTCGTTTAATGCAGCAGACTGTGGTTAGACGATTTCTAGAGTGAGTTAGTTTTCACTCACAGTTTGGTCAGGCTGGTTAAGGACGGACCCTTTCACAAGCCATCTGCCTGAAAAACCAGAAGGCTAACTTCTCCACTCGCTTGAACATTGGTGTCTGGCCAATCCTGACGCTTGAACGCTCTGCAGGGCATGTTTATTGAAAGGTACTAGCACTGCAGTGTGCATATTTCATTGTGGTGTTTGAATCATTGCTTAACTATGTTAAAAATGTGAAGGTTTCAATTTCTAATAGAAAGTCCGTAGTAGTACTTATCTTAGAAATATGGATGGCAATCCAAAGAACACTTTTTCAGTTGCTAGCACAGCAAACCACAAAGTGTCCAAACTTACATGTTTTCATAATTTTGCAATCAGTTTCCCTCCATATTCAGCATCATTAATAGATGATGCTGTCTGTGCACAGCGTCAGATCTTAATGACGCTCCACACCTGTCTTCTTTATAACAGTTTCATGATAATTAAAGCTTTGATATTGACACAGACGTGTTAAAACTGAGAAACACACTTTGCTTGGTAATGGCTGTCAATAAAAAGGCAAACAAATTAGTGTAATCATGTAAACGTGCAAGAAATGTGTCACTCTGCTGATACAAATCAGGCCTATGTATGTGCACGCGTTGTATGTACATCTCACGCCACCCGGTCCAAGTGAAGGTTCGATGATTGGAGCTGTGTACCCCGTGTTAGACAAAACACACATTCACCACCGCCAACGACATGATATTCAGGATACACACAAAAGCAGCCAATTCGAGATCAATCATCCATTCAGAAATGGATTTTCTACACCCATAATTCCCTCAACACCCACTGTTATCTGTGTGCTGAATATATAAGAATGTGTGTGCATGTCCACATGGTTGAGGTGAATTTCCGACTTCCCTCTAAGTGAATAGTAAATGCAACCCATTATAATAATAATCATTATTATTATTATGATTATTAAGGACCTCTTTGTATGGGTGTGTACATCTACACTTGTGTATCTAAAAAAAACTACAGCATTTAAATCAAATAGCATAAGTATGAGAGAAATGTGGAAATGTATGAAATGGTAAGAAGGGTGAAGAAAGGTGGTAGAGATTACAAGACATACAGTGAAGGACAAAGGGAGGGAAGGATACCAGAGGGCGGGGAGAGAAAGAGATTAAGCCACTGAGAAAGACAGACAAATCATTAAATTCATACCCTGGCCGTGAGGTAGATGGTAAATGAAGGCAGTGAAGGTGAAATTGTAACTGAGGGTGATACGAAATTCAATTATCTCTATTAGTTCACTTCATTATCTGGGCTCAGGTGCTCTTATGTTCCCATTATGTTATCGTTGGAAGACGGTGCCACTCCGTTGGCTTCATCTGTTTCTCTTTGTGTTTCTGTGTGTTGTTCCTCGCCTGGCAGATGAATCAAAAGAAAAAGACAAGATGAGGTCAGTCAAACAGGCTCGAAACCCTTTTGGCACTTTTACGTCTGCGGGATTATAACGTTACCTCAAGGTTCGCTCTCTAAATGTCTCATCTAGTAGTGACGGTTGTATGGCTATGCTGAAGGGAAGCTCATATTGACCACAAGATGGTCAAACATAACCGAGGTTGAGAAAACAACCTCATCACACAAGGTCCAAGTAGTTAGTGACAGTCCATGACATTTGGATGACCATGTGATATTACAATAATGAAAGCAACAAATCAGCTACTAAACTGACTCGTGGTTAGATTGTTGCTGTTTCCAATGTCAAGAATGAACTTTGAAGCCTCAGATTTTATTCCAACATAGGTAGAAGATCATGTGATATGATCGAAAGCACTGCAGTACACTAAATGAATCGTATGGTGAGTTTGTTTTCTCAAATTCCTAACATAACAAGCGGCTTGTACTGTGTGTGTATTAATGATCTTACCTGCAGCTTTTTAAATCACTCATCTGGGTGCCATGTTAGCCATTAGCGGTGTAGCTTTGATATCTCATTTGGCCAGTTCCACCAAAAAGGAATCTTAATGACCGTGCCAATTATGTTTGATTTAAAAAAAAAAAACTTATCTAGTCAAATATCTCAACATCAACAAGACAGACCAGAACAGGATTTTCTACATTCGTGGTTCCCAGAGGATAAATCCTAACGAGTTGTGAATGAATGATATTCCCTGTCCTCCCTGACTTTGCCGTCAACAAGACAACATTTGTCTTGTTGAATGAAATGTCTTGACAGCTGTAGGATGGGGTTGGCATGAACTTTGGTCTAGACGTTCATGACCCTCAGAGGATTCTTCTGGAGAACTGAATTTTATCAATGGTCAGTTCAGTCAGTGGGGAGAAAGCGCACATGCAGGAGTCCAAGATGTCTTATGCTGAAAGGTTTATGGAGGCCAAGGAACATGGAGAATCAATACACTTGTCACGACATGGTGCCGCCTCAATTCTAAGCGGTCTTCTCTGGCTCATCCATATGCTCTCAGAATAATATACTACTCTGTTAGTCTACAAAAATGAAACTATGTTAACCCATAGTGGTCCTGACATTGTTATCCGACTCTCTAGAGGCTTGTATCCATCTGTTGTGTCTAGAGAGTGAGTCAGCTCTACCCTCTGACCTTGGTTACCATAGTAATGTCTCTATAACAATCTAACATTTAACACTGTCCCTACAGTAACCTCAGGACATATGCTCGACCCTGTGTAACCCCCATATGTGGCATGCTAAAGTAGAAAATTCCCTCACAAAGACAAATTGTTTGCGACTTTGTTGATTCCTAAACTTTTTCTTCGTGTGCAGTCATCAATTCAAAATCTCAGTTTTATGACCAAACATCTGAAGAGCTAATGAAGCTCCAGCAAAAGTTAAGTGAGGACGATGATACCTTGCGTATAGGTCTATAGTTAATTTCTCTTTTCATTACGAAGAGCTAATTTTCTTACTGATATTTTCTGGGGCCCGTCAGTCGTAGTATCAGCTGTCCCCTCCAGCTGATCTATCTAATAGCACGGTGGCACACCTGCATGGTTGCCGTCTTTTTAAAGATGATTCTCCCTCGGCCTTCTCTACGTTCACGCTGCGGCAGATTCATCAGCTTCATCATTTCATCACCTTCAGCAGAGTCATCAGCCGCCACCACCGGTCTGTGGCCTCTACGGGGGAATTCATCTTGCTGCTGCTCAATCACCAAAATTTCCCTGTAGGATATAAAACCTTTCTCAAGACTTAATCACTGCGTATCATCTATTATAATAAACTACTTTCTTTAATTTATTCACTTGTCTCTCCTGACCTGAGTTAATTATCAAATGATAGCTTGCTAAAATGCTGAAATAAGATTGTCAACATGCCAAACGTAACTTAACGTCAGCAAGTTACCACTGAATATAGCCTTACAGATGAGTGGCTGTAGACTCTTATTAACCTTTAGTCATCCATGCGAGACCAAAATGCGTGAACCTTTTCCCCTCTCAGCCGGAGTGTCTTGCTCAAGTTGAAATTACCCCTCATCTGGAGATTTTAAGTGTTGGATCTGTGATGCCCCATAAGGACCCACCATCTACATGGACTAAATAAAGAGACAGTGAAAAACCAATACCCAGAGAGCCCAGTATCACACAAGGACACTTCAGTATGGAAAATTTCTTTTAACTCCGCTTGAACCCCAGCCTTCCAGTTAAAGATCAATTCCTTTCTCCCACCAGGCCACATTGCTGCCACAACACAGAAATACACCTCTTTTTTATGGGTATAATTTTATAAAATAACACCTCCATTACTTTGGTTGTCTCCCTCTGTAATGAAGTTATTGTTCTATGAGTGAGAGAGGCCCGGGTCCAACTACAGTATGCTGCAAGGTCAGTGAGTGCTTATTGATTCACCATTCATCTGTTGTTGAGGTCATTACCGGCGTGGTAGCTGTGATGATAATCTTGATTATGGATGGATAGTTCAAGTGGTGCTATGAAGGACGGATGAACACGGGGAGGGAAGAAAGGAAAGTGTGAAAGCGAAGAGCAGGAATGTAAAGAGGTAAATCGGAGAAAAAAAAAAAAACAGTATAGCTGAATGAATGCATACTTAATTTAAAAATTCTCTGAGCCAATATATTCCTTTGACATTCAGCAAAGTCACGGGAGTAAACAGAACGGACAGGAGTGACAAATAAAACACAGCAAAGAAAAGTAATTAATCATCTTGTCTAGATCTGGGCTGGTTTGAGGAAGAAAATCTCTCTGATAAGAAATCTATTTCCGTCACCGATCAAGTTTGTTCATCAAACCCCTTAATTGAAAACTAATTAATTGATTTGAGGGAAAATAATGAAATATTTCTGCCGCCTGTATCGTCTCCATCCAGCGCTGAAGTTTCTCCAGGGTCTCGGCTCTCCATCAGCGCTGGATGCTTTTCAATTAGAACCTTCATTAAAATGCCTCAGAGCAATTAATGAGCTCGTTAGAGTTAGTAATCACATAATCACTGCATTGATATAGATATCATTCCGACTAGAACTCATCAGACAAACAAATCAACAGCTGAGGGCAGCTTTTATAAGTAGGATAGTTCAGCTGCAGTCGTATTGCACAAGTAAGGTGGAAAAACTGTTTGACGGTGCAGGTTTTGGTGCCTTCCCCGAAAGCTGAATATTTTTTTCACGTTATCCAAACAGCGTTGTATTCACCAAACAACCAACGCATACTGTTCCAGTGTCAAACTTTCTGTTCTCACTCACCTTACTGTTGGATTACACTGTTCAGCGTGCCATAACTGTCGGTGCAGCTGACTGTGGCACCACAGATCAAGCTGGCCGGAAGTCAAACACAGGAACGGCAGAGAGAATCCCGCTGATTTTCAAAATAAAACATCAAGTGCAAACTTTATAAATCATAAAAACAGCAACAACACTTTGACTATGCAGCCTACTTATCCGTGGTAGAATCACAGAAACCAGGGAGAAATGATCAAATCTGACCAAGTCTGGTGGGCAAAACACTCCTGGTGGCGTTTGAAGCCAAACACTGATGTAACAGAGCTTTCTTAGTGCTCACTTAGTAAACACTGTGTGTTTGGTACGGTATGTGCAAGTTCCATACTTTGAATGAATTCCTGACACCTCTGTAGCTATTTTTCACTTAGTGGGAGATAACGTCGCTGTCAGAAATTCACAATATCTCAAATAGGATTAGACTGAACTTGTTATTACTGCAGCCCCGAGCACACTGGTTCAACATGTGGAGGTAGTTTGTCAGGCTCGATGTGCCTAATTAGTAAGCTGGACAATCGAGGGGGAGGGGGGTTCACAAACCGTCACCAAGGGTGGGTGCAGCTGGAAATGAATGAACCATTCTTGGCAAATTTTAATCATTTACAACGTCGAATGCATTCTCTTGCCGATGTTTGAGAGGCAATTATACCAGAAAAATACAAAATATAAGTTTTTGAATGGGGTCAGATGGATTTGAGTGAGCCGCTTAAATAAATTCTGTGTGGAAGTAATTACACAAATAGAGTTGGGTCCATATGTTTCACAATGTTCATTAAAAAAGTGCTGACTCCTCGTATCATTCTGCTCTAGTGACAGTGCAATAAAAAAAATGATACAAAGCGATCCAGAGTTTCTTAGAGTGTAAAAAAAGTCTGACGGAGAGAGGAAGGAAACCAGAGAAATGCTTCTGTCCTGCTCGCACTGCTACGAGGAAGCATCAACATCCTACCGAACATCAATGACAGAACGTTATCAATTATTCAAATATCGAATGTCTAACTTTTATCCATTACTAATTACCCCGTGAGTACGCTGGTACGTACACACGCTCTGGCTGAACGTGTGCGGTTCCTTATACCACACAGTCATCACGCATCAATATGAAACATGAGGCATAAACAGTTCTCCCCAAGGCGAGAGGGAAGTGAGTGATGTTTAACAAATAAGAAATGATGCATTCCTATTGGTGCAGATTGGTAAGATGGCGTGAGTGAAAGAGACTCGGAGAGGAATAGCTGTAGTTAGTTTGAAGGAGGAAGGTGGTCAAAGTGGAAGGAAGCTTTATTTGTTGTGCCTTTGGAGATTTGGGGAAGTAATAAGAAATACTTAAAAGTTGAATTTTACCAATGGAAGCAGAAAAGAAGCAGCAGGACACAAGTAATGACTATGCAGCGCAGTGAGCAAAAAAGGGTTTAACAACCGAGAGTCCAGGCGGCACGATATGGCTCCATCAAACCTGCAGAGTGTTCACACGGAAACACACATACAAAGGCAAAATCAGCTACACACAAATCTCAGGCCTCAAATCCCTGAGCGAAGGTATTTTGCAGAGATGTCTCGTCCGCCGCATGCAGCCAGGGGACCGTATCTGCATTCAGGTGCAAAAAGTACCTGATTCTGCATTAACGATAACACCAGACGTGTTCAGCTGCAGAAAAAGGACGATTTCCGTCAGAGTGCCGCAGCTTCAGTAGCAACTCAGAAACACACACAAGGCTGCTCAGTGTCATTTACAGAGCCAGGCAACTATCGCTCGGAGATAATGTTGAGTGTTCATTTCTAAGATGGCAGCTGATCATGAGAAACATGAGTGATAATCAGTCTCAATTCAACACAGCACTAAAAATGGGATTACAGTATTCTGGTATGTACTGCATGCACATGAGACGTAATCCATCTCAAATCCTGTTTAAATATCTTAATCTCGAGAATTTGTTGACAGTGTGAGATGTAAGATACGATTCAGCTGTTATTGGGTGTGACATAACAATTGTGCAATATTATGTCACGTTATGTTTTTGTTTTGTTTTTTTTAAATCAGTAAACATTACACAATGTTGGACTGCTGCTTCTGTAACGCTGTACATTGTAAAGAATATGGCTGAAAAATACATTTATACAATAATATTTCACAACATAAACACAATAGATGTGCCAATGGGGGAAAAAAAGGTACGTCATGGCTTAATATGAATTTGACAAATGTAAAATTTACCGAAATTCTCAGTCAAGGTTTCGTAGAGAAACAGTATTTTTACAGATTTCTCCTGAATTATTACAAAGACCTTCAATTTCTATCGATGAGCCTCATATTTAATCACAAAAAAGTTAGAGGATGGACAGAGTTAGAGTTCATCCTGAGGGGGACGTTCATTTTTTAAAAAAAACAAAATTGTCAACCTCGCGGTGAGGCAGAGGATCACCTAACAACCGCCTCTACAGAACTGGACTGAAATCCACAGTTAGGTGGAGATATTTCAGTGGGGACCAAAGTGTTGGACTGACCATCAGACAGACAGACCGCCTTTGCCATCCCTCGAGTCATGCTGTTAGTGCGGCTAAAAATAATGTTGCATGAGATTACTCAACAGAAGTTGCATTACTAAGTCATGCTGGCCTTGGGCTGTTCAACATGTTTTGTACATCATAAAGTAAGTCATGCTGACCATGCAGCACCAGAGAGTACAGACAGAACACAACAATTGGTTACCTAAGGTTATTTAATCTTTAAAATAGCCTCCGTACTGACTACCATCTATGTGAAAAATGTCATTTACTATAACTTCTGTCTCGCTGACTCTACTGAAATAACCGGGGCCCATATGGTTTTGCACATTAAAGAGCCACATATGGGAAGTGTTTGAGCGTACGAGTGTCATGCAGAGTTTGTTGTGGTTGTCATTGACAAACGTCTGCTTGCATGACTCGAGCCGTCAGTCGGGGGCGCACGAGGTAAGCCACCTCCATCTGTCGCCCCCGCTAGCAGGTGGCGTGGATAATGATGTGGCGTAGCATGGCTTAGACAGGGCAGCAGTCAACAGAGACAGAGGCAGCGGCAACTACATCACTTATCCTTTATTTTACTATGAAGATGTAGAGGATGACACATACGATGAATAGTTGCAGCTGGGGGCGTTGGTCACTTCACAGAGAAGTGACCGTTATACAGCTCCTGTGTTCAAGCTACTTGACATCAAGCAAGCCGCTCATGCTACGAGGTCCGGTGGTGCTGCTCCATGACTGGCCCCGACCTCTATGTCTTTAAGGAGTTGTCGTAGAACTCCAACCAAGGCAACGCAAACAGTTTTACCATAGATCTTGCTGTTATTAGAGAAACAGCATTGTTCACATACCTGCTTGTGTACTTGAACAATGGAACTAGCTTGCACCACAACATCTTCCTTGGCGGCGTCCAACTTCGTACAAGGCGTCGACATTCAAGGAGTTTGCCGCATTGTTAACGTGAAGACCGACAGCGACAGCCCTCGATGAACTTCTTTTAAAAAGCCTTCCACCATTGTTGTTGCTACTTGCTCGGTGTCTGCTGCTAACCTTACATCACATTCTCACATAAAGTCACCGCAATTAATGGCATTTTTGCCGTTACAGTACATCTGAGGACACACGCAACCAACACTGGAGAGTAATGCAGAATATGCTTGGGGAAACAAGGCAAACACATCAGTCCTCTAAGACTGTGATTCAGTAGCTGCCAGCAGTAAGAGGTTTCACTCCTCTGCTTGTCTGTCGTAAGCTGACTATTAGATTTTAAAACAAAGCCTCGAGTTATTGACAACAATATTAGCCACCGCAATGATGATTAAAGTATGGAAAAGTGACAAACAGAACCAGTGTTTCCTCAAATATGTCCGGACAGATGGATTCAGCACACTGGATGGAGGCCAGACACCAGGCCTGTTAACTGAGCTGTTGAAGAGCGACGGTCAGCATGAGCAAACTCCAATCATAGTTCAAGAAATTTGAGGATTCTCCAACAAAACACACAGTTTCATGAAGTGAGAGGACACACACACACACACACAAGCACCATGTCTAGTCTTTGCCTCTTGATGCTCTTAAAGGATATCTGAGGATTGAGACTGTCTCAGACCCTCAGCTCCCCCCCTCAACACTTACACACACACACACACACACACACACACAGTTTATCTCATGGGGATTATGACATGGAAAGTCCTAGACATGACACACCAACATGCAAACACACACACACACACACGTTGTACTGGGATTAGAACATGGACGACGACCTCACACTTGACATTATATGGGTCTCTGTGACTGGGACATGACCACAACACCACTGGCTCTGGTGAACACAGCAGTCACACCCCACAAACACCCACACACACACACACACACACACACACACACACCACACACAGTACATGCAAAGTAAAACTGGCCGCTCTCTGTCAAATCCTATTAAAAAATAAATGGTTAACCTGAGCTGCACCGCATGACAGACAAACGGATAAACTGACAGCCACTTAGAGACAGACAGACAGACAGAAAGACAGACAGACAGACAGAGATACTGCATTTGAAGAAAGTGTTTTTTCTTTACTAAAAAAACTTTAACTATCACCTCCAACAGGAAACTATGTGGTCTCTGCTGACAGCATCAATTTGAACACTACTTACTCCGGAAAATCTGCTCCTACTTATCAAAGCTGTTGCCTCAAAGGAAAACGGAAGCAATTTCTTGAAACAAAAGCAATGCTGTCTTGTTGCCAGTGACGGATGATAGTTACATATTGACAGGAGTGTCTGTTGCTGGAGGAGAATTCCACCAAACACGCGTTGCCTGACTTGTTTTCTGCCTTTTGCTTGTATCTGGTTAGTTATTCTTGAGCTCCGACATAAACCGCACTCAGGCTGCACTTTTGTGATTTATGAACATCATCAAGAATGATTTAATTTAAGAGCAAGTCAGTGCAAATTTAGTTCTAAAATAAACCCGGTCATGCGAACGCTGCTTTAATTTTGCCCTCACTGAAGTTAACTGTGCACTGATTGTTCTGAAGTGGGCGAGAAAAGTAAATATACTTGCTTAAGTACACTTTTAAACTATCTTAAAGTTTAAAATCAGATCATGGCACAATAATAATGCAAGATTTCCTCTCTGAGGATCGAAACTTGAGTTAAATGGGTTAATTGGGGAAAGTTCTCATCAGAATCTTAATTTGAGCAAATTAAAACCCAATTAGACAGATTTAAACAGATTTAGAAGATAAGAAAGATAATCTTCCATCAGTTCTTTCCTTTACTTTTTCACTGTAGGCGCTGCAGCACACTGCATCAGTGGTTTCATGGAGAGAGAGACTTTCCTCTTGAGCTAAATGAATAGATACAGGGCTAAACAATTAAATAGATGAATGTATCAATGATTGAGGGATGCGTTGGCTGACAACAAAGAAGCAATGAATTCATGGCTGGAACTTCCACCATGTGGGAGACGATCCTGGATGGTGGATGGAGTTTAGTTTTTGAGTTTTTATAAGAGTTAGTATAGGGTTTAGGATAACGTTAGCATGTCTGTCCTGCTCTTTAATTACAACTCTGGCCAAACATTGTATTTGAGATAACATGACATTTCCTAGAGTCCAAAGTCCTTTAGTTTTTATCCTCAAAGACCTTTCCCTTGTAAAACTAAAATTATTCAAATAAAGCAAAGATATCACCTGTATGTTTTTCTTTTGGAAGCACTCAGGTTTATGCTAGGACAAAAAACAAACCCAAGCATGAAGGAGAAACTGCAATGGCCGCAAACGTATCAGTCCTATGTAGAGCCAGTGTTTGGTTTGTCCCTTCCGGGCTGCTGTAGAAACACAGTGATTCAAAATGGCTGACTCCATGGAAGAGGACCCGCTCCCTCTGTAGATATAAAAGTCTCATTCTGAGCTAACATAAATATAACAGCTCATATTTGCAGGTGATTTTACACTAATGAAAACATAGTTATGAATATGATATTCCATTACTGTCCATAGATATCCTTAAATTTTACACACTGGACCTTTAAAAGTAGGAAGAGTTAGCTCTACCCGCTCCTTTATTCTCATATCTACTAAATGAATTGTGAAGCTAGCACTAGCTTCAGTCTTTTAGTATTACTGTATTTATGTAGTCCTCATGAGACCCACTTGCAAAATTCTCACTTTAAAAGGAGTCACTTTGAAATATCAAAGAGTCTGAAGGGAGTTAGCATAATTACGGTTAATACAATCTGTCAGCAGCAGTCATGATTTGAGACAACAGAACGTCGGTAAATCCGCAAACACTATCACTGCAAACCGCATATGTGCCGCAGTAGTACAGAGTGGCTCAGTGCTGTGGCAACAACTGCCCAAATTTCAACACTTCTACTTGCCTCCATCCTACAGCGGTGCATCACTGTGGGTCTGATTGATGAAACAGGCCTGTTGGTTGACTGATGGCTGGGCTGAAAGAGAGACCATATATAAGATATCAATCACCAGTGTGGGGCTCGTATGTTTCGTAGGAGGCACAGACGGACGGTGGGTGAGGATTCGACCCCTGAACCGCTTTAAAATCATTCATCTGACAGATTGGAGAGAAGAAGACAGAGAAGAATGGTTCTGCTGGAGCTGCAGCACTCAGTTTATTACCCAAATTTCACAAAGTTCACCCACATTAAAGCTGCTCCAATGATGGAAAAGAGAAGCAGTTTACACTCAGCCTCGTGTCATTATTTGATATGTGGACCGTAACATTGATCTGATCAATGGAAATTACACTAATTGATTGATTGCCAGAGTGAGGGTGTCGGCCAGACGGATCAGTTGTTAGCGTGAGGCCAGTTTGTCATCATCTTGGGATGATGAGGGATGATGTGACCTGTGAAACGCTCGTTATTCATCCGTCAGAGAGATTGTCAGATGTTGTGAGAGACGGACAGCAGGATAGACAAGGAACGACTACCAAGCATTGGTACTGATAGAAATATTCAAAGGATCAGAGTGTTGCGGATTTGTACGTTTAGTTTGTTTTGGCTTCAGGCTACTGTACAAGCATTGCATTGCAACCTTCGTGGATGTGAAACAAAGCCAATGCGGAAGTGCCAAAAACTGCAGTTCCTCAAACGTCCACTTGAGGCTGGCTGCAGAACGAGTCAGTCTCCATAAGTCCCCATGTTAAAATGCAGAAATAAACAGGTTTACAGCCTGGTTTTGGGCTCTAGCCAATTTCCCTGTTCATGACAAGGTTTAAGATTATGCACATGATGTCACAGATACGAGTCCATATTTATACTGTCGATGATCTATGATTAAACTAAACACTGGCTAATATAGAAACATGTGGAGCACATACATCACATAAAATGCTCATTCTAAGGTAACAAAAACAACAGGATTTAATAAAAAAATATAGTTATGAATATTGTATTTCATTTCAGCCATATTCGTATTACACACTGGGCTATTAATCAATTATTGAACTCCCAGAATCACATAAAAAGTGATGAAGTGTAAGTCTGTGAGGGAGACCGACAAATAGAGAGACAGACAAAACAACCCAGCGTGTAAACAGAAGAGGCAGACTAAGTGACACTTAGAGTGAGGAGAAATGATTTCTGTCTACCTTTTTCACTCTCTTTTGACACTTTTATATCGTTCCACTCTCCCTCTCCAGACTGTGATTATACTCAGTGACGGGGTTCAGGAGGGCTTTGTCTTGTGCAGTCTGTATAATGCGCTTCTTATGAGATATTACTAGTAAATAATTCATACCAGCCGAGCCGCACAAACAGGCACACAGGCACATTTACGCATAACATAAGCTTTATATTTTGTGGCTTCAGTTTTGCATTTTTACTGCGTCATGCCTCAGTGTGCGGAAACCTGCGAAGTCAGACAGGAAAGTGGCGTTCATCTTCAGGTCTTAACACACGTGAATATGAGCAAATGAGAGTTCGAGGTACATTCACAGTCATATTAGCTGCGTTGCATTTGCATACACATGCAATTTCCTTTGTTTTTCTGAGTTATTGCTCAAAACAAATATGACAAAATGAACAGCCGGAAGGAAAGGAAAATATAAACAGAGCGCTTGAAGTTCAGTTAAAGTGTCTCGCTGACTCCACTGAGTCACTACTACATGGTACTTATTTGATTTCTACACCTTCTCCTCCTAATAAGGGGATGATTTTGACGCATGCTGTGCAGAGGTGCGTGGCCTTAACAACACGTTGACTGTATGGTAATAAAAGGACCTTTTTCCACAGGATCTTACAGTAACTATGAGTAATTTGAATTCAGAGGAGGAAGGCTCTCTCTTCAAGCACCAGCAGGTCGTCACCTAAGCATAGGTGGCATTTTAGAAGAAGAGAAAAAGGGACATTAATTGCTTCTTTCTTGCTTGGTCCTCCGTCCCTGACTTATTTCTTCCAAATAGAAAGGAAGGCGATCCTTTCTTTTCGGTAGCGTTGTTTAGTGATGAGATTCATTTTTGCTTTAACACAGCGCACTGAAACTAGACAGCGAAGAATATGGATGGTGTGTGACAAAGGCCTGAAGCCATTCGTGGTCACCTATAACTTTAATTTGAATAAAAATTTAATATATCTGTCAGACTCTGTGACAGAAGCAAAATAAAGACAGATGAAAAATAAAAAGGCTCCAGAGGTGCCGAGTTAAAAACAACCCTGCTTTTATTTCAGTGCTGGCCTCCTCTTCTTTTGGCCACCTGTTATTACACTGCAGTGATGAAGTATGTGCATTAATCACAATATACTGATATGCCCCAGTTATTCCATGAACACATATTTGCCCTTTCTGTTGTAAAATAAGAATGACTGGTAGGTTACACGTGCACTTAGTTCATTACTTCTTGGCTTGCTTTGCCTATGACAGAAGTTTGATTTGTTATTGAGCATTTTTAAAAAAAGCATATTTCTTTTCTTTTTTTTTTCCTTCTTCTTCCTTGACAGCTTGCTCCAGGCGACACATTTGGTGTCGTCGCGAATTCCCCTGAGCGTTTATTTTGACACATCAGCCACAAGACCCGCTTTTGTTAGAGCGCGTTTCAAAGTTGTGAACGCTGTTACCAGGGACACATCATATCTGTCACAGCTGTGGGTGTGCGCGGACCAGTAATAACTGATCTGCAAACATGACCCAAGGAAATTTCAGTAGGCAAGGGAGTGAATTCAAAGCCTGAAAAGAAATACGCCAACATTTTGGGAG
Source organism: Nibea albiflora (assembly GCA_014281875.1). NCBI lineage: Eukaryota > Metazoa > Chordata > Actinopteri > Sciaenidae > Nibea > Nibea albiflora. The sequence goes on from CM024806.1 coordinate 15,828,165, forward strand.
ACTGGTCAACTAATATGAGATAGAAAGACTCGCTACTACAATTATTCAAGTGTGTGTCAAGTGACACCTTCACCTAAAGTTTGAAGTTAAATCAGTTTACTTTCTTTTCAATTTTACTTAAATAAATATACTTGGTATTTGATATGATCCTAATTAATAATTACTTCTCAAGCTCTATTATTTTATAGTATTTCATGTAGGTTTTCACAAAGAGTGAAGACTGCGGGGTGTGGAGAAAGACACACGATGAACAGATAAAGGTGAGCTCTGTTTGATACAGGATGAAGAAAGCAGCCTCATCTTGTTCGCTCATATTTGTTCACATTTTCTATCTTCACGCCGTGTCTCTGAATGCTATTTTAATATACTGTCCTCCCAGGGACAGGGTAACTCACATTGCTTTACCAAGCCCTGAGGACATTTCTAAATTATTAACTGCAGACTCAGACGCAGCACACACACACACACACACACACACGCACACGAGGCAAAGAAAGAAAGCCTGTATTGTGGCATAAGTGGCGTTATTTGGTCTGAGAAAACTAATTATTAGAAAAGGAAGTGCATTTTTATGAGGGGTTCACGTTAGGAAAATATGAAACGGAGAATGCATGAAGTGTGTGTGTGTGTGTGTGTGTGTGTGTGTGTGTGTGTGTGTGTGATCAGAAGTCGACTGAGAGGGAGAAAAAAAATGTGTGGCAACCTGTAGCTTCTATATTTTGACCCAGAGGTTTACTGATCTCTCATGGCTGCACGAGGATTTATGGGTAGCCTATCATCACTGTTGTGTAAATTATCGTTATTTTATATATAATAGAGCGATTTATTTGTGTATATTCAGACATGTTTTACTCTCAAAGTGAAAACCTCCCTCAGTAACTATGAGGAGGATCTCCTGTCGAGGTCGGGGCTGCAACCGATGATTATTTCATCGTCAATTCATCTGACTAATATTTATGCAAGATATTGTGCAAGAAAATATAAGTGAGCAACGGGCTAGTAGGACGTGTGTAGTGGCAGTTCGCCCTGCGTAAACAGACCACTCTGGCCGTTTCACTGTCAGTACGAGGATTTAATGCTAAATGGTCTGACCTTTACATTGTATATCATATTCACCCATTCACACACCGATGGGAGCAATTTGGGGCTCAATATTTTACCCAAGGAGTCGGGATCGAACCACTTATATTATAATTTGTGGAGCAACTGCTCCACTTCCACAGCCGCTTCTCCATATTCACAAAAGTTGCATTTATTTGTGGAGCCGTAGCTTAGCCGGATTTTTTGTTGTTTTTTTTCCAAACTTTCAGTTTCATTATTTTTGAGTAGATAATAACAGCAGGTTCGGAAAAAAACACCTAGCTGTCTGTTAAAACTGGATTAAATTTAGCTTTAAAGTTTTTTTTTTAGACAATAACTTTTATTTTAATGGCACTTGATGACTGCGGTTCACATGTAAAAGGTTCTACGGGATCTCTTTTTTGACAAGAGCACTTAAAAAAATAAAATCCTTTACATGCATTAGTGTTCTAGTGGGTTTCACAAAGTGTGCCGCGGCCCATTTAATTCCACCTAGAAACCACATTCATGTAGGAAATGTCAGAAAATGTCCAAGTTGACATATTCATATTAATATGAATGTGTCAACGTGAACAGTGGGATATTCATGAGTAAGAAAAGTAGCAAATATTCACATCTGAAACGGTGGAAGCAGTTATTTTTTTTGACATTTTGCTCCATTCATCCATCCATCCATCCATCATATGCTGCTGGAACCCGACTATAATAATTTGCCCCCATTAAACCAAAAAAAGCAGTAACACTGTCGTCCCTGTGTTTCTGGGGCGATTCAGATTCATCCCAAAGGTGATGGATGCTGTAGGGAACAAGCCTAATCGTGCTAAAATAGATAAATACTCTAACAATAAAAAATTCCAGCCAAAACAGACTGATGCGAGACCTGCTGGCCCCGGTTGTTCGGGGCACCATCTGTATGCACTCAGAGAGGTCAGCAAAAAGAAAACAAACACACCCTCCAGACACAATTAAAAACAGTCCCTTTCTGAGGGAAACTTTTAATATCGACAGACAGACCCGTGAACCTTCCTCTGTGGTTAGTGCTTCCCCTCCCAATCAGCCACACACACACACACGAGAAATGGATGCCAACTGTGTCGCCACTGGTGTAAACAAACAACAAGCAAGTAATATGTAATAAGCTGTGAGCAGATTGCTGCTAAACTTACTCACACGGGGTTCGACCCTGGGATGTCTGGCCCGGGAAATGAGAGAAATCAAAACGCACGGGCACATTTTGTCTATTTTCATTCAACTAAAAGTTGCAATGCTTAATGGGGACTGAGAGTTCTTAATAATCAAAACAGCGTGAGAGCGTCGAGCTTTTACAAACGCATTTCCACCTGCACAGTTCTGTGAGTTTAAACAAATGTGAACACGTTTAGCATCTTTCATGTTGTTCTCGGTGAACTGAAGGGAGCGTGCTTTTGACTCGTCGCATGTAGTCGGCCAGCGTCGGTTCAGCAGGTCAAAACATGAGATCCATGGTCTCTATAATTAGTTTGTATCATGAGCTTATGCAGCTCATCTAATATTAGTGTTAAATGAAACTTTAATGTGAGGAGACAGGGTTGGGTATTGTGTGTGTGTGTGTGTGTGTGTGTGTGTGTGTGTGTGTGTGTGTGTGTGTGTCTCTTTGTTTTTCCGGAAAATTAAAAAACAGAAAACAAGTGCGTCACTGATCCATCTTTCTCACCTTGTCAACCTTACTTTGGTACACTCTGTCTTGCATGAACCCGGGGTGACAGTGACAGGCTGATTGTGTTCTGCATTAATTATTACTGAGTCTAACTAATAAATGAACACGCGGAAGTGGCAGAACAAATCTGCGGTGAAAATAGATCAGTAAATAAATAAATAAACGCGCCCGGAGACAGATGTGACCAAATGTCAAAAACTGACTCACTTGTTATGTAGCAGTCAGTGTGACACAAGGGCAACAAGTGTCAGTTCTGCTGGAATCAATGCGCGGCAGCATAATCGCGCCACTTGCTATTCATCCTATTATGATGCCTTCAAGTGCTCTGTTGGAAATATTCTAATTAAAAGTCAAATGAATGATGCAAGCAAAGGGACACGTGAAACCGAGACGTTAGAAGTCTGGCACGGCTCTGCCTGCAGCCAGTGTTTCCTTTGTTTAAAGGTGATTTTTATAAAATATAGAGAAACAAAAAAGGTTTTATTCACATTTCAACACAGCTGAAAAGAATGACATTGGCAGTAGTTCAAGAACTCTTAACTCGAGGTCAAATGTTTTACACTTGAACCTCTCAGTGGGACGCAAAAGTAGCACCGATCATTGTTTGTCTTACATAAGAGCTAAGCACCTAACTTCATAGATCTGCTGTGGCTGTGGTCAAAAAGGTGATTTTTCCTTTTTTTAAAACTAAAATACTGAAAAATAACTTTCTCTGAATATATTTTTCATGATGTTGCAGCTTTTGTCATCTGCTCGAAATGAACTTCGCGCATTGCCTCGAGTACCTTCATCACTTCAGTCGGACACCGTGGATTAACGACGGGATAAAAATGGTAGTTTTAAATGATTTTCTTTACATCACCTACAGTTTCAAGTGGCATTGGTGTGAGCCGAGGTCAAATACGGAGAGATGTGTGACAGAACCTACAGTTCGTCACCACACAACCCAGCAGGGATTCGCTGCAATGCCTGATTTCGTCTGTTTAAGATGTAAGACTGTACCCGACTCAGACTGCACCCAATTTTGGCTGTGCAATACAAAGACACAACAATCGCTTTAAATTTGTTTCAGTTTTTTTTCAGTCGAGTGCCAGATTGAACTTCTACAGGCTCACCAGCCTACGTCTATGATGTTGAAAGATTTCCACACATTCAGAGTAAGTAAAACTGTTCGTCCTGCTCGTGGACTCTCTCCTGCCGGGCTACTGGCAGCTCTGTCAGCCTCGGAGTCAATCACAGCAGACGTTCAAAAGTGGTTCAGCCGACTTCACTGTCATCCCCGGAGCAGCGAGCGATGGAGCAGCTGCTGCCCTGCCTGTCCGCCGTCACACTGCCCTCCATTTCCATCACCCTTCTCTGCCTTTTGTGGTCATTGTGAGACTTGGTCGGGAAGGTTTGCAGCCTATCATGCTGTTGCTCTGGTATTGATCTGTGTGCAATGCGAGGCGACACGGGGTCTTCTTGACTGATGACTTGAATCATGATTTTTCAGGTTAGGGTTACAGAGGCCAGCCAGTTAAGGGTATATACAGTTGGCAGAGATTCTGGATCTGCCGAAGTGAAGCCAACACGGAGCGCCATTGGTTGTAAAAATCCATTTCTATCGAGCCTTATGTAATTTGATTTGATTTTTTACCTCAGTAAACCGTTTACCCGTGAGTTTATGGAGTTCATGGTAATCACTAGTCTTCATTTGGTACATTATGGTCCCATCTAGAGTGAAATGGACGGTGAAGTAAGGCATGTTTTTGGGCATGGCTACCTTCTGATTGACAAGTCATTCTCTGTGAATCCGTCCAGCGCTATACCGATCAAATAAGAGTCAGTTACAGCCAGCGTCTCGCCTCAGATGTTTTCAGAAACATTTCAGTGTGCTGTTGTAGCTGTGATATAACTACATAACTCCCCACCAGCACGCTCTCGTCCAAATATGATCATTTCTGCCTCCAAGATGTCTATAATGCTGAATAAAGCTGTAAAATGATTGCCCATAAACCAATGGGTAACGTCAGAGTAGGTTTACACACCTTTGTTACAAGTTATAGTTTTGTGCGCGTGTAGATTAGACATCGTACTGAAGCAGTCCCTCAATTAACTCCGCCACAATCCAAAAACGCACAATTAAAGAGCTGCCAGTTTCTTGCTGATGGCCTCGTTCACTTAGAGTAATTATCCTAATACCTCAGAATGAATGTACTAATGGTAATTTATTGATTTCTAAATGCTTCACATATCACCTTTTAGCTGGGTAATGGATGGGTCGCGGGAGGTACAGTGAGTAGTTTAGAAGGAGCGGAGGAGAGTGGAGAGAGCACAAATCCCCGTGGTGTTCACAGCACGGGGCTCCAAGTATTAAGATTCTCAACCGCACAAATTGCCTTTTATATGACGGGGAATATAACCAGGTGGAAAAAACGTGCTGTGAAGCTGTACAGTATGTGTGTGTGTGTGTGTGTGTGTGTGGCTGTATGTGAAGGTCATACTCTGATTAGCTATTGATCTGAACCAACCGTAAGCTCTAATGTTTCCTATTAATTACTTAACCAGAAACGGACTGTCTGCACGTGCGTGTGTGTCTGTTTGTCTGTGGACGTGTCGTGAGTGTAAAACAGCATTATGTCTTGCGTTGGCCTTATTTTTATTTCATAATTATCATCCAGACAGAGCGTATAATGACCCATGATGGAGAGGAGAAATGGAAAATGGATGTGTACGTGCAAAGAGAAGGGGAAAGCAGCAGCAGCAGCACAGCAGTAGTCCTTGCACATGGCCTCTTATACCTCATCTAACAAAATCATCATTTAGAAAGTAGTCAGTTAGCTTAGAAAGTTTGCATTTCTCTAGAAGCTGGACTTTAGTTACTTTCCAGATTATATTCACTGGCCTTAAACAAATACGATGGCATAAAGGTTACTGCAGAACCGTTTTGAGTTAGCTGACAGTACATAAATTGTGGACAGAGGTCTGTGAAGTGACGCAGAAACGCCTTAAACCTGCGTTCTTCTAGGAGCAGCCTCATTGGCACCAACAATAAGGTCAGATTATATGGAAACTTCTTCATGAGTTTATGGTCCTCATAACGATAAAGCAGGGTGTGCTTCAGGGCGCTGACTAGTTATTCTCTGTGAGTCCGTCCAGGCACAATACACCGGGCTGATGAAACTCAGATCAAACTGGGCAGCGCTGATTAAATTTGAGTTGAGATTCTGTTACTGTATCGACGATGTCTCGCCTCAAATGCTTGCAGAAACTCATTTTAGCGTACTGCAAAGCTGTAATGTGAGTTAAAGCCAATTGCAGCCCAACAAATAAAAAAAATCCACCAACTAGGCACCGAAAAACCTCGAAAACGGTCGTCCACAAGCCAATCGGTAACATCGCAGCGGGTTTGCAGCGCGCACAGCACTGCGAACAGTGGCAGACATCAGCTGAAGTAGTTTAAAGCAAGCTGTAACTGGAATCTGGAGTGCTGGAAACACTGCAGTGATGAATCATGCTTCATTATTTGCTAGTCTGATGGACAAATATGGGTTAGGCAGACGGAAGAAAACGCAACCTAACAGCATGCGTAGTGTTGGCTCTAAAGTTTGGTGGAGTGGAGATAATGGTCTGGCCCAGTGAAGAGTCTCCTTAATGCGACAAAAAGAAATTCACAGCCTGTTGGGCACTTCCAAATTTGTGGAAACAGCTTGGGGAACCCCTGCGCCCAAAGCGAGGTTCATACAGACATGATCAGACAAATCTGCATAATAACTTTCTGTTACTGTTGGCTCTGAGCTGACTCTCTGCCGCCATTCATTCCACTCTCTCTTAACCCCCTGAGACCCTATCGATGGCTTTTGCATTGTGCGATTGCTCCGACTGCAGAAGGTTAAGTCTGAGCCAAGACAGCTCCTCCAGAAAGTGAAAGTGAAACTTGAATTCTTCCTGGCATCAGTTTCTGTCTATTTGTGTACTCCTTTCTGTTAGTGAAGTAGATTATTTGGACTCACACAAACTCCTTCTCACGAGGAATATAGAAAACTCCAGGCAACAGGCTTCTAAGTTTTCAATTTAATGCTGACCGTTGCTTTTCCTGGCTGAATTATAAAGATTGTTGGATGCGAGTACATCGATTCTAGTCGTTAACTTTGATCTTGTAGCAGCTACAATGAAAGCTGGTGTCTCGTGGACGGAAAAAGAAGCGTCCCTCGGTAAAATACCTCGACGACCACAAGGGCATTGTGAGGTTTTATAGCTCAAGACTATCAGAGTGGCTAACTCTAGACAGAAGATCTAGCTGTCTGTGCTCCCAGGTAAATGCTTGTGCATATTATATCAATAATTCAAGTTCAGCCTAGTTACGAATTGGGACGTCTGTGCCTGTTATTTCAATGTGTCAGATACATGTTTAATGAACAATTCACATCATCTGCTGCTCGTCTCTCCGCGAGGTTGTGGATATTAATTAGGCTGCCAATCAAACTTGTGGCGTTATTGAGAGAAGTGATTAGAGATCTCTGAGTCTTTTCTGGGGCTATTCATAACTTTGGGTATTCATGAATATTTGGAACCTTATTACATTCAATTAGGGGTTCAAAGGGATGGTGAGTCGATAAGTAGATTTGATTTCATGATGTCCAAACCCAACCCCGCTTCATGCCAGCTCCCACGCCACGTTGACCCTGATTAAACCTGCGTGTGCTCAAACAGTCTTGAAAACTTTTTGATGAATAAAAAATAAAAAAATCACTTGAATGATTGATTTGTTTCCTGCCATCTGTAAACACAGAAACTGTTTTAGAAGAAGTTCACCTTGCCTTTGGATTGTCATTCATGATTTCCGTCTGAGTGTTTTTGTGCATCTATGCTAAACCTCTAACATCTTCTGCCCCCGCCGTCTGTTCTTCGCTATCGTCTGGCGAAAAGGACAAATCATGAACAAATTTACAGGTGCGCCTTTGTCAGTCTGCCAGAAGACACTGTCAAAACACAGAGAGAACGAAAAACAGGCTCTCAAAAACATCAAATCAAAACTAGTTTGCCAAGAATTCTGACAAGCCAGCAAAACCTCAGGACAATTTCAAACATGCCAAATATCTAAAAATGATGTTCTGCCAAAGATCACACTAAAAATATGGTAATGGACTTCCTCAAAAGAGACAGATGTCACAATCTATAATCTGTTTTTACCAAAGAAATAATTGCTTGTCGCGAATAAAACGATAAAAACGGTGACATTATGCACACAAAGAACAAAACATAATGTCAGGTGTTATTTAGCATTAAGGGCAGCACACCAAATTAAAGAGGAGATCAGTTTCGATGTAATGAATTCTGACGATATATATTCCACATCCACAAATGTGTGCATTCAAATCAGGGCGTGACATGTTGATAATTAACATTCGCGAGAAAGAAATCAAGCCCACAAAAACCTCAAACTCAGTTCATCACACAGACTCTATTTCACGGTCTGTCAGAGCCGCGGGCTGAACAAAGAAGAAGGGAAAAAAATGTCCCGTGTCAATCAACACCGACTCAAACTTCCACACAGAGAAAGAAAAGCAGCAGGCCTCTCAATATGTATTCACCTGCAGCCGCAAAACACCAAAAACACAAATTACCTTTATCTAGATGCTTTCTTTTTATTAACTTCACTGCTGGTAAAGAATATTGAATCGAACCGGAATTGAACAAAACACGGAGTCGGACATTTACAAATCCTGACTGTACTCGGCCCGGTTTATAAAATATAACAAATTCTAAATGAGTCTGCAAACAAAACAACTGCCAATAACATCCTGGAGCCAGGTAATCTCCAGTATGTGTGTGTGTGTGTGTGTCTGTGTGTGCATGCTTGCAGGTAGAAACTTTACCACATTTGCATCTGGTACTTTGTATTATGTGTGTGTGTGTGTGTGTGTGTCCCCATTTCCTGCGGTAGCAGGTGCACAAAAGCCTTTGGGTGTATACAAGAGCACACTTCCAATTAGCCTGTATTAGGTGTGTGAGCGTGTGTGTGTGTGTGTGCATGTTGGTGTGTGTGTAGTAGCCTAATTATCAATGCGCGTGTGGGAGGAAAGAGCTAGTTTTATACTTGATAGTTGACAGAGCGCAGACACGCGTATTGTATATGATTGTGCACCAGAGATTACTTGGCAAAAAGGTGCTTTAGATGCGGGTTTAGTTTGCTTTAAGCCTCATTTAGAATCTGTTGTTTGTCCAATTCAGAAAATGTGCGGAGGGAATCTGAATAACAAACTCTAGCTTCTGGACTGTTTAAACGGGATTGGCACCAGGAAGTGTTTGGGTGAAATCAATCCAATTTAGCCCCCCTTTTTTTTTAAAGCATAACTTTGGGTAAGTAATCAACAGAGGACCTGAAGAATAAATTATGTAGATCTAAATGGTTGAATCAGCTTAAGATGCGTGTTTAGACCAAGGAAGTTGTTCACATCCAGCAGTTGCAAACAAACCCGTCACATTTAGGCATGGCGGGCTCACAGTTTCATACTTACATGTTCTGATATTTATCAATACTCGCTCTGTTCTCCCTCCTTGTACATTAAGACTTCAGCTGCAAACCTTTCATGCATCAGAGTAGATTTGTAACAGCTGAATATGGGACAGGTTTCACGTAATTGTGCAGCTGGGTCAATTTCTGGTAGCACATCATGAGACATGAGGAGACGGTGGTGTGGAGTTAGCAGTGTTTTATACTGTCTAAAACAAACTCAACACTTCCTGTTTCAGTTTCAGATTAAAAGCCCTCCAGCATTTCAGTTGCCTAACGAGGCTTTTATTGTGAAACTTGTTGGAAAACCACTCTCATCTTATGATGATCCAAACTGGTGCAGCAGTCACATGAAACATTTAGCGTTACCTGTCCGATCCAGGCGTACCGTAACCATGGCCACGTCTCAACTGATTTAAAACTGCTCTGGAAGACATAATGTTGTGAGGGGGCATGGATAAATAAAGTATTTTGTTAGATCCATCTGTATTTTAAGGCTTGTTAAAACACATTTGTTACTGGAGCGAGTGTTTTCACATCCGGATATCGTTACAGTCAAGCTGTTTCGGCTACTCCCCCAGCAGATGAGCTGACCGATCAATAAACAGATACCAATCGGCAGGTAAAACGATCTGCATCTGCGTTTGGTTTCTCGACGCTCTCTCCTCTGAAAAGTATTTAAGGAAGTGAAACAGACAGTGATGGACACCATTCCACGATAATGATATCCTCGCCTTTCGCACCATTTGTCCACCCACACAGTTGTTTTCACTCATTTTGTCTGATTGGCTCTCTTCCCAGGACTGCGTGGGCTTCCACCTGAGCGGAGGTCTAATCAACCTAAATAATTAACAAGGATCTTTTAACCGTTGCACAAACTATCTCACTGTAGCATCAATTTGACCCCCATTTCTGTTAATTATTGCTTTACTGGCTAGGACAAATAACGAGATTTTACTTACTTTTCTGTGACATAAAATCGAATATAAATATTTAATCTCCTTCCGTCTCTCAGTCTTCCCACTCTCTGTCACTGACTCTTTGTACTCATCAAGGCGATTGTTTGCAGACAAGCAGGCAGCGTATTGTCTATGTTACCCAATAAGATTTTCAAGTTCAAGTACAAATGTGCAGAGGTACATTTATTCACGCATTTTACAGTATATCTATATATTTCACTACGAACGCTGAAATTTCAAACTTCCTACTCTTTCTCCAAAAGAAAGGCCAAACAAACAAGGTCTTAGGATAATTCTCCTCATGAGTGTGGGTTGCAGTGAAACTTGGTGATAAACAGCAGATTGCTGCGGGCCGGTTCAATTCATTGAGCCTGAAAAAAACAACAGCACATCTAAATCTGCTCCCTGGGTCCTTGATTTGGAAGAAGACAAGAAACAAAAGCGAGAGCACAGAAAGGACATAAGGAAGCAACAGCCAGACAGATGGATGGATGGATGGATGGATGGGTGAATGAATGCATGGATCGATGGACAGATTGTGTTGCAATAAACCTTGGCGATAAACTTAAGATTGCCGCAGGACTGTTCAATCCACTGATCCTGAAAACCAGAAAAACAACAATCTGTTTTTATCCCCTAACCACGCCAGCGGTCCTCTCTACCTTTCTATTTTCACTATGGCATCTTCCCTTTCACCTCGCGCCCTCTCAAAATCTATCTGTCTTCACTCTATGGACCGTTTTGGTTTTTCCCCCCCCCGCTGTCTCACCTCCTTTCCAGAATCTTTTTCATGTGTTCCCCTCTCCGTCTATCTTTTGCTCTGGTCCGATGGCAAATCAAAGCACCCTTGAATAACTTTCATGTCACCACGGGAACAAGACTCATAAGACTCATATGGTCGTCATGGGAACACACGCACCTTGACACCCCAGGAGACGTTTGATTCGGGTGGGAAAAACGGGACGATTTTGTGTCCCTGCGATTGGCTCGCCAGGAAGATTAAATATTGCCGTGAGCTAAGCAAAGTTGTTGAAGCTGAGCGGCTTCTAACAAAGAGAATACAGATACTGTATGCAGAGAAAGGGAGGGGCGTGCTGACATGAAAACTACAGACGTATGTACAGTATGTGTTTAAAATGATTAAATCTAGGTTAATTAAACACTGAATAGTATCTAAGATATCAAAGTAATTGAAAAAACAGACCTACAATCAGAACCATCTGCAATCGAAACTAGTGGACAATCTCCACCTCTCTCTCCTGTGTGGTTTACTGACAACCACACCTCTCTGCTGCAGAGACACACACATCCCAAGTCTTTTAAATTGCATCTACGTTTGCCTCACTCGCTTCTTTTCCTTCCGCCTTAGTCCCTTTCCCTGCGGGGATGCATGAAGAGATGCGAGGAAAACCATGCAAAGGGATAATCAGGAAACATGCTTTTGTCTGACGTCCTATCTCCTTTCTGATGACCGCGGCAGCTGATCACAGCTGGATCAGCTGTCTGTCGGCTTTAACAGCTGTAGGGACGTTTGTGTTTGCACATATGTGCGCTGTGTTAATGCTAATAAAAGCGCACAGTTATCAGTGTCAGAGCAGCGGTCTTTTCTCCTGTGGTCTGCTACCTGTTTAACAAACACCTGCACATGAAAGAAACTGCCTTCTGTATTTATATACTGTGTGCTGCTCAGAAGCACGGAATCAAACTGTCAGAAGAAAAATCACAGACACACAAAAAATGATTTTCCTCTTGAAAATCTGATTGTAGATCTGTTTTTTATTTTATTTTTTGGTACTTTTGATACTACTATATTAAAACAGGGTATGCTTTCATGTAAACTTTAACATCTTTTGTAAGGCCCTAAACTCCAAAATGAAGGGAACAGTTTGTGGTAATGCTTTGGACTACGGAAATTCCAAAAGATACATACAGCAGTAAAACAATAACAGGGACCATTTTACTGCAGCAGAGTACTTTTACTTTTGATACTTTAAGTACGTTTTGCTGAGATACTCCAGTAAATATCTGAATACTTCGTCCACCTTCGCTCAGGTACACCAGGCATGTGAGTGTTGTATTAGACTTACAGTATAAAGTAAGTTAATCAAACGTAATCTTCCATTTCTTCCAGTAAATTGGTTTCTAAAACGACTAAAATGAATCACTCTTCGTGCTTAATGACTTTAACTGTGGTTAAATAGTTGAGCGGAGCATCTTTGATGTGTCGCGTTAGATGACTCCTCAGCAAATTAGACACAAGTATTTTTTTTAATGGAATGATTTAAAAACTTTAAACGTACGGTGCGTGTTGACCAGGCAGATGTTCGATATCGATACCTGATATTATTTGGATTTGGACAGACTGTGACCTGATATAAATAATGGCCTGTTGAGTCTGTATTTCATGAAGAGAAAGCGAATAGGCGGCTCTGGAGTTAAACACCTGCTCGACTCTGAGTGCGCCTTTGTACACACGAAGCTGCTCATTACACATCCATCAAGTCGTCCTGTGATGCATTAACGCGCCTCTCTTCCTTTCTCTCCATCTCATTATGGGTTGAATCACCTTAAGACAGACACACACACACGCTGCACATCCGCGCCTTTCTCTGTGTTTCAACGCACGTGTGCAATTATCAGTGTGATAATTAGAGTCGCATTTAAATGGGTATTGAAAAGTCGGAGCCGGAGTCAGAGGGAGCGCCGCTGACCTTCCCGTGAACCCTGCACAAAGACACGCACGACGCGCGCACACCCCTGTGAACCAACAACAAATTTGTGTCTGGGCACACATACACACAATTACTTTGATTAATAGATATAATTTCTGCTTCAATGCTTCTAACAGCACATGCCTCTGATCTGTGTGTGTGTGTGTGTTGTTTGAGTATATGTTGTTATACCCAGAAATAGAGAGAAGAGAGAAAATAAACACAGAGGTGTGAGCAGAAGGTGGACGAGTACATGAAATAATTTGCCTCCGCTGTGACCTCATGATGAAAACAACAGATGATGGAAATAATTACTGACATTCTGATTACTAATCTACCGTGTTTTGTTGTGGAGGGATGAAAATATGTAACAACTACATGTTGATGTTTTAGACTGTAGGATGAAGAAATGAAGAAAAGCTACTGCAAACACAAAGATGTTGAGCACGCTAACCAGGTAGACAACATAAACTCGCAGTATGTCAGGTAAGGAGGTGTTCTTACTACTTACTTCAGCTGTAAACCTTCAAGCTTCTTCCTTTCACTGAACTAAGGCTAGTACAACTAACTCACCAAACCGATCTTGGCTCGTCTTTCCAGTGTTCCAACACTCACCAACTCTGGTTTGGTAGAAAATAAACTGTGAATTCAACAAGCCTCCTTCTCCGCCTTGCTCCTCTCCCACTGGCTGAACCAGCCATTCCCAGAGTCCTCAAACTCTTCTCCATCGGTCCGGCCACGCTCACTGGCAGGCTGCTGACTGAGCCAACTCACTAGCAGCAGTGTTGTGTGATTTCTTACATGCTGCACCTTTAATATGAAGGAAAACTGTCAATTCCGACTTAAAATCTTCTCAAATCAGTCCCGCAGCTTCACCTCGTTTCCATTTCGCTTCACCTTAAACGACGCGACCACGCCGGTGTCACGTAGCTGCGCTCTTTTGCTCTGTGTTTGCATCCTATTTTGCAAAATATTTAAATGGCCAAATACCACACGATCTTATAATTACTTCCCTCTTATGTACATATTATTCTCTCTTATTGAGCCCCCTCAAATAAAGTGGTGCACTTAGTTGTAATTTGGAATACATTACTTCATGATTACCTTGCCATTACTTGTGCCCCCTGAAGTCGAGCATCGTTTCAACAAAGTGGTGATTTTTAATGAGGATGCACCATTAGTACATGAAAGAACAAAACCGGAGAGAGAGCAATTCCCAAGAATTTGTTGTCATTGTGTTGATTAGCACATTTAAATGAAGAGATGTGTGTTCCAATATGGTGAAAGTGAGCAAAGAAAAAAAAACCTATTGGGCCCCGATAGAAAGCTTACGAGCAGATCTTCCACAATGACCCCTTCAGGAGGTAAAGCACCTACACAGTTACACAATTATGGTCACCGCATCAATCTTAGGTTGTGGCCTGAAGTTAGTCCAAACTTAGCGAGATAAAATTGTGAATTTATTCCTTGTTAATTTCTCTGGGATTTGTCAAATCATTGCTAACATGTGTTTTTACAGATATGAGTATCTGTGCTGTTGATAAGGTGAATCTTAATCCTCTCTGACAGCGATTATGATAGTCCCGCAGAGACACACATGCACTGGTGTTACAGACTTCACAGGTGACTCATTATTTAACAGATGGCATCGAGAGACCATAAACAAACAAACACACACACACACACACACACACACACACACACACACACACACACACACACACACACAAGATAACCCCAGCCTCCCAAACATACACACACTTCCAAAGCCCAAATCCTCCCTCTTGTCCTTGGCTGCCCTGCGAGATGAATAAAACATTTGACAAACACGCACAGAGACACACAAACAAACACCAGATCTTTGTCCTCAGACAAATATCCACCACCTGCTCTCGGAGACAAATGCCTCTGTTAAATAAATTAAAAAGTATGTTAATAATAACTAGAATTAAACACACACATTTTTCATCATGCTGTTTTAATGGCCACACACACACGCCAAACACCAAACATTAAATATGCTTCCCTCTAGGAAACATTATTAGGAATCACTCAGTTGTTATGCCGATGATACCCAATTATATTTATTGATTCAATAGCTAAAAGAAACCAATCAGTTAGCTTCGAGCATGCCTTAAGGGTATAAAAATGTTGATTTCCAACTTCCAATTTTCTGATGTTAAATTTGTAGTATACTAGTAATTGGCCCCAAACACCTCCAAAACTCTACTCTATCTAAAGATATAGTTACTTTAGATAGCATCACATGAACAGCCCTGAACTTCCACATAAAACGAGCTTCAAGCACTGACTTTTTTCTACCAACATATTGCATAAATGAGGCACGTCCTGCCTCAAACAGATGCAGAGAAACTAGTCCATGTGTTTGTTACTTCTAGGCTGGATTACTGCAACTCCTTATTATCAGCCTGCCCCAATAAGTCCCTTAAGACTCAGCAGTGGATCCAGAATGCTGCGGCATGTGTATTGACAGGAACCAGGATCAGAGACCGCATTTCTCCCGTTTTGGCTTCTTTGCCAAAATTCAGAACAGAATTTAAAATCCCTCTCGTCAGTTACAAAGCTCTTCATGGTCAGGCAAGATCATATCCACCCCAGTAGAACACTGTGTGCCGTTTCCCTGCGCTTCCTATAGTCTCCAAAAGTGTGACGAGTGTGTGTCCAAGAGTGTGAGAGAGGAGCCTTCAGCTCCCAGTTTGGGTTTCGGGAGGCAGACACCCTCAACAACTTAAGAGCAGGCTTAAGACGTTCCCTTTTTGGTAGAGCTTATAGTTAGGGCTGACTAAAGTAAGCACTGAACCATCCCTCAGCTATCCTGCTATAGGCCTACACTGCTGGGGGACTTCCCATGATGCACTGAGCTTTGTGCTTCTCCTCTCCATCTCCATCTCCATCTGTACACGTTCATCACAGCACGTGCCGACAGCAGATGGCCGTCCACCAAATTGTTAGGTCTCTGCAAATAATATTAGAAAACTACAGTCTAGACCTGCCGTACACGAAAAAGCATCATGGGATAAAATTGAGTTGAAATTGAACTAAAACCCAGCAAATACTGATTTTTGAGGCTGATATTGATATGTGTGTTTTTATGATACGTGTCAATAGATCTGGCTGAATTAATATTAATAATTCTAATAGCTTCTGAAATGTAGCAAGAATAGCTTTTGGCAGCAAACCAGAGACAGCAGAGTAGCTGATGATTGTTTGTTGCTATTTGTATTTCTCTTTGACATTTGTATTTCTGTGTGTGCTACTTCGTGTGTGTTAATCCTAATGCGTCTCCTCTGGCTGTATGCGTTTTCCTGCTTTTCGGCCTCATGCTGTGAATACACACTCTGTCGTAAACATACCTTTCTTTCAACAAGCACAAGCACAAAACGACACTGCAAGCTTCGTCAAAGCGCTCGCGCTGCCATTACTTGTTTAAAAATATGTGAAACGCAGAAACACAAATGTCATTTGTCTGGCTGGTCAAAAGCACAGTAAGAGCAGGCTGTGGTATTATGTTAGAGTTTGTTAGAAGATTAAATGAGGAAACTTTAAGACCCACAATGGAGCAATTTGTTCTGCACGATGAACACGAGAAAACCGAATTGCAATGATTGTCACTCACTCCAGCGGTCTATGCATTACTTACCCATTAAAGCTACACACATCTACTCTACTTTTGCATTTCTGAATGCTTCTGCCCCCCCCCTCCTCACTATCTCTCTCTCTCTCTGTGTTGCATATGCAATGTGATATTTTCTTCATCGCCGTGGGGAGGTTTCTTCTTCCCTCCAGGAGGGATGAGAGGTCACGGTCAACTGCAGAGAGCTGTGGAGTCAGTATGTCGCAGGAGCCAAAAATCAAGGTGGGGGTGGGGGGGGGGTTGCAAATGTTTTACATGTGTGGCATTAAATATGCCATGTACGTCATTTTGGCATCAATAAATCATTGCACATTGATTGCGGGGTAAGACTATCATTTGTGTAAGCAGTGAGAGCAGTTCCAGTTCTCTTGGCAGCTTCAATTGGCCTGTGTACTGTAAATACTGTAAAATTCCAGGTCTCTGAGCTCTCTCAAGCGTTTTGCTTACTTTCTAGTATAACATATTAAAGGAGTGCTGTCCATATAGATGAATATCACTCCCACGTCCATTTGTTAGAGGCTAATCTCAAGGAAAACAACTGGTTTGGCTGTGTAGAACAAAATTCTAAAGTTCACTAATAAATATATCTCTAGCAAGAAAAAGAAAGAAAGTTTTACAGGTCCAGGATTCCAGGATTTTTTGTGGGCGGTCCTTAAAGGGTGGCTCGATGACACGCTGAGGCCACCCTGAGCAGGGAGATAGAGATGAATTCATCTCACTCAGAGTGTTTCAAAGTTCATCGTGATTTCCTGAACTCATCGGACACGTTTCAGTCGTTTCAAAATGGCTGCTCGACTGCTCCCACGGGTGGGCGTGGCTTCGGTGGATTCAGTGGACACGCCCCCACAGTCCTGGAGCTGACACCTGATTTATTCTTACTTTGCACATACTTAAACAAACAAGACACAGCAACTTAAATAGTGAACTTTAGGCACCTGACAGGAGGATTTCTTTGATTTTTTTCCCATCTATCTCTAAGCAAGAAAACAAATAAGCGTATTCCCCATCTTTAAAACAGTTGTTGGCGTTAGCCAGTCCAGGTTACGTTCAGTCGATACACATTAGGGGTGTTGCCGAATTGAGCAGTTGTGCTTCAGGCAGACGAAAAGTTGTTTTTATACATACAAGCGTAGCTTCAAAGTGCTGACACTACCGCTGACTAGAGGCGGACGGCCAAAAATGCATCAAGTACAGAAAAGTGAACACATTCAAGACAATCTCTTGTCAAGGTAAAGCCATTTTGGTGTGAATAAAGCATCAAGAGTAAGTGGCTCGTTGTCTATTCATCACCATGGCTGATTGCCAATAGGATCTTTTGGACTTCTGTCTGACCACATTAACACTAAAAGGAGATTGATGTCCAACACCAAATAGTAAGAGAGGGGGGATCTGTTCTTCAAGTGTAAATGGAGCTAAAGCTTTCACAGTTTCACACGATGACAGATGATGGAAGAAGTGAGAGGCTGCAGGAAAATAATTTGCTCCCAACACGTTTATTTATCCGCACTTAAGAGAGGGAGAAGAGCTCAGACTAGAAAGGAAGACGCGGGAAGTGTGTTTGTAGGAACATAAGCATCATAATTAATTTTAATGTTGATTTTTGACAGTGATGTACTGTCATTACTTTCTAAAGGCAGATCGTATCCATATAGAAAAGTATTCCTGCAGCACGTGTTGTGTTTTTCCTTCTTTCTTTATGGCGACACTGACCTCATAATCGTCCTACAGAGACGGCAACGCGGGAACGTAAAGTGATTTACGTGACGCTTGCTCCCTTGTCGACCTGTGTTCTATTTTCTCTTTATTTCTTGTCATGACACTTCTTCGCGTCTTTTTGAACACAGCGGCACCGACGTGAAGCCAGCCCGTCTTTGTTCTGCCTCTTCTCTCATTTGCAAACAAGCATCGTGACCCCGCTGAACTTCTCCTCTTTTCCTGTTCAGAGTCTACAGCCGAGTTTTCCTTTTGTTCAGTTCACCACTATGAAGTTGTGACGCATTTATTTATTCACATTAATTCTTTTGATCTGTGGCAAATCATTTGTTTTGACAACTATTTTTCTGCAGCGTGCAGTTTTTTTCTTTTACCGTTCTTCCGACTTATGTTGTTGAGAAAGAGGGGAGAGGCAGTGTGTGTGTGTGTGTGTGTGTGTGTGTGAGAGAGAGAGTGGCACATTTTATTACTTTTATTAATGCTGATAGGGCCTCTGTGCCGTCACACAACCGTCAATTCATTTTGTTATTACAAATAAGAGATGGAATTATACTGGGTGCCAACGATGACAAAAGCAATCAATGATACTTATTTACTGGAGGTTCTATCTTAATCAAGGCCCTCTAAAGATGTCTGCCTCAGCTGCATTGTTGATGATGATGAGTAAAACCCCCAGTAGGAGACGAACAGCTCTGCCATGAAACCAACCAACCCACTTCAGTTTCAACTTTACAAAGCCTTAACATACGACATGCTAATAAATTATTAACCCAATCAGTCCCGGCAGCAGTTGTATGTTGTATTTCACGAGCAGCCGACATATTAATAGCCCTGCGCCCCCGCCAGCAAAATTAGCTATTCTGCTTGGTGGCAACATCATTTGCATGTTGTTATGATGATTCCAGCAACAAGTACACGTCAAAGTTTGGCTGCGTCCGGTTCTCCTGGGACAGGAGGCTGCGAAAGGCTCATTAAATGCTGATTTTATTTACTGGTGATGATGTTTCAAAGAAGGAATCAAATTCCAGCTGTTGATCGTTGATTCCTGCAAAGCCAGAAATATTAGTGAGATGACGTTTTTTTATTTGCACTTTTTTTTTTTGCACATTTTCCCCCGTGCTGTATATAAGATGCAGTGTGATGTTGTTATATATATATATATAAATACATTGACTTCACAGGTCCCATCTTTAAAACACCTTCACATATCTAATAAAATGCCTTTTTCCAAACAAAATAACATGTAATCCACCATAAATAACAAATGAACTGGTGATTTGTCCTGCCTGTCTCCCGATGTCAACAGCAACCTCCAAAATCTCCAAAAACTGCAGTTTCTTGAACGTCCACTGGAGGCGGGCTACTAAGATGGTGAAGAAAGCGATGGGTCTTCATGCTGTCAAGGCTCCAGCCACCCCCACGACCCAGATGAGGGTAAGCTGTTATGGCAAATGGATGTAAAAAATACTAAATGTAATTAATTACAAATGTTTTCAAAGTTTGTTTAAATGTACTTCTCACAAGGTCAATATACCACTACCTAATAATAATCCATGAATTTTACTGATGATGTATCCAAGTGTATTTTATTATGACATTGAGCTATCTATCTTTATTCTGTTCTCAATAAAAGCAAGCGTCCCTCAGGCCAGACTTTTGATGGTCTATATCCTCCACAGATCTTCCACTGAGGAGCTCCCACATCCTTCGCTGTTTAATTAAAGAAGGAAGAGAATGAAGAGGATAGGGCTCAGTGTGTCTCAGTTCCTCACAGTCAAAAACCTGCTGGTTGTGACTGTTCCGGTACAAATCAAACCTCGCTGCAACCCCACCATCTGTCACAGAAAGTTCACGACCCCATGGCCACTAAAAAAAACGCCCGACTAAAGGTCATCCGAGTAAAGAAAAAAAGCCAAATTAAAGCTGTTGATAATTCATCCACAGATACAAGGCTTTAACTTGACACCAGCTACTCAAATCTTCTCCGTTCCATTTTAATTCAACGAGACAAAGATGATCCCTGTGTTAATATGGTTTAGGAGAACCAGCACTTGAGAGGATTAGGAAGCCAGAGAGCGGAGGAAAAGTGTAATATCAAGGGAGGAGAGGGAAGGAGAGAGAGAGAGAGAGACGGCAAGACAGGTGGAGAGTGAGGGGAAGAGAAACAGGAAAAGAGGAGCGCGAAGCAAACGGATCACTCTGAGCTCTCGCTCTAATCTTGTCTTCCCAAAGGTACCTGACATTTCTCTGCATCATAAGCTCATGCTGCTGCCCAACCAGGCTGAGCGTTAGAGGAAACTACAGGATCAAATCGATAAGATACAGCAGAGGGGAACAGAAGAGGTGGAAGAAAAGAAGGGTGGAGAGAGCGTACGGAGAGGAGGAGGTTAGGAATTAATCTGAAAAAAATGACAGAGGAGAAACTACATTTTAGGCTTTTTTTTTTTGTGCTGAAGTATTTTTGGAAACGGTGAGTCACATACTGTACGTCAGGTGATAATATTCACACATAACACTGATGGAATAAATCCTCCTTCCCACATTGTTAAACATTAACTTTCAATGCCAGAGCTCATTTTAAAAAGCATGTTTTCCGAATGTCTGTGTGGATAATTTAGCAGAGTTCAAGACACCATGATAATTACTTTCACCGCAGAGGTCTGGAGATAAATTCGGGCATGGTCGGTTTTATTTATATGTCTGCAATCAGAGGATCTCAGTTTTATAAAATTTACTATTCTGTATGCAAAAGATTCAGTTTAGTGTACTTTTTTTTCCCACCTTTGTACCTGGAAATATTCTAAAATTAAGTGATCTTTCTGACCTCGTTTCCCTTTCATCATCCATGTCTCATATTTCCCTCATTAAAAAGGCGCCTCGTGAAGGAGCCCCAGCAGCTTTGTGACAAGACGCATCAGGATTTGTTTGGTAGGAACTGTTGTGCTGGTAGTAACGTAAGAACCCTTTCTGAACGGGACTCTTTCTGCAAGAGTCGAGACGGAGAACTGTGTTTTATTGATCACAATAAATTGGAAGTCATTAGTCATCCGCCGCCATAAAAACAGGCTCTGTCTTTCAATGTTTTATTTTTGCACATTTGCGAGTTTTTGTGGATTTCGGGCTGTTAGCAGTAAATGTTCTGCTCTGCTCTGATTAGGTCAAAAAAAAAAAAAGACTTACAATGCATCAATATAAACGAAGAGAAACAAAATCAAACTTCTCATAGCTACTTTTCAAAGCATTACTTTAAATACCGGTTTGGATTAATATTAGTCCTGACAGACCCCGACTCGATTTCATGCATGGTTTGCGCTGACTTTTCTTCTTGATTAGCTGCTACATCAATTTTTCTACCATTGCAAACACATTTAAAATATTTGTTGTGAACTCTTGAAACCCCGTCGACAAAGTTTCTAATGGCAGACATGATTTTTTTTTTTTTTTTTTGTCTCTCCAGTGAGGTCGGAGTCTACTTCAGAGTTTAACATGCCTGGCGGTGGAAAGTAATCACGAGTAGTTTACTGCACATAATTTACATTTTGGAGTATGTATCAAAATAAATTAATTAGTTATGTAAAATAATTTTGATTTCATTCAGCAAACACAGTGGAAAGAAAACTCATCTGGTCACTACGGTGTGTTTATGATCATAAATGAGAGTCGTGGGTTGTCGCTTAGCTCAGCAGCTGCACCGTGTACGAAGGGTCAGTCCTTGGCACGGCAGCCCAGGGTGTGAATCTGACCTGTGGCATGTGATTCCCCGTCTCTCCTCACATTCCTGTCCTCTTCAGCTGTCTCTATCAAAAAAAATACATCTTGAAAAGGCCCAAAAATAAATAAATAAACAAGAGTCGTCGACCGACATATTGAGAGGTTCACCTTCAGGCTCATCTCCCTCTCCCTCGTGACGCTCTGGGATGAATCCTGCATCGCCGCCTGTATTTGGGACAGCAACTCTCTCCCCCACTCGAAGGCAAGAATTCATTGGTTTCCAGCAGAGCACCATAGTCTCAGACTTGGGGGGGGTGCTGACCCTCATCCCCGCAATTTCCAACTGTGCCATCCAGGCCACGGTCCAGTGAAACTAGCTCATCAGCAAAAAGCCTTGATGTGGTCCCGAGGTCACAAATTTGGACTCCACTCTTCAGCTAAAGCTCGAATCCCATCAATCACAATAAGAATCTGTTTACTAATCCGCGTGTATTTACTCTCAGATCACTAAATCTGCTTACCTTGTAGCCATCTTAACAACTAATGCATGATTTATTTACCTCATGTATGTTTTTTTCCTACTGTACACAAACACAGAATATTCTGTTGCCAGTGTGTCTATTTGTTCTTGAATCCAGTGTGCGCACAATAGCAAAGTACTCTGATCTTTTAATCTTGTGATTCAATTTCAGATATCAGTGGGACTCCTTTGTGTCTCTCTGTCACCCAAACACACACACACACACACACACACATACACACACACACACTAATCTGGATTGAAATAGGGATGATAATCTGTTTTAAAGGGGCGTGATTGACATTTGTCAGTCCTTTTGTACGTTTAAGCCCCTCAACATTACACTGAGGTTTCATCATTGTCTCCATTTCCTGTTCAGCTGGTGGGTTGAGTGCGTTTCATGTGTGTTTTGTGTGTGTGCGCATGTGTGTGTGTGTGTGCATCTGCGAATATGGGAGATAGCAGAATGAAAGGAGTGTTTTTTTTCTAAGAATAAAGTACATCAGTGTGAGCATGTGTGTGCTCGGAATGATAACGAAGGATGAGGTTTTGTCCTCAACACGCAGAGGCCTGGGAGATGTCAAAAGCCATGATGTCATAATGATGACACACTGTTTTCAGAAAATAACATAAAAATAAAGAAAATCGAACGTCTTTGAACTCAGACATGACCGTATTCTCTTGAACCACAGAGCGTCCCGGAGGACGACAGTTGACATCGAGTCTAAGAACGTATAACCCAGACCTGCTGAACCTGGAAACCTCTATTTCACTCCGTGTGTTACTTGCAGCCAAAAGTTTGTCTTTAAATAAAGTTTACTGCAGACTGAATGATCAAGCTAGCAGAGCGCCAGCTCCAAGTTAATTGCTGTAACTGCAACAGACTGCCTTCCTTTCTCCCATGAGTGCTCATGTGACAGTTGGCCTGGCTACATTAGCTAGGCTGTCTTGAAGCTGCATTATTTTATTTATTTATGTTTTGCCACCTGAGGCGGCAGAACGTGGAGAAAGCACAACACAAAGGAGCGATTTATAATCTTATTACTGCTAACGCGTTAGCCAACAATGCCTACGTACACGTCCTGTAAACATAGCGACATTTGACATGCATTTGCAGACTTGAGGTAGAAAAACTGTGCACGCGTTGGCTATAAATGGCTGCGTACTGCGGCTGGAATGAGGGTGAGGGGTTTGACACATTTATCATTGATGGCACTGCTTTTTCTCTTTGTGATTTACATTTAGTAACTAACTTATCTGTGATTTATGATCATAAAAGGTAAATGCACTCCACTTATATCACTTATAGTGCACTCGTAGTGCATTTCTAGTCTGCCGATCGCTCAGGGCGCCCTTGCCCTGCACATCGCATCCACACATTCATACACCGATCGCACAGCCTTCATCAACATTGACTCCCCACGTCTCCCTCCACCAGGGTATACAAAAGTAGAACTCTTGTAAGAAGTGGTATTGACCAAATTCACTGTACATGCATCTGGTTTCCTCTACTATTCATGCTGAAAAGACAGAGTTACAGGGTGCAGTCACTTTTTGGCAGCATTGCCGAGAAGTGACCCTATAACTCTGGATTGGTAGGGGTTACATTCTCTGTCTGGCTGACCTAATCGCTCTTCCTGCAAAGCCAACGGGGGGGAAATGGGCAGCGAGCAGAGCGCCAGGCGGAACACGGGGGATTTGAATGGGACTAAATGTACTGAAAAATCGATACTTTCTGGGGAAACGAAATATCGATACATATATCGCAAATTGCTCAGCCTTAATGTCAGGGCAGGTATTTCCCCCTTTTGGCAGCATAAAACATTCTGCTACCAGGAAATTGTTGCTGTTCAAGTATAGGTGATCTATCATCACGGGCAAACTTTCAAACTTCTCTTCGCCTCACTTCTGAACGTCTTTCAAAGCTGTTTACTCAGAAGAGACGCGGTGAAAATCGCCACCATCTACCCGCACTCAAATGCAACTGCGGTACTGAAGGAAAAAGTATCTACAATGCTAGCAGCCTCAACAGATGGGACTGATGTTGAAATAATTCAAAACACAGAGGCTCCCTCTTCTCTCACTGTAAATGTCACATTCCACAAACATCCATAAATATGTCCATATAATTTCTGAGAAAATTAACTGACTCTGCCAGCAGTGTCTCGTTAGGATGTGCGATTTTTTATTTTTTTCTCCAGTGGGACCATGTATGACTGTAGCCATTTTCAGCCAAATCAGTTTGGGTTTAAGAAATACACGAATTTGCTTTCTCACAGAGAGTTCGATAAGAACGCTGATACCGCTTTCAGGTCATGTTTTGTTCAAGGGCACAAGAAGACTAATGAAACTTACTAAAGAGTTACTTGCCGGGAGGAAAACAGAGAAACAACAAAAGGTGGCTGATAACGCCACGAGAAATAAAGTCCAAACTACAGAAAAGCAGAGTGAAAGTAATGAAAATAATTATCAAAAGTGGCCGGAAACACAAAGGTAGGAAGTAAAGTGAGAAGACATGTCAAGGGGAGAATTACAAACTAAAACAGGAAACACTAAACGAGACTAAAGTCTATGACATCTCGTGTGCGTACGACTAAGCACATGAAGTAGTCCATTGATTTTACCAGTCCTTATGCTAATGCTAAGCTAACTGGCTGCTAGCTCCAGCGTTATATTTAAACGTACACAAATGTGAAGAAGTCAATTTCCCACAATGAAGGCCTGTCGCTTTAAGGCCAAACAGAACTTCTGCCCTTGGAGTGAATAATCATGAACATGAAATCAGCTCGGAGGTACTTCAAGAACGTTACCGGCGTGGTTAAGTGTCTAATAAGTGTTTAATGCTGTTGTAGTCGTGTTTACAATATCTAGTTCCTCTCTTTAATTGAATGAAAATGAAATGCAGATGATTAGGGTGCGCTCGATTCCATCCATGCTGGCTGGTGAGCATATTCTGTGATTCCTTCATGCTTATGGCTCGGCTCTTTCTGCTCTGTGAAGCATGACATAGAATAATTCCCCTTAGCAGTGTGCATTACAACAAGTCTGCAGCCATGCCAGCACCTCTGCGAGGCTGTACTTGAGCACCGCGGTGCTCCAACAGAAATACTAATCAGCCGGCATGGCAACACGCTCCCAGTGACAGCGTTAACATGCCGATGGTTAGCAGGGCTAACGTTTACATTAAATAGAAAGTTTTTAGATTCACAAGAGCCTGTGAATCTAAAAACTTCCATCCATTTTGGACAAATTGGAGCTGTTTGAGCTGTTTATAGTTAATCCTGCAACTAATAATTATTTTAATTACTGATTGATCTGTCATTTTCTGGGATTGGTTCAATCTGTCCTTCAAATTAAAGGCCAAATTAGCCAATTATTGTTTGATAGACTTACCAAATTAATGTTATTTTTACAGGCCTGTATCACTGTGAGCAGACATGGGAAATCCATAATAATAACTAGATACTTGAAAATGCGCTCCGTGGACTCGGCCCAATGAGGACTGATGGTTAAAAAAATCTAAATATTAACTCAACTTTAAGCGGTTTTGATGCCGTTATGCAAGTTTCACAGTTATTGTGCCTGCAGCGCCTGTAGTTTCTGGTGATGAATGTGGTTCAATACTGCAGGTCACAGAAAACTGGAAAACAAATGACTGTTGTTTTAATAAAGAAGTCAGGCAATAATTGAATTTTCCAGCATCCAGTGAGCAACTGTAATCTGATTTTAGTGGCTGCAAACAGCCAAAGTGAAAGGAGCTGGTTAGCTCGCTGAGAAGTTAGTTGGAGGTGTGCAGCCGATCACCTGCAGCTTCATCCTAGTGTGGCTGCTCCTTCTTACTGCATTACCCTCTGCAGTGTCTTATTTTCTGTCCAAGAATGACCAACATCTTGATTTGTAGATGCGTTTTTGATGAACGATAGTGGTAAGTAGCGCTATACGCTGCTTTCTCGCGTGGCTAATCTCTGGGACAGCAGTTGAAAATGACTGATTAAGCCCAGAAAATGGTGAAAAATCTCTTTCTCGTGTCATCAGATGTCTTGGTTTGTCCACAACACAAAAGGAATTCAGTTTATTGTGATGAGGCACAAAAGAAACTACAACATACTCGCATTTAAGAGGCTGAAGATCATTTGTACGTTCTTTCTTTAAACAAATGACTCAGAATTGATCATCTAAACTGTTGGCCATAGTGGTTGACAACTTATCGATTCACTGGTTGATTGTTGTGGTTTTTATGATAACGAGTTGTGGTTGGAAAAGTTAAGAGATCATTTAATTACAATCCCGAGGAGGACGTGAATGTTTATATCAGATTTTATTGGAATTCATCCAACGTTTGTGATATTTCAATCTCAACCGAATGTCCGCCTGCTGCTGCTGGCACTGGAGAAATAGTCAGCTGATCACGAAAGTCATTAAAATTCATTTGTCCGGGCACCAAGAAGGGTTAATTAGGAGAAGCTGAGAGTCACTTGTGATAAAGTGGCCACTGTGGCATCTTGTACTGTCCCTTTAGCAGATTTCTGCTCCTTAGTCCGTGCTGCCTGAAGCTGGAAGTCTGCCATCTGACTCTCTAAGTCAATCAAGCTGTGACCGTCGTGCTAGCCAGGACAGCGGCTCTCGGCCAGAGAAGCCCAGACCAGAAGACGTCGACCAGCCTCCTTTGAATCGCTGCCAGGAAGTTGCAAGGGGCATTAAGCATGATGTCACGGGCGTACAGCTGCCAAGTTGTTTATTATCAGCACGCTGTGCCTGCGTGAGCGACGTAATAGCAGGTGCGTACACTTCGACAGCCTCGCTTCAGTTGTTTGAGACACCCTGCACCTTGCAAGAGACCTATTACTCAACAACCATTCCCTGTCAGTCTTCCCCGAGGCCTGCTGGGAGCCACGGAGAAGAAACCACACACCACGTCACGCTGCGGAGCCTCATCCTCACCACAGACAGTCCTGGCAGACGCTGTCCCGCTGTGACAATCTAGCACTCATCCCTAATTCAAAATTTCCAGGATGCCTGCATGGACGGCTTGAAAAATATTATCCAGAAGTCCACAGAAGTCTAAGTGAATCCAGCAAGTTCAATTTTCACCAGATATTAAGTCTGGAAAAGATTCACTGGAAATCAATTGAGTCTGGCAGCTGGAAGCAGAACCAATCAGTAAACCACGAGGATTGATGTGGACGATGGAAACAAGCAGAGGAGGGTTTATATTCAATGTGAGCACCGTGTTTGTTTTATGAAACACAAATTAGATCAAAACATTTAGTCATGACAACCTTCGTCTGGCTTTGGCCAGCATACGTGGACACAAACCCCAGATGGATTTTAACCCCCGATGGTAACCACGCCATCAAAAACAGAGCTAACAATGAAAAGTCAAGAGTCAAACACAAGAGAGAAACTCGTGGAGTTATTTCTGGGTTCAGAGGGTTGAAGCACCTCTTCTGTTCGTAAAGCAAAGTTACATCAGGATGTCCAACAGCGTCTACTGGCAGTAGACCGAGATTCAGACACACCGTACAGCGAGGGTGAGCAAGAAAGACGATAAGAGGTGTGAAGAGCACGAAGGAGCAAATGAGATCAGAGAAAACAGGTAGCGGATGAAGATAAACGGGCAGAAAACACTGAAGGAACGCCAGCGGGGAGGAAAGGAGGAGATATGAGCTGAGTTAAAAGACGGGTGGACAAAGACAATCAACGCTACGTTAGCCTCTCTGCTCTGTGGACTGCTGGCTAAATGTAATGGAAAGGCATGGAGCTGAGTGGCCGTTATAGGTCATCCCGGCAGTCTTAAACAACTTTAGCTGCATGACCTTCACTGCGGGAGTTTTCACCGGGCAGGCCTGCAAAGAAGACGCCAGAGGAATCACAATGATTTGCTTTTATTTTTTCTGTAATCCTATCAACACCGAAAATCTTTGTTTATTCTCGATCTGTGGACATCATGGCAACAGAAATCAGTGCAACAGTCCACACAAATAATTAGAAAGCACAGCAGCAACTGTGAATATACGTGTGAAATGTTGGGGGGGGGGATAAATTGTGACAAAACGAGCCTCTGAATATTTATACATTAGCGCCTGTATGTGTTATCAACAGAAGGGAAAAAAAAGAGATACAGACTGTGACTGTGACTGTAAACACCCTCATATGCATAAATGCAAAGCTAGCCTGCACACAAATGTACACAAATACAGCTGGGCTTCTGGCCACACACTGTGTGTGTGTGTGCGCGTGTGTGTGTGCGTGTGTGCGTGTGTGTGTGTGTGTGTGTGTGTGCGCGCGGCTACTTATTATATTCTCTCCTCACTTTTCATTTAGATTTAAGTCACTGCTGAATCCCACGAAACTCTTCAGCCTGAATAATTCACTGTACTTTATCCTAAGTAAACCCATACTGTCCATTAAGAATATTTATGAGGGAAGTCATTTGCAATATGGTGTGTGTGCTCGCGTGTGCGTGTGTAAGAAGCAGCTACTTGGTTTGAAGCTGAAAAGCTTGCATGCATGTCTCCGCATGGAAACGCATACGTGCACTTGTGCGTGCGGCGGATAAGAGCGTCCGTAAAGCGGGAGCACCTTTTCTTACGCGCGCGCGTCTGCATTTGCGTTCATGTTTCTCGCAGCCAATTAGACACACTCACTACAGTCCTACTGTACACCATTAAAAATCAAAGGGAAACTTTGAAAGCAGAATTTCGTCCGTAGCTTATCATTACTAAGCTCTCATTGTGGCGGGAACATCAAAGGAAATCCCTTTGGCTCAGATAACTACAGTGCATCTCTTATGGCCAATATAATACAGTGGAACACGGAGGAGGTTTAGTGCAGCGGCTAAAGGAGCAGGTCAGTGTTTGGGAGCAGTGGTAAATATGAAACGAAAAGGCAATTCAAAAAGAGACCCGTAGCTCTAAACACATCCGGAACTGCATCTATAAAACCCTTGATGTAAAGTGTATGTCCAGTTCTGGTAATAAAAGCCTTCTTTTATCCTCCAGAAGTGCTCTGAATAATGTACAAAGACTGAGAATAAGCTTCATTATTGAACACAACCCAGGGACGCCCCCGTGCACGAAGGCTGCCAGCAACGCCGCTGAAGCAATCTGGCACGGAGGACAAGGATGGCTGCCTAGTGAAGCACCTGTTGTTTACACACCTTCCTGCGATTGCTGGGAGTCTCGGAGCCAAAAGAAGAAGAAGAAGAAGAAAAAAAGTTCCCTTTCTGCCCTGCATATAGTGATAGCATCAAAGATTGCGAGTCAAAGATCTTGTTACGCCTCACTGACAGAAACAATGGGAGGCTCCAGTTGGGCCAAAGAAGAGAGAGAAGAGATGAAAGAAGAAGGAAAAAAACTGGAGAACAGCGGCGGCAGGAAAACAAGGTGGTTCAACAAACACTTGTTGTTCAGCTTGTTGAAGTACGTTGTCTTCTGTTGGGCAGATAAATAGCCGAATCAATTACAGCGATTAATCGTTAATCGTACCCATCGTGGTGTATCTAAACCATCTTCACCAGTTTAGGTCTGATCTCAGGGCTTGAGGATGCACCGATTTATCGTTCATAGATCTGTTTCGCCTGATGTTCACCTTCAGAAAATAACACGTCATTCAGGGATGTCAGTGACCGATCTTATCTGTATCTGTCGCGTCGCATTACTTTTCCTCGATCCACGTTGGTTATTTCAAAACTTGGATTTTCAGCGCTGGCACAAATTGCACGCACATACCTTTGAGCTCCGTGCACCGGCACGGACAGGGAAGAGGCTGTTCAGTTCTGTGGCTCGGATCTCGGATGAGAAGTGCAATAGACAGAACTGCAACAAGTCAGAGCTGCTTATCTTTTGTAGATTTCCTTTTGTTTCCCAGGCACAAAAAGGGCGAATAAATACAACAACAGAATTTCCCAGTTGGTGCATTCCTAATATATAAGCAGCTTATAGCCACATACACAGTTCAAAACTCAAAGAGATTGTTTTGTTTGCTTTCCTATAGTGCCAAAGGTTTCCGTGCTAGTTGACTCAAGACCTTGTGAAAGCCTTAAAAGTTAGAGGAAAAAGTTTTCGGAAGAACATTATTCTAAAAGTGACATGGATGCTAAAACTTTGATCAGTGTTATGATCCAGCTCCTGCATTTTAAACAAGCTGGAGATTAGAGAAGGTGGAACAATCACACCGAAACATTTTTCTGAAACTCATACCTCTCTCCCAAAATCTGACAGGTGGGAAACTTCGAGCGAGACGCTGTGACCTCTAGAAATCGAAATGGGTTGAACAAAAAAAAAAAAACAGCTTCTCACAGTACAATTATCAGCTGAGACGTAAACCTGTCAGAGGGTAAGATCTGGAGTCTTAAGTTTTTAGTTGGTAAGAATACTAAAATTCTGCACACTTTTCTGGATAGGCGCCAAAACTCTGATTAGAAGAGGAGCTAACAAGTTATGTTTTGCAAAAGGAACCAAGAATTATCACAGCTTTTTGTTAAAAAAGAAAAAAATGGGGGGAGGGAAGAGCTTCCCCTGCATAATAAACCACTTTCAGATACTTGAATATAAAGTGTTTTTTCACACTGCAGGAGTCCAATCAACCCACCAACCGTTCATATTCCACGGCAACGGGTTTCCGGCATGAAAGCTTGTTTGTGTTCGTTTTAATGAGGATTAAGGATCTGGTTTAAAGTGAGGCCGAATTAACAGTACAAGTGTTGAAATGATCAGCAGCGCCAGGTGTCGGAAGCCGACAACAAGCCCTCGGATGATTTCTTGACCTTTTGAAGACAGCCGTAGATAAGAGCACAAAGCCCCTCACCAACTCGGTATCACAGGAAAAGTGAGAAAGGAAGCGACGCGAGCGGTTTACGTATTGGAAGTCTGTAAGAGACGCTTTTATTAGTAATTAAAATGGTTTGTGAGTGAGTCAGAAGTTATGAAAGGCGACATGAATGTATTAGAAATCTTTTCTGTTGCATACAATCTGCTCTATTTTCCGTTAGATTCCTGTCTGCCTATTTGTGTGGGAGTGAAAATCCTCCTCCCTCTCGCCCCTCTCTGCTCAACCCTGTGACAGATGAGAAATTGAACAATTGATATTTCTGACAGGAACTCAATTAAATCCTGTGGCAACTGTCAAAAAAGCTACACAAGGGGAACAGGAGGGTGCGTATGTCTCCGAGATATGATCATATACCTGTATTCTATCGCTTTGTTAAGTTGTTTGTATGGAAAGGACATCGAATATGTAAAAACATCATGGATTGAGTCGATAAATTGTCCACGGCCGATGCTTTTTCAACAGAACAACAGCGATGGTAGAAACATGAACATTTCCTATACGGCACTTAAAACAGTCTCCTGTCCTCTGATGAGGATTTCAATGACACTTTAATGAAATTAACTTTTTTAGAAGCTGTTAGTTAAATCCGTCGTTCATTATGGCAGCGAGGCACACAAACACTTGAAGACAGAAGAGACACATTGAAAGCACATAGCAGAAAGGGAGCAGGGGTGAGAAAAGAAAAGGGGGGGGACAGTAAACGGGAGAACGAGAGACAGACAAGCTGCCCCTGTGGCACTATGTGATAAGGACATTATGTAGATTGAAATACTTCATGCAGGTTGAAATCAGCATAAAATGTTGCAGCAATTTTCTTTTTAAACTCACGTCATGGCTTAACTGTCAAATTATACACAGGCTCCACTTTGAGTGTGATCTGCATACCAATCGGGTTTCTAATCTGAACTCTTGTGTGGAACAGTTGAACTTGATACGGTATGAGTGTATGGAGTTTTAGGGTGGGTGTCAACACCAAGAAAACAAAACATCCAAAGTTTATGGTGCGTACTGAGATTAATTCAAATTTTAATGTAAATGTTTATGTATTTGTTCTAACTTCAGATCCAGAAATGCAAAGAAAGGCCTTAAATGCCTGAGATAAATCCAAAGAAATGATTATATATACAGTGTGTAGACACACAGGGGCTGAGTTTAATCAATATAAATGTAAGTATATATGCATATACACCTTGTGCTTGCTAACATGCATGTTTGCCATGTTCAACATTGCAGTATAGCCAAGCATCAACCTCTGTGGCTGCGAAGTGCCAAAAACTGCAGTTCCTCAAACATCCACTTGAGGCTGGCTACAAAACGAGTTAGTCTCTCTATTAAAGTGCCCAACTTCACAGCAGAAATCTACATCTCCGCACATATATGTATATATTATGACACTAGAGTACAGGGAAAGAGTACGGTGATCCATGAACTACGCTGATCAGTGTGAATCTCGAAGACAGATCATCATTCTTTCCTCTTTACTCTACAGAAAATGAATCGTGTTGGTTTTGAAGGGTGGCTAAGTGCAGCATTTCCCAAACTGGGGTCCACAAGAGGTCCTAGAGTGGATTTGAGAATCCCTCCAGCAATGATGATTAATAATTCATTTTCATTACTTTTTCCATTCAGTACACTGACTGAATGTATAACTGTGATTATTTTACTCATGCTGTACGTTTCTCCTAACTTACAGGCTTTGTCCAAAACACCACAATGTTGATTTGATTTATAGAACACGATTAAAAAAATACCTTCAAAACTTTAGTAATTCATATAAATTGTACTGTGAGGCAAAAATCATATGTTTTAATTCAGCATGAGTTATATCAGATGTCATCCTCTCCCCCTTTTTCTGGATTACTTGGACTCACTTTGCCATATTTTTTCTGTGCAACAATGCATTAAGATATTATCAAAATTCAACCTTCGAAAACACAACGTACGCGTCACGGCTAAATTTAGCTCACCCTAAAGATGCCTTCGCACATAGAGACCAGAAATCATGAAAACACCGTGATTGCTAGTGGCTATGTGATTAAAATATACATGGAGATGGTAAAAGAGGAGAGAACATACATGCAGGAGAAAGGTAAGAGCAGATGAGGGTGATTAAAGATGCTGAAGCTGCCTGTCAGAAGGAAGAAAAGGGGACAGCAACGACAGAGGAAACAGAAAAGATTTTGTAATTACTGACTTCCAGTGTCCCACTGTGCAGCCAAACTATTTCTGGGACCCCAATCTCATAATCCCCTGCTTGCCAACAAAGCATTTTCAAACTCATTTCCGGAGAGCATCACGTCAACCATAAATGGAGCAGTAAATAGCCTAATAACACCCAACGGTTTCTTTTTACGGCTGCCTTTTGTCTTTATCGCGGTGGGCAACCTAACATGAGTTGGTTTGTGCGAGAGGCGGAGGCCATGCAGCGGACGGCCGTTGCGGGCTGGAGAATGATGTCTTAACTGATGAGGCGGGCTCGGTGATCAGATATAATGTGACAGCTCATCACAGTGTATCCATGCTGTTTGAGTGAGAGGTGTAAAAAGGGAATATGCACCGTCAAGCAGTAATGAAAGGAGTGAGCGAGACGATCATTAGGCACGCACTGCTACTGCCGGCTCAATTAAACACCTGGATGCTCACCTGTTTTATGTTTAGATATATATTTTTTCTTTTCATTCTGGCACCTGCTGTGGATGACGAGAACTAAACTCTTGGTGTTGTCAGGAGCACTCCAGTGTTAATAGATGACAGAAACCTTTTGGGGCTCTTGCATCGTCTTGCTCAGTGCTTACTAGAGTATGCCGGAAGTCATGTCTTGTCACGATTTTCAAAATAAAACACCCGGTGGTAACTGCCGGTCGTAAAAACAGCCAAAAGGGGAACAGTTTAGCGATATAGCATTTGTGCATTTCGAAGCACATAAACCAAGGAAAATGTCCAAATCTGTGCAAGCAAACAAAGTCTGGAGGGCTAAACACTCCATTCAGAAACACTCCCGGTGCAGTTTGAGGTTGCGTGGAGGACAGACCAAAACATTGTTGCGACAGAGACAGAGTGTCTGTTGGGGATTCGGGGGTATGAGTTGGTGTCGCTCTTATGGAAAGCCAGCCAGTTCAAATATACATGACTTTCAGCACGTTAATAATGCATTAACAAGTTGCTTACATGTTGTGAGAGTCGTTTAGTTTTAGTCCTCTAAGTGTTGTAATTAAAGAAAAAGACATCTAAACATAAACCTGATGAGTGTGCAGGTGTTTAATTGAGACAGCAGTAGTAGATCACATTTGCTAGCGCGTTCAGCAAAAATCTACACGTTAACGTTTTCAGCGTGTTGTCAACATGTTGCAAGTCGTCCATATTTGAACTAGCTGGCCCTCCGTGTGCTTTGACGTGCATGTTGCTCATTACCATCTGCATTAAACTCTGGCAGGAACTGTGAGATGTAGAAGGTGACCACATACTGCTGCTCCATAAACCGAACAGTTAATGTACCTATTGATCGTCACAATAAAAAAGATCTTCAAAAACGCTGACTGCACTCGCTGCTGGACTATAATGAGCAGTTAAACACACACACACACATGACTGTGCACACTCCCATAGACACATGCACTCAGACTCCATAATAGGAGTGCATCAGAGTGGTTTTTATCCACTCCCACCTGCCAACATACGCAATCGATCCTTGATCTTCACACCACAAAGCCACAAACTGACACACTTCTATACATATTTTAACCTTTTTAACCTCGTTAATGGATGTCTGCATGTTAATGTCTATTTGACATCAAAACACAGAACTATTTTATTTTAATGTGTAATATATGCAAGGTAGAAATCACATTTATTTTAAAAGTACATATTACAGTACAACACAGTCGATTAATTAGATATTTGAATATTTTAGAGTTATGCATCATTTTATTCTGAGGGATAATTTGGAGCTCTTCAACTTGATTATGGTAATTATCTTCTGACCTGTGCTCATCGTAAATGTTTTTCAACTCTTACTATTCATGCGGACATAAAATGTCAGCTCTTTACTTTAATGAGTATTTTGAGGAGTTGAGTTTAGGATAATGTTTCGGTCGGCTTAGCGGGGCAGTTTCTTTACTTGTTTTCATCCGTTTTGAATCTGCTGCTCTCTGGGACTCCACAAGGATTGACCCTTGGGCCACTGCTTTTCGATATAAACATTCACTTGGTTTTAATAGAAACAAACAAACCATGTTCTAGCATTCATATAGCGCTGATACACAGTTGTACATTTAATTTTGCCTTGATGATCTCAGTCCCATCAACAAACTAGTTATGAGGTTCATTGTAACGCTGAAAAACTTGTAGCCGTAACTTATTAGAAAATCCTTCAATCTAAAATCATTTATCTCAGACTAAACCCACAGAAACTGGTTCATGCATTCATCTTAAGCAAGTTAGACTACTCCAACAGTCTATTTGCAGGATTACTCAAGCAAATCAGCAGGACGGCCGCAGCTCATTCAAAATGCAGCAACCACGGTCCTCAGGGGCGATCAGGCAGAGACGCATCTCTTCAACACCTTGGCAAAGTGTGTCAGGCAAAACAGCTGGTGTGCCTGAGTTGCGTGGCCGCGTGTGCAATCCGAACGTTCAGAAATAATTAGCTGTTGCTGTGCTACTGGATGAGAAGGGGATTAAAAAGCAGAGGTTTAGGTTTCACAAGATACTGAAAATAAAGAAAACAGTGTGGAGCATCACCGCCATCTCCTCCATGTATTAAGTTGTGTACGCCGATATCAACCTCTCACATGTCACATATCACATCTACCGGCTTCAAAACAGGAAGTAAGTGGTAATGTAGTAAACTCTTGACTGATTTGAAGTGTGAGACTTGAGGGTGTGAAATGTTGAGAATATTTTAATTTAATGTGCAGAACAAGAGAGGCGTGCACGTCAGGCGCACTGTACTCAAATGTGTCGTGTTTCTGGCTTCTCATCTCTGCGTGATCTCCTCCTAACACCAGCACTGAAAGCACTTCAAGTAAATCTGGTACATTCCAGATTTCTCACTTACTTGTGACCTGATCCAAGCCTCCACCTGATGAGTCATCAGGTGAGGGTACCTTCAGTTACATGCTGCTGATGCGAGGTCCACATTCAAAAGACATTCCTGTCCATGCACATGTTTGATTAGCCGTTATGTGTGTGTGAGATGTGGCGTGGCTTTCTGTTGTAAACAGGTAAGTAAATGGCACCCTGTGGGGATTTTGACCTCTAGAAGTGAGCATGTTTGAAAGAGTCGACTTTTGGGGTGGATCGTACATCGTGGATGTTTATGTGCACACCTGTGCACAATACACACATCCCGTAAACGGTTTCAAAGATAACACTGCAACACACCAGCAAAGGTAGAGACGAAGAAGTCTGCAAGCTAATGATGAATGAAATGTATTTAACATGATTATCTGAGCTCCAGGACAGATTCAGTGACGCTGACTGTTAAACATAACTTCTGTTCGTTCATAGTGCACCTTTAAAAATGCGACTATACATTTCCTGTGTTAGCAGTGAAGCATGTACTGTAGTAGAGGAGCACCTGGAATGTTAACAAGCCATTTTTAGTGAAGCCGAACATTTATTATATCGTGAATATAAAACCGAATGTAAAATGTAAAGGAAGAAAGATTTCATCACTTCTCATAAATGTTTAATATTAAATCTTAAGTTTCCTAATGCCAGTTGAGCTGTGAGTCAGTTAATTGCTCTCCGTCATACCTGCACATACTGTCTGACCTGCTGCCGTATCAAAGACCGTATGACTACAAAGCTGGTATACCTGAACGACCCACGCTGCTCACACTTTTCAGCTCGGTTTTCTAAGACCGTAGGCAAGGAGTGACAAGCTTCATGCTAAATTTCAAAGGCTTGAAAACACACTGCACACACTTGCAATTAACTCTGACACACCTTGCCTGTGACACGCACACATATACAGTATATATGCAGGCAGTCGGTATACGCACCACACACCTACATGTGCCAAACACAGCAG
Source organism: Nibea albiflora (assembly GCA_014281875.1). Taxonomy (NCBI): domain Eukaryota; kingdom Metazoa; phylum Chordata; class Actinopteri; family Sciaenidae; genus Nibea; species Nibea albiflora. The sequence continues at coordinate 15,865,572 of CM024806.1, forward strand.
CAGCATATTAGATGAAGTTAGCTTCATGTTCGTGGGCACGTAATTTAACTGACACACGGGTGCTGACTGAAGTAACAAGTTGTTTGTTTCACATTAAATGATCCAGGGGTTGCGTACAAGCACCAGATTGTTTGTCAGCGCAGAGAATTGAGAGCTAGCAGACCTCGAGATTAGATGATTAAGATTTAAAAGTGACCTGGAATCGGCGTACCCTACGTTCAACGGAAGCAGATTCACGGAAGACGTTTACATTTAAAATGCATACAGCCAAAACCAATTATCTCCACATCTTCTCTCTTATATCAGCTCCTGTGACACATTTAAGCCCAGTTTAAGCTCAGACAAACTATATCCTCCATAAATGTGGAGAAAGAGCCCCTGAAGGACCAGAGTGGGATCGAAATGCATTTATGCTGCTTTATAAAACTTAAGCCTGCAGCTCCGAACCAGTGTGTGCAAATTACTGCAACACAATAGCATTTAAAAATGTTTTACAACACCTTCAACGCACGTTCATTGTGTCTGTGACTATATGCATGCTGTAACTGGCCGGCGTTAGCTGACATGGAGGGGGAAAGGAAGCACAGTGCTGCATGTAAATAGTGATCAGAATCACAGTGTGCTGGACAGCAGCTCCACCTCAGGCCAACTGTTCGCCCCACTATTGGACTTCACTAATTAAGAATTGGAGCATACTGCACAAAGATAATGAGGCCGCTGCTCTGCCTCCTTCCTGTACGTCATCTTTAGAGATTAACAGCGGATCAGCTGCAAAAGGGGAGAAAAAGTTTTAAGCCTGAAAGTTTATTTTTGACCTTAGAAATAGTCGGCAGTCAACAAGAATGAGCAACAGGAATCTCACATGATTGTTTCAGTTGTTTTTCCAGCAGAAACACCAAATATTCTTTTGTTCCTCAACTTCAAAATGTCAAGAGGATTTGCTGCTTTTATATAATTTAGTAAATTCTGGTGGGCATTTTCACTGAGTGTGGCATTTTAAAGGACATGGCTATTAAAAGATTAATCAATAAAATGCAGAAAATTATCAGGAAAATATCAGCCACCAAGCTTAAACATTAACAGATCAATCTCCAGATGATGCAGTGAAGCTTGTAATGAGGACCTTGAGATGGAGAGGAAGTCTTCCATTTATGGCCATGTTCATTCATATAGATGTTGAAGAACAGAGGAGTGTGAATACAGCCCCGGTGCACTCTGCATCCTCATGAAAACATGTTTTCACTGCACATTCATTCCTGGTATTGATGGATTCGAATGCAGTCATAGCTTTTACCACCAACACATGCTTTCAATTACCATATACAACAGTCTTTCATGCCAAGTCAAAGACTGTAAGTCGACGAAGCAGTATATTTCTTTATACTGGTACCCCCCCCCCTCATCGAGACACACACACACACACACACCTGGGTCAGACTGAATATGTTTAATTATTTATGAGTCTCCAGCACCGCTAATGCAAACTGCACACCGATACCCACTTAATAATTAAAGCTCCGTATTGATTGTGGAATTACAATGCTTGTGTTGAGGGACATTAGTCAGTGCTGCTGATGATAATAACACTGCTGATTCTCCTCCTATAAAATTGGCTCTAATTCAGCAAGTGAGTGGAGATCGAGGGGCGGGAAAGGAGGGGGGGAAGATGCAGGGAGGAATTTGGAAGACAGGCTGAAAGTCAGAGGGATGGAAAGGGCATGAGTCAAACTAGGGAAAACAAACTATTTGAAAAAGAGTTTAAACGTGTTTATGTGAATTTCGGGCTGGTCTATTCAGCATCCCCAACACACAGCAGCAACCTTTCAGGAGGGGGATGGTGGGATATGCTGTCAGCAGCTCAAAAACAAATTTCAAGAACATTTCTTGTTACCGTGAAGCTGCCAAAGGAACCAAAGCATACAACTATAAACCAACCTTTCTGTTTATGTTTCAGTATGAGCCCTTCCCTTCTTGTTGGTGACATTAATATTGATTTACACTAACCACAGATAGCCCTGTGATGAACTGCCGACCTCACTGGGACGTTCGCCGCCTCTCGTTTAACCCCCGCATCCGTGATAAGGATAAGCGGTCACGGAAAATGAAGGGACTCACCACAGGTCAGTGGGAATGTTGGTGTCCCGTTCATACTACGCGTTTCTATGACGTCGACGAAAGATGTTTACCAGTGATCAGATGCAGCTGGACAACATCGCAAGTGAAGCTTTTCGGGCTTAACCGCATGTGGTTTGGACCAATCGGCATCCGACGAGGATGCTACTGGCAGCGTGAGTGTGTGTGAGAAGGGACTGTTTGCTCGAAAACAACAATGGCACCTGCTAAAGAGGAGCTGCGGCAGCTGCGAGAACTGAAAGGAGAGCAGAGGATTGCACTGAAGTTCCTGTGTTGCATTCAAGGGCAAACGGTCGCTGAGAGAAAACACTGTGTGATTTGATTCTGCGAGTGTCTCCATGGTCACTAGATAGCCCTGCTTCTCATTTCTAAACCTCATCATGAACCCGTGACCCATAAATATTCGATCTTACACTACACCTGTAGTTGAAAGTCAAGAAGCTGCAGGACTGCATTTGAGACACACACTTATGCGTATTACTGATTAAATTCTGGGGTTTTATGCAGCAATAAAATGTTGAACAGATACTTTAAAAGAAAAAACATGGCGGTAAATCAGAAAAGATTCAAGGAACATGACTTATAAGTGCAATGATTTGCTCATCTCCATCTGATGTGTGCCGTGTAATTTTGTGGCTCTCAATGTGGTCTAAAGGACCCCAAATGTATACCTTTTAAAAGAGCTGCACGGTATTTAAGAGTCTAGACTCGAAACTATCAATCTCAGAATGACATGTCTGAGGACTCAAAAAGCATCCGCAGATGGTCGAAGAGTGGAGGGAATAAGCTGTTAGGCTAATGACTGTGAACAAAGAGCATCTGAAAAGAACATCATATTTAACTTGACAGCATGCAGTGACAGGACGCGATGCTCTGGACACGACAAGCATTGTTTTATTCAAGTCTCTGCGAGATACATGCACCTTAACTAGTCACTGGTGATTATGATGTAAACAAAAGACTCTAGATTGAGTTTTCTGGGCAGCAGAAACTAATTTTTGCAAACTGGAACCAAAAATCTGAAGAGCCGACCAAATCTGCAGCTCTGGCTGCTGCCATGTTGGTAGTCCTGCCTCCTCCTCCTCCTCCTCCTCCTCCTGGCTAATCCAAAAGTCTGCAAAGCTGTGGATCATCGACAGAGCTGAGGCAGGCTGAAACAAGCCATCTATAACGCCACTTACCTGTCAATCAAAGCGGCCATGCTGTTACTTAGGCATAACTTTAAGCCTTAAATATAATCTGAACAGGTGAGTTAGTGAGCTAGAATAGAGACCAGGCTGTAGGGGGCTTGTACTGGGAGCTTATGGAGCTTGACTTATCCTGTAGCTGGCCTCAAGTAGGTGTTTGAGGAACTGCAGGTTGTTTTAGCACTTCCACATAGGCTTCAGCTCACAGCCATGGAGGCCGACGTCCAAAGACTTGGCGACTCTGTGAGTGTGAATGGTTTGTGCCCGTGTCAGCCCTGTGCTGGTGATTTGTAGCTGGGAGCAGCCCCGTATGACCATGATCAGGATAAGCGGCTGTGGACTTTAGTAATGCCTTGCGTCATGGATGTTGACCTTACTGCTTACTTGCACTGAATGCTGTGCACATGATACAGAGTTTTAAATAAACAATGTGTTTCTGTGTGCATCCAGCCTGACTTTAAAACTTCCTGACAGTTTTCCATTTCAGTGCACCTTCGCCGAGGAGACCAGTCTGCTAAGTATTCAAAAAAAAAAAAAAAAACGAGTGTCCGAGTCCAGATGTTGAGCTCAAAAACTCATCGCACACAGCGTTTGTGTACACGTGGCTCTGATGTGTGATGTGTTGACATGTGTGTGTGGCGGTAATGGATGGAGAAAGTCAAAAGGTGAGACAAAGATGGGAACAGAGTGTGTAGAGCATGAGTGTGTGTGTGCGTGTGTGTGCGCTGTCACGGCATGGCAGCAAGATGCAGTTTCTCTAAGGTTGACAGCCACCTCTTACACTGACGCTGCTCCTCTATAGAGACGAAATAAAAACACTCCCACGGAGACTGTAGATCATTTATCATCATCATCACCTTTATTTAACACTGGTAGGTTGCCTGAGAGTGTTTCAAAGGCTTGAAGCCAGAGTTAAGAAGATGCTGGCGAACTATATAAGAAGGGCAACACATACAAATGGACTTAATACCTAAGATTTGTAATGTTTGATGACGATATTTGGGTCATTTATTCTTTGTTTTGCAGCTTCAGATTTACTCACCACCTCAGTGCACTCACTTTCCAAGCATGCATCTCACTTGCTGCTTTGTGTATCCCCTTATTGGTCCTGAAGTCGGCCCAGAGGTGTCACTTGCTTTGCTCATGAAAGTAAACGAAACTAATAATAAAGCGCCGACTGCTCCCCAGTTCTCTGCAGACTGGAAAATCATAGCGATGAAAAGCCACAAAGAACCGCCATCCCACCATTCTTCGTCACTTTTACTCATCACCATCATCAATTATCCATCCGCATCACACAATTTTGTCATTTCACACTTCATTTAGACGCCTGGGCACGCAGTGTGGATCGCAAACACAGAGCCGCACCTCTCAGCTCTCTGGATGAGACGATCTTTCACCATCACTAACAACTTCAACAGTTCAACCATTACCGGTCATTTTTCTCACACACACACACACACACACACACACACACACACACACACACACACACACTCACACACTCACACACCAAATGCTGAGACCGCCTTTCTCTTTGTCCATCATCACTCGAGTATAAGAAGCAATCAGTCAGTACCACACAGAAAAATATAAACATGACAGAATAGAGGTCGACTGGAATAAGAAGATCCTGATATTATGAAATGACAGACGTTTGGGTGGTAGAGGCAGACAGGCAGACAGACGTGTGTGGGGGCGTGAAAGACAGACAGACCCTATTGCAAGACTTTTTGTGCAAAGTTCGGCGTGTGTGCATTCACGTAGTGGCGACAAAATCAAAGCAGAACATATAAAACCAGTTTGTTTGCCTTGAAGTCAAAAGAAGATGAGTTTATAGATTTTTCTTTCGCTGTGCCATCTGTCTCACAAATATGAACAGAACATGTGTGCAAGCACGCGTGTCCGCCCACGCGGCGCGAACACACACTGGAACATACATTTGTCAGAGTGTTCTGCGGTTCAAAAGAAATGCTGTAGATTCATGAAAATTAAAATGATATGGTGCAATCTCATTCTACTGAGTAATTGCTCAACCACTCAACTAAACTGACAGCTGCTCCAGAGCAACAGTTGTCAGGCTAACGTCTAAAGCAGCTGGTCACTTAATTACAATCATAGAAAATCCACAAGAGTTAGCCGAAGTGGCCCAAGTTAGTCGGTCAGTTGCTCGACTCTTGGGATGGTCTAAGGTTGTCCCAGTACCAGAATTTTAGACTTAAATACTGGCATTACATAACAGTACTCGATACTTCTTTCAGCGAAAAGCTGTGTTCAATTAACAACCTGCACAGTGCTGGTGCAGGAAAAGTCACAGAAGACAGCTGTTTCCCACAGAAACTCCTAACAGGAGTGAGTATTATATTTTATTTGAATACATTACACCATTTCTTCCATTTAATTCTTCATCTTATTTTTTGCCCTGACTCTCTCGCTGAATCTCACAGGAAGTAGCCGTACATTTATATTCTCACCCACAATAAACCTTTTCCACGGCAGCCATTTTGAAAGAGAGTAAACACAGGTGTTGCCAGTGATACTAAGTTAACTAAGGCTCTGTTCCATTCAGGTCAATAAATGCGTGGCAGCCTTAATTAGTATCACCGGAAACATCTGTGTTTACTCTACTATATCATGTCAAAATGGCTGCTGTGGAAAAGGTCTGTTTGCTTAGCATAGCAGCAGGTGAGGTTTGTTGTTCATGACGTAGCGTGGTACCAAACCAGTGCATGCTTGGAAAATAAATACGTGTTCTTCAACTTGATACTTCTGTATGATTGTCACTAAACGTCACAGGAGAGGGAGAACATGATGGAGATTTTATCCACTAGTTATATCGACCGTGAATGTTTTGTTCTAACTTCTGTACTCTACGTACTCTCAAATGTGAAAATGTGACTGAGAGCACATCTGTCACATTTTTGGTCCAAGGAAGAAGACTAAAATGGAGCCGTCGAGGGTAATGAACAAAACTTACTTGAACAAAAAAAGGCCGCTGATGAGTTCAGGCAAATCCAATCCATAAATCCAGAAAGGAACACAGCGACTAGACGCGCAAGAGGAAGCGTGATGATGATGAGACGCAGGTGAAACTAATCAACCACAGGTGAAACTAATCAAGGTGGAACATGGAGTCTGAAATGGCAGGAAGACAAACAACAAAGGCAGGAAGTAAAGAGACACATGACACAGGGAGAAGGGAGAATTACAAAATAAAACAGGAAACACTGAATTATAAACTCAAAACCATGACAAGCATCACACTAAACATGTTGCATTAAAAAGGTAATAATAATAATAATGATGATGACAATTCTTATGTTGGTGAATGTACTCATGAAAACATACAAATTTTATATATTTGTGCTATATTCTGTAAAAAGAGACCTTTTAAATCTTACACAGTGGGTGTGTAACACAATTTTAATCCCAGAATAGCATTGCTGTAATATTAAAGCATAAAAAAGAGAAAAAAATAATAATTATCATATATTTGGGGTGACAAACAGCATCAAACTTACAGAACGGGAGGTTCCAGCAGTAGCGGCCTGGGTTAACAGTAAAAGATTTATTGGACTGAATACATTTTTGACTTTGTCATTTATCGTCTTCGAGTTTCCGATCCAGATAAGTTCTGCATCTTGAAGGCAAAGGAGGACCCAGCTGCAGTCTGTGGAGCGCTGGATCACTGTCATTGCTCCGGCTGCTTAGACAGCAGATAGTCTGTATCTCGGCTCTCGTACCTCTCTCTGAGGTATCAGAGACGTTCTGACCTTTCGGTGGCCACTTAAAACTTTTAGACAAGGAGCTTATTGACTGTCAGCAATGATTTATGTTAGGAAAGACAGGAAGGAAGGCGGGAGGAACTGAGGAAAGGGGATGGAGGAGCAACATAAACTGCCTTTACACGGTGTCTTTTCTTTTATAGTATACACAGAGGAGGCGAGAAACCATCCCATGAAACTTGAAACGACCAGCTCAACACGTCTGCGTCAAGTATTGTGTTAAATTAAGCTACACAAACATGTTAACAGCCAATAAAGACACTGGACATTATTTTGGTCTCTGTGTCTCGACCTGGGCTGCACTGTTCTGTTTCTCTGACTCTACTTGCGTGCCTCTGCCTTTTCGTGCCCTCGGTTCACGTCCACAGTGGATTTCTGTGTAATTCAGTGAGAAGTTCACCAAAGAACATCTTCTCTCTCATGCCTCAGATGTTGTGCATGTTGCAACATACTCTACGTCAGGGCTTTTTCTTAGATGTCTCCACACGGCTCAGAAGACTTCATCTGTGACTATTTTTTTCCAGCTCCTAACGAATCTCTTATCTCCCCTCTCTTATTAGCAAAGCTTAATGTGCAAAGCATTCAGCTGGCCGCTTCTCATTATCTGACCGTCACTTCCACTGGTGAGACGTTGGCGGGTGCAGCTCATATCAGCTGTCTTTAATTAATGTTAGCTCAGCGGGTAACTTGATAACAGGCCAAAATAAGCTTGACTTCTTGTCGGATTTGTGTGCTCACTGCAAAGCCCGCGTCTGTACTCTGCCCAAGATTGTTTATTTCTGTAACACCGCTGTACAACCGCAAGTGGGCTGAGTGTTTCTGTAGCTGTGGAGGTTGTCAAACTCGTTGAGAGGAGGGGGAGAAAAAGAAGACTCTGACGTGCTGGTCTTTGGCTTCACAGATGCCGCATCGTTTGTCTCCCACTATGACACACGACACAGGATAAAATAAGCCACCGTGGTGCTAACAGCTCATTTAAGTTTCCGACACCCAACGTTTGTCAGGTTAGGATTATCTAACTGATATAGGCCTTTCCCACGGCAGACATTTTGACTTGTCATTGTAGCTAAAGCACAGTTGTTATTAATAACTCCTAATAACGATGGCTCGGTTTTATTCAAGCGTCCCAGTAAGTCGTGACAGTGAGTCAGCTTGCACATTACCGGGACTCTGAAAGTGAAGCAGCTGAGTAATTCAGTTTTATTATTTATACCTGTGCTTTTCCTACTGAGGCGTGTCAAAATGTCATTTGAGTGTAGTCTGAATTTGTCCCACCCTAACAGGTAAAGGAAATTAGAAGAAGAGCAAGACAGGTGTCAATCAAGCCCAGTCTGAACACCTGAGAAGAGGCCTAATCAGGCAACAGAAGTGAAAACACCTGTGTAGGTCTACCTAGGGTTCGTTGGCTTTGTTGGCCTGACCATAGCTCTAATTTTTACCTCTACTACAGCTTGGGAAAATAATAATATTTCCCATATATTGTCACCCAGTAGCTGCACAAGCTTTTCGCTAACCGTGAACAAGGTTATATTTAAGTGACTGTGAGGTGAAGCCAATGCGGGACTGCCAAAAACTGCAGTTCCTCAAACGGCCACTTGAGGCTGGCTCCAAAACGAGTCTCCATAACGCCCCATGTTAAAATGCCCAACTTCACAGCATACATACACAGCCTGGTAGAAAAAAGGTCTCCCCACTTTAAGTTATGCAGAATTAACAGCGTGGCCGCTTTGACTGACATGTGGGGGCCGTTACAGGAGGCTTGTTTGAGCACCCAGGCTGCATTCAGCCTACCTGAGGTCCACGTCTTTGCCTATTTTTAGATTTGCAAGGAGGGGGAAGAGGCAGGACTGCTACACCAGAGGCTTGAAAATGGCTCTTCAGACACATCTCGCTGACGTCACAGATACTGCGTGCATTCTTTATTCTGTTTATGGCTGTAATAACATGAGATACTCTCATAAAAAGATCAAATACATATTTAAACATAGAGTGGGAGTATGCAGAATATATATGGTTTGACAATGAAATGTAAAGGTCTTCCCTCCTGTGTTATGCCTCCACTCTCAGCCGCGCCGTGCCTCTCTTTGTGTTTGTTGCTCTCTCCCACTGTTTCCCTCTTGTCTGACTTACTTGATATTTTTTCCAAAAATCTCTCAATCTCTTTATTTCTCTTTGACTGTCTATCCTGTTCTCTTTCTCCTCTTTCTTTCCCTCTCTCCCCGCTGAGACTGCTCTCCACCTTCCTGTTCTCTCTGTTCTTTCTGGTGATTGTTCTACTCTTGTCTGAACCTTCCCTGAAACTCCCTGCAGGATGGGTGGTAGGTACACACAAACACACACCGTAGGCATATACATTTCACCTGTAAATGTTTCATATATACAACTGCTATATATATCTATAAAAAAAAAATAAGCTTACACACACAGGAAGCAGCAAACGAACAAACACACACACACACACAGCAGTTGTGGTGACATTTCTAATAAATGGCTTAATGGAATTTCCTCTGCTGGTTAAAAAGGATTGAAATGCCACTGCAGGCATGATCACAAATCAATAACCCATTCTCAAAGCTGCCATTTTATTGTGTGTGTGTGTGTGTGTGTGTGTGTGTGTGTCTTCCAGGCCACAGCTAGCAAAAATTTTGTTCTGCCTCCGCGGCTCCATTTCATTTTCATTCATTTCATTCGCTTCCCTTAAATGTCTCTAAACCATATTGATAAGATAAGATGAACTTTATTGATCTTCAGGAAAAACTGCAGCAGCAAAGGCAAAAAAAAAGAGGCAAAATTAAAGGTATTAATGCGTCCCATGCCGTGTTCTTTGCAGAGGAACTGTTGTTTCTGTAACGTTTGCTACTTACAAATTCGCACTGTAAGGCACTATCATTCATATACGGCAGTGCAAATTAAACACTGACCTCCTCGAAGCAGCTACAGTAAAACCTGAAAAGGCGTACTTACTTTCACTCTGTGTGGAGTGTGTGTCATCACCTCGACCAATTTTCTGACCGGTATTATTTTAACAGCGGCGTTATCGTCATCTAGAGACAAGACTAAATAAGAAAGATTAGTAATGATGAAGTCTGGCGTAAATCTGATTCATTTAAGATAAATCCACGCTGCTTTACAGCCTTTGTAATGACTTCCTGGCTTAAATATGTGATCCTCTTTGTTTCTACACACTAAAGCAATTTGTAAACTAAGTACTTAATTTTTCCCGATATTCTCCTCAGTTTCCTCCTGGCCGAATTCAGCGCGTCTCTGAATTCCAACGTGGCAATGAACACCCTAATTTCCCCTGAGAGAGCTTTGTGTGCTCCAGTAATGGTACATTCTCTTTTTTGGAGGCTTAAGTGAAAGCATGAATTATTCTGGCATTGAATCACACTCGATGTCAGCGGTGTTGGGGAAAGGCATGAGAGGTGATATGTGCAATGCAAGTCAGTCCAGGATAGATTTATTAGTTACGCCACCGCAGCAGGGATCCTCTGCTGCTGCCGCTTTTGAAACACTTTTAATGGATGGTTTTTGCGTCCACAAAACTTGATGGCACCCACGCACAGCGGTAACCCGGCTACATTTTTAAACACTGCTCGGTTTGATTTGCCTTTGACTGGATTTCCTGAACAGTTCCTGCTGCTTGTCCATCATCACTTAAAACTGACTGACAGCTCCCGTCTCTTCTAAGCTCAAACCACTCTGACCAACGCCAGACTTTTATATTTGGGAAAAAGGATCTAAACACTTCTCTGTTCTTACACTTAAGGAAACAGCACATCTGGCTTGACACCCCTCACTAACTGTATATACTTAAATACAGCCGGATAAGCTCCATATATTTCAGCTACAAGTCATTTTTCAAAACATTTTACAGTTCCAGCTCCTCCGAATAAATATTTTTCGGTTAATCATTGGTTGGAAAATATCAAAGACAAGATGTAGATGAAAATAAAACATGTAGATACTCAGAATTCATTAAAAATGGAATGAAAATATTGACTTATTTCGTCTGATATTTATTTATTTGCATATATATTTCATTGCTTATTTACTTCACTTCCATGACTTTCTCAGCTACCTAAAACACCCCGAGGACTGATTTTTCTATAAAGACCTGATTTGATCCTGATTTTCCAGACGTGACGTTTGTGCGTCAAGGTTGTAACACTTACACTTCAATAACCTCAGTCGGAGGAACAGAACCGCGTCTTTTCAGTGTCCCCTTGAAGCCATCTTTGTGCTGCACTTCTGTATTTGCGTGGCCTTTGTCATGTTATGTTATATGTAGTGCATTGAGCTCTCAGGGCCGCTGTAAAAAATTAACAGTCTAGCTATAAGTCAGGCTTGTTGATACTAAGAAAGTGTTGAAAGTGTCAAATTAATTAAATGTGCTAAACAGACCTTCCTATAGCCTTCAGTTTGAATAAAGCATTGATCTGTTTATATACTCACTTTAAATACTCTCTTTTACCGTTTTTCTTTCCGCCAGTGCTCTTTGGACCCCCAGACAACTCTATCTTCCTGCATGTTTTGCAGCTAGGCCGGGCTTTGGCTGTACAGCTGAGCAGTTTACTTACAATTTCTGCGGGTCTGTTGGCATTTAATTAGACCATTTGAGAGCCAGCATCCCCACATTACATGTAAATCTGACATGCTTATGGAAGCTATCATCTTTGGAGCTGCTATTGCATCATTACGCCGCAGCTCGTTCTCTTCCCACTAAAGTGTCTCGACGCTAGTCGAATGTCAAAACTGCCGGATCCGTGCAAAATGCTCGGGCGCACAGGTGGTGCAACAGTGATGGGTTTTGGATCTTCTGCCAGCAATATTTGGCATAAATTAAGTCCTTTGGGTCACCTCGGAGGGATGAAGTAGGAGAGTGGATTTAATATGTGAATCCTATGTACAATATTCAACAATAACATGGTTAAAAATACAATTTTTTTGTGTGTAAGTGGCTCTTTGAGTAAGACCTCTGACGAAAGAGGGAATAAGGGGGAGAGGAAAGAGACTCGAGCACTTCAAGGAAAGGAGACAAAGAATGAGCTGCTTTTCTGCATCAACAACACATTGAGTGTGTAACACATTTGTAATTCCTGGCCAAAAGTTTGGGAAGAGTGATTCGCATACTCTACAGATACTCTCCCCCACAGCAGTGCACGCTTTAACACACAGCTCACCAAACCTGTTCTACCCTGTGGTTGGAAAACCAATCATGTCCAACAACTATTCAAAACTCGCCCCTTTGCCGGTACCACGAATGCTGCCCCGCTCGTCTCTCATGTTCAGCCATCTGCTGGAGGTCCCAGAGTCACCTCGCTATGCCATCATCCTCCTTGTGAGTCAAACACACTCCACTGGGAGTGTTGTGAGCATAAACTCAATCAATCATCAATGCCTTGCATCATGGCCGAAGATGTTCTTCCATTCCTCTATTCCCTTTTCGGTATTCTCTTCACGCAAACAATGCAAAAATTTACAAAGAGATTCACCTGCCTGATATAAAGTTTTGGTGGCAGCAGTCGCTCTGTCTGCAGGGATTTGGCTTGGGGACCTGAGGGTGGATGGGTCAAGTCCATCATGCACCAAAGTATGGAGGATGGACCGGCAGTCTGCCGAGGTGGTGCGCCCATCACTCCACCATCTCTCACATGTCTGTTTGTGTGGTTGTATTTTGGGTAAAATGCATGTTTAAAAAAATAAATAAAGTATCTATTCTACTCTTGATTAACGCCCTCTCTGCTACAATGCAGTGAGCTTTGTGTTTCACTCAGAGCAGCAAAAAATCATCACAAAACATGTTGTTTGTAACTGCCCTTTAGAAAGGTTTTCCGATCTGACGCCCCCTATCTAACTTGGTGATTGGATGTTCGCTGTCTGATTGGACGCCTGAGGCCGGGCAAAATTGATTCTCTTGTGCTTCTGGCTGCCTCGCAAGGTTGGCCCCTATCGACAGAACACCATCATTCCTTCTTGTTTCAAATCGCTGTTTAGAAATAAGTCTGTTTAATGAAGTGATCACACTTTTTTTTTTTCTTTCCGACTGACTTTCTGCCCTCTCCCACAACTTATTGGTAAGAATGACTGAAGGCCTTTTGGACAAACTACACCTCATCCACCTTTAGTGTGAACCAACCTTGCATCAGTGTGTCATGGCTGCCGGTAAATGGTTAGAGTCCAATGTTTTTTAGCTGATTTGCACATTTTATTTGGAAAAAAGTACCACGCGATCCAACAGCATCAGCCAACTGTGCGTCTGACCTATATGTTCTCTGATCGTGTAACTTTGTCAACATCTTCAGCTCGTGTAAAATCGGCCAAAAGTACAGATGCTTGCTCTGGCTGCAGAGGTGTACAGTGCATGGTTGTGTTGGCAGTCTTACAGTACAGGAACAACAAAAAAAAAGTTTCACTCGTGCTCGAGTTACCTCGACCTGCATCTTATTCGCATCTTTCTTTTGACTTTATGCGCACTTCCCTAAAATTCACCTTGCATTCACTATGAACAACAACCTCTGGCAAAATTCTCTCGAGCCTTGTGTGCATCTCTTCGTCACGAGTGAAGCGGATTCGATGGGCCAAGTCAACTGGGGACCGTAGCTTTGACCTGGATTCACAATAGTGAATATTTCACAGCATGGAGGATGTATGATATGTGTTTAAAGTCCCTCCGCTGTGGTTCTCGAGAGGAGACGCTCTCAAACACGCATATGCTGTAAACATGTTTCCCTCTCACTCTCTTTATTATGCCCACCATCTCAGTCTGTCTCACACACAAGCACAGCACTGTGAATCAATTAACTGTGTGTGTGTGTGTGTGTGGATGTGGGGGTTTATGTTTGTGTGTGTTGGCTGTCCCTGGCTCAGTCTCCCGCTAGTTGGACTGACATGAAGCCGACTGCACAGTCACTGGCAAATTGCAATGTCAACCATTTCCCACTGTGACTGTGTGTGTGGTGCAAGGGGTTGAGCGCATGTAGAATATGTGTGTGAGCCAACGACTGTCCATGTTTAATATTGTATTTTGTTTGCACCCGTTATATATGTATACATATGTATGTGTGTGTGTGGCTTTTATCCCATTTGCATGCTGTCCCATGCTGTTGTCCTTCCACACCTTCCTCATAATGTTTGTGCTGAATAAATCAGTCGGGAGCCAGAGGAGCGGAAATTCTTCGAGAAACTCGAGGATTGCCTCTCTTTTCTGTGAAAAGTAACTCTTATTACTGCAGAATATCCGCTCTGTCACCACGTAACCTTTCCGAAGCCTGTGTTAGTGCCACTTCAGTTCAAATTTCACAAGGTCCGTGTCATCCAAGTCCTTCGTAAAACCGATTCATTCTTATTTTTTATTAGCTATTACCAGCAAATATGGGATGAAATTTGACTGGACTGGAGTGGATTCAGAGGTGCCTGTTTATTGTGTTCATCTAGCCCTTTTCATCATTAAAGGTGGGGTAGGAGACGTTGGCTATATTTTGAAAATACACACCCACGCCTTTTCTTCAGACCTCCCCTCGAAACCACGCCTTCAAAGTAATGGAAGGGTCTCTATTCGTTCACGAATGGGTGAACGCGCACAGGGGGGCGGATGATGGACGTGTCAGGATCCAATCGCAGTGAGCAGCCCCATTGACGTGATTGGACGGTGTTTTCCTGTGATTTCGCCCCCTAGAATGGACTGAAACATTTCGTTTTATTGACAAACTTTCTATTTCACTGGCTGCAATGGGGTCGTGAAGAGTTTTCCAAGCAATACGGTGAAAGAAATGCTCCAGAAAACATCTCCTACCCCACCTTTAATGCACCTCTGTGATAAACTGACTGTGTGTCTTGACTGTGGCCCAGGAGGTAAAGCGGGTCATCCACTAATCGGAAGATCCCTAGTTTGATCCCCAGTCTGTATGTCAAGGTGCCCTTCGGCAAGATACTGAGCCCCAAATTGCCCCCAAAGGCTACGCCATCGGTGTGTGAATGATTAGATCTCTTCCAATGAGCAGCTGGCACCTTGCAGGCGATGACGAGAAAGCTTCTTTATAAGCACTGCTACTTACTTCATTCAATAATTAAAAACAGCGTCGTCTCAGAGGTTCTGTGGGTTCCATTCACAATATTGATATTTATGATAATTACAGGCTTTGTTTTCTTAAAGGTGATGTGAGGCTAAATTTTGATTGTGTTGACACCGTTTGATACAAGTCTCTAATTTCGCCGTGACGGCAGCTCCTTAAAAGCTTTCCGGATCGTGCGGCGTGGAAGGTAACAAACAGAATCCGATGATCTCTTGACACCCAGTGATTTCTTTTCATTTTGCTAACAGGTTTGTTTAATGTTTCCACGTTTTAACACTGTGATTTGATATATTGATTTTTTCTCTTTACCCGCGCTTTAGGGAAATCAATCGCGCCAGAAGTTTATGACTCTACATTCACGGGGAGTCGGACGATTATATTATCGACTCTCCTGAACCGGTACTGCTGCTCTTACCTACGGAAATCAACTGACAGAGGCTTCAAATCTGGTTTCGATAGACCAATCATGATTGATTTTTATGGCGACGTGTGTAATAAACAGTGAGCAATACTTCTTGGTGTTTGCTAACTCGCTCAAATCTCAGATGTCGTAACATCCTCCAACCCTCCAAAAATGGAGAATTTCCAGCAGCTTACTGTAAATGAAGGTAATAAAAATGTTCACTGATTGATTATCTCAAGAACTTTTGGAAGTGAATGGAGACCAAGGCAGCACATCAATCATAGGAAATAAAAATAAATTGGAAAAGCGTTGGGATGCTGGGTAATAAACTCAACACAGCAGGTGTTCCTTCATGGTATGTGTTCACCGTGCTGCGGAGGGTTTTACATACGTTCAGCAGGGTGAGTAGTTCAGCTTAGATTTTCAACAGTTAAACCTGTGATTTTCCTTTTCCGGAAATAAAAACCATACTCTCATGTTACTCCAGTGGATTCATTCAATCACCTTACACCAATCCTGCCAATCCCAGCCAGTCAACCAAGCGTTGCCAGTCCCTCTGCGCCACTGCTGGCTCAGCATACAAGATGAACCCTGAATGTACAGTCTCTCTCTTGTATGTGTGTGTGTGTGCAGACTGCCTGTTTACATCCATATCCACAGAGTTTTTGTGTCTGTCTGTGTGACTCATCCTGTTATCCTCATGTTTTGCCATAAATTCCTGTTTGTGTTTGTACATGTTGGCAAGAGTGAGAAACATCTCAGCAACTGGATCGGCATCAGATGTGGCACAGAAATTGTTTGGATCCTAATGACCTGGGTCACATTTCATCTCGTGCTACCAGCCGTTCAACATTTCCACTGGATCAACACTTCATTCAGACAAAACACTGATCGCCAAATTCCCATTTGTTGCTGTTTTTTTTCAATAATTCTGCTGTATTTCTCAGCTGTACATGCACACTGCATAAGATAAATTAAGTGGATTACCATTATACTATCTGAACACATCCCACAGGATGTATCCTTTTGGATTTTAATGACCTGGTGACCTCCAATCTGGCACCGACCACAGGGTAACCTTTGTATATATTAAAGTTATGCTAATATTACACAGACCAGATGCAGGTTTGCACGAGGGATTTTAGGACACTCCCTGTTGTACTGACCCCTGTGAATTCTTCAAATTTTGCCCTGTTGTCAGTGACAGTTGTAAAGATCACCTCAGATCGGCGCCGTTTCATCCTCCTGGCCAGTGGACGGGGGTTGATGTGTAGGCGGCCAGGGAGGCAGCTCCAAGTCAAACATAGCAATGAAGGAGAGAAAGAAAAACATTCCTGAAGCACTAACCTCCAAATGTAAAGGTGTACCAGGGGCATGGAACTGCTGGTGTACAGCTGCCATGGAGGGGTGTGCAGGTTCTCTCCGGGCTCCAGTGGACGGGGGTTGTGTCCATTTTGTCAGTCGAATTGGTTCAATAGGTCGATTAAATTATTTGTTTTTATTTCATTCTTTTCTTTCCATTTCAATGCCACAGCCATTGTCAAAAATAGACCTGTTCCCTCCTGCTCTCTTTTTTTTTGCCCCCTCTCACCTCTTCCTCTCTCTTTCTCTCCGTGTCTTTCATAGATGTCAGAAAGACATTTGTGTGCTCTGAATGTGGAGTAGAGGTGATGTTTGGATGTTTTGAAGCAGAACTGTCTGTCTAACCGTCTGAATACAGACCGAGACATATTGATTTCTGGTTTACGAAAGGATCAGAAGCTAATCTGTATGGCGCGCACACACACAGAAATGCACACAGACGCGCTTCTGTGCAGCATGTGCACATGCTCACCGACAAATGTTTCCTCCCATTACAGTAAGTACGGCGTCACGCGCACATACGCACATTTTCACGTACGCACACGGAGTTCACTTCAGGGCGAATTACGTGAGCTGAAGGAGCTAGTCAACGACCTGTCTTTTATTTTAGAGCTGTCCATCCATCTGTGAGAACGTCGCACGCAAACACAATGAATGAATTTGCATACAGTCGTAAAGTGCACGCATACGCACATTAAAATGAAAATAATCACGCAGTACTGTATGTACACACACACACAAACAAAACCAAGATGATGGGATGAATTGTCTTATCATTTTCTTAGCAAAGTGATCTGGGAGGCTCCCCAGGCTGAGTCACTCGCAGCCTGACACTCCCAATAACACAGCTTCCCTTTTATTAATTCCCCCCTCTCTCCTCTTACCCAATCCTCCTTTTATTTATTCAGTTCATCTGTCTATTCTGCCTCCTGTCATGTTGATTTGTGGTGAAAGTCGGCTAGAGGAAAGGAGCAATCTAAACTAAATCAAATCCCAGATCGTCATCTTAAACAGACTTGTACGCCTAACCCCCTAAGTTTTCCAGAAGACTATGATCATGGATGATTTTAAAACTTAAAAAAAATGAGGGTTGATGTAATAACACATTTTTGCAAGTAACATTTTTAGAGTAAACATTTGAAACAAGAGGACTGATTCTGGTGATCTGCGGGATGGTCCGATTTCTGCAACTGTAACAGAGAACATGGTAAAAAATAAATAGGAAATAAAAGAATATGTCGAAGTGTTGCATGTCCTGTCATGATGATTCCTGATGAAATGTGGATGAAATAATGCCCCGAATGAAGCCAAACTGTTTCCTGAACTTCAGCAGAGTGATCTAGCTGACCCTAAGGCTGCTGCTGTCAGAGTCAGAATTGTTTCCCTTTGAGCCTGAACTTTTCTGCTTTGGCATTCCTTTAAAAAAAAAAATCAGGTTCAGCATCCAAAGTTAGGCCGCTAGTGGATTTAAATGGGATACTAAATTAATCTGGAGATACTGACATTGCTCAAATTTATTTATGAAGTCCTTTTCATACACATGCTTGTCAGAAGGCAACAAAAGATTATAAATGCAGGTAAAACAACAAGAAATAGAGCAAAACACTTGGCAGTGTTTCGTAGGCAGGCAGGTTTTAGTTTGCATAGTGGTAAATGAAGTAAGCGTCTCTCCGTTCTTCCCAACTTCATGCCACATAAGGTACAACGCGCTCAATCGCTGTGCGAAAGTAATATGAGCCAACAGCCAATAAATGCTAGTAAATTTTAAACTGCGGTTGCTTCGTCTGGTTCTACCAGAGCCACTTTGGCTCGTATTCAAACCAGCATATGGAGGTTCACTTAAAGCACAAAATTAGTTTGGCTGCTAGAATAATGGAAGTGACTGATGAATTTTTGGAATGGACAAACCCACCATGGACTAAGTCCAGAAGAAGATTTGTTTTCTGCTCAGAATATAATGGTGTAGGATGGGGAGTTTATATAGATTCATGAATAGACACAGGCACATACATGCCGGTAGATTAGTTTCCATAGTTGCAGATGACAAATGTTCACAATGAAAATATCACGACAGTTTAAAACTTCAAACAGAGTTTGTTACCCTGAGAGCAGAAATAATTCAGCCAGCCTCAGGTCCACAGACAAAGCACTTCTTTGCCCATTTTTAGGTTAGCCGAGAGGGGGAAGAGGCAGGACTGCCAGAGCGATCACACACCAAGCTGCAAAACAGCTCACTGACATCACTGACACATTCCTTATAATGTCAATGCTTTGGACAGAGCCAGGCCAGCTGTTTCCCCCTGTTTCAAATTGTCAGGGCAAGCTAAGCTAGCCAGCTGAAGTGTCATACTTCAAAAGACAAAGACAAAAATATGACAGTTGTTGATTTTCTTATTTAACTCTTGGGAGGAAAGCGAGAGTGCATTTCACAAAATGCACGAAAAATCGCTTTAAAGACAAAAAGATTGACACATTATTTTTTTTTTTTTTTTAATCGAAGCCTTTTGTCACGATGAAATAAAGCCCAACTTTGCGAAAAGGAGACAAACCCATCTTTATGTTAATCTCCTGGATCAACATAAAGATGTTTCAGTCTTGAGTCTGTGAATTAAATCGTGCACCGCTTGCTTTTATTTACTGAACTGAAATTATTCTTGAGGTCGAAAACTTGCTAGCTTTTCTGATTTAAGGATTACCAGGATGTGACAGCTATGAATATGTTTACAACAGTGAAATGTGGACAGCAAAAATGTACTGTACTTGTTAGTGGGATGTTGCTGCATTTGTATACACACTGGACTCACTCCAAGTGTCTTCCTCTGTTCTTCTTCTTCTTCTTCTGTTCTGCACAAGGGTTTGGATGTGGAAAAAAAGTAACACCCATTTACTGTACAAACACAATGCTACACTTCTATTGCACTTTGATTTATTGCGGCCTCATTCTTGGCAACGATTTTTCAGAAAAAGATAACATGCTGGTTGTTTTGTAGCTGTCAGGGAGGCAACGCCGGAGGGTTTGAAACGAAAGGACACGAATCTTCCAAGAGAATATGAAAACTGAACTCACGCAACGAGGCTCTGATTGAGCCAAAGTTCCCCCCATGCGATGAGGTGAAATCACCTGATGCCAAAACAGCCGCCCTGTCCTATTTAAGACCTCCGTATTCAGACACAAAGCCACCTTTGTGAACCCATCAAACTTATGGAACAGACTGACGACTACTCTCACGGTTCAACCACGTTTATCCGCATCCGTGTTCAGTCCTTGAAATGAATATGAAAAGAATATTTATATCCTTTCTTTTCTCAGCGGGCAAATTCCCTTTCAGTTGTCTTTCATCTCAAGAATTTGATTATTCTATAGGTGAAACGCAGCGTACACCAAACAGGCGTTACAGCTCTGCCATGTCTCCAATTATAGCCTTTCTTAATCGGCTTATTTTATGAATCTCATCATTGTGCTGTGTGTTCATTTGGCCCTTAACTGGGTAATCTTTATCTTTATTTAATTTTGTGTCAAATGCTATAATCTGGATGCACATAATGTCTCTGTATATTTAACACCATGTCATCATGTTTAACCATTCACAGTACATATTTAACCCTAAACCTATCCCAGCTTTAGCCTAAATAGATCAAGTAAACCTTAACCTTTGGTCCTGAACCAAAAATATAATGGGCTCGACTTTTTGTCCTCAACCTGGAGTGTGCATGTGTTCACAGTGTGATTAAAACAATTACACATACACACAGGCAAAGAAAATACTGTGCTGTAGAGAATAAATGAAACTAGTGGTGAAAATCCCAGATGTTGGCGACTAAGTCATTTTAATGTAATCCACCCTGCACAAACAAAACTTAAGTCCGAATGTAAATCCACACAACTTTAGAGTCTACTGCATCTGTAACTTAGTTTCCAAAGTCCTGACAACTGTTTGAGAGGCGTTAAGGCTGATGAAGTCATTTACTTTTTGTGGTTTGTCCTTAAAGGTTTTCTTTTTCTTCCTTCGGTGTAGGGCCAAACGAAATTTAAGAAAGTTACAGAGCCGGACAGGTGAAGTATGTCTCTGTCCTCTCTTTCTGTCGTCTGCTTTTACAGGAATAGATAAAACAAGAGAATGAGAAACAGCGAGAGAGATAGAAAGGCGGACAGAAAGGAAAGGTGAGATGGAGGTTGGCCGTGGTTGTAGATGTAATGGTCATTATTGTAAAGTTAATGTTTCAATCTCCCACAACAGCCATTTTCTCCAGGAGTTATCCCCCACGTCCTTGAGCAAGACACTGAATCCTGCTCGCTGACTGTTACTGTCACTTTTAACCATAATGCTAGCTACATGCCTTAAATCTAAGATGGACATGGGCGGACAGAAATGACAAGTTGCCAATAACGCAGTCGGCCAGACCTCGTCTGCAACACAATCTGGCTCAGAGAGAACGCCAACGTTATTTAGCTCAGAGCTCAAGGTGAATGCAAATACTGTTGTCCCGTCCACTCATCAAGACCAGCTACATGGCCAAATAATATCACCAAACAAGGCCCTGAAATTGCATGATGTAAGAGGGAGGGTCCTCTAATCAGAACAAAACCAAGCTTTTCATTTTCTGAGTTCATCATCAAAGTAGCGTCCTGGACTCTTTGATGAAAAGATGCTGATTAGGACCCAGAAAGCCAAGTCTGCACTAATTCCACAGGCAGGAAAGAGACTGGTGCTGCCTTCTCCAATTTAACCAGAGAGTTAGAGTTAGAGCTCTGGTTTTTTCACTCATTAGAAAAAAAGTTTGAACTTTCCCAGAGTTGATGCCGCAAGTTAGTTTACTTGTAATGATACAATATAAAATTCTCTGATGTTAAAACAACAAGAAGTACAAGGGATGTATTAATTAGCTATTTAAGTCTGTGTCCCCTGTTTGTTTGGTTTATCATCCACCTTGAGGGAAGCCAGTGAACTGAGCCTCAGACTAGGCACCTTTTTCAAGGCAGACAGCCCATCAGGATGAGTGAGTGACAGGTGTGTGAGAGGAAATGGATAGTATACTTTCTGCCCCGAGAGAAGGTGTTCTACTCTTTCCATAACTTCCTCCACAAACAGGAATGATGAAGAGGTCCAAGATTACACAAAGTAATGACGTGACACTCAATTCACATGAAATGTTTTTAATGGCTTCTGACACCTAGAAGAATTTGGGTATTTGCTAACTGTGCCCCCCACAGACAGTAGAAATCTGGACGTTGTGTTTGTGACGTCGAGTGCGATGGACATGTGGATTGTCCGTGGAGACGGACTCAGTACAGTTGTCAGGAATGTTGAAAAGCTAAAGAGACCAAAACTGTTTGTTGTACCAGGCTGTAGCCATGTTTATTTCTGCTGTGACATGTGGACATTTTAACATGGGGACTTATGGAGACTGACTCACTCTGTAGCCAGCCTCAAGTGGCCACTTGAGGAACTGCATTTTCTGCATTGGATTCACTTCATAGCCACGGAGGGTGCCGCCTGAGCGTAAAAAGGTACAGTTACAGATGCCAATGCAGTCCTCCATCAACTCTACATCATTATATAAAATATACTATTATATATTCACAATCTGGGATGAAACCATGACGCATGTTTTGTAAATCCTCAAGCCTACTATATTTGCCGGACAGAAGAGTGCTGAGAAAACGGAGTAACGCCTGCAGGAGACACACAGACCCCTACAGCGTTGACCCAGGTCAGTGGCTGCAAGCTTACTGGACCTGAGTGGAGCCTCAAAGTAATGTTAAGGCACCTAAGGCTGTAATTACATACATATTTTACTCAACGTAACTTTAAAGATGAAAAAGGTCACCACTATGGTTTTTTTTAAAAGTCTGACACAGAACATAAAATTTGCAGGAATAAGGTCAAAAGGCTGAGACGTATCCACATCCAAGACTTCCACACCTTTACCTTTTATCACTGCACATAAAACGTGCACACTTTGCTGCATAGTAGCACTGAGCAGCAGCACAGGGTGTAAATCTTGACTACAAAATCCTCTAATATGAGAAATTAGGTTAGTCTGCAAGATACTTTTTTATCTGAATCCTGAATCACTCGATTTTTTTTTACCTTACCTGAGAGACTGAGCAAGAGAGCAAGAAGGTGTCTGCGTGGGTTCTCCTTCCACTGTCCAAAACATGCTCTTAACGGGTTCATTGGTAAGTCTAAATTGCCTGTAGAAGTGAAAGTGAGTGTGAATGGTCGTCTGTCTCTATGTGCCCTGTGATGAACTGGCAACTTGTCCACGGCGCACCCTGCCTCTTGACCTAAGCCGCCCTGCGACCCTGATAACTTGATTACGTTTGGTATTAGCTTACGGTCTCTAATGCTTGCAAAAGTTACCAAACTTTTTGTTAGACTTTGCTGTATAATGGGCAGTCAGTTTGCTGGCCTAATGACTCCTCTACTTGTGCAATGAAAGAAGAAACAAAGAACACCCGACATGAAAAGCTTCTACCCTACTTCTACTCCAATTCTCATCCAATCCACTGATTATTTGGGCTGACTGCGAAACAAAACAAGACAAACAGCTCTTTAATGACCTCATCGTTCAAAAGCAATAATTAGTAATATTTACAATTTATTTGGGGATGACTCATTTGACAGTCACGGCTGTCAAGAAGAATTCAGCTGAGTTAAATGCATAAGTGAGAGAGAGAGAGAGAGAGGGAGAGCATGAGACGAGGACGGAACAACAAGCTGAAAGAGAAATCTGAGAGACAGTGAGCAGAGAAACTGAAAGACAAGAGTCAGCAGAGGGAAAGAGAGATGCAGAGATTGTTGCTCATTCATCCGGGCTCGCAAACAACAGAGTCACAGGCGGTGAGACAGACGAGGGGGAGACGACGAGGAAGATGAGAGAGCGAGGCAAAGCGAGGAGGATCTTGTTCGGTAGATAGATCACAGCAATACAGATCTATTTACAGATTAGTAATGGCTCTGACTGTGTGTGTGTGTGTGTGTGTGTACGTACTGCACTGATCCAGCAGCACACAGTCACACATACACACACAGACACACACACACAGCAAACGTACCTTTGCTGGTTATTCTTATATCCCCTGAGCAGAAAGCAACAATTGCCACTCTGCAGTCTGTTGTTGATTGGCTGTAATCGTGCTGTATGTTATGATTGCAGGTGTTTTTGCACCATCTACAGGCCTGGGTCTGAACATATGTCATTTTATTAGCGTTATAATGAACAGACGAGGACCCGAAAGGCAAACATAAGCCAGGAAGCCAGTTTCGGTGAGGTGGATCAGCAGGTTCTTGAAGATCAGAGGAGTTGGGGGGGGAAGGGGCGAGTCATGAGACGGTGTCAAGGGCTAGTGGTGGCGAAATACAAGAAACAGAGAGGATAGAGGTGTGGCTGATGTATGATGATGATACATTAAAGGTCCAGTGGAGTTAGGAGTATCTATTAGTAGGAATGGAATAAAATAATTGTTTTCCTGGAAATAAGAATTGTTATGTCTTCGTTATCTCATAATGAGCCCTTTAGATTAGAGAGCGGGTCCTCTTCCAAGGAGTCCACCAGGTGCCACTAAATCCCGGATCTTTAAGTGCAATTGCAGAGTGATCTCAAACAAAGTGCAGCTGCGAAATTAGCATGCATGGTGTGGCAGCCGTCTCAACTTACGGGTCACATCTGGCAGCTTAAAGTCCTTAAAAGTCGTTTTTAAGGTAAAGGAATATCCGTGCATCAGTCAGTGAAACCAACAAAAGCAAAAACAAGGCTGTTCCGGAGTGACTGAGGTTTATGGCTTGCTATAGGTGCAGCGACAAACGCTGCAACATTACGTCTTCATTCGACAAAGAGCAGCCGGTGGCGGTGAAGACATTTAAGTTGCCCGTCTCTCATCAGGTGGACGTAAAACATCACAGACACCGCCATAAAGCTGCGGAGATAATCACTTAATGTGTAAATCCTGGAGCTTGCCCTGCTCATCAGTTTGTTCAAAATGTCCCCTCCTCTCGGGGATGGGGGAATGATTTCAGTACCACAAAATTTCAGGGTGGAGTTTGATACATGATTTGCATAATGCCGTGCCACGGCATATTCAAGCAGTCTAGGAGTCGTTTTATCCTTGCATTTGATGACTTCAAGCCTCAAGAACAAACGACCACTGGTTACTCAGCACATGCTAATTTTGAACTCTCTCGATTATGACTGAGGCCTCCGCCCAAACTCTACAGGACAGAAGGTTAAAACAAGCAAAACTGTATTAAGTTGCAGAGTTGCTGGGAAATCATCATCTTCACCTGGAGGGTACAAACCGGCCAATCGCATTCTTCAGCAGCACCTAGGTGGACTGTCCAAAATGCTAAATGTGTCAAGTGGAAAGAAAAATTAATCAGCCAAGGGGGTGACTGGAAAAGAAAAAAGTCAAAATAGACAACTGTCTAATAAACAATCATATTACATTCAGAATATATATTTATGCATATTTATGCTGTGAATCACAGGAGTAATCAGCTTCTCTGACATGACCATGAGAGTAAATGTGCTGCCAACATGTGTGGCATGACAATAACGACCAGCGATGGGCTGAAATCAGCTATACATTAAAATTTAATTACTTACCTTCTCGACAAAATGGGTAAAATATCTTTCACCGTCGTGATAAACCCGAGTGACTCCTTCAGTAACTCACAAGGGCTCCAGCACAGTTATGAGATGAATTTTTAATGGCCTCTGAGGGGATTTTTAAAGAATGAAAAACCAGAAATGATACACAGCCGCCATAAAACAAAAATAAATGCGAGATATATTGTCAGACATAGATATAGATGCACATTATGAGCTGCATCAGCCCACCGGAGACGCCTTTCGTGCCGTTCATCTGGAAATTTTATTCCGTCTTCATCCTCTGCCTTCCTGCTGCCTTCAGGACGTGCAGCAGAACCTGTTTAGTCATCCGACCTGCATCCCAACACTTGGTGCTTCCTCTCCGGCAAAGAAAGGCGCACTGACCACGAGTGTTTAATAGAATATGCACTATTTCAACCTGTCAGAAGATGACAAAAATCACGAGATCACAGATGCAGTGAAATTAGCATTGATGTCGCATTATGTTGAAACACCTGAGCCTCAAGAGGAGCTCACTCCTCTGCCCTGCCTTGCACTCCTGCCTCTTCAAATCATCAGTTGTTTATGAGCTTTGCCAAGTACTTATAGGACTGCACAATTTCCCCCTACTTCACCATGAGTGGTGACAGGTGTTAGCAGCATCCTTCATCTATTGGCATTTAGCTTTCAGTGGCAGGATAATACCACAGTAGAACCATGAAATAGAGGAAAAAATAGCTCCGGGCTGCACTTTATAAATGCAGGTTGCGTCTACAGTATTTTACATGTATATCTCAGTTAAAAAAAACATTCAGATCAAAGCATATTGGAGCATTTATAGCACAAATGGTGATAAGATGTATTAGGTGCAAAGGGCTCATGAGCATGCTGTGCAGATCGCAGAGCCCCTTGAGGCAAATTTTGTGATTTGTTATATTGAGCTATGTAAACAAATTGACAGGCTCCCCGGATGAATCCGAGCGGCATGCAACAGACTCCACGGGGATTGCAGTAAACCTTCCTTTGGGTAAACAGAGGACAGTGTACACAGTGCACCACGCAAGAGATGTCACTATTATTATTATTAGCGGGAGCAGCAGGGGCGATCAGTAGGGAGAAGCTGTGAGCCCATAAATTATTTTGTCCAACTAACTAGTGAAGTGATTAAAATAATGTGGTTAGAAATGTTTGTGATCACACATTTTGCCCATTGTTGTTCCCCCCGAGGGACTGTAGAAGAATAACTGGAGGATGGGTGAATCTATTTATATATTTTAATATATTTTATTCTGTAAAAAGCAAGGCCCTACCAGCATGATTATTATCTTTTTAACCCTAACACTAACACTAACTTAGAAAAAATGAGAAACAATAACTCCCCCTCCCGTTTTTTGAATTAAAAGCTGCTCAATAAACAGTTAATACAGCCAGCAGCAAACTCTGTGGCTGCTGATTGAGCACCATGATGTCTAGGATGTGAAGACGCTCC